>CM075308.1:5990571-6730387 GCA_037672795.1 Lagerstroemia speciosa | reverse complement strand
ACTAACTCAAATCAAGAAGACGCACAAACTGAGACTTTTATGTGTTCATTGGCTCGCCTTGAATATTATACCAAAGCACGGAAAGGCTCTAAAGGATGCCCATGGAAATGCTTTTTGTGGAATAGAAGAGTAAGAACATGGATGCGGTATGGCAAACTTGTAGATGGGAGGAGAAAGTCTTGTATGTAACGGATGGTTATGCAAACTTATAAATGGGAGGAGAAAGTCTTATATGTAACGGGTATACCACATTGTAATACCTACGTGGTGTCAAGAGTCAATTGAATAAATCCATTTTTAGATTTTTTTCCCTTTAAATTTTATTAAAAAATTTTTAAAAATAATTGAATTATATTGATTCGTGATACCATATCAGCACTGCTATCTAGCATAATCATTACACATAAGACTAACTCAGATGGGAGCGTGTGTATCCAACATTATGAATGCTATATGTGGGTATACCTTTATTCTAAAACTATCCGAGAAAGATTTCAGGGGATCTAGCATATTTATGGATTTAGCAATGCAACATGAGCATGGTGTTGTGGGAATCACGAATCCAAAAACTTGTTAATTCGAAAGAATACTGAGAAATTGGTAGGTAAATAAGAAAAAATCTTAAAATTTTATAAATATCAATAATCGATTACACAAATGATTACTACGAATATTTATAGAAAAGAAAACAATCCTAGAAATAATATGAAGTTATTTTAGTAATATCAGTATATCTCCTAAAGATATTTAATAAAGCTTAGAGATATCCTAATAATACTAACATATCTTCTATTGTTATTTAACAAAATATAAAATAATTTACCTATATCTAAAATCTCATTCTTATCGAAATTAAAATTCAAAATAACAAAGCTTATATTTCTCCTTCATCTGTCTCCCCTAGATGGAAAAGACTCGTCCCCGTGTCTTCATCGATCTCCTTGCAATCTTTATAATTAAATTCTGCTTAATTAATACGATAGTGTTGCTTCTCACCTGCCACTTTAACTTGAACTTTTCCTTACAAATCCTTTCTTTTAGTTCTTCAAGCATAAACTTCTTTGACATATTTTCCTAAGAAAAAATTCCATTGATTTTTCTCTGTTGATGGAAGCATGTCAATTTTGTGTAGCTTGGGGAATTGATGAACATCTTCAAGTGTTTCTATCAAACACAACTTTCACTAGATGTCTCATGGCATGAATATTCTATAAGGATAACATCTTTGAGAGCATGATCTTCTCAAGTAGCCGTTGATGTTAATTAGCTTTCCTCCATGACTCTATGACCATCAAAGGCGAGTTTTATTGCCTCTTCTAAATCATTTTCAAGATAGTAGTCAAATTTCGGGTCGGCCTACTTGTAGAGCATCATCAAGAGCGACAACAAAAGAGTTTTCATCATAATCATAATCATTATCTGCTGATTCTTGATCAAAATATGGTTGTGATTACAGAGCGATCAACTGCTGAGCCACCTAGCCACTTGTTGCTGCAACTGGGCAATCCCATCTCATCATATCATGTCATCTAGCAGGACATTATTGACATGTTTCCTTGGCAGAATGGCGCATGATCATATGGTTCTAATACCAACATGATACATTGTGCAGGTGGCGGGATTAAGGATTGCAAATCCAAAGACTCGTTGATTCGAAAGAATACCAAGAAATTAGTATATAAATTAGAAAGTTTGAAAATTTCATAAATATCAATCATCTGTTATACTATTAATACTATAGATATTTATATGAAAGAAACAATCTCACAAAAATTTGTATGAAAGAAAAAAATCTCATCGATAGTTATATGAAAGAATACCGGGTAATTAGTATATGCATGAGAAAGTTTTTAAAATTTCATAAATATCAATCATCTACTAGACAATGAATACTACATATATTTATGTGAAAGAAACAAATCCTAAAAATACTATAGATGTATTCTAATAATATCAGATATCTCCTAAACACATTTAATAAAATCTAGAGATATTTTAAACTTATCTTCTATCATAATATAAGTAAGAGTTCTTATTGTATGGGCCCCAAAACCTCACAAATTAATCTCTACAGTGCTTTCTCTATTAATCGAGTCCTAATCCATAGGATAAAGTATCTAGGCATATATATTTCTTCGTACTTTGACTTATCAAAACTTGAAGTGAAGAAGAAGAAGAAGAAGAAGCAGAAGGAATGTAGCAGAATAGAGCATGATGAGAGAAAAGGGAATGGAAAAGCTGTCAACTCAATGATCGAATGCTAAGGTTTGCCTCTATATTTATGTTGTATTTTAACTATCTGATGCAATAAAAAGTGAATAAACAATTACAACGTCTTTCTTTCTCTCACGCTCTCAGCACATACATAAAAAAAAAAAGAGCACATGCTCTATATAATAAAAAATGGGAAATGGCTAAACAACCTGAATAACAATCCTCATTTAGACTCCCCCTCAAGATGGAGAGTACAAATTATGTATACCCATCTTGCCTATCAGAACATGGAACTGCTTTGGCTGTAGAGGCTTAGTGAGAACATCGACTAACTGATTTGAGCTCGAAACATGCATAGTCTTCAATACTCCCCCTGTATCTTTTTTCTTACAAAATGACAATCCAACTTGATGTGTTTAGTGCATTCATGGTAAACTAAGTTAGCTACAATATGCAATGTTACTTGATTATCGCAATATCACAAGGCTTGCCCTTCATGAACAATGTCCAGATCTTTTAGCAGACCTAAAGCCATACTATTTCACAATGCATTTGTCATTACCATGTATTCAGTTTCAGTAAAAGATCTTGACACTATAGTTTGCCTTTTTGATTTCCATGAGAATAATGAGGCTCCAAGAAACATGCAATACTTATCAAGAGAAATCAATGGGGAGCTACAAGAAGTCATGCGAGTGTTTGGCCTCCAACAACAGGTTTCGAATTCAGGAGAACGACAAATGATCGGTGGTGGAGGTGAGAACCTAAATGTGGAGTGAAGTAGAAAGGCTTATTGGATTTACCCAAATTTAATGATGTTGATTCTGATCAGTGGCTCTATCGAGTTAGCCAATTCTTCAGATATGATGATGCTCTAGAGGCAGCCAAACTCAAACTTGTGGCAATCCGCATGGAGGGGAAGGCGCCGCAATGGCATCAAGCCTTCATGAAGACAAGCAGGAGTGAAGGGGAGCTAGTGAATTTGGGGAACTACGCAAAGGGCATAGTTGCTCAATTCAACAATAAGGCCTACGAAGGCCCATTAGCTGACCTACCTAGAAATAGGGGTGTGCAACCAAGCCGATTCAGGGACAACCAAGCTGCAACCGAACTGGTTTCGAACCAGTTCTACCTGAACAGGTTTTGTTTTGGTGCAGTTTTTTTAGACGAAAAGTGCTTTAGTTAATTTCTAAGTGTAATTGATGCAATTACCCGGTTTGAACTGAACCAAACTGATTTTAATTTAAAAACGAGTTCAATTTGGTTTGAACTTAATTGAACCGTTTCAAAAAGAATTCAATTCAGTTAAAACCGATTTCGAACCAAACCGAACCGTTTTAAAATCAATTCAATTTGTTTCGAACCGGTTTTGAACCGAATCGAACCCGTTTCAAAGCCAATTCGGTTCGGTTCGAACTGAGATGTTTTAAAAACAATTCGAACCGGTTAACCGAATTAGTTTAAAACAAAGCGGTTTTTTCAACATAAACTGGTTTGGTTATTTGCCTAATGTACCGAACCGATTTTTTGGTTCGATTCGGTTGGAAACCGGTTCGGCCCCGAACTATTTTTCTGCACACCCCTACCCAGAAAGGTACCTTACAAGCTTATTGTAGACAAATCTGATATGTTGCTGAATGAGGTGGAAATCACCGAAGGCAATGCAGTAAGCATGCCCTCTTAAGCATCATGGATGCATACTTGGCGTATAGCCAAATGAAAATAGAATCTGCAGACAGGGAGACAACCGGCTTTTTCATGGATCATGCCCTGTAACACTATAAGGTCATTGTCCTCTGAACTGAAAAATGCTGAAGAACCTGCCAAAGGCTGGCCATTCATTTGTTTTGATGGCAAAACAGTGGTTGGTGCCGCCGCAATATTGGGGCGTATGTGGATGACATGCCGGTAAAGTGCCTCAAAGATGAAGACCACTTCTCTGGCCTGAAGGAAATTTCAACTCACTTTAGAAGTTCAACTTGCGGCTCATTTCGATTAAGCGTGCATTGAGGTTATAGTCGGGGAAATTCCTAGGGTGTATAGCAACTTAGAGGGGGATAGGGGCCAATATGGAGAAGTTGAAAGTCATCCTTTTCCTGAAGTGATAATGACTCATTGGCCGACTTGGCACCGTGGGGCAGTTCTTAGGGAAGTTGGGAGATAGGAACCAAGCGGGTATCCAGGGTGAATAACTGAATGTTGAAAGTGTATCTGATTGGCTATATTGAGTGAGAAGCCTCCTCGATTATGTTAAACGGCCCCAGAACAGAAACGTGACAGTTGAAATAGTGACTATAAATGTTGTGCTTCCCGGAAGGCAATCCAAACTCTTTTAGTTTTTCACTTGGTTTATGTTTTTTTGTTTAGCTTTCTTTACTTTACTGTTTGTTAGGTCTTATTCAACTTTTGAGTTTGATTGTGGCAGGGAAATGAAGCGTATTGCAATGCCCAATCGAGGAAGAATTTCCGGTTAAGAGTGCCATGGTATCGTATCCCGAAGCTTGAAATTAATTTTCGCTATTGACTTAGAGTGAAGCGACATTGTATCATGACACTCTTAATACGATTTTACTGCTAACTGAAGCTATTGCTGGGACCATAGTTTTTAAAATCGGACCGGGCCGGAAACCGGTCAAGATATGGGTTTTTGGGTTCTTGGGTTCAACCGGGGTTCAATGGGTCTAACCGGATTTTTACAAATAATACTTATAATAATATAAAATTAGTAATATGAATGTAAAACTATTATATTCTATACATTAATTTATAATTTCAACTTTACAAATAAGATTGTTATATTCTATACATTAATTTAGAGCTAAGGTTTCCTTTTTTTCTATTTTTGACTATTGTTTTTTATTTTTTTACTTTTTTTGTTTTTCTTCATTGACCGGTTTCTTGACCGGTCGGTGGAAACCAGATCAGACCGGCCGGTTCACACTGTCCAACCCGGTCCTCGATGCAAATGGAGCAATTAGCGAAACCGGACCGGGCTGGTGTCTGGTTCCCGGTCCAACCGGTCCAACCGGCCGGTCTGGTCCGGTTTTTAAAACTATGGCTGGGACTATTTATGTTTTTGCTTGTATCTACTAGAGTTGGAAAGCCATGGGAGCTGCTGGTGAACACCAATTACCTTGAAATGAACATATCGGAGTCACAGTAACAACACAAGGCACTTGGAGAAACTAGATACAGAACGTTGTTATGCACGAAAAGAAAAGAAAATAAATAAATACGAGATATTGGGATGGAACTGTATAATTAGATCCATCATTTATTTGTAACTTATTACAAATTAATTCATTTAAAATTCGTTAACTTACAGTAGTAAGCAGAACATTCGTAGTTTTTATTAATACACTATATTAATTTTACAATTAAGTGATAAATTTTTACCGTTAAAATTGTAGATATTGAGTGATATAGAGTAAGATAAGAAAATCTGAACAGTTAAAAAAAGATTTTTATCGTTAACAATTGTAAATATAGAGTGAGAAAATAAATGAAGTTGTTATTTTACATTTAATATACAAATCAAATATATATCATAAATTTTAATTCGTGAATTAGATGGAAGGCAAACATACGAAGCGAAAAGGACACTAAATTTTCCAAACGTTAATATATAATAGTATAGACAAGAGTATCGGTCACCTGTCCTTTATATAATCTTTTAACATTGAGTATGATGCTAAGGGTAGGTTAGGGATTGAATTGTGCGTGCTCTATTGTCTTATGCCTGTCTCTCCTTTTGCTTAGGCATTTGGGAATTCTTTGTTTGGTCTAGGTTAAGTCTAGTTGATTTGCTCCCCCCTTTATTGATGACGAATAATATTTTCACACTTATAGCTCATATTGAAAGGAGGTTACAGGTTGGGTCTATGATTTTGATTGGATTAGCATTCTCACTCGATATCAGATTTCGCCGAGTTTTTGCACGCACAAACCAAGCTCTACTGCATAGGTAACTGAGGACTACACATTTTGATGCGAAATTGGTGAGTCAGTCGTGAGTCGATGCTATTTAGTAGTGCCTATAGAAGTGATCCGTAAGAGAAAAGGGGAAAAAAAAGGGCTGCCAACGCTCCGAATGTTAGAGCAATTCCAATTGAACTATTAAGGGCTAGCTTAGGTATTGCGAGAAATCATTAGTCTATTTCTCGCAATATGGGTTCATCGTAGGAACAAAATATTAACAGTCATGCAACTAGTTGAACAAAGGGAAAGATGCAAAATAGAAGAAGCAAAAGAAAATTTCGAGGACTAATGGAAAAGGGGTTATTGGATTGGATTCCGAAAAATTGTTTGTTGTGCTGGATTTGCATTAATATGAACCGACAAACTTGACATTGCCTGGGGTGGTCTTGCCTCCTGTTGGAAAATCCTCCTATTCCTGTTAGGCCAAATATGATAAATATAGCAGCAAAAAATAGCCGAAGTATGGTGGAGTCCCGTTTCGTGCCTCGCCAGGTGGTGTAATTCTTTGATCCACCCACCAGGGATCCTGTTTGAGGGAGTCAATTGTATTAGTCTTAGCCAAATATTCCTCGTGAAATAGCAAACAAAAATTATATGGTCCCTAGTTTCATCTTCAAGCCCACAGAAGGTGCGATGCATATTCTCCATATCTCTCCATCGTGATACTCTGCCCTTGACCGACAATTTATTTTGAATTGCAAGCTAGGCAATAAAAAAAGCTCGCGGGACATGGTCAAAGAACCAAATAAATCGATGCCAAGTAACCTTAGGGTGTCGCTCTCTACTGGGTTCCCATGCTCTAGACAAGGAGAATTTTGGCAAGCTGTTCCAATAAATAGTGTCCTGTAATGAGGTTGGGATCTGAGGTACCATGGAGGCAATAGTGGTAGCGTGGGGATCAGCACTTCGAGGCCAAGACAATGCTCCATTCTGATAAACCTCACTTAAATGAGGCATCCGGTCTTAGATGAGATAAGCACATCCTCCCACTGGAATAACATTGAGATAGGACTCCAAATGGTAGGCAAGGGTCATGCCAAAGAAATATGAAAGCCATCACTAATACTGTAACTGATAAAAAGTTTGGCAATCTCATGGAACTTGAGGAGTTTCCTCTAGCTCCAAGAGTCATTCTTGAATGATCTGATAGCCAAAAAGAAATGAACTTGGATTGTGTTAATTATGTTGATTTCTGCTTGCTTATGTTCACATTCCATTCTTTTGAGTATTTGCTTGAGACTAGTAATGTTTAGGTTTGAGGAACTGAAAAATTCTATGTAAAAATAGTTACTGGGTCGATATTTTTGGATATTTGGCAATTGCTAAGCTCTTGAGTTGGAGTCAAATTAGGTTCAACAGGCTGACTTGAATATTTGACCCCGAAACACGTTTATATTTCAACTACAGCCAACTCCCCTCTTAAACCTACTGGAAAAAAGCTCCAAGCTCAGGCCAAAATGCAAAGAGTGGATTCGAATATGAGATTTTGAATTCACCAAATCTCATAGGGTGAACTTATGATCATTGGACAACTACTTTCGATGGTTCGAACTGCCTAAAGTTAGCTTTGTCTCACACAAAAAGAAAAGAAAAGAAAAGAAAACTGCATCCATGTGCATCACTTCTTTAAATATTACATTCTCTTTTTTCCCCCTATAATTCTTTGAAATATTGCATTCAGTGGTATGAGAGGGTCTTGTATGTAACGGGTGTACTACGTCGCAGTCTAATGTAGTGTTACGAGCCAATATAATTAAATTATTTTTACGATATTTTTAATAAAACCTAAAAGGAAAAAAATAAACTATAAAAGGGAAAAACAATCCTAAAAATAGTTTAATTTAATTAGCTCTTGATACCACGTCAGTACTATCACACGATGTACCCGTTACATATAAGACTTTCCCCAATAGTACGGTCAAATCGCGGATCCTCGATTAGTTGAAAATTTTGACTAATCTGGAAGTCGGGAGTTTGTCGGTTGACGTATGCTCAAGTGCATATTGCCTTATTTAAGTCTTACTGTCTGTCTTAATTACAACTATTAAATGCTCACAACTACCTTCTGTTATAGGATATTAATGAGATGCAAATGTGATGATGCATGGATAATTTTTTTTAATATGTTTTATAACAAGAAATTTGTTTTGCTCGACCCTTGAACACCTAACAAGCTCATGCGTACATGTAAGTTCATGTATAAGACACATACGTGAGTGATCTCACAAAGAGTTACGCTCTCAAGAGGGAACGGAACCTTTGATCTTGTGAATTTTCTCGTAGTTGAGTTGACTCTTGTGTTAATTTTTGTTGCATCATTTGTCTTCTAGAATAACTCATTAGAAAAACATTCTGCAGAGGGAATATAACACCAGTCCATATACAACCCAACAATTGTAGAATTGCTTCTTGTTTACAGCTAAGATAACTGCAAGGCAAGAGATGGAAGCAATCAAGCCAGGAGCACTGATGTTGACTCTGATGATGATCCTGGCGTCGTATCCACCGAGGCTAATCTCTGCCACCGATCCACAGCCGAATTCGAGGAGGTATTGGTGGTGCAGGATCAGTTGCTCGGCCAGATGCATTGGCGTGCGCTGGCAATTGGCTTGTGTTCTCATATGTATGAATCGCTGCCTGCGCGGGGGGCTGGCCATCGACGATTGCAACATCGGTTGCGTAGCGACTTCATGTTTCGGCTCCGATTCAGGTACTAAGATCGAATTGACATAGCTATGCATGCAAATTAAAAATAAAAAAAAAGTATTCTTAGTAGAGTGATGTAGATACAAACGCCCGGTTTGATAGAGCGGAATGGAATGGAATTAGAATCATCATTATGTCCTCCATTCTATTTCTCATGTTTGGTTGTGTAAAAAGCAACCGAAATGACCATTCCAGTTGGGCAGCATACAGTAACGCAACGCTGGCTCTCAGTTAGCATATTGGCAAAAATTTTCAACCGGTTGTTTCAAAAATCGTCCTCATATCCACTCAAAAATATAAATTATTAAATAGTGATATTCAATTTTCTTATAAATCAAATTTTAATCTTTTAACTGTCAATCCGATATGATGCTCACGCTCCCGCGACAACGTGACTTACACTTGGCACGTACCCTTAAATAATCATCCTTAATAATTGATCTCGAGCCAAGAATTTTTCTTCTGTACTCGATAAATTGGCGACTCGTTGGGTATTTTTCATCCAGTTTCGAGCTGAACTGGTTGCATATCTTGAAAATTTTCGTCCAACCTCAAGGTTGGGTTCATAATCTTTTAAAAGCCTAAATTATCATGTATTACTACCCAATTTTCTTATAAACTAGATTTCAATTTCGTAACTATCCGATACAGGATTATTTCTCAACAATTGGTATTATTCGACTGTAAGTACAACTCGTGACCAAGAATTTTGCGAAAATTCTTGTGCCAGTTGGGTTATCCAGCATACGTTTTCACTTTATTTTCTTCGAAAATTTTGCAGGTACCAAGAACGCTGAAGATTGTGCGGGGTTATGCTCGAACGAATGCGATAAACCGATGTTGCCCTCCAAAAGTTAGAATATTTTCATGTCATGAGCAGCATAACATCGTATATGGAAAAGTATGCAAATTTATTAACCATAACAGTTGTTAACTATGTGCCGTTAAATTTTCAATATAGATTTTACTTTTCCAATTTTTTAAAATATTAGAAATTATTAATCGAAAATTTTACATGTAATGGGTATAATAAGTGACAGTATTTACGCGGTGTCACAAACTAATAAAATTTAATTTTTTGTAGAACTTTTTTTGTCTTTAAGATTTTACAAAAATATTAAAATATCAAAATATTATTAGTTCGTAATATTATGTAAGCACTGTTTTACATGGCACGTGTTAAACAGGAGGCTCTATCCCTTTTTTTAGAAGTTTCATTTAGTCATTTCACAGGATGGTGACCTCTTGGTTTAAAACTCACTCCCATGTTGTTTGGTGAGGTCGAAGTCACATACTCGAGTCTCGCTCTAAACAATATTGGCAAGAGAGACTTTTGAGCTTGTACTTTGACAGATACCGACTTCGTAAACTATACTGGGCCTTTAGTGGTGTTATATTAAAAGGGCCGACGTTAGTGCTAGTTATTCGGTTCATCCAATATGTTTGCGATTGAATACAAAAGTTCGAATATCACGTGGTAGGGTGGCTAAGTTGCCACTAGTGCTACCCTCATTTCCTTGCAACCAATAGTCAAATTGGTTCTCAACATTTGTTGAACCTATCAGAATTGTCCTTCATATTTATTTGGCAATACAATAGTCCCTGGACTCAACAAAAAAAAAAAAAAAACTGTCAATTTAGTCACAACATCAACTCGCTGTGACGGACTGCTTAACTTCATCGACAAATGGGATCACATGATTTTTTTTTCTTTATTTTAATTCAAAGATTTTTTTCTGAATCCTTGAATTTTTATCATTTAATTTAAGGCATATTTATGAGTGATCTCATCAAGTGTTACACATTTGAGGGAATAGAGCCTCTTACATCCTATAGTTCCACACGATTTAGACACGTCCTATCTACTTAAACTAACGATTGAGAGTTTTTCTTTCTTTCTTTTTTCCTCATATTTCACATGTATTTTTCTTCTACTTCCTTTCTATTGCCATATTCATTATATAAAAATAATTCAATTTCTTACTGATTTCATTACATAATTTTCTTTGATTTATTGAAAAATAACATATTCCATACATCAACTGCAATTATAATATTTATTTAATTATTTATTAAATATAGTATTTTTCATCTATTTCATTAAATAATAAAATTTGTATAGTAATAATTGAACTCTAGTTTATATTACATATTGAAACACGTTCTCTATTTGGTACATTTTTACTTTCGAAATTTTAATAATCATTATATTCAAAAAATAAGAATATATTAATAAATTTACCAACTACTTTTTCTCTTTCTCGACTCTCATACTCCTTTCTCTTCTCTTTCTATTCATTCCATGGAAATTTTTTCTCTTGCTCTCCACTCTTTTCACTAAATAAAAACCGGTGAAAACTCTCCTCTTGATTTATTATTTAATTTTTATTTGAAACATTAATTAAAATTAATATTTGACTCACTTTCATTAAATAACAGAATTCATGCGCAATACAATTTCACCTCTGATACTATTATATTGGAAATCCATCACATATTTGTTGTCCTTTCCATATTTAAAAATAAAAATTGCTATTTTTTTAATAAGTAAATGCATATTTTACCCTTTTTTTTTTCATTGTAAAAATTTTACAAAAAAAATGAAAAATTTTGAGAATTAGACAGAGACGAGGAGTGAGTTGAAGTAATTTTCTTCATCCCAATAAGACAAGTCACTGTGGACGTTCGTGGCCATGATGGAGATACCTTTTCTCATGACACTTCTCTTCCGAAAACGCCAAGAAGATGTGGACTGGACCATTTGAATCCGATTGCAATCGGGGCTTTGAATTTCTAGGTGAAGAAAATGGTTGGTTTCAAGAAATGTCAGGTTCTATCATGAAAATCTCAATTTTCGAAAAATCATTTTACTGTATCTAGCTAGATTGAAGAATACATATAAGAGCCACTCGATGGATTATGGGAGAGCATAATTGGAATTGCCACCTTAAGTGCCGCTTGAGGATAATTATCCGACCCTTGTGAGCTTTTTCCTATTTCTTATATTGACTTTCATTGCCCAGTGGATTGATTAAGATATTCTATGCAAAGAAAATAGGCAGCCGATCAAATCTAACATTTCACTATTTCCCTTTTGGGCTGAATTCCTGGTTAACTTATGTATCATGAGCGTCACATGCCCCTATTTGACATGCAAACAGAAAGTTGAGCATAATAAAGAAAATGGTTAATAAATCTATGCTTTAACCAAATTGTCGTTTTTTACACGAACTTTTTCTTGTGACCTAAGAAGGCACGAATTTTAAAACGTTTGTGTCGTTTAGTACCCCGTCATAAAATCTGCCAAAATTGACAGAATTTGCTGGTTTGTCACGTTAGCTGTGTACATGTGGCTAATGGAGATCATGGACAACGAGTAAGAAAAATGTAATTTATGTTCAACAATCAAACTCTTTGAATTTCAAAAATGAAGGGCAACTGTGTAATTTCATTCGTTGAAAATCCTTAAAATAAAAAATTACAATTAAAGTTTCTATTTTAGTCGGGTATATACTCGATCATAGTCTGTACATAAGTCCTAATTGTAATTTCTGATTTTAGGAATTTTCGGTGGATGAAATTACATGGTTGCTCTTCGTTTTTAAATTCAATGAGTTTAATTGTTGGGCATAAATGATATTTTTCTTGCTCGTCATCCATGTAGCTCCACCACTTCGCTCTCCATCAGCCACATGTACATAGCTAACGTGACAAGTCAGTAAATATTGTCAATTTTGACCAATTTTATGATGACGTGCTGAACAGAATAAATATTTTAAAATTCATACTTTTCTATGTCACGAAAAAGAATTTCGTGTTAAAAGTGACAAATTTGGTTAAAGTATAGGTCTAATTAGGTTATTAGCCATAAAGAAAATGCATAGATGAGCTTAGACATATTCTCATGTTATGCACTCTACACATCCAATAAACCCAACATATAACAAATAACCATCACCATGCCTACGTTCCTACATGGTGCTAGTCGTGGCTTCACCCACCATGAATAATTTCTAGTTGTTCCAATACAGCAACATAAATTGAAAATCTTGTTTTAGAAAGCGGTGAATCGAGTACTTTGCAAACACGATTCACATGGAGGTACTTATGAAGGTGCCACATTAGGAGATGCATAGGAGTTTTTGTGGAATTCCTGTGTCATATATTTTTTTGCTAACAAGAAATTTATTCTCCCGATACTTATGAACGCCGCGCAAGCTCATGAATTCAGATAAGTTCATGTGTAAGGAACACTTGTCATTACATCATTCTGCGTGCTGGCCTTCTTGCAGCAATAGTATAAATTACAAAATGAGTTTATTTGGTCGTGGCAAGGTCTCCATTGTACGGTGAATTTTATCATGTGATCTGCAATAGTCAATTCATGAAAAAATAATCAAAATGGACTTGGAATCAGGATCATTTCCGTTTTATTTTTTCGTTGACGGGCTCCAAATTGCTAACGATAGCCTCGTTGTCAGGCTCCTTTTGGACTCTACGTTGATTCCTGATTATTCCACTACCAGGGCAGCACTTTCCCTGGGGTGTAGATGATCGGGTTGGATGGTTTTTTTCATAAAAATTGTCGGATTAAACCTTTTCAGTTTGTTTATTCAAGTCTAAAAAGTCACGTGAAGAACCATTTAAATATTATGAAAATCAACTACTTCGGATCAAGTTGTTTTGGGTGATTATTTCGGACCCTTTTTTTATATATACAAAATTAAGATTAAAATAATAAAATTAGTTTAAAAAATATTGTGAAAGCTAAGGAGGAGTAAATCAGTCTAAGAAAAATGTTTGATAAAAAAGTGTAAGAAAAATGTTTGCACCAATAAATCAATTTTAATAGTTAAAATTCGAATCGATAATAATTTCTTTCAAATGATAAGAAATACTTAAAAAAATTTATTATAGTGTTAAAACTTAAACGTAAATTTCATATTATAGGAGATCAGGTGGTTTTCGAGCCCGCCGGCCTTTTTGGGTGAGGCCTGACTTTTTTCGCTTGATTTTTCTAGACCTAAACAACCGACCGAATTTTAAACAGGGTTCCAAAGAATCAATCTTTTCAGTCTGGATTGGGTCGGTTTTCTTGGACCTTTGGATTTTGAAATTTTTTTCACTTACACCCATAACATTCCCGAAGGGATCGGGTGGACCAATGACCCTCCCTCTTCCGGTTCCCCCTCCCCTCCTCCATCCTCCAAGTCAAATGCTTGGGGTGCCCCTTTTATAAGCACCTGTGAAGGGGCAGTGCGATGTTCAACGCATTATCATATCGAGATGCACACTCTATGATCTACAAAGCAAATTAACTAGTGCAATGATGATGCATTTGATGCTTACGGCTAAATGCCGTTTTTGCATTTTAGTCCATAGTTCTTTACATTTATATAATTTTGAAGACGGACATGGTGATGATCCTTTTCCCTTTCCCTCAAAACATTCTATGCAATGCAAGTTATTTAGTTTGTACTCAACCCAATGGGTACAATCATTAGAATATCACATCACGCTGACCAATCTATCTTGCAAGGTCAGGCTAGTCGAATTCAGGAAGTCTACTTTATATAGTCTTTTGCTCTTCTTCAATTATTTTTAACTTTTAGTGATTGTCTTGCTTACTCATTCTATCTTATCCTTTACATGCACGTTAATAATTTTGAGAATCGTGCTGAGATTTATTGGAACAGGTTACTTTCTAATGCAAAGCAAGGGGAAAGAATTGCCTAAAAAGATTGCTCTTTCTTTTAGTAGGTAAATGCATTTTTGCAATTTTTCATTATTACGAAATTTTTATTTAAAAATTGAATATTTTATAAAAGCAAGGGGGCCCTAAATTTCTTAAGAGAAAAAAAAATGGCCAGCATGAGAGGTCATCGTGTGGTGTTATGGTTTCGGTACATATAATACTAGAGGTACATTTGTGCTATATATATATATATATATATATATTTTTTTATTATTTAATAAAATAAAAAAAAGGATGTAATCCATTAAATGGAGTATTACTTATAATTAATTCTTGAATATGTGATTTTTCAGTAAATTAATTGTAAAATGGTAATAAATTATAGGAAAAATTTAGTAATATTATTTGATAAAATGATAGAAAAGGAGAAACATATATTTGAAATAAGGAAAGAAGTGATAAAATTAGAATGTAGAAAAAAGTGTGCAAATAGGGAAAAAGTACTAATGGTACAAAAATTTTGGCTAATATTATAATATGCTACAAAATCTTTAATACGTTATAAAATGGTACAAAATTTTCAAAAAAATTGACACTAATAATACAAACTATTAAGTGTCTATTAATGTTGTTAGCGATTACCAATGTGATGCTTGCATAGTTACAGATTGGGAAAATTAAATGACATGACAGTGAAAACCTTAGAAGTACCAATGGTCCAAAATTTTGGGAAATGTTACAGTATAACATAATATTTTCAAAATGTTATAGAATTATAGAATATATTCAAAGTTGAATCATTATTATATTTTGTTAGCAATTTCAAACTTTTCAATGATACATCATCATAAATAGCATTGTCACTGTTATCGAATTGATATTCGAGATCATAAATATAAGAATTATCATCGGAGTGATCATCATCTGTGACTTGCTATTTTTTATAATATGTAAAATGCATATGACCGTAAAATAAAAAACTCATTCTAAGAAAAAGTTGTCTAAAATTCAAGTTTGGAATTTGCAATTCCTAATAAGAAAAACAATATTCGATACTCAGTTCATGTCATTGAATGGGCTAACTTCTATAATTTTAACTTCAATATAAGGAGGACGTTAAGGCAAGAAACAATCTTTCTCATCCACGACCATATGGTCTCCACGAGAAGTCACCTTGATACCTTAGTCTCCCTGCTCTCTAAGGCATGTTGAGATGGAGAGGACTACTGCAAAGTTGATTGGTGATGATCATTGCATGAGAGAGTTTGAGAGGGAAAAAGGAGATGGATGGACTCAAGATTTTATTTGTGAAAAAAAAAATGTAGGAATAGTAAATATTTGAAGATTTGCGATTCCATAATGTTTTGAAAATTAGCCATACTTTTTGTATCATTTGTGTTTTTTCCTGAAGGTTCTTACTCGTGTATCATTGAATTTCCAAGACAGGCATTGCATAGGTGCCACGTGAGCAATTACTAACGACCTTAACGGGTAATTAATGGTCTGTCCTAAGTGTCAACTTGTCAAAGATTTTATACCATTATTTAAATTTTTAAAGATTTTATAACACATTATAACATTAGCCAAATTTTTGTACCATTAATGCTTATTCCCTAGGCAAGTATACTAGTGAATTTACCATTAAACCACTATTTTTTCTTGACCTAATGGCTGTAAAAATTTAGACTTTATATATTAATGAATAATTAGGAAAAATTAAAAAAAAAAAAACCAAAATGCTCATGGAATTCCATATAATACTATATTGTTTATTTATAAAATATTACAATTTAATTCATTTTAGAATTTTTTTTAACTTAAGTAGTAGGCAACACATTCTTAGTTATCATCAGTACATTATGCAATTTTAGAATTTTAAACCACTTACTCAAAAAATGAAGACAAAATTTTGCTTATAAGAATCTAGATATGGAGTGAGATAGGGAATCTAAGCACTTAATAAAAAAAATTTTCATTAGTATTGTTAATACGAAGTGAGAGAGAAAAATAATTGAAATTATTATCTTACATTTAATTTGGTGTATGGAAATGAAAAGGAAACAAAAAAATTCCAACTTTTGCATGTATAGAGACTAGAGGGGACTCATACTCCGTACGGAAAAATTAAAATAAATAAGTGAAATATTAACAAATCACACTATTGGATTATCTTCCAATAGAAGGTAGATCATTCAAAATTGTCTATCATGTTCCGTAATTATATAGATGCTCAAAATATGTATTTTTGATAAATTAAATATAAAATTAGGTAAAAATTATGAAAAATAATGATTTTATATATAATAAAATTGATGAATAAGTAGTTGGAGAAAAATTTATGTGAAATAAGATAGAGAAAGATTTCATAGTTACGTATTAATAGATATTAAAAATTAAATTTTATACATTGGTGGGTAGTTTGGAAAATTGAAAAAGATACCAAGCTCTTAAACATTTGCATATATCTATCTACTAGAGGTGTTCCGTGCTACGCATGAAATTGTTAATTATACATTATGTAAAATTTTAAGATGACCAAAGAAATAATATAGTAATCAAAGTAATAAAATTTAATGCTAGAATAGATGAAAAATAAGTAGTTCAAATCAAATAAAAATGAACTAAAGTGGGCAAGTATAAGAATTTCTGGTAAATAAAATATATTTTTTTATAAAAATTGCGAATGTCGCAAGAAGTCGGAAGATTTAAAAAATGTGAATATGGATTCTATAGTTAAGAGAATTATATGAAATAGTTTAGAAAATTATAGAAATGATAAATTGTTCAGGTTAAAAATGTAAATATTGAGTGAAATGGAGTGGAAATGGATAGTCTGAATAGTTAATGAAAGATTTTTACTACAAGGCAGTAGATATACAATGAGAGAAAAACGACTGAAATTATTATTTTACTCATAATTTGGAGGATTTTATTAAATGTATATATATAAATATTATATTCTAATATTTAAATTAGATTAAGGATAAATATGAAAAATAAAAAAGACCTTAAATTTTCAATGAGTTTGCATATAATAGTATAGATATAATATATGGGAGGAGATCCCCTCATTAGTATATTCTTCACCTTGCTAAATTAGTTTTTGATAAATAAAATTTAATTTTTTATAACGATTAGATTAAGAAAAATTAAGGATGTGATATAAATTTACCACTATATAATTACCTATTTTTTCGCTACGCTCACTGTCTCTATTATGTTCTTTTGTAATCATTTTTATCATATTTTTCTACTCTTTTTATTATCACTCAATTTTTGGTAAACTTATTGTTTATTCTTCGTATTTGATTTACCCAAAAAAGTTCATATGCTATAAAATTAATTAAATTAAAATTATATTGATAATTTGCTCTATACACTTTTATCTTCTTTGTTAAATAATAAAATTCGTGCATAGTACAAGCTGAACTCTAGTAATGTATAATATAATATAGATGAAGATAAATAGATATATATTTGTGTGTGTGTGTTACCGACCTATGTCTAGAAAGAAGAAAATATGGTTATTTTTATTTTGAAAAAGAAACATCATTAGCTTAGATGTTTGCATAACAAAAGAAAGGCAAAACCACCTGGCAAAAAGATTAAGTGATGTTTTTTTTTTTATATAAATGTTGTTCGGCACTATAATTAACGACTAATCTACCGAAAGGTGTATCGTATGGTCTGAGCCTCACCATTAATCCTCATATACCGGCTCCAAGGGAGTTGAATCTTGCACCTGACATACTGCATGTTGTCAGTTCACCAGCGGATCTACCTCTCAAAGGCAAAAAAGAGATTAAGATATGGTAAAATTTAAATTTCGTACAATATAGAAAGGGTATGCCAATTTAAGAACGATTTGGACATTACTGATCAAAGTTTTTAAAAGATTCAAAAAGAATTTTTTCCTTCTCAAGTTAATGCCATTAACTATGGTGATTTATAGGGAAAATGGGTGTGCAAATTAATGCATATAGTTAATATATTTTCAGTTGAACAACAACGGTTGACCGGAAGACAAGGTTAATATATATCTCTTCTTAAGTGATTCAGTGTGACGTGAAAAAATATTAATCAAAATGTGATAGACGAATGCAATCACTCGAGCCACTACCATAATAATTAGTAATTAGAGCAATTTAACTGATCCTGATCATTCTGAGGTAGGACCATGTAATATTTTTTTCCCACAAATAAAAGCTAAGCATTGAATATGTTAAGGAGCATGATCTGTTACCATCTCGGACAAGTAAGAAAAGAGGAATCTCACTTTTCATAGTTAACGCAGTCAAATTTGTATTGTGAAAAATGCATTTAATATTTTCCGATTTATGCATAAATGCATTATTTTCAACATAATTTTTTTAAGGAAGCTCATTAAAATGCTGTTTTATAAATTGACTCTTACCCTCTTCAGAAGATACGATAATCTAACTAGTGCAAGAGAAGACATGGAAGCAGTTAGGCCAGGAGCAATTGTGATTTTGATGTTAGTTCTTCTAGCATCCTACCCACTGGTGAATTGTGCTGATGATGCACAACCAAGTTCATTCTTTAAAACTTGGAAGTGCAAATTCAAATGCACAGCCGTATGCTTTCCCAAAGCTTTCAAGCGTCGGGCACTGGCTTGTTACGCCGATTGTATGCAGCATTGCCTTGGGTGAAAATCGGTGGCAATTAATATCGGTAAGGATGGTTTGTGATGGTTTTGTGTCAAAACACATAAAAATAACTTCGATTTACACCATGGATTTACGTTGAGTTTTCTTTTTCATTTTCAAAAATTTTCTAATATTCATAATTCGAATTTTGCAGGAGCTAAGAATGCCAAACATTGAGTTGGATTGTGCTTGGAAGGCTATAACAAATTTGATATTATGTTCAATAAAGAGTGGATTTTTTTAATGATATTATCAAAAAGCATCAACAAATTTCATCGGATCAATATTAATGAATATTAACGTTTACCTATGGCACTCAATTTTTTTGCTGTTATCTTTTTTTTATAACGAGGATTTTATTCTCCTTAAATCCATGAAAGTCTCACAAGCCCATTGATTTAGGTAAGTCCATGTGTGGGTGGCCTTTACTTCGGAAGAATATCTAGTTAGACGTTTGATAACGCATAAGACAATATCAGGCTAAGTTTCAAGTTAAATTGTATATTTGGTTGGGGGAATAAGAGGGGGGAATAGAACTTCTTATCCTATTCCCCATTCTATTCTGTTTAACTAAACAAATTAATGGGAATACATATTCCGATTCAGAATAAATTTCCAGAATAGGTATTCCCTTACTCCATGATAAGGAATATGTATTCTTACAAGGAATAGAAATGAAATGACAATATTATCCCTGACTATTCATTTAATTTCTAGCTTTGGCCCCATCTTCTTCCTTCCTCCATTCCGTCGTTGGCTACTCTCCGTCTGATAACCGTCCTCCTCCATCCCCCAGCCCAAGCCAATGAACCAGAGGTCGCTAACCTACCCGCAGCCTCTAGCCTTTGGTGAGACAAGGTTCGAGTTCACTATTGAGATATATAAATCCCATAACGGAGAATTGATAAATTGAAACTTGGTTTATAAGAGAGTGGGTACCGCCATCCTATTAACTTGAGCTTTTGGGATGGACATGAGTCCAACCTCTTGTGGGCTAGGTAGTAATTTCACATGGTATTAGAGCTAACCGTGTGGGCTCACACCACATCAGGCCCGACTGTGGAGTTCGTGGCTCGTAAGCTCGAGACTGGAAGAAAAATGTCCGGCTCAAGGCCAGTCGTTAGTCCGAGGACAATAGAAAAGGCCGCCTTGTGGTAGTTGTCTCCCCTCACTCCAAATCAAAAGTAAAATGCTCGGCTCGAGGTTAGTTATTGAGGGTAGGTATTTAATGGCAGGTGTCAAGTATGAACACGTTGCCACGTGAGGGCGGGTATTGAGATACATAAATCCCACATCGGAAAATTGATGAATTGAAACTTGGTTTATAAGAGAATGGGTACCACCATTCTATCAGTTTAAACTTCTGGGATGGACATAAGCCCAACCTCTTGTGGGCCGGGTGGTAATTTCACACTCACGACCCACAACCTTCAGCAACCTGTATCATGCCTGACCCACTGCCCACATGGACTGTCTAGCTCATCTAGCGAGTAAGATTCACGACCCTTGTCTAGCAAGCATGACTGTCTGGCTTATTCGTTCACTCTCTCCGTAGACACGACCCATGACCTCCGACAAGCACAGACTAGATCGTCTGGCTTGTATGAAGCAACGATCATTCATCTGTTCACGGCATCATGCAATTTTGTCTCATTTGGTTCATGATTGGTCGGTGCGAAATTGCCATCGTGAAGATGATACTGCTTGCATTGTTCACTTTCCTTTTTTAAATTTTTAATCTTCTCTAAAAATAAAAATAGAAATAATATATATATGTACATAGGCCTGGCCACGGTTCCTGAACCGGACAGTTCTGGTTCCGTGGCCGCATGGAACCGGCCCTGAACCTTCCCTTGGACGGTTCGGGGACGATTCGGAACCGGACGGTTCCAGTTCAAAATTACTGTTCCATCCAGTTCCGAACCGACTGGTTCCATTTCCATTAAAATGTAATTTAATAAAGAGTTCGTTATATAAATCACAGTTAAATTTTTAATACATGTAAAATTGTTTGATTATTAATAGTTAACTCTATGAATTTTAATATTTAAATAGCGATTTATACAACGAACTTATTTATATTTTATGTCATATAATAATTATTTGGATTAGATTAAAAATATCCACAATTGGGGAGGGGGAGGGGGCAGGGAGGGGGTAGGGGACAGGTGTTGTGGGGGGGGGAATTTTTTTTTTTTTTTAATTTCTCTACAGTTCCGATCTGGAACCACCAGTTTCGGGCCGGTTCAGATTTCGGTTCAGAACCAGCGGTTCCGGTTTCAAAGGCCAGTGGAACCGACCCTGAACCTTAGCCCTCACGGTTCAAGGACAGTTCCGGGCCCAAACCGGCCCATGGCCGGGACTATATGTCAATAGACATGAGGGACAGTTTTGTCCTTTTATCTTTAAATACCATATTCAATATCATTTTCTTCCCTTCAATCAGACAACATTTTCATTCATTATTTCGTTTATTCCCCACTCTATTCCTTTTCTTATTCCATTATATTCTCTCTCTATTTCATTCATGTGAACCAAACATACCGTAAAGGATTTGGCCAATTTTTGAACATTCCATCATAAATATGGGACCGACTACCAATATTTTGATGGTTGTATGACATTTGATGAATCGACGTTGCCTAATAAGGCATAGCGAGTCGGCTTAAAAGAGCAAAATAATCCAAATGCTCCTAAGAAAGATGCAATTGGGATAAAATCTTTTTTGAGTTCATAAAATCTTTTGAAATAATTAAAAAAATCTTATCATATTAATTTTTGTAGACGAAAGACTTTCTAGATTCTCTTGGTCTTATGACATTGATTCGTTAGAAATAAAAGAAAATCGCAATGTGATCTTCGACACGTGGTTGCAAAGATTTCTGCAGTGTTAAGGCATTGTTGTGGGAAAATGTTGTGTAACCTTCAAAATATTTTGCAAATCTTAACTATTGCTCGATTTCATAGAGAATTCAAATTCAACAAACACATGGGATTTGACTCACTCTTTTGAAATTTGATTCCTTCATTCGATGCATAATTATTTAACTTCATATTTTGCAAAGCATTTGAGCAAGTATACTACTTTAAAACAAAAATAATCTTAAATGGATATTGAACCATGACATAAGATATTAAATGAAAAAGAAAGCCAAATTTTGTTCAATTAGATCTGAGAAGAGGTTCACCCTTACTTAGTACCATTGGTCTTGGGTCATGGAATGTTTGTAATGTCAATTAATTGAGGGAAAAAAGAATCAACGGTATAAAAAGTTTGACTATTATTACAATATGGAACAAAATCTTTTAAACATTATAGAATGATGTAAAATCTTTGAAAAGCTAATTGTCTATGTGGGGCCTACATGGCTCCTACATGGACATTGATTAAGAAAATTGAATAACATGGTACTGAAAACCTTAGGAGAAAAGTACCAATAGTATAAAAAGCATGGTTAATGTTATAATATAGTACAAATTTTTCATAACATTATAGGATAGTATAAGATTTTCAAATTTTCATTATTCTTATGTTTTTTGGCAAATAAATATTGACCCCATCCATCTCCATTTTTCTCTCCACACTCTAGTGTGTGTTGAATTTGCAATAATCTTTTTCATCTTAACATGCCTTAGAGAATAGGAAGACAGCTGGCTTGGTAACTACCATATAGACTACATAGTCATAGATGAGGAAGATGTGTTATTTGTCCTAACTTTCTTCTAATACTTAAGTTAAAAATTGTTGCATACAACCCATCCGGTGACATAAACTAAGTGTCAGGAGTTGCTTTTGTCAATAGGATTTAAAAGTTCTAATCTTGATTTTTAGGTAGGTTTTTCTTAGATTAGATTTTTTAGTTTATTGACAAATGCATTTTGCAGATCATCAAAATAAGTTACTGATGATGATTACCACAATTATGATTCTTATATTATATTCCTAAATGTCATATCGATGATAGTAACAATGATATTAGCGATAATGTGCCATTAAAGGCTTTGAAATTCTAACAAAATAAAATAGTTATACAACTTTAAATATTTTGTACAATTTTATAACATTTTGAAGATATTGTATTGAATGAACTTGTAGTTGGCCTAGTTGTTCCCTCACCAGACCCCCAAATGGGTGATCCTAAGATCTAATTCCAGGTTGGGAGGGTCGATGGGAATTTTTTCAGGGATTCCGGCCTAACCGCAGATTACTCTCGAGGTGCAATTCGGCTAGCCCGAGGATATTGTGTAGTGCAAATAAAAAAAAAAAGACATTATATTAAAAACAAGTTTACGTTAATGATCACTCAAATGATGATTCTTATAATTGTAATCCTATATATTATATCGATGATAGTGACAATGATATTAGCGATAATGAGCCATTGAAAACTTTGGAATTTCTAACAAAATAAAATAAGTATAAACTTTAAATTTTTTATACAATTCTATTACATTTTGAAGATATTGTATCATATTATAATATTAGCTAAACTTTTTATACAATTGATGCTTTTTTCCTTATGCACTATGTTATTCAAATTTCCACGTGGGCAGCCACATAGGCACTACTTCAGTAATTACTGACAGCGTTAGCAGTTACTTAACGGTATGTATTAGATGTTAACTATTTAAAAATTTTGTACCATTCTATAACGTTTTATATCATATTATAATATTAGCCAAACTTTTTGTACTTTTAGTGATTTTCCCCTATTAATTGCATAATGGATTAATTATATGGGTTCTACTCAAAATATTGTAGTTACCATATAGCTCAAAAACAAAGCTTACATAATATCGTATGTTAAACCAGCAATGACGATAGTCTAGTGATCTAAAACTTACTCCCATGCAGTGTGATAAAGTCAAGGTTTTAGATTCGATTCTCACTCTGAGCAGTATTAATAAAAGAGATTCTTAAACTTATACCTTAGACGATATGACCTTCTTAGGCTATACTAGGTTTTTGGTGATACTACATTTACGGGACATTTATTAGTACTGATTATCCAGTTCATCTAAATAGCCAGTACATGTTTTTATTTATAATTCATGTTGAAAATGTGCAATTTTTTTGTCAATTAAATGTGAAATTAAATGATAAATTTAGGAAAAGATAGAGGAATTTTATGTATAATAAAACTGGAAAATAGGTAGTTGGAGAAAAATCTATATAAAATAAGTGAGTGATAGGAGAAAAGAATTTGTAGTTAAATATTGATTAGTGAATTTATCATTACATCCCATTTTTCTCAATCTAATGTATAAATTTTATACATTAGTATAGTCATTTTATGCATAATAAAACTAGTAAAGAAGTAGATGGAGAAAAATCCGTGTAAAATAAGAGAGAAAGTGATAAAAGAAAAGAGTATATAGTTAAATATTAGTGAATTTACTATTACATCCTATTTTCTCAATGTAACATATATTTTCAATTAAATTTGTATGTTAATAGTAGATTGGGAAAGTGAAAAGACGCAAACATCCTAAATGTTTGCATACATCAATATTAGACACAAACACATGCTTTGCATGGAAGAAAAATAAAAATAGGCAAAAATCAAGCAGTGGCGTGTAATTAGATTATTTATAATATATTACAATTTAATTTTTTTTAACTTACAGTAGCAAGTAGCACAATCTCAGTTATCATTAATACATTATGCAATTTTACAATTTCAAGTCATTTGTTCAAAAAATGAGGATAGATTTTTGCTTATAAAATTTTAGATATGGAATGAGACAAGGAATCTAAATAGTTAATGGAAAATTTTTGCTGTTAATATCATAGATATAGAGGAAGAGAGAATTGATATGAATTGTTGCTTGTCCTTTCATATGGAGGAATTTATAAGCTAAATATATAGGGCAATATGGAAGTTAAAAAGAAACGAAAAAGTTCCCTAACTTTTGCATAAAAAAGTGTGTGTATATACATAGACTAGATGGTACTTGTACTCCGTATGAAAAAATAAAAATAAATAAGTGAAATATTAAGAAATCACATTATTGGATGTTAATTCACAACATATTATAATTTAATTTATTAAAAATAAAATTAGATTCACTTATAATAGAAGACAGTTCATTCAAAATTGTCATCATATTCCACAATAATATAGATGCTCAAAAAGTGCACTTTTTGATAAATTAAATATAAAATTAGGTAATAAGTTTACGAAAAATATGATAATTTTACTTATAATAAAACTGCTAAACAAGTAGTTGGAGAAAAATTGTGTGAAATAAGATAAAGAAAGATTTGGTAGTTACATATTAGTGAATTTACTATCGCACTCCTATTTTTTCTTATCAAATGGATATTAAAAATTAAATTTCATTCATCAGTAGGCAGTTTGAAGAATTGAAAAGATATCGAACTCTTAAACATTTGAATATATCTATCAATATAATATATGAGAGAAGCTCCCCTCATTGGTATCTTTTTCACCTTCCTAAATTACCCATTGACAAATTTTAATAACCATTAGATTAAGAAAAATTAAGGATGTGATAGTAAATTTACCACTACATTATTAAGTTTTTTCACTACTCTCACTTTCTCTCTTCTCTTTACTTACACTCATTTGTCTCGTAATTTTCTATTCTTTTTATTTATCACTCAACTTTTCATAAACTTATTATTTATTCTTCATATTTGATTTACCAAAAACAATCATATGCTCTGAAATTAATTAAAATTAAAATGGTATTGATCATTTACTATATATTCACTTCTTTTATTAGTTTTATTAAATAATAAAACCCATGCTAGTAATATATAATATAATATAGATAGAAGATAAATAGGTATAGATATGACACCAATCTATGTCTAAAAAAAACAAAAATGGTTATTTTTATTTTGACAAAGAAAGACAAAAACAAATTGGCAAAAAGATTAAGAGATGGTAAATTTCGTACAATATAGAAAAGGTATGTCAATTTATGCACAATTTGGACAATATTGGCCAATTTTTCCAAGTTTGAAAAATATTTTTTCTTCTCAAGTCAATGCCATTAGCTATTGTGATTTATAAGGAAAATGGCATTGCAAATTAATGAATGTACTAAATATATTTTTGGTTGAATAACAATGATTGACAGGCTGACAAGGTTAACGTATATCCCTTCTTGAGTGATTCAGCCCCATCATGTGACGTAAGAAAGTAACAATCAAAATATAATAAATGAGTATATTACTGTTGATCGCCTGAGTCATTCCTGGTTAATGTGAGGTAGAATCGTGTGGTGTTAGATTAGCTAAGTATTGAATATGTTAAAAGGAGCATGGTCTGTTACCATTTCGGACGAGTAAGAAAAGAGGAATCTCAATTTTCATAGTTAACATAATCGAATTTGTATTGTAAAAAATGCATTTAATTTTTTCCACTTTGTGCAGAAATGCATTACTTTTAACATTTTTTTTTTCAAGGTAGGTCATTGAAATACTGGTACATAAATTGACTCTTGTCCTCTTCAAAAGATACAGTAGTCTAGACAAGAGCAAGAGAAGAAATGGAGGCAGTTAAGCCAGGAGCAATTGTGATGTTGATGTTAGTCCTCCTAGCGTTCCACCCAATAGTGAATTGTGTCACCGATGCTGCACAACCCGATTCGTTCTTTAAAACTTGGAAGTGCAGAATGGAATGCACAGCCAAATGCTGGCCCAAAGCTTTCAAGGGTCGGGCCGTGGCTTGTTACGGCGATTGTATGCAGCATTGTCTTGGTTGATAATCAGAGCTGCACTTAGTATCGGTAAGGATGGTTGTGTGATGGCTTTGTGTCTAAGCACATGAAAATAACTTCCACAGATTTATATCATGGATTTCATATTTTGAGTTTTCCTTTTCAAATTTACTGATGTTCATTCTTTGAATTTTGCAGTAGCCAGTAATGCTAAACGCTGAGTTGGATTATGCTTGGAAGTATCTAAGATTTGTTGGCTTCCAAAATATTGTCTGCAATCATCCTTATCAACGAATTTCATCTGTTAAATATTAATTAATATTAAAACTTGGCTACGAAGAGTATGCACGGGTATCAGGTAAAACTGAAACAAGTTCAAACCCACCTGATATAAAAATTTATCGAGTTAAAAATCTTAACAGACTTCAAACGATGAAGTTGGTTACGCTTCCAAGTATCATGTGGTTGGAACCTATTCTAATTTGTTCCTCCATTCGCATCCAGATATTGACCCATTTATTACATTCAAAATATACATAAAGTTACGTAATAAATGATAAATAATAAGAAAATTAAAATTATATTAAATTTTTATATAAAATTAACTAATATTTACTAAATGTTATACCGTACTAAAGAAATGAAAACTATATTCAAATTATAAGAAATATTAATAAATTCGAATGCTAATTATAATACCTATATATTATAGCTGTATCACAAAGTTATAATAGCGAGAATAGAAAAAGACAAGTTCTACAGGGTACACGAATTTGTAATATAATACTTGGTGCTATTGGTATGAGCCCAACCGAGTACTCAGGCTTGTGGACTATTCGCCCTGCCAATGATCGGTACAAATAGTTCTAGGATAAGCTTGAGAATAATGCCCTAACTTTAGCGACACCACAACGTGTGCATACGCCACTTTTTCAAGTAATGGGAGCTTAACTGTGCATCAGAAAGAACTTTGTCGATGTAATCTACTGACTTCTGATTCGTTCCTTGGACAGCGTAATGCCTTAGTGGATACAGCCAGCTCTAAGTAAAGTGTTTCTCCCGAGTTCATAGGTGCTCTTTCAATTCATTAAAGGCCTGATTGCATTCTTCTGTCTATTGAAAATGTTTTGCTTTCTTTAGCACTAAGTAGAAAAGGCAAACATCACTCATCAGAATTAGAAAAGCTGGACAACATTTCGAGTATATTAGGAGATCCAATAAGCAATACTTGAACTTGCTTGCATGATGGTAGCAGAATACAGATAAATGGGGGTTTAGATCCAATGAAGAAATACAAAAAAAAAAAAAAAAGAGACTTGTTTCTACTAGAAGAAGATGGGGTGAGACACGTGCGTGGATGGCCTTACCGAGGGTTACGCGCTAAGGGATATAATCGAACTTTCGATCAAGTGGACTTTCTCATTGTTCAAACACA
Source organism: Lagerstroemia speciosa (assembly GCA_037672795.1). NCBI lineage: Eukaryota > Viridiplantae > Streptophyta > Magnoliopsida > Myrtales > Lythraceae > Lagerstroemia > Lagerstroemia speciosa. The sequence continues at coordinate 6,702,000 of CM075308.1, read as the reverse complement.
CGTCTTATCCACTTGATCTAACTCTTGGGAGTTGGATGATCCTTTTCCTACATCATATTCAAAGTTTCCTTAATAACATTCATCACATGTTATCTGTATTCAACTAGAGAAACTACAACATTGGTAATAAAAGTTTTAGAAAAGTTCCTAATTGATACAAAAAAAAAATTTTTGTGCCTAACTGATACAAAAATTTTCAAAATTATTCGCTCATCATATTCCATTAAGTTTCATTTAACGTCGTTAATTTTTACTAATGTGACAGCTAATGTGGATGCTACAAATGCTTATTTGCCTATGTGGTAATTATTTAATACTTTTCATTGAAATAGCATGTAAAAATAATTCATAAAATAAGAAAAATTCAAAAAATAGAAAATAGCAAATAGAAAAAATAAGAAGAATATATAAAAATTTGCAAAAAATCTTTAAAAAATGTAATTATTCTTATAAAATTTGACAAATAATTAACTAAATAAAAAAATTTGCATATATAAGATCTTGTTATTTCATGGTTTTGGAAGAAAAACTTTCATTTTCACAATAGTCTTCCATACCTAGTGAACCTAATTATAATGCGGGTCATTCACTTATTGGTGGAACTTCTTACCAAGTGTATCGAATTTTTAGTTTTTTAAATATTTTAATTATATATTTTTCTAAAATAATATAAAATTAATTTTTAAAAGTTTTAACAGATATTTCTTAAATTTTTATATATATTATTAATTTTTTTATATTTTTATATACTTTTGTTAATTTCTAAAAAAATTTCTTATTTTTTAGTTTTAAAAAAAATCTTTTTTGAATTTTTACATATTCTATATATTGTTTCAATGAAAAATATTAAATAGTTTGCCACATCAGCAAATAAATACCCCGTGGTGTCCACATTAGCTACTACATGGGCAAAAGTCAACGGTATTAAATGAAACTTAATAAAATATATCTTGAAGGAACATTTTTTGAATTTCTTGTACCAGTTAGGTACAAAAATTTATTTTATATCAATTAGTAACTTTTCCAAATTTTTTTGTACGATTGATGCAACTTTCCCGTATGCAACCTAAGAGATACGACTGTTGAAAAATTACTCACGTCGGCCAATTTATATTACAAGCGCAGGTCGAAATCCAGAAGCCTACTTTATCAAAAAAAATTTATGTGATCCTACATCATCACGTAACATGAGAAAATACCAATCAGATTGTGACAGACGTGCAAATTTGTGTTAATCACCGAGTAATGGCAATAATTATCACTAATCAGATCAATTTAGTTGTTTTTCCTTACCATATTACTGTGAGATAGGACTACGTAAAATTTTTTTCCTACTTCATATTTTTTTTTCGCTCTTCTTCAATTTAGTGATCCTCTTATTCATTCTGTCTTACCCTTTATATGCACCTTAATAACTTTGAGAATCATGCTTCATATTTATCGGAATAAGTTACTTTCTAATGCAAAGCAAGGGAAAGAATTGCTAAAACATTACTCTTTCTTATAGTAGGTAAATGCATAATTTACAATTCGAAAATTGTAAATTTTGGTAATTTTTATAGAAAAATTGAAAATTTTCTGAAAGCAATGGGATCCTAAATTTTTTGAGGAAAAAAATGGCCAATATATAAAGAGGTGGTATTATGGACCATGTTTTGGTAAATATAGTTACTATTTAATGAAATTGTGAAGTAAGCAAGCATGTAAATGATTAAATGGAGTCTCAATCATAGTAGTATGTGATTCCTTAGTAAATCATATAAAAAAAGGTAATAAATTTGGGAAAATTTGAGTAATTTTATGTAAAAAAAATCGATAGAGAGGAGGAGAAACATATAGCTGAAATAAGACAAAGAAGTGAGGGAAAATTATATTTTAGAAAAAGTGAGCAAATATACTAGTAAATTTACCATCAATTCTCTATCATTTTCTTAATCTAATAGTTATGAAAATTTAAACTTAATGTATTAATGGACAATTAAGGAAAGTCAAAATTAAGCCAAAATGCGCATGATATTCCATATAACAGTATTAGATGTGGACCCGTTCTATGTATGAATTTTATTTCAAATGTTTTCACATAAAGTATTGATATGAATAAATAGATATGGTTATGTCACTTTTTTTTTTGTTTTGGTAATATCAAAATGTCACCTACCTTTGTCAAAACAACCAAAAATGGTTACTTTTATTTTGATAAAGAATCATCAATAGCTTAGCTGTTTGTATATCAAAAGAAAGACAAAACAAATTGGCAAAAAAGATTAAGAGATTGTAAAAGTTCAATTTTGCTTACAATATAGAGAGGGTATTTAATTTCTGCACAATTTGGGCAATATTAAAAAAAATTTAATGTTTTAAAAAAAGATTTTTCTTCAAAAGTAAATGCAAATTATCATTGTAATGTATAAGGAAATTAGGTGTACAATTTAATGCATGTACTTAATATATTTTATGTTGAACAGTAGCTATTGACAGGCTGACAAGGTTAATGTACTAAGTTGGCAAGCTGCACTTAATATATTAAGGAGCATGGCCTTGCTCTTACCATTTTGGACTATTATGCATATTAGAATTATTTTAACAAAATTTTCAAAAAGAATCTTTGGAAATACTGGCTTATAAATTGATTCTTGTCCTCTTCAGGAGGTACAGTTTAGATAAGTGCAATAGAAGACATGGAAGCAATTAAGCCAGGAGCAATTGTGATTTTGATGTTAGTTCTTCTAGCATCCTACCCACCGGTGAATTGTGCTGATGATGCACAACCGAGTTCATTCTTTAAAACTTGGAAGTGCAAATTGGGATGCACAGCCAAATGCTTTCCCAGAGCTTTCAAGCGTCGAGCGCTGGCTTGTTACACCGATTGTATGCAGCATTGCCTCTGGTGAAAATCGGCGGTAATTAATATCGGTAAGGATGGATATGTGACGGCTTTATTTCAGAACACATGAAAATAACTTGCATAGATTTACATCATGGATTTACATTGAGTTCTTTTTTCTTTTTCAAAAATTTTCTAATGTTCATTATTCGAATTTTGCAGGACCCAAGGAAGCTAAACTTTGAGTTGAATTATGCTTGGAAGGCTATAACAAATCTGATATTATGTTCAATAGACAGTAGATTTTTGGAATGATATTATGAAAAAGTATCAGCAAATTTCATCAGTTCAATGTTGATGAATGCTAATGTTTATCTATGGACTCCTAATTTATTTACTGCTATCTCCTTTTTTTTATGACAAGGAGTTTATTATTCTCGAATCCATGAATGCCTCGCAAGCCCATCGATTCCAATAAGTCCATGCATGGTTGACCTTTTCTTCGAGAAGAATATCCGCTTAGACATTTAATAACACTTAAGACAGTATCAGGCTAAAGTTTCAAGTTAAATTGTATGAACTAAAGGATTTGGCCAATTTTTGAACATTCCATAAAATATCGAGGACCCACTACAAATAGTTCGATGAATCGATGTGAAAGAGCAAGATAATCCAAATGCTCCTAAGAGAATGATGCAATTGGGATAAATTCTTTTTTCAGCTCATAAAATCTTTGAAAATAATTTTAAAAAAATCTTACCTAATTAATTTTTGGAGATGAAAGACTTTCTGGATTCTCTTGGTCTTGCGATGCAGAGTCGTTGCAAATAAAAGAAAACCGCGGCGTGATCTTCAACTCGCGGTTTCAAAGATTTCTACGGTAATAAGGTATCGTTGTTAGAAACTATTGTTTATCTTTCAAAATATTTTGCAAATCTTAAATATTGTTCGATTTCTTAGAGAGTTGAAATTCAGCAAAATACATGGAATTTGACTCGCTCTTTTGAAATTTGATTCCTTCAGTTGACGCATAATTATTTAACTTCACAATTTTGCGGAGCTTTTGAGCATGTATACCATCCACGGACTCTGAAACAAAAATAATTTTACATGGATGATATAAGACGTTAAATGAAAAAGAAAGCCTAAGTTTGTTTAATTTTACATGGATGATATAAGTTTGTTTGACCAAAAACAGTAGTCTAATGGTCCAAGCCAAATACTTTATATATGTTGAGAACTAAAGGATCAGGGCAGGACGCCTCACTTTTTTATAACAATCTGTCTACACTGACCAGAAGGTCACTCCCAAGCATAAGAGTTGATTGCGGACCTTGTGCTCAGGTAGTCAATGATGCATTTTCGCCCGAGGAACTATAACATCTGCGAAGAAATAACCACACTGAAATCGACAGGGCCCGTCCGTAAATTGCGCTCCAGTGCAAGTACGTCGAATCGTTTTCCACCAATTCTATTGCCCAAGGTATGAGCCGACCCTGAGTACAGCGGCCGATCGATTGGTATAGATAACTATACGACACGCATGAAAATAATGCCCTAACTTTCGTGATGCCACAACGAGTGCATCCACCACTTTCTATAGTAATGAGAATCTAACACTGCATTATAAAGAACTTTGCTGCTCTAATATGCTGGCTTTTGAGTCGTTCCTTCTAGTAGCACTAGGGGATGCCATAATGCCTCAATAGATACCGCCAGTTGTAAGCTAGATGCTTCTGCCATTTGCTTCTCTGCTAGAGATGGGAGAGGTCGTAGGTGCTCTTTCAATTCATTAAAGGATTGATTGCATTCTTCCGTCTACAGAAACGTTGTGCTTTCTTTAGCACTGAGTAGAATGCCAAATATCTCTTCTCAGAATTAGAAAAGCTGGGCAACAATTTCGGGTACATTAGGAGATCCAATGAGCAATGCTTGAACTTGTTTGTGAGATGACAACAGAATACTCATAAAAGGGGTTTAGATCCAAGGCAGAAACACAAATAAGACTTGTGTATCCTACAGGAAGATGGGGTAAGACATATGTTATGTGTGTGTGATCTCACCAATGGCTACTCGCTCAGGGATAGAATTGAATATCCGATCCTGTGGACTTTCTCACGATTTAGACGCGTATCTTATCCACTTGATTTAACCCTTGGATGTTGGTAATGATCCTTTTCCTACACCACGCTCAGAGTTTTCATCAGAACGTTATGTGCATGTTTTCTTGTATTCAACCTAAGGGGTACGATGATTAGGATATTAGGTCACGCCGACAATCTAGAGTACAAGTGGGCGGGTCGAAATTCGGAAGTCTACTTTACATTGTTTTTGTCGCTTTTCTTCAATTATTTTCACTCTTAGTTATTGTCTTATTCACTCTGTCTTATCCTTTATATGCACCTTAATAATTTTGAGAATCATGCTTCTTATTTATTGGAATAGGTTACTTTCTAATGCCAAGCTAGGGAAAGGATTGCTAAAGATCCTTTTTTTTTTTTTGTGCACCACGCACTATCCTAGACCAGCCGAAACGCGCCTCGAGACTAATCTGCGATAGGGCCGGGATCCCTGGGGAACTTCCCATTGAACCTCCCCACCTGGGATTCGATCCTGAATCACTCATTTGGGAGTTTAGTGAAGGAACCGTTAGACCAACCCCAAGTTGGTGGATTGCTAAAGAACTGCTCTTTCTTGTAGTAGGTAAATGCATATTTTACAATTTTTCATTACTATGAAATTTTTATAGAAAAATATTGAAAATTTTCTAAAAGCATTGGGATCCTAAGGGGTAAAAAGGCCAGTATAGGAGGTATTATGGACAATGTTTTGTTACATATAGTTTATTATTTAATGAAATTGTGAAGAAAGCAAGTACGAAAATGATTAAATGGAGTTTTAAATGCAATTAATTTTCAAGGATGTGATTTTTTTAATAAATTGTATATGAAAACAGTAATAAATTTAGGGAAAATTGAGTAATTCTATTTAATGAAAATGATAGAGTGGAAGAGAAAATTTTATTTGAGATAAGATAAAGAAGTGCTAGAAAATTATAACGTAGAAAAAGTGGGCAAACACGCAAGTGAAATTACCATCAAATCCCCATTATTTTCTTAATTTAGTTGTTATAAAAATATAAACTTAGTATATTAACGGATAATTAAGGAAAGCAAAAAAATGCACCAATATGCCGATGGGATTCCATATAATGGTACTAAACACGAGCACTTACTTATTATTTAATAAAATTGATAAATTGAATAGGTAAATAATTTAATAAATTTTTATTTATAATTCATATTCAAAATGTGTAATTTTCCAGTAAACTAAATATGAAATTAAGTAATAAATTAAGAAAAATGGATTGATTTTAGATATAATGAAATTGGTGAAGAGGTAGTTAAAAAAATCTATGTAAAATCAGAGAGTGATAGAAGAAAAGGGATTTTCAGTTCAATATTAGTGAATTTATCATCATATCAGTATTTTTTATTTAATGGATAATAAAAATTAAATTTTGTATGTCAATGGCCAATTTAAAATACAGAAAAAGACACAAAATTCTTAAATATTTACATATATAATATATATATGAATAAATAGATATAGATATGTCACTTTTTTTTGAACGGTAGTACAGATTTGTCACCTACTTTTGTTAAAAACAACCAAAGATGGTTACTTTTATTTTGACAAAGAATTATGAATAACTTATTTTTATAACAAAAGAAAGGCAAAACAAATTGGCAAAAAGATTGAGAGATGGTAAAAGTTAAATTTCCAACAATATAAAAAGGGCACTTAATTTCTGCGCAATTTGGACAATATTAAAAAAATCTTCAAAAAAAAAAGGATTTTTCTTCAAAATTAAATGCCATTCATCTTTGAGATATATAAGGAAATTAGGTATACAAATTAATGCATGTACTTAATATATTTTAAGTTGAACATTAACTGTTGACAGGCTGACTAGATTAATGAATCTCTTCTCTATCCTTATATGTGAGGTAGACATAAAGCAAAGACAGCTGAGTTGGCAAGTTATGCTTAATATATTAAGGAGTATGGAGACTTACCCTTTTTTTCGATCTACATCACTGGTATCTTGAAGGCCAGCGCGGTGAGCCCGCTAGGGGTGTCAAAAATGCGTGTGTGGATTATTTTAAATTTTTATGCATGTGTGGATTATTTTAACAGAATTTTCATAATGAAGCTGGTTGAAAATACTGGCTTATAAATTAACTGGCATCCTCTTCAGAAGGTACGGTTTTTACAAGCACAATAGAAAGCATGGAAGCAATTAAGCCAGGAGCAACTGCGATCTTGATGCTAGTTCTCCTAGCATCCTACCCACTATTGATTTGTGCTTATGATCAACCACCGGGTTCACCCATTAGAATTTGGGACTGCAAAAAGGAATGCTTGCCCAAATGTTGGCCCGAAACTTTGAAGCAGGGGGCGCTGACTTGTTATAACGATTGTATGGAACGTTGCGTCTGGGGAAAATCGGCGGCAATTAATATCGGTAAGGATGGTTGTGTGATGGCAGTGTCCAAGCAAATGAAAATAAATTGCAAGGATTTATATCATGGGAATTGTCAGGTATTTTTTTTCAGAATTGTCTAATGTTCATCCTTTGAATTTTGCAGGAGCCCAGAATACCAAACATTGAGTTGGATTGAAGCTACAAAAAGTTTGATGTTATCTGCAAAAAAGAATAGATTTGTCGAATGATCTTATCGGTGAAGTATCCAAGACTTGTAGTGCTTCTTAAGTATTATCTGCAGCAACCTTATGGACAAATTTCATCCGTTCAATATTTTAATTAGTATTAAAGCTTTACTATGACCGTCATCATTTTTTTCACTGTCATCTCCTTTTTACGAGAGAGTCTTCGGTGGAGCGGTTATACTAAACAGACGATACTGACGTGGTATATCCATCCAATCAGAACTTGACAAATAATTCATAATTATACTGTTATGGTTATTAAATCCTAAAAAATTCAAAAATAAAAAAAAACCCAAATAAATAGTGAACCCTAAAAGGAAAAATCTATAAATTGTAAAAAAAATTATTAAAAAATATTAATAAATGGTGAATCCTAAAAGGAAAAATATATAAATTGTGAATTCTGATTGGAATGATATAACACATTAGCATCGCCTATGGTATGACCGCTCCATTGAAAATTTTCTCCCTATTTACATCGTGAACTTCCATTTAGACTTTTTTTTTTCACTTGAAAAAAATGATGGCAGCAGTAGTGGCCACTTAGCCACTAGCGATGTGCATGGGTATAGACAAAACCTGAAATCAATATGAACCTATCCAAGGGAAGGTTCTGATTAGATCGCAATGAAAATAGGATAGGTTTTGGATAATATATCAAAGAATCGGTCGGTTTCGGTTCCGACATACAGGGTACCCGAAACCTGTTAATAATTCATAAGGTTAATTTTAACGATTAATAACTTTCTTAATTGAACTTCAATTCACAAATTGTTTAAACAGCCAAACTTCTAACTCGATGAACTTTCATTTGACATTATGATTATGCATATTTGATGAATTTCGCATGCCTAAAATATTATTATAACTTAATATCGGTAATAAATAGTACATAAATATAATGAAAACATACTTAAAAATAAGACATATTTGATTATGGTAAAAACTATATGAGATGATGATGATGATGATGATGATGTTGATGATGATGATGCAATTCATGTTATACAGGTAAAAAAATAATAATAAATACGTTCCAATAGGATACTCAGTTTGAGATAGAGTCCACTTTCGAAATTCAATAGGGTAGAATCTAGTTCCAAAATTTAGGAACTATTCTTATATATGATAGGATTCTGATACCATGAAAAAAATATAGGATATCAGAACTCCATTACCCCTAACGGCCACCCTTCACTTCTCAACACAGAGGGATGCAAAACTCGATAAGTTAAAATTTAGTGGGTGAAAAAAGATACAGCATGAGGACCAACAAAAATAAAATGTAGTTATGAATAGCTGCGTGACTGGTTCGGGGTTCGAACCGGTTTCAAATAGAACTAAACAAAACAATCGGTTCGGCTTGATATGGTAAGCCCAAACTATGATTGATCTATGGAAAAAAAGGGGGGGATTGCTGTAAACCATTTTAATTAATCGATTCCAACCAAATTGATTTAATTTTTCTCAATAATGTCGTTCCTAAGCCCATGAACTCGGTAAGGCCCGCAAGTGTTTCATAAGCCCAAATAGTATGTAAGGCCCATGCAGCTCAACCGCCGCGTGGATCCGTGACTCGGGAATCTGGCGGACCGGGTACCTTTCTGTTTTCAGTTTGGAGAGTGTTCTCTTTTTTTTTTTTTATAACCGAGGTATCAGGTACCCTCCGAACCTGAATGGTAGGGTTTGCAAAACCCCTTCCTTAAAATATACGTAATAGCCCGCATTCGTGTATGCTAGGTAAACTAGGGAAATCTGATGAGTTCAAAGGTTATAAAGTCTCCACCCTCCAAAAAATAACCTTGGTATTGTGCCCACTGAGGTTTGAACTTAGGGGTCAGACCCTCCCCAATTCACTACCAGCTAGGCTGCCCCTCGAGGGCAAGAGTATTCCAACTTCAGTGAACCTAAACAGATGCAGATGTGTGCTTTTCTATTATGATTATATTATATTATATTATTATATATTTAAAATCAGCTCACATTCATTGAATTTACAAATTATTCGAACTCACTGTCACCGTAAAACTGAACTGAAGTAAAATCGGTTTGAAACGAGTCAGTTCTTCCAGTTCGGTTCATCCCACCCAATTTTCATGCTCACTACTAGTTATGAACCATGTTTTCATAGATATAGTCACCTACTTATGGAAGAAAAAAAAAACCAAGATTGTATAGTATTAATTTGAGTAAAATAAAAATTTCATATCCAGGAGATAGTTTTTGCATCACTTGGACTCTTCAATGATTTTTTACGTCACTTAACTCCCTATTGATGAATTTTACAGCAAATGAGTCTCTTACGGTATCAATTAGGTCCATCATTGTATCAATTAGATTCATTATTAGATCAATTAGGTCCATCATTGTATCAATTAGATTTATTATTAGATCAATTAGGCTTTACATGATATCAACTATGTTCCTCACGGTATCAATTCGATCAATAAGAACTTTTCTGTCAATTTTAACAAAAATTAGTTTTTTAGTGATGGTGCTGATGTGCCTCTACCCTTTCTGAAGTTTTTATATTTTTTGAATTTTTACGATTTTTTGAACTTTCTAAAATTTTTTCTAATTTACAATAATATATTAAGATTTTTCTGTTTTTAAATTTTTAATATTATTTAGACATACCACGTAAGCATCCACAAATGTGTGGCAGATGCCACGGTAGCATGAGACTTCATGTGCAACTAATGAAAAAAAGAGAGAAATGGATGAGGATCTAATTGATAAAAACGAAAGGGAGATGAGAACTAATTGATAGTATAATAACATCGTCGGATTTTAATTCAATAGAGTGACCTGATTAAATACCATGAACAACTCAATTAATACTATGGGAACTAAATTAACACATTACAAGGGTATGATTGATGCAAAAACCCTATCTATTGATTCAAATGATGAAGAATCCATCTCCGAAGAGCTGTGATGCAAAAAATCGGTTGGGGACCTAAGTGATGCAAAACTCATCTCTCAGAACTAAATTGTTCTATCCACAACAGCTTAGCCAAAATATAGAAAGGGTATCTAATTTCTGCACAATTTAGACAATATTAATAATTAATAAAACTTTTAAAGCAAATTCAAAAAGATTCTTTCTTCTGAAGTTAATGACATATTAACCGTTGATTTGCAAGGAAATTAGGCACACAAATTAATGGCTGTACTTATTACATTTTCGGTTGAATATTAACAATTGACAAGCTGACAGGGTTATTGCACTTCCGTTCTTTCCTTATACATGAAGTAGGCATAAAGTTGAGACAATTAAGTTGGCAAGCTGCATTGAATATATTAAGAAAAACGGTCTGTTATCATATGAAAAATTCTTAGCATGTTCTTACTTCATAATTATGTAGTAAAAAAGAACCATTTAAATCGCTCCGATTTAGTAATTGCCAAAGGCAATTGGTCGGATAATTAACATCAATTTGCTCATCCGTCACAATCTTATTAGTATTTTCTCATATTATGTAATGAGATATGATTGTTTAAGAATTTCTTATATTGCGAATCTCACTTATTCCTAGTTAACGTATTCAGATTCATTGTCAGAAGTGCATTTAAGTTTCAGTTTACACAGAGACGTGCTATTTTAGCATAATTTTTTTGTTGTTTTTTTTTTTTTTACATAAGCTCATTGGAAACGTAGGCTTATAAATTGATTCTTATCCTCCTCTTCAGAAGATGCAGCTTAGATAAAGTGCAAGAGAGGAAATGGAAGCCATCAAGCCAGGGGCAGTTGTGATCTTGACGTTAGTTCTTCTCGCATCGAGCCCGACGGCGAATTGTTTCGATTTTACAAAAGCAGAAAGAGCCTTGAAAAAATGGAAGTGCAAACTGGACTGCACGTTCGACTGCTTGCCCGGACTTCTCAAGCACCCATTTGAGGATTGTCGTAATGACTGTATGGATCATTGCATGGGAATCAAGGCGTGGATTAATGCCGGTAAGGATGGCCGTGCCATAGCACATGATAGTGGCTTAGCTTCCACATTTTCATAGAGTAAACCTATAACAAGGATTAGCAGGTGTTAGTTTTACACCAGTTGAGTTCCTGATAGAAAATTTGCATCGCTTAGGTCCCTGACTCATGAAATTTACATCACTTGCATCCCCGGCTCATGAAATTTGCATCAATCAAGTCCTTGATCACACCAGTTAGGTCCTTAGCAACATCATCTAATGTTTTATACGGCCATCATTTTTGTCCCTGATCTGATCTTTCCACCAATAATACCATCCTCATTGTTTAAAACCCCTAACAATTCAGTCTTCTGCCACCATTTTCGTCCTTAACTTTAAAAAAATCCTGACAATTTAGTCCCTCCATTTAGGGACAAAAAATAACGATCGTATGAAATAAAATGATGGCGGCGGCCTGCATCTGTCAGGGCTGTTTAAACATCGAGGACATACTGATGGTAAAATCAGATTAAGAGCAAAAACAAAAGCTATACAAAATCTTAGGAATGAAAATGATTGGAAGAGTGGGCTCGGTTCAGTTGGAACTCTGTGTTGCGCTTCATTCCCTTTTCTTTTTAACCCTTCTGATCTCCTCCGTGCATGCTCTGTAGACTGAAAAGAAACGATAGCTTGGTCTGCAATTTAAATTGAGTTTTTTTCTAAGAATTCTTTTATGCTCGTTATTCGAATTTTGCAGGAGCCAACGGTGCTGAATATTGAGTTGGATTACGCTCGGAAGGCTGCAAAAATTCGATATTATCCGGAAAAAAAAAAAAAAACAGATTTGGGGTAATGATTTTATTAATAACTGTGGAGCTTCCAAAATGCTGTTTGCGACCATCCTTACGTAGCTATCAGACACTGAAACTTATGTTTTATGTTTTGTTGTTATCTCCCATCTGCTTCGAGATGAATGTCCGTTCAGACATTTCACAGCACAACCCAGTAGCAGCAGGTAAGGTTGTTAAGTTAGCACCTGGAATTACATGACAAAACATGTAGGGAAGAGTTTAGGAGCAGCGGGAAAACCATCGGACTATGTTTTGGATCGAGGGATTAGGAGAGATTTGGAGCGAATGTCGATCCCTTTAAATCCTTGCAAAGGGCATAATTTTTAAATTTGGAGGAATTGGAAGTGACATTACATTATATGATGAAAAATACACCCCACGTTTTCAAATACGGAAAAGTAAACTCTACTCTTATGCCTTCCATCCTTGCTAGCATCCGATCACAGCCGCCCACTTTTCTCCTCTTAGAATATGCTAAAATAAAAGAATAAAAAAATTTATTCATGCAATTCGCAAATTTTAATTTTTTTTTTTGTGTATTTTTTGGAATGAGAATTCTTATAACGATAATGGAGTCAAGTAAGAATTGAGATGAAAATGGAATTATATTTTGTTTTTGGTTTACTAATTTAAAAAGTTAAATAAAAAGCTTTATTAACTTTTTCCGATATTTTATAAAGCATTTGTCTATATTCAAAATGATATAACAATTAAATTAACTTTGTTATCCGTTCATATTTCTCATTAATAGTGATGTCCCAATAATAAGTTTGAAGGAATAAAATTAAGTTATTTCTTTTTTTTATATAAATTTACTTAACAAAAAAGGAAATGTTGAATGCAAAAATGGAAATTTTATTTATACATAAAATCGTATTTTGAAGATGTGATTTCTTAACAAATATAAACAATTTATATTTGTTGAGAGATTGTATCTTGAAGTTGATCTCTTTACTAAAAAATAAGACTTAACAACTATAAACCGTGTACATTTATTAAGGGATCGTATATTGAAGATGCGATCTGTTCACAAAATTGAGATCGCACATTGAAGATGCGATCTGTTTACAAAATATACAATCTCTTAACAAATATACATCATCTGATCTCTCCACAGTATACACAAATATTTTTCAAGCACAGTACTTTCACACATTCCTCGTTTCTACACCGCACGTTTCAGGTTATATTTTTTAAAGTTTGATGAAAACGCATTTCCCAAATGCAAGTTTCAGATGCATTTTAGAAACGGTAATACCGTCAATAAATCTCAAATTCCCCCGGTCTTGCAGCGTAATGTCGTCGCAAACAGAGGAAAACAACAACATTAAACCCTGTTTTATCATGGCATAGGATGTTAAATGAAAATGAAAGCTGAAATTCCTTCGATTAGATTGGGGCAGTGACTATTGGACTCTGAATTGAGTACATTATTCCTACACAATATATTTGTGATATCAACATGTGGAGCTGCGCATCAACAGAGAAGTTTTCTGCAGTTGCAGCGTGTTACGATGAGACATTAAATATCACACACACACACACGTGCACATTTCACAACCCAAGGTGCACATTGAAATTTTGCTTTCATCTATTGTTATAAACCAGCCTTCTGTGTAACTTATGATTCTGTAGAATTCATACATCCTAACCTTTCTGCAAGGTTCCCAACCAGTAAAAGATTGCATCCCCCCCTTTTCTATACCGTCGATTAATGGAGGCGCAACACAATTAATAGCCCTAAAATGCGCCCGTCTATATCAAGACCGGAAAAAAAAAAAATCTAAAATTCGAGACCAACCAGATTTAACAAGGTTAGAACTAATGTAAGATACAGAAGCTACCTTGTCTTAAGAAGAGGCGATGGATAACTCCCTCGACTGCCTCGGCATCATGACCACCAGCTGAAGCTTGCCCTGCTGACAGAGCTGGAAGAGATTCCGGAACACCAAAATCCTAGCAGCCTTCTTATCCTTGAGCACCACGTGGGCGACACTGAAAGAGCCACCCATATCGATGGCAAACTGCCACTCTCTAAGGGTTATGTTGAACCAGTCCTTCCTCGATGATGTGGTCGCCTTTACCTCTATGTATTCTCTGTTGTACTCGTTATCCCCGATGAGGATATCATAAGGCAATCCTGTCTCGCTCACCTCATTCACCCAATTCACTTTTCTCTCGCTGCCAAGTCTCTCGGAGAAATACTTGTATGCAGCAAGCTCACCGAGTCTCCCTGTCAGAATTGCCTGTGCTGGGTCAGGGGCTCCAGTGTTGAGTTGGTCCCGGTTATTAAATTTCAAAGACCCAGGCCTTGAACTAGGCTCGGGTCCATCAGAAGCTTGATTTGAATCAGTGGCAAGCTCATCTTCCAGATTCTTGGATTCCAATGGAATCCAATCAGCAGCAGGGGGTTCTGAATCTTCCACGACCTTCAGCCTCACACTAATATCATCGGGAATTGCATTTTCCACCTCAGCAGTAATGACTTCAGAGGCATCTTGTTCCTTGCTTTCCTGGGGCACAACCTCAGTTGAAGAAGGTGGCCAAGTCCTAAACCCATTTTCACGGGCATATTTGAAATCGGGAGCTGTTCTCCAATCTATGGGTGGCCAGAAAACCTTCCTCTTGTTGGACATTGCATCATTTTGCTCAGCCGCAGTTGCTGAACCTGGAACAGAAGCGGAATCATCTGTAGAAGGAAGAGACATGTCCTGACCTTTAGGAGGATGAGGTGGGACTGCAATGGACCAAACCGGTTCTTCAGCAGGAGGTTTAGATACTTTCTGCGTATTGAGGACAAACTTTTCAATTTGATCCTCAGAAGAGCCCGATTCTGCCATTGTTGTGATCATGTGTAGGAAATTTGCCATGTGAAGATTAGGAGCTCCACAGAAGAAGAGTCGGGAGAGCTCCAAGAACACAGTGTGCATGTCAGATTCCTGTGTTGAATACAGGGTGTTACCCTGCAACATCCAAAAAAAGTGTGCGTATGAACATAAGTCACCCGTAACAATAGTTCGCACAATTTATGCTAATTGCATCTGATACCATATTAATTGCTAGATTCAATCACAAAATTGTCCACATGCTACTGAAAACAAGGATGTGATGAGATCAGTCAAAACGGCCCAGCTTGATCCAAATCAGGTCAACAAGGAAGGCATGGCAGAAAGATATGGAAGCACTTCTCAATGGAATCAATGTATAAATGAAATTATGAAACCATTTGATATAGCGAAGTCCATTCCATCCCATCTCACTCTTTTTGTGCTAAATATAACCTTAGTCATCTTCTCACAGGAATAGACCACCAGATAGTGGGATCCAGCGTATCCAAAGACTGAAATTTACAGCCAACTACCCACGGAATAGGAAATGCAATTCACAGAAGATCAAAACAATGTGACATGGCTCCGAGTCCTAAAGGCAAGGAGATTATTCTCAATCGGGAAGACACAGAGAATCAGAAAAGGCAATAACAAGAGTATACACTACAAAGATAGCTATCATCATATTTCAAAACTTTTTTATCTTTTTGGTATTAAAGTTGTGACACCACTCTAGACAAGATGAAGGACTAGCTCAAACAAATACCTGTCTCACCATAAAAGAAAAAGGTATGTTTCAATTTACTGCAAACAGGAACAACTGTTGGAGCTCCATAGGTAACTTCGATATAACTAGAAATGGACATCCAAAATGATGAAGATATAGTTGGAGACAAATTAAAAGCACATAAACCCTTGGGGGCATTATAGTTGGAAGAATTGAAATTCCACCCAAAACCACTGCTCGTTATGGTTTATACAAATGGAATGCACATGTATAAATTGGAATCCATACCTGTAGAATGGAACTGCATTGGTATTGTTTCTTAGATGGCTCCTTGTTCTGTTTGATGAGATTGCGATAGAACAACTTCTCGACAACTAACACATGTAAATTTTTCACATTATCAAACCTAGACTCTTTCAACTGTGAGTACTTCTCGGGATGCACACTACAGAGGTATCGCTGGGCATAAGGAAGTGCCCAATTGATTAATGAAGATTGCATGCTACTATCTAATGGAACTTCATATATTGCCTCACGGATTATAACCTGCACATAGGCAAAGTAATACTAATTCAATCCACGGCAATACAACGCATATAATGCGCAAATACATCAATACAGAGCACATTTCATAAGAACTGCAATTCCATATCATAACTCAAACAAGCCAATGCATTGGACTTAACAAGCAATTAGTGTAGCCACAAGTTGTATTTCCCCTGTGACAGGCTTATGATAGTATCAATACTCCGCTCTTCAACGATATTATAACCCCGCGCCTCCAATCAACATCAATCTCCCTCACTCATCTACACGCCGCACACCCCGGGCTGCCTATTATTCTCTAGCTGTAAGAGTAATCTTAAGTTATCTTGCTTTTATATCCTATTTTTCACCATGATGGCAATTTTCAAGATACTGTATATACTTGCAGGTTAGTCCCAGAGGTAGAGCAGGATGTGCACAGGCTTTCCTATATGGGCCCAGACCTTAACTGGATTGTGGACCTTAATATGAGATAAACTGTGAATTTCCAACAAAGATAAATGGAAAAGGACAGAGAACAGTGTCAGATAGTCTTACATCTGAAAGAGCTGGAATCCCCAAGTCTCTTAGGAGTTTGGAAATTCTTGTAGGGAGAATGTTTTCATCGTCTTCACTACGCTCGCCGAAATGCAGATAGTCAATTCCCATAAAATATTTGAATTCCTTCCATAGTTCCTTGTCATCAACCCAGCATACAAGACCAAAAGATGGGTGCAAAGAAACCCACCTATCTTGTACTGTAGGAAGCACTGCAAATTCTTGTTTTGCCAAACTGTCTCTTAAGGACACAACATCTTTGGCATCTAAGCATCCACAGTTCAAATCCTCATTCCACTTGAGGAAAATTTTATACACCTGAAACATAACAGAAGGCATGAGTTTAATATCAATCAATTGAGCATTATCCAAAAACATGTCTTAGAAAAAGGTCCATGGCATCCACTCAAGAGAGTGCTGGGTAAAATTTTGTTTCTTCCAATTTTCTCTCTGGGAATGTCAAAATGAGACATTCTATAGTGCCATGCCTTTCCCTCACTTTAGTTCTCTCTTGAGAGAATCTTTGAAAGCTCAAAAATTTTTCCCTGTTCTTGAGAGCCAACAGAGCCTTGCTTTGGTACAAATTGGACATGGTTGATGAGAAAATACCCCAGTCTAATCAGTTCATCCCAGCTAAGAAAAGTTCAGACCTGGGCTCATTTGGTGAAGACTTCACCCTTTCCCAGGTTTGATTGAAAGGCTCAATCCTCTTTTCTACAAAAATTCCAATAATGCCAAAGCATTTTAAAAGAAAGTTTAGCTTGCTTACTGCATACGCTACTTGTGAGGGCAAAGCCGTAGAGGAAAGCTGCTGCAAGATCTTAATATAACCATCAAAACGAGGGGTCTCAAGAACTCCACACTCGACAACAAAAAAGTCATGAAGGCCAGAGTAGATATCATGTAATGTCTTGAAAGGGAGGCGATGATTAGTAAGATTCGAGGCAAATTCTGCATTCATCTGATCCAACAAACCCGTCAAATCATGCCAATATACCTCCTCAGGAGAGCAAAAATGACCAGGCACGAGGTGGTCATGCCTAGATACAGAGACCAATGGGACAAATATAAAATTTTGTGCTTTAAGCAAGTCTACGACACCTCTCTTTGCAGCTACCAGCTCATTCCAGATGAATGTGTACAATCTTGACATTTGTGCAATGCTGAGATACCAAAAGGTAGAAAAACAATGAGAAGATCCATGAAAAGATGGATAAGATGACATGTGTACTTATCAGCTTGAAACCACCAGCAAACTTCCAGGATAGAGATTTATATCGGATCTGTTGATTCTTTCCATCAAAAGAGTGTAGATAAGATGACACAATATTTACAAATTCTAGCCCTCTAAGAAGAGATGCATTACGAACAGAAAAGCTCGTTTTTGTATACATTAGATTCAAATTGCCCTTGTGACAAAAGCAAGCAATAATTGAAAGGAAAACATTTTAAAAAAATATAGGACAGGAAACAGAAAAAGAAATAGAAAAAAATTGCAAGAATCCACATATTTAACTGAGCAATGTTAACCTCTGGAGGCCAGTGGTCCCACCATCTGAGCCTGCAACCATTCCCAGCACACCCCTTGTTCAAATCAAGAGGTGAAAAGGAGGCTCGCAAGCTAGCTGGAACCGATGCCACAAGGGTCTATGGTTTTGACACCAATCTGCTTAATCCAATCTAACCATTTAGCTAGGCTCCAGAGGAGTGCTCAGTTGCAGTGATTTGGGACAAATATGTCACTTGAAACCTTTGAAACTTCCTTGAGTTGCACTCTCAAAATTTATGCAACCTTGATAATGAGGAGCTTGATTGAAGAAAACATTGTGGGGGTGTTCATGAATAGTTTATTAACATAAAGGATACTATACTGCACTGCTTTAAGATTAAATTCTTATGCTGTATTTAAAATAGGTTTAGGCATTTAATTAAGAATAATAACTACCTAATTTCAGTATGTGATAAGAAAATTTCAATTGGATATATGCGCATTGTACCTCCCCCTGAAAGAAGTTTCTGATCTCTTCCAAACATCCAAAATTGAAAAAACATCATCAAGGGCAACTTTTGTTTTGATCCCAATATTGCTCAGTAACTTTGTATTTCTCACCTATATCAAAGGGGGAAAAACCAATTGTCACAAAAGCAGTTAGAAGTTCTGCAAGATAAAAGGACCTTGAGATTACCAGGAAATAAAATAGCTAAGCCCACTAAAATGATTCCTGACATTGACATGTTGATGCCCAAACATGCATATCTATTGCTACAGCAGTCCTAAGTGAATCTGCCCAAGTTAACAATATCATGATTGAGGAAGAAAGGGACATGTCTGGTAACCTGTGGAATAGCATAGGGGGCAGAAGGACCTAAAACTGAACGCACGGCATCACAGTCATGGAATAAATCAGTAGGACAGTGAAGTTCATCATCCATACTTGACACAACCCATCGAGTATTGCATAAGCTGTTTAAGAATGAAGACTGGAAGATTAAAGGATTTTCCCCAGTGCATGTGAGGTACAAGTAACCCTCCACTTTGTCAGAATAGAGTCTGTCCCAGTGTTCATCTAGAATATCCATCAGATACTTACAGCCCTCAGGGTTTCCACTTTTGGACAACATTGACAACAAATTAACCAACTCATTTGACTCCCAGTCTTTCCCAACAGATCCAGGACCCATAAGCTGCATATCCCTAGGACCTATTTCCAGAATCCTGTGAGATATATCAGTGAAACTCCTCTGAACTTGAACTGCTTGCACAAAATCTGTAATACCCAATTCCTGAAAGAAATCCCTCCAGTCCTTCAATCCACCCAAGAGCAAATCATTCATTGGATGTGCCAAGTAAGATTTATCCACCTCATGCCACCTCATATCCTGAGCATTGACTAACCTATTTATCTTGATAGGATTTCCATACTCTTCACTGAAATGAATAGGAACCTCAACTGCACGTTTAAATCCATAATTTGTCAAGATAAGAGCATTATTTCGCAAATCAGAGATAATGTTCTCTCTTTCAATGCGACAGGAGGGGCAGTTAGATTGCAGATGGATCATTGCAAAGCAGATATATTCTACCATCAGGTTCTGATGCTCATTTATCTCTCTCTCATCAGATAGAGCAGGCAAGATGTGGACTCTAATAATTTCATGAGCAGAGAGCTGCTGAACCCCGATCTTCTGGAGTATCTTGTGCACATTATCAACCAAATCCATGTCTGAGGATGAAAACAGTGATGGGTTTACTATCCTGAGTTTACGGTAGATATTAGGAAATGTTTCTGATCCATAGTTACCGCTGACGCTAGGGTCCATGGAGTTGGTGTATAACCAGATTGTACCTTCAAAAAGTGAGCTAAACATCCCATCAGAAAGGGGAATAAATGGAATTTTCTGAAGGTTTCTTATCAGTTCAGTCTCCATTTTAGTGTTCTCTAAAGGTTGACCCAAAGATGACTGGATGGACATGGAATACAGTGCATTTAGCCAATTAAAAAGCCAATCCAAACCCATTGACTCAACTCCATTCTTCTTCTCAGACAATGCGGAGATCACTTGAACTAAAGTTTTCAGGCCATATTCTTCAACTCCAAGTGCCCTCGCCAACTGATCAGACATGAATATATCTTTATCGAGTAATCCCAAACCAAGGTGGTCTCGAAGCAGAGAATTGGGAAGAAGTTTGCAGGCTTCTTCATCCCATCCCCTTAAGGCCTTGCAAGGAGGGACCCACTCTCCATCCTCTCCTTCTAAAAGCAAACAATCAGACATCCGTAACTTAGTAATGATCATTCTTGGAAGACATGAAAAGAAGCCGTGAACTTCACCAATAAGTGGGACGAAGCTCAAGTATGCTGATATAGCTCTCCCTCTATTCTCTCTAAAGCACGGGAGAGCACAAAAATATTGTTCAGCCTTTGCGAACAAACCGGGAAACTCGGACAATAGCCATTGGTTCCATGGACTGTCCCATTCCACTTCCTCTCTTGATGAAGGAAGGATGAAATCACCCTGGAGTATAAATTTCAGACCGTAAGTTCTAAGAGGTAGAAAAGCAAAGACCGGCTGTTGCTCCAAAGAAGGGATGTAATTGCCACATTCTGATTCCTTAAGTGTAAAAGCCAACGAAATCTCGGATAATTGCACATCATGTCTAATGAAGTCCGCCCGGAGCTTCTTGGAAACTACCAACCAAGTCATTCTCTCCTCCCCATGAGACACCCTTATAAGACCATTCCCGAGGACCTCTTTCCTCATAGTTATTAGAGAATCATCGAGCATGTTTCTGAACTTTATGCATTTCAGGCGGTGAAGGAAGAGGAGTAAGGAGGGGTGAAGGTCAGAAAATTTTGTTATAACACTGCTCATTGCATTATTTTCCATCAGTGTAGATTTGAAAGGGAGTATAATACAAGTGTTCCAGGAGCTGTGATCCAGCGAAACATTGTTACCAGAAGCCAGTTTACAGTAGAGATCAATATTGCAAGCAGGGACAAGAGTTGGCAGGACAAAACCTATTTGCCCTTCACTTATATCAAACTTGATGTGAAATCCATTAGAATGTATCTCCGGTGCATTTGTCACCTGCAGCAAAATAATTGGTTTCAACTGATTACTAATTGAAGTCATCAAAGTTCATTCAACTGCTTGTCGATCTTAAAACAATGTTATAGTGACTGCTTTTTTCTCAATATATCCATTTAGAAATTTTAGATGAACTGTTCAAAGAATATAGCAGAAAATAAGAAGGCACTTGGTTTTTTGTTTGAATGGCAAATCTAATAGATTTCATCGAAGAGCTCCAAGAGGCTGCAGCACAGCACATACCAGAGAGAAGCCGACATGTGCAAAAAAAATTTATGAGCATGGCATAAAATAGATCGTATGAAAGATTCGGTAGAGAACCCAAGTGTAATTCAAAAGAGATGGTAAAAATGGATTTAGCTACCATAAAACTTGAAAGTCTCAAAAGCAGGAATAAGAGAAGAAAGAGAACATCTTACAACACTAGCAAAGTCAAAAAAGAGGGAAAATGAAGCTCATACCCGGAAAACTGATTTGAATCCAATACCTTTCTGCCCAATGTATCCGGCAGTAGAACCTTTTTTTGTTGAATTTCCAACATCACAAAGAGCCCTAATATTCGCTTCAGAAAATCCTCGCTCATTATTAAGAATAACAATACCCCAACTCTGCAGAATTAAAATTAGAGTTGGTTCCACATCTTCTGGGTAAATATTATCATCAGCATTTTGAACCTGAAGGATAATATGAAAATTAGCAGTAAGGATATCAAAGCATCACCTTATCAACCGCAGGCATTGGACTTTAAGCATATATTAAGCTATTTACAAAAGAATCCCCGTTATTAACATATGGAGAATTTATTCAAGAGTGCAACAAGAGCATTGACAGATGATATAACTTTTTTTTAGCATTAAACAAAAAGTTTTATTGACAGATGGAATAACTTGAATTATTTAACATAAAAAAATGTAATATAACATCACTTATCATGCATAAAGAAAATATGGTCGTTACTATAGATGACATGCAAACCTCTATGTTAACATATTCAGATATACCCAAAAAAATCACTTATTTTATCCTAAAAATTTACCAAGGGTGAAACCAGAGAGTCTTGACCCTTTTTTTAATCGTTAAATAAGTAATTGTATTAATGAGCACCAAGTAGGTACAAGAAATTAAAAAGATGGGACCATGTACAAAAGTTGCAGAACCTGTCAATCAAAAAACCAACAGTCAAAGGCTCTCCTAGAGAGTCTTGACCCATATAATACAGCAATAGATCTTAGATTATAACATGTTCATGAGAAAATTTGTTGACAATGTACTCCTGAAGTACAGAAATTACCAAACCATGGGAACTACCGGGAGTCAATTAAACGAAATACACACCATACAGTGACTGTCAAATGTTATTAAAACACTGGATGCTGTATATTCAAAATAAATGAGATAGTGAACTTACAAGCTCAAGAAGAAAATGTGAATCCTGAGAATACAGTTCACGTGAAAGACAGTGGAGAGCTCTACCCAAGCGAGCATGCTGCTTCTTCAACATATTACTCTCTGTTGTTGAAAGTGTCGGGTCCAGGCCAAACTCATCTCGCCTGATCGATTCAATAATTAATGCAGCATCTGTTTCTAAATTGACAGCATCACCACTTGCTCCTCCTTCAACATCATCAATTGCACCATCAAATCCTTTGCTTATAATCTGTCCTTCCCCAAGTTGTATGGGTTCAGCATTGACAGAATATTTATCATGACCAGCACCTTCTATATGCGTAATATTCATATCATATTCTGATCCATCTAACTTCTTCAATTGGATACCAAGCTTAGAAGACACAATTTCGCCATCAGAAATAAATGAATTATAGTCATTAATCCACTCCACTATACCAAGAGACAATCCTATTCCATGAAGCATGACTCGATGCTCCAATTGGTTGCAATCTTCCAGAACAGCTGAAGGGGCATCTCTCACAACTGAACGAAGGCCTGTGAGAAAAACATCAGCTGCAAAAGAACGGAACTCTGAAGGCACATAACCAAGACATTCAAGGAAAAATCTTGAAACAGATGGTACTCTCTCCTTCATACTACCAGAGACCTTCCCATCCTGAAAATTTGACTCAATGACTTCAAATGCACGAGATACATGGCATTTCAGTAGGGATAACGGTACATGCTTTTCTCCCCCAACTACTGAAATTAATGAAACAAGCTGCACTGCTGTCAAAAAAGAGGAACCTGTAAGTGCAGCTGCCAAGAATGAATCAACTGATGCTGACTGGTCAACCCGAATTACTTTCCCATCTCTAGTAGCCAAAAATAACAGCTCTTTTGAATTGACTTCACTCAACAAAAAATCCATAAGAGGACCGAGTGAGGGAGCATATACCTGGTCCCAATGCGACCATGAAATAAGATCCGTCAGCATCGGTGCTTTCATTAAGCAGGTAGCTGCTTCTTTACTAATCACAGGTACAGACATTTCCGTGGATACAAAAGTTCCCATTTTGTCCACTGATAAGTTCATACCATCAGAGATAAGCTGTCCCTTACTGCTTAATGTAGCAGAGTAAATTAAGCATTTAGACATTAAGCTGTTCCTACACTCCCGCACAATGTCTAAAAAATTCTCCAAGCTAACATTCTCTGTTATTCTGAAATCAAGCAATGGAAATTGCTTTCGAAGAAGAGAAGAAATCATTTGCTTTGTTACCCCTTCGCTCTCCCACAAGTTAGATGCTTGAGAAACTAACATGACCAGCTGATGGTGGGACATGCAAATATCAAAAGGTGTATCCTTACAATTCTCCATGCACAGGAGCTCTTGGAATTGATTAGGAAACGATGAGATATACTTATCAATGAAGGCAGAGAACCCCCCGAAACCAAGAGAATTGAAGTCCTTCACAGAGAATTGCTCCATCAGCCAAGTCTCACAGTCACAAAGCTTCTTAAATACGATATACTTCTTTTCCAAAAGAGATCTGCCCTTGTTCAGGGATTGATAATCAAGCTCTAAGAAATAAGTAATTTTACTGATAATATCCTCCACGGTACAACCTTCAAAATTCCATATGAAGCCATATTTAGAGGGAGGAAACGGAAGGATTATATCAGAGAGGAAAACAAAATTTGAACTAGCAGCAAAATCCATCTAACAAATTAGTCTTCTGTTTTGGAAGCAGTCATCGAGCAAAAGAAGGTGCATTCAAATCAGTTACTCACCTGACAGTGGAGCTGAGGTTTCCGCACAAATTGCCTTTGAGATCCTTTCATCTGGTTGTACATCTATAATTTCATATTCAGTATTTATCTTCGAAACTGTATTGCCTATTTCACATTGATCTATGGCCTGTAAAGCATCGTAGATATTGTCCCACATTCCGTTTTTGATAGATGTCACCTGAAAGTTTCGGGTACAGAATTGATACAATCAGAAAGGTCAAAAAGGTCATAGATGCAAAAAGATCCTAAAGGTGATGTCTGATGAGACATTAAACTAAGAGCTTAAAGTTAGTCACAACTTTGATAAATGGAAAATTGATGGGAAGAATAGGGGAAGATGGAAATTGAAAGGTATTCTACTTAATTATTACGTAAAAGACTACTCAATAGAAAGTAAATGAAAATTGATTTAATCTAACAAATCATGACCTTATTGGTCTATTCAAATGCTCAAAAGATATCCTCTCACACTCCCTATGCCTCCCCACTTCTCCCATTCATTTCTTTCCTTAACTAACTTGCAACAAACTCTTAACTAATTTCAAGTACTTAATTATTAACTATTGAGGTCTATCAAACAGCACTGAAGCTAATGCCTGCATAAATTTTAAATATTAAAAAATTGCATAAATATAACCATTTTGGGTGATAGAGGTCAGATATTATCAGTAATACAAGTTTTTAAACCGCATTTTCAAGATGCAGTTTCCTTAAAAAAATAATAATAACATTAAACCGGATGTTGAAGATGCGGTTCAGTTACAGCATTTGCCAAATTATTTTCAGTGTGTCTTTTTTTACAAAATTGTTTCTGAAATATGGGTATTTCTACCCAAAACACCAATATTTTATATTTTTTGTTTTAGTGCTGCAAACTCCAATAGGAAACTATTATAATTATAATAGGAGAGACATCTGTACATCCTCCATCTAACCTGGAAGCAGAAGCACTATCAGCTCCTCAAAAGCTTGACAATTATATTCATTGGAATAAAATAGCACCTTATTTTGCCAAGCTGCATTTATATGATAGGTTTATACCAAGAATAGCCCCCATCTCCAAAGTACCAACCAGCTAACCTTCCTACCAACCCAAAAAGAAACGAAATAGATAAGTGGACAATAAGCTTACAGCAACATTTAATAACCCTATAAAGGGATAGATAGAAAACAGTGACATAAGCCGCATCCTTTCTCGAGATTTGATGTTGTATGCCTCAAGCATCCTCATCAGAGCCTATGATTATACAGAAAGGAAAAAAAAAAAAAAAAAAGCAGTTAATATTATTAGGATTACAAAAATATCTTAAAGAAAAAGAACCTAAAAAAACACAATGAATGAATATCTATTAGAATCTGTCCTCCTCAATTCTTTACCTTGCCTTACCTTGCCGATTCTACTTCACATCAATTGAAAAAGATTAAGATATTGGCAAGCTAACATGCTGATTCTGCAAACTCTTCTAAAAATAACATTACAAAGTTTATATAATATAGCTCATATATTTTAACAGCTTAAAATGATGATCCACAACTTCATAACATGTTTCAAACTCTCCTTTCCACAGGAAATTCAAACCATCCCAATACTTTTTTATGAGGCGCAACAGTTGTGCGAACAGCCAAGGAACGCTGGCAATACAAAGATATTTGCATATGCGTCATCAGAGCAATTTTTCCTCTACAGAATGCCGTGCCATTTATGTTGACAATTTATTTCCATCTTTATTGACATAGAAGTCCCTTCATTATTTTTTCTATCAACAACTTCCCTTTACTCTCTCTCTCTCATGTTGCTTATGTAAAAACATATATGTACTCTTTCAACTGACATTAAAAACCTTGCATTTTCACTGTGGCTTTGCTTTCAAGATCAAATTCTTATTGTAAAATAATCTTTTAGTTTTTGCAAACATTCTTAGCCACTGTTTGCCATCATGGCTTAGTAAGCTCGTGTAACAAGCTAGAAATGTGAATCCTCTGTCAACATGGCAAAATTTTGTCTCCAAAGAAACTCTTAAAGATTTATGGTCATGTGACCATATTGTAATAACAGGAACACTGATATACCAACAAAGAATGTGTGACAATGAGCTGTGTTAGAATGTGTGACTCCAACAAAAACAATGACTTGTGAACAACTGAGTTCTTTTCGAAATAAAAATCACCACAAAATCTTTTATTACTAACCAAAATAATTGAATTTCAAAAAGAAATATGAAGCATTAAGATCCATTAGATAGCCAGTATTCAACAGTTTCCTCTTTGCTGCTTCTCAACAATAGAATATAGAGATCTAACTTCAACTAGATGCCACTATGGTGCGGATTAGGTGCCAATACAGTTTTTGTCATGGAAACTCCTTCATTAGGGGGCTGAAGATGGAAAGGTGCTTGAGATATTACAGGGTAAAGCCAGAACAATTTCCATCCTACTATAATTATCTGGAGACACCTTATCCCCATTCCAATAGAGATTCATTTTCACACAATGAGAAAGTCATCAAAATTAACATGCGAGGGGCCATGTAAAATTCCATTGCAGATATTTTGCATTTACATCAGCTAAGACCACCTAAGGTTAGAATGCAACAACAGGAGGATAATGGCTGAAACCTAGCTAGATTATTATTTAATTGTCGCTCAGAATGGGTGCAAAAAGCATCTATTCTAGGTTGGTGGGACAGTATATAAACAGAATCTTTCCATCAGAATTCTTCCACAATTTTCTAGGGACAATGAACAGTGTAAGTTTGATTACTGTGCACATCTATAAGGTCAAGAAAAGCAGCAGTTTGGTTTCCTGCAGCATGCCTCACTATAACAAGTGCATGCTCCTCTAGAAATGGTATACATTGATGACAATGCTGACCTGATAGACCTACTGCAGGCATACCACTAATTAGTTACTTTTTCTTAACAATGTTCAACCTTTAATGGGAGTGGATTTGGAACCAAAAGCTTGTACCAGCTGGCTTTTGCAACACATTTGTAATTCCTGGAGCTTATCATATAACAATTTTCTGCTTAAAGTTATTCCAGTAGCTCTCTTGCTACTTTTACTCTCTTTATTTATCATAATGAATCTAGAGAACAATGTTTGGTTGCATAATCACAAATTCCACAACAAATGAGCAGGCAGTCTCAGCAAGGTCGATAAGGTAATGCTGCCAACGTGTGTTTCAGAATTAAGATTATCATTGTGCCATTTACCTGTCTCCATTTACATTATTACTGCCTTCCTAAAAGCCATTTTCTGACCAAAAATAAAAAAACATTCATAAAACAATAACAGATCCGCACCTTAGCCACATCAAGGTCCCGACAAGTCTCTTTCCAGGTTCCAATGAACATTCCCATTGAACTGGCATCGAGTAAGAGTTCATCTTCAGTAAAGGTATCATCATCCTTGACCAACTTGCCTTCATAAATTGGGATGATATCTTCCTCTGGATCATCTTTTTTGTGCTTCTTTTTATGAGTAGAACAGCCATGGAGAGCATTTTCAGCTTTTCTTTTCTTTCCTTTTTGTGACATTTTGCTGGGAGCTGTCCTGCTGCAATTAGCTTTTGCAGATCTTTTCTTCTTTCCATCTTTTAGCATTTTACTTGGAGCAGACAAGCTGCACTCGGTCTTCACACATTTCTTCTCTTTTGTTGCCGGAACACTTCTAGTCTTACTTTTAAGACCATTTGCAGATGAAGGAGTGCCACATTCAGGTTTTAAACCTAGCCTCTGCATCTCTTCAGTTACAGATGGATAAGGACAGTTACTGACACGATCACTTTTCTCTAACGAATGCTTCAAGTTCCCATTCACGAGTCCAGTTTTTGCATCTTTCTCTTTATCTCCATCGATCCCTTCATCCTCTGAGCTAGATGAAAGGAACCATGTATGCTTGCCCCCAAAATCCTCATGCACTGAAAATAACTTGATACGTTCTGATATGGTATTGAACCGTTCATCCAAGAGCTTCTTTTCTGATGAAAGAAGAGGACGCTTCTGGATTTTTTTGCTGGCATTCTTCTTTGTTGACTGCAAGTATTTCTTCAACGGCTTATCTTCCAACCTCTTGGCTTCTCGTATGGTGAAAATGTGCATCCTGTCATTAAGTTCATTAGATGCAGAATAATATGGGAAATTACAATATATTCAATGTTCCATTTCACATTTAACATACAGCATAAGAGTGGCATAAACCATTTGATGAGTAATAAAGTAAGTTTTATGGTATGTCAAGACACACTTTCAATTTCACCAAATAAGTTACTCCACAAGCCAACAATGATACTTCCCAGCCAAGGTTTACCACCTGCTACTGGGGGATTTCCCTTCCAAATTCATTTTAGACATCATGTGAATCAATTCCTAGCACACAATGATTTAAGCACGAAGCACATCAATCCCATGGCACAGTACAATCACTTACCATGCTGGCATAAACCCCTCATCACCATGTCCAAACTTTTGCAAGTCATTCAGACATTGTTGACCTAACAGTCAATCAACTCTGCCCGAGTAATCATAACAGATAGTAAAGCAGTTTGAAATATCAGTAATAATCAAACAACATATTGTATTATCTTATTCTCAAACTCCATAAGCTTTGGCAGTGTCCGGTATTCACCTAATTTCTCCTCACATTGGCAGCCAGTTTGGTTTCTACGGGAAGAATTTCCCAAAATTTATTCCACAGGAAGCTCCAGATATCAGCTAAAAATTTTAATTTCATTCAGAACTACACTGTTATGGTTCAAGAGGGGTACAGATATTTGTTCCTCACTGTAAAACATTGATCAGATAAGAACATTCAGAAAAGAATAGTGAATACGAACAGCATGCATATGCAGTGCAAAGAGAGAAGGCAACATAACATACCCAAGACTCTGAACTCGCACCATAAGCTTTTCTTTGTTCGATACTGATCTTTTCCTAGCAATGAAATTGAGAAATTCCTCAACCTTAACATCTTTGTCTGGGAAAGCATCCAGGAACTCGCAAAGGTATGATATTATCTCGGCACTTGTTATTTTGAGTACTTTGTCAGAGTTCATAGAGAAGTAATGTAACACCAGTGGGTGCTGCAACAAGGGACCTAGCTCCAGCTCTTCAAACTTCTCTACACCTTCATTTTTGCAAATTGCCACTTGCAAATCATACAAGGAGGTGATTCGCCGAACCCCAACGAAGCAATGGATAAACGCATTAATCTGTTATTCACAAAGGCAACAGTCATAAAGAACTTAAACAATGCCGAGTGCAATAATATCACATGATATGCCAATTTTAATAGTCAACATGTCCTTCAGTCCAACTAATTGTTGCAAAAAAGGGAGCCATACTTTGGATCCTTATACTCTGACTGCTTTTTCAATCCTCTTCTTTTAGTCCATTTTAGTCCCATTTGAGTTAGAAACATCCACATCAATTCTTAGTCAGACAATAACAAGTTTGTACGCAGCGATCTCCAGCCACCATTGAGCTGGCCCAGGAAAGTGATCAAACTCCTCCTTTGTCTTTACTCCTTTTACTCTAAAAAGATTGTTTGAATATAAGTATCTGAAAATATTACAAAGACGTATAATCACTAACCTTCCCTTCAGTGAGCATAAGGCGATAGAGTGAGGGAACCTCATGCATACTATACCCTAGGGAGCTCCATGAATCAACCTGAAGGGTGGAGACCACCGCCTGGGACACTTTCCAAGCCGAAACGCTCTCCCCTGCAGCATGAAGGTTCCTGCGAGCCTCAGCAACTTCCTCTTCGATCCTCTCGAGAGACAATCCATGGTTTTGCGGGGACGTCTGGGGGTGGGATACCGCCTCCAGTGGTGGTCGGAGAGAGCAACTCGGGTTTTGAGCCGATGAATTGGGGTTTCTAACAGAGTAACTAGGGTTTTGAACGACGAGGTTCGGGTTCCAGATGGCGATATTAGGATTTTGGACAAAGAGATTAGGGTCCTGTATCGGGTAACTGGGGAGTTGCTGAGGGGTACCTAGGTTCTGGAAGTATTGGAAGGCAGGGTTATGGTTGTATAAGTTCGGGTTCTGAAGATGGAAGTGAGCGTTCAGAGGCTGCGACGGAGGTTGGTCGCGACGGCCGCCGCCGACAGGGCGGAATTGGCCTTGTTGTCCGTACATTGGACCAGGTGGAGGCTGGAGAGACGGAACGAATGACTGCCAGAGGGTTAAGGAGGGTTTTTCGATGAGTTTATATAGCGAGCGGCAGTGAGCGGGACGATATTATCCTGCGTCGCCAACATGAGTGTCTGACGGCTGGTAGGATTCCCGCAACCGTTAAGGTAACCGACAGTTGGGTAGAAATCAAGCCTAGTAATTTTTTATACATCATGATAATTCGACATGATAAAATATGGAGTTATACTAGTTTGGGTCAAGTGTCTTTAGACAAGAATCCGCTTAGATGCGAACAAGTACAGATATGATAAATAAACTTGTTTAAATGAGTTTGAATCTGTATGATATGACATGATACGTTTAAATACGTTTATTAAGTGTATTCACTACTTATATATATATTGACTCATTTAATATATTTCTATATGAAAATTTTATGATACATAAAATATTACATGCAGTACATTTATTATTATTGTGAAAAATGATGTTACATGATCAATGATTGATTAATCTTACTTATTTATTACACTAACTATCAATAAATATTATTATTTTAGTATTCGTATCATATATTATTAGACTATAATTTTATATTGTCAACATTTCACATTAAATAGGTTAACCTGGTTTAGACACGGTTTAAACACTACCGTTTAAACACCAACCCGTTTAAACATGAAAAAAAAAGTGTGTCATGTTCATATCATTGGAGTTTCTAACTCAAACGTATTTAGACACAACACGTTTAAACACAATACGATATAGTTTACCAGACCTAGTAGAAATACTCTGCTGGATAAACATTTTTTTTTCTTTTTTAAATATTTCTAAGTTTCTTTCTCATTTTTCTCATAGATAAGAAGTTTTTTGATCTGGGTTTATCTTTATACAATGTCTCTTTAAAATAGAATTCATCCCCATTTCTATTTACTCGGATCTCTTCCCTTTCATTGATTACAAAAAAATTGCTAGATACATTTTTACAAAGAACTGCTGCTAAAATATTTTTATGTGTACTTCAACCTACAACTTCACTAGTTCAATTTTTCTTTTAGTTATGGAACAAAATCTTAGTTTAGTTTAAACCTGTGGTTTACCATATGAATTGTAGCTTCAGCCTGCTCTTTTAACCCTCTGACTTTGTTGTATTGCATGTGAAATGCAGCAGAGAGCCTACTGTCTTTCATACATACTTGAAGTTGTAACAGAATCAACTCCTAGATAGATCATTTATTTTGAGAGCACATGTAAGTTTTTCGATAAGTCAAAAGCAATTTCAATTTTACCAATGTTGCGGAGATGTCCACCGAGTGTGATCATCTTGTGACAAAAATTGGGATTTGAAGAACCACTGTAAATTATTTCAATCAAGGGTTTTCAGCCGAACTCAATCCAATTGTTGATGAAGAGGAACGTAATGGTAAGGACAACACCAACTCTGGAGGGAGGGAGAAATTGAGAAGAAGGCAACAAATGGTGCAGAGGAACTGATTTTAGAGGTCTCGGGAGTTTTCAGAGGAACGGAGATGGAGTTTGATTTTGCAGGGCACAACAATTTACAGGATCTGAAGGAGGAACCGGAGGAGAGCAAACAAGCTATAAGCTAGAGCGTGGTTTAACTGTAAGATGCATATTAAACCCGTGATTTACTTTCAGCTAAATCGCACATTAAAGTTAGGATTCACTTTCAAAATTAAGAAAGAGCAAGAAAAGCAAAATTACATGTTGAAACTATGGTTTAGTTCCAGTACCCAGCAAAATATCCTATACACTCCCTTTTTTTTTACAAAAAATGTTCACCCAACTTGGTAGTTCTACCCAAAACTCAAAATGGTTAGTACTTTTAAATATATATATATTTGCTGGGTCATGATTTTATTGTTCGATATTTTCAAACTCAAAATTATATTGCGAATCATTTAAGAAAAATGAAAAAAACAACCATTATGGAATCAAATTTTTGGACCCGATTTTTAATATAATAAATTGATATGAAAAAATAATAAAATAAAATTCATTATATTTTTTTTTTGGTAATTAAAAGGGGGAAAGGGGGCAACTAGCACAACTACCTCTCTGGGCGTGACCATAAGGGCCTTTCCCCGCTGTGGAATGTTCGGTTTGAGCCATAGCTACTGCCCAATGGGCGAGCTCGTCACCACAGCCCCCACCTCAGTGCCAGAGGTCTAAGGCCCACCCTTAGGGAAGAGGTCAAGGGCCTACTAGTGCAAGCACGTTTGTTTAATTAGAATCGATCTCGTGACTTCTACCCTAAGAACATCAGTCCCGTACCACTGGGCTATCACCGCGGTGGGTAAAATTCATTATAATTAATGGAAACTATTAACTACATATATTTACCAAGACATGTACTTGTCCCATTTTAATACAAGTCCCGTTATAGCCCTTCAAATAATTATAAAGTATAATTTATAAAATTGATTTTTATTTTTCATCTCATTACTTAATGTTAAAGATAATACCCAAAAAAAAAAGAAGAATGGTGGTAATCATTCACTTTCCATTCCATTCCTTCATGATCATTCCGTTCCTTTCCAATTCCATTTCAACATACCAAGCGTGGGTTTTAACTTAAAAATAGATAAGGGAATGATCATTCCTTCCCTTATAGTTTGGAACAAAATTTGAAAAAAAAAATAAGGGAATGGCCAGTCAATTCCGATTGTTTTTTGCACAACCAAACGTAAGGAATGGAATCGAGACCAGAATGATGATTGCGACTCTATTCCATTTCGCTCTACCAAATGGCGCTAACATTATAAATTATTGAATTTATCCCTTTTTTTAAAGTCAAATTATAAAAATTATAAGAATTAATTAATCAAATATTATATTAAAAGTAATATAAATAATTAAAAAATATAATATTATATCATATAATTATATAATATAAAACACTAAAATAATGACCTGTCCATTTTTACTTAATTAATAAATATTATATTAAATATAATTTAAAATAGAGGTGAAAATATTTTTAGCAAAAAAAAAAAGAGTGAATCTTATAAGTAGCACTCATTTATATCACATTACAAAACTAGCACTACTACTTAAGGTTCTTTAATAAAATTTTAAATAAATATCTATTATACCATTCTCATAACTCACACACTCCTCTCGCTTTTGGCTATGAACAACACTTTCTCTGTCTCTTCTCTCTCATTGCTTTGCTTGCTTCTGGCTACTCTCTCTATCTTTAATCTCCCATGGCTGCTCTCTCTCACCGCCCCTCGCAAGGTCTCCGAACTCCAACTCTCCGCCTACCGCCAGGTCGTCAAACTCCAGCTCATGCCAGCCACTAGCTAGTGGAATGACTATTCTCTCTCTCTCTGTTCTCTCCCACAGCCGAATGCTAGCTCGCCGCCCACAGCCAAACGCCACTCCTCCTACTTACGGACGCCACGCTCCCCGACAGGTCATCCTCAAGGCTCCCTCCCTTGCTTCCCGATAGGTTAGCCTTTCCCTCCTCTACCGTCTACCTTTAGCACTGATCTTCTTGCCCGATCTACCTGACCAGAGTCCATTCACCTCACTCCCTCAACATTTACCATTGTAAGTATGTGTAGATTTAGGGTTTGAAGTCACGATTTTTAGGGTTTCGGTTCAGGACCAATATGTACAAATTAGAACCTATTTAAATTAATCGAGACCTAATGATTGTTGACTGCTTGTTGGATTTTTGATTTACTAGATGATTTGGTGGATTTGTAATATATTGTATGTTGGGAAATGTTAATACCTCATTGTGACTTATTAATACCATATCGAGACTAATTTAATACCATATCGAGACTAATTTAATACCTCATCGTGACCTATTGCTAGATGATTTCTTTGAGTGTTAATGAGGGAAAGCATCTACAAGTAAGTAAAGGACATACAACGAATGACTTTGATAAGTTTGATGATATACTATATAGTGTACAGTTGTAATCAAAATATTTTCATGATTACAGGTTCAAGGCAAGAAAAAGAGACTTAAAACTCTTGCTCGAAAACAAACAAAGACTCTGAGATGTCGCACTGACCCAAATCATCATGAATGATGTAGAGTGATGTTGTTAGGAAATGTTAGGAGCTGACATGTTGTTAAGACTGACTTGGACATTTTATTAGGAGCTATGTTTATCTCGTAATTATCTGTTTGTTTTATGTTAGCTCTCACATATGATATTTTGTGAGGAGCTCATGTTAAGATTGACATTGATCGTGCATCTTAACCTTATTTTATAGTGATATATTTCATGTGCAAGTTAGGAATATCTTGCCTACATGGATGGTTTGGTCCCAAAAATTTTGAAATATATCCTGGAAAAATTGAAACTGGTCAAGAGAAATAGAAGAAATGTCCCAAAAATTTCCATGGGTACTTTGGTCCCGAAAATTTTGGAATTGGTTTTGAAAAATCGAAACTAGTCAAGGAAATACAAGATAGGTCTCGAAAATTTTCGTGGGTACTTTGGTTTGGAAAATTTTGAAATAGGTCCCGGAAAAACTGAATCTGGTCAAGGAGAATGCACAACTGATTATGAAGTTACATAGATAGTTTGCTAGCACAATTACATGGACAATTTGGTCCAGAAAATTTTCAAATAGGTCCCGAGAAAATATAAACTGATCCCGAAGTTACATACATAGTTTGCTACTAATAGTCATGAGAAAGTCATGTGTGTGTGCTTCTTCGGTATCAGGTAGTCCTATATCCCATCTTGCACTCCATGACGACTAGATTCAGAATATAGAGTCTTATCATTCCGAACAGATTGCATTTCTAACTCATCTTCTTCCAACAAATCATGCACATAAGTATTTTGTACTTTGTCTGCATGCACATCTCGCTCTTCATTGTCTTTATTAATTTATGAAGCGGTGATGCAAGTGACGTGCCTACTTGGAGTTGGTTGCTTTCATAGAATGATGCATCGCCTATTTTACCAATGTCTACTTAATGAAGAATTTCTTGACAATCTGATCGATTAACAAAAGTTACATAAATCTGAGGTGGATATCTTTTCTCGCTGGAAAATTATGAATATTTCCTGATAAAGTTTAAATAGGTACCAATAAACAAATCCCAAAAAATTATGAATAGGTCTCGATAAAGTCTAAATAGTTACCAATGAGCATGTCCCGAAAAATTATGAATAAGATCCGATAAAGTCTAAATAGGTCTCGATGAATTTTCACATCTTTTTGGTCGTTGGTGACAATAATAAAAAATACATCAACAAGACTTGATACTTTTGATTGAGACGATTAAGGAATGTTGACCGGAAGGTCATCATTGTTGCCTGTTTGATCGTCACCGATCGTCGCTTGTGATACTCTGGTGACTGTTTGCCACCCGTGATGCTCTCGTGAGGCCGTCAATGACACGCCCCTGCCGTTTGCGTTGCTCCGGTGAGGCCGCCGGCGACGAGCTGCTATCTTCTATTAACGAGGGAAATGAGAGAGAAGTAATAGAGGGAAAGGAAGAAATGAGAGCTGCTGCATGGAGGAAAAGAGAGAAATGGCTCTTTTGAAAATTAAAAAGAATGGAAGAGAGTGAATAAGGGTATAATAGCCTTTTACTACAATGAGGTGCTAGTTTTTCAAATATTTGTAAAGTAGTATTATTCTTAAAATGAAGTAGAAGAACAATGCTATCTTTGACCATTAACACATTAAAATATAAAATGAATTCATAAAATTCACATATTCATAACAATGCAATTAATATATTAAAGCTCACATGATTTTCATAAAAACGAAATAAATACAATCCAATTTATTAAGAAAAAAATTCTTATTAAATAAATAAATTTTTATAATAATATATGCTTTATAAATTAATTTTAAAATATATAATTATATGATATAATATTAAAAAATGGGATGAGTTGGAGCAAAGACCCGAACTCGACCTATCAGGACTCGTCTCATTTTGATGTATGTCTTCCTAAACAATTATCAAGGGTATAATTGATAAAACTGATTTTTATTTTTCATTCCATTACTTATTACTAAAAATGATACCAAAGAAGAAAAAGGTTGATTATTCCCCTTCGATTCCATTCCATTGGTATGACTCATTTTCTGTTCCATTTCATTTTACCAAATGTGACCTAATTGAATGGAAATAATAAGTTTCACAAGTGCAATCAAATAAAAAAAATATCAAATATAAGGTCAAATTACTCATTTCATTCTATTCCTTCGTACGAAACACAAGTAGGAACGAACTCAATAAAGGTGTGAGCTTCATAATCCTCTCTCCAAGGGTTGTTTTCTTGGCACTAACCTGAAGTCTCGACCCCAACTCACCATCAGTGGCTTGAAATCATCAAGCTCCACGATTATTAAGTGCAAAACTCAGGACGGCTCACGAAATCCGGACAACCGCTTATTTTATCAATCACAATTTGCTTATATAAACACCAATCCAAAAAGAATGAGAAACATATGAAGATTGTCAACCTCCATCAAAAGAAGATAAAGCATAACATTGACATTACCATTTTTAAATAGTGTTAGGGTTCAAGTCTGACAAACACATAAAGCCAGCCAAGTGCATAACAAACAACTTGCCATCAAGTATGATGCAAGTTTTCCAAGGAAATTCATTCGCTAGAAATGGATTCAAAGGGCATCAACTCTTGAATATGAAACAGAACTTCATCAATGTTTTGTTGTAAGCCACTACCTCTCTGAGTCTTCGAGATCTATGCCAGCACTAACTCATCAGTCATTAGTACATCAGGAAGGAGCTAAACCCAATACTACAACTAACAATATTGTATATGTTATTGCCAGATTTTATTTAGAAACAAGACTGGGGTTTGTCAATCATCGAAGATTTCTGAGATGGCATGTCCTGTCAAGGTTAAGTAAACATAGCACAAGGTCAAGAAGGTTGGACTAAACTCACATGAGCACACTAATGATCCTCCACCCACCAGTTTGGGTTTCTCAGAGAGACAGCCGCTGCATATTCTTAGAATTCTTTGATACTCCTTGCCCCGACCTTTGCTCATCTTGCTCGTCATGCATATTCATCCGATAGTTGGAGCTTGCCTCCTCATCATCTGAGGATCCAGGCCTTTCTGTCAGGAACTGCTCCCAGAACATATCATTCACTCTACCCTGTGCAGGAGCTGAACCCTGTTTATTATTCTTTGGACCCTCATTAGCACCCTGAGTCCTACTCTTGGAAGGAACACCGATATCTGACTCCTTTACAGTAGTAGGCTTCTCAACTTGCAATGCAGAAGATGCCAGTGTAAGATTCAAATGGCATGAAACGCTATTCTCGCTCACTTCACAGGGACTCAGATTTCTGGGCTCTTTACTAATTGGTGATTTCCGATGCAAAGATGAGTCTATATTGAACATGAAAGAAGTTCCAGTGTCAGAGAGCTCCACATGCTCGGGTGTGAACACGAGGCCTTCTTGTCTCGGGGAAGTTTGAGTCTCTCTTGGTTTCCCATCAGAGGCTAGCCTCTGTGGGCTTCCCCCCTCATTGGAACTCTGTGTGCTATGAGAGACTAGGTTGATATCTGACACTGCTGGTGAAAGTTCGAGCCTCAGCTTGTCTGTGAAATCTTGGTGGAAGATATTCCCAGACTCATGTCTTGAGCTACTGACATTATCCACACTGTTCTCCACAGCAGGCTGCGGATCATTATCAATCTGAGGTAGTCTCCTCTTCTTACTATAAGCAGACAAGTCCAAAGTCTCTATTCTGCGAGCAAGATGTTCAACAAACATCGGGTTTTTGATGGCTTTCTCTATGAAAGTCAGCAGCTCATCCTGCCTTTGCTCCATCTTACCCACTCGATCAGTCAGTTCTTCAATCTGGGCCTTTCCCATAGATTGTTGGTTTCTTAATCTTGAGAGCTTTGCCTGGAGGGTTGATTTCTCATGCATCAGTTTGTCTACTTCCTCATCATAGGTAGCTCTCTCGGGGTCCACTGTGGAGCCCTGAGGCTGACTGTGGCTGTGAGTGGGTTTCCTGCGGTGGATGTTCTTGAGAAGATGCTTTTGGTCTTTAACAAAGTCTTCATTGGCAAACTCCCACTTCTCAGGATCGATCTTCCGAAACCCCTGAAAATAGATATCCATGAATGGGTAATATTACGAATGCATAAATTTCCAACATCATTGATTTCGAGAAATAAAGGTGCAGTCACAGGAAATCTATATTTAAAAAAAAAAATATATATATATATATATATATAGAAAGAATAGCAAATAGTACACAATTACAGTGGAATTTTCCGAAAACATTTGTGGAATGCTCCATACTAAGTGCAGAAGAGAGCATTCTTTTCCTAACAAAACCTAGCCACTCATTTTCCTGCTCTATGAAAACAGAAAGACCTGAAGGAAATAGAGAGTGCAACTTAAAAGCTTCAGAGAACTGCACAAAACCTATATAGTCTCAAAATCCATCAATGCATAAGTAGCTGAACAAATTCCTTTTTAGCCAAAAAAAAGAAAAAACCTTTTCCTAGCCTGGCATCCAAGATTTTCAAAGATAAATACTAGGAGAAGAATCCTATTCAGGTTTTAAAATTGCTGGGTATTATCAGATAATCCCTAATTTGTCCATAGGGCTCGGGACTATAGGAATGGTGGACAGAGTGTGCTGAGACTGAACACACAATGAGGGGTAGAGATCCTGCACAATGTATCATTTTATCTAAAGTAGATCCCTAGAGAAAGCAACAGAAGCTCTATCAAAATAACCTAATAATGTCATAGTGGGCACAGGTGATAAAAGGAAAAATAGAAAAAAATGAAAAATAGAACAGATAAAGGGAGAGATAATGAGAAAGGAAGATGCCATAATTAAAACAATTCCCTTTTTACTCTGATACTTCTTCCCCGTTGATTTCCTTGCTCATTAATTCCTCCTGCCTCTAGATAGTGCATAGACTCATGTAGAGAGTCAATCCTAAAGAGGTAAAACCCACTTGGTATTGTAAGGTAACTTGTATAAAATGCATATGGCTCTTATTCATCTTACACTTATATCTTGCACATCTCATGCATTTATTCACTGCTTTCTTCAGTTCATGGATATAAATCCTGTTCACTAAAAGCAAATTCCAATTCAGAACCTAAAGATCCCATGACAGCATTCTGGATTGACATAAGAAGCCTGGTATAAAGTGTTTATACCAACTACAACTGAACAATACCCGAGACAAGGAAGATGCATCCCGTAAACCCATATCTGTGGTTGACAATACACTTAACTGAACAGCTACACAGACAATGTTCATCCACCAGTTGTAGGACTCCTTGAGTTTACATGCTTTTAATGGATGTTCCATGAAAACAAACAGAAGAAACAAAGAAAGCGGCTTTCACACTGAAAGCCAAAGTACTCTGAGCAATTTGCCTTATCAGTTAAAAAGGCGGCCAATACTGTAATATCAGATTTTAAACATGTTAATTCGGCCAGAGTCATCTAGGACCCAGCCCAGCAAGTAGAAGGGTTGACCTTGTTCTGGAAATCCGATGTGTGAAAATGCAAAACACCTGCAGCACGAATGAACATGGAAAACACCTGCAGTACCAATGATCGATTTGGCAGTGGAAACCGTGAAATTCCGTGATTATCCATTCTCTATTTTGGCTCAGCTGTTTTGAATTGATAGCATATTATGAAACCATCACTTAACCCTTCAGCAATTTTCTTTCAATAGCAAATTTTCACCAGCAGCATCCCAAATCAAATCCCTAATATGGGAAGGCATAAGCTTTTTCTCCAGGAAGATCGTAATTCAACGCCCGCAAAGACACCAAAATTAAGAGTAGAGAACAGAATTGAGGTTTATAAGCAGAAACAGGGAGGAGGATAGTGGAAACACTCACATAGGTGTTGAGCTGGCGAATGAAACTTGAGAAGTTGCTGTGCTTGAAAAAGGTAGGGAGGAGAAGACGGGCGAATTCGGTAGGATCCCATACGACGAAGCTGTTCTGGCGAGCACTCCATGACACAATATGGTCAGTCCCTGAATCGTCCACCATCTCGTAAGTCTTCAGCAGGAATGGTGCTGGTCCGCCTCCACCGCCGACCACCGCCTCCATTGACCGGAAAAAGATTTGGCAATTCGTTGAAACCCTTAAATCTCCTGGCCAATTCAGCTCACACAGAGTAGCCACCCACGAGAAGCGCTCAAAAAATTGAAGAATCTCCCTCAAAAGATTGAAGGGAAGACCTGGTCTGAAAGCGTCTGCTAATTTGTAATCAAGGCAGAATATATTAACCAAAGAATAATATTTATATAAAAAATTCGGCTCCAGACACTTTTTCTCGAGCAGCCGAGAAACAAGCCAAAATAGGAATTTTTATTGGAAAATGGAAGCTAGAATCCTAAAATAGAAATTTTATTTTAATCTAAAATTATATTTTCAAGATCCGATCTCTTATTAACGATCGCATTTTCAAGATCACGTCAGCTCATAGATCACGTGCCAATGATGATGCGGTACATCCGTTCAGTTATACCTTAATATATAATCAATAATTATATAGATATAATTATTAAATCCTAAAATTTCCTAAAAAATATAGGATACACTAATAAATAGTGAACCATAAATAGACAAGTAATTAGATAAATATACTACTTTAGTATTACCAATGTGATATGATCATTGCATTAATTTGTTTTAGA
The DNA here is from genome assembly GCA_037672795.1 of Lagerstroemia speciosa. Lineage (NCBI taxonomy): Eukaryota > Viridiplantae > Streptophyta > Magnoliopsida > Myrtales > Lythraceae > Lagerstroemia > Lagerstroemia speciosa. Next base: position 6,660,437 of record CM075308.1, on the reverse strand, counting down.
CATGACGAATTTAAATAATCAATACAAACATCGTAACTGAAAAATAATAACAGTTAATAAAAAAAATCGATTTTGCACCAAAATGTACACAGATGAACAATACCACAAACTTACATTCAATTAAAAGGATTGCCAAGTACATAAGCAACTAATTAATTCAATTGATGAGTGTCAATTGTCCCGGAATGTGCAATTGAGATAAACCAAGCAAGAAGCTAACGGGCCGTTTGGTAGTCCTAAATGGGCAATCCGGTTGCAGATTTATTATATACGGAAAGCCCGGTCTGTTGTCTGTTTGCAAAGTCTGATCCGTAATTGGTATTCAAATTCAAGCTCAATTACAGCCCAGTCCAGAAAGGCCTCACAGACTATTTTAGGCGGGCTTCTCATTAGGGGCCAATTCGTCATGGCCGTGCTCAGCTAAATATGAGGAAGTGTCTAAAATACCCATTAACCTTGAAAAAATTACGTAGCTCTTTTTACTATCCTCTGCCCCTCTGCGTCCTGTTCTCTGCAAGCGAAGGGCATCGATGGATTTGAAAAAGGTGCCTAACACCATAACTGAACCTCTGTGAGCCTCACCATCGCTTTTGTCTTGCTAGAGCGTGTGAATCGATGTTTCATCTCTCATTGCTTCCTCTCAAACCTTCAGTGGTAAGATTTCTAACCGGACTCTTCATTTCGCTAGTGGTAGTTCAAGAAATTCTCTCTCCCCGTACCTAATATAGATTCATCAATTGAATGTTGCTAAGAAATCTGTGGGTGATTCAATGACAGATCAATATACCCAAGTAGCAAGTTTTTTTTAGGGTTTGTATTGATTATATGTTTTGAATTTTCTTAGTTTTAGGTAACCTGCTTGTTTTTCCAGGTAAGGTTGTGATTGGTTTTTCATTCTATAGTCCTTAAAAATGACGCTTCAGGTGTTTGGTGAAATGCTTGAGTGATCCTGCATATTTATCTAAAATGAAAAAAAAGGATTGAAGATTCCTAATATTTTTAAGGATCTAGTGGTAAAAGTTCGAGTATGTGACTAGATAATTTGAAGACTGCAACTCTTGTTCTTGGGTATCGCCCAGTGGGATATGCATGTCTCCTCTAGATAAAGTGAATGTTGCTTGTGATAGGATGTCAATTCTAGATTAGTTACACCACATATAATCTCAAACATAGTCTCTTCCATTGAAAATAAAAAGCTCTGTAGGGTGCTCAATCTTGATGTGAAGATTTTGAGCTGTGCATGATTTTTGTCATCTCCCTGTCTCTGTGGGTTGACTTTCTGCATGTCAGTTTCACAGTTGTTGATTGCAGTTTTTGTTTTGTATCATAATATATGTTCTTAAAATTAAGAATCAAACTAAAGATTAACAGCTTTGAGTTTCATAACATGACGAGCCTTTGTCGGGCATAATTGTAGATTGATAGCTTTGAACACTGCTTGATTCTTTACAATGACTGAAATTTTAGGACTCTTTCTGCAAGAATAACGGTGACTGCACCTTCAGAATAATTACGGCAAGGTTTTTTTTGTGGTGAGTGGCGTAATCCATATTGTGGGTTTTAGTACATAGTATATTGTAACGTATAAATTATTATTTATGTTATTTGATTATGACTTATGATCTTTTGGAATTGGCTAAGGAGATACTGTAAGACTTGGTGGATTATTTTGTTTTGATATTTATTTTGAGGCTCTATCTTTGTTACTGTCATGCTTTCATAATTTTTCCCCACCAAATGTCTGATGGATGATTGATTCATGGGCTGGTGTTCTAGAGGAAAGAGTGCAGATGTTTTATAAAGCCTCTAAAGCAATCGGTTGTGAAGAAGTTGAGGTGCCTCATCTACTGAACGGCAAAGGCTGAAGGGCTCTACACTTTCATTGTCGTAGAAGATCATCAAGCATGTTCTTCAATTAACTTCTAAAGTTGGGTTCATTGACAAGATCAATAGTGTCTTATGGTTTCTTGTTTCATTTCTTTTCTTTGAACTGTTTGGGATAATATATGCTTATGGATTTGACTTTGTTAGTTGCTTTTAGAATTTTAGTCATTTCGGTATAAAGAAAGTATATAGTGCTTATCAAATTTTGTGACACGAATATGTATCAAATACTCTCATGTTCATTGTCTTCACCACTATTAGTTTCGATAATTTTGGACTATCTCAATTATTTTATAAAATATATCTATTTTAAAATTTAAACTTGATTAAGATTTTGCCAAAATTATTCATTAAAAAAAAAAGATTTTTCCATAATGAAATTTATTATTTATTAGTTTTCAATTCATCTATATTCTACTTGTTAACTTATATATATCCAGGGTATTTGTGTATTTTAGGTTGTATTCCGTATGAATTCTATGTCATATTCTTGAATACCAAACTATGGATTATAAATTCATAGTGAATTCTATTACATATTATCAAACTATGTAAAAGTTATTCCCAATATATTACATTCCTAATTAATTCTTTTTACTTACAAATAACATTCACGATTAATTACATTCATCGCTACCAAACATATCATAAATAAATTGATGCTCTCCATCTATATTTCATATCGCTAGATTCTTCCTCCATTAGTCCAATCATCATATGTTTGATTTTCCCCTATGGCATGTTTGGTAGGCCGGAACAGTATAGAATTGGAATTACCATTTTCAACACTATTCCCTTCCCTTAGTTTGATTATACCAAAAATCAATGGAATTGTGATTCCACCAAAATAACTATTCATCCACCTTTTTCTCATATCCATTCTATCCAATCTTCTATTGAATGGTCATTCCTTAATGTATTCTTTTATATGGAAATAATTAATTATTGAATACATCCATAATTTTTATTCAAAATTATAAAATTATCTAAAATTTAAAATTCTCATTATCGCACTGAACCATTTAAAATTGATAATTTTAAGCATTCCCATATTTATTTTTTTATTTTCTTGAAAGTTTTCTTGTTTTATATTGTCAAGGTGTCTCATCTTATCGTAGAGTATTTCGAGATTTTAAGCATAATTTGGATTTCATATAAGTAGATAATTATCTGGGGCATAATTGGTAAAACAAATTTATATATTCCAATCAAGTCCATTCCTCCGACATAACATGGCATCAAACTAAAGAATGGTATTCTATTCCATTTTACCAAGGTCATTTCATTCCTTTCCATTCTATCCTACCAAACATCACCTTATATGGTTTTTACTAACATCCGTGGTAATATCATATATTTTCAGCTACCTCATCTTCGATCTCATCTCCCTCCTAATAAATAATGAACCAGCAGACAAATAATTATCCATTATAAGTGTGATCAAAGTAGAGGAACGGGTCTTGATATAGTGGTAGGAGACTATTTTATATCCTAGAGGTTAGAGGTTGATGCTCACCATGAGAGTTGTGTGAAGGATTTAAAAATGGAATAAAATTGCAAGATCGTACGTGTTGAGATCGCTAAGAGATTGTATATAAACGTAAAATGGAAGCATGCTCTATAGCGGCCATCTTGTGATCAAGATTTGAATTTGGTCTTTTAGGTTTATACCGACTTCTCGAGAGATTGTAAATTCGATATGACTTAACTAACTAATGGGATATCAGAGGCGTTTGTATAGTGAGACCAATGACCCTAGCTCCTCTCCCTCAAAAATTGGCATTTTCAATTTCCGGGCCCGTGCATCTACTCTGAATTAGGCTTGTCCTTGTCGAGCCATTAAGGGTCTGGCTTGACCCGGGATGCCTCCTTCTTGAATTCCCTAAAATCCTCCACCGACATCCCCATCTTGGTCCACCCCATCTCCGGACGTCCCTTGCTCAGCATCAAAATGTGGTCGCCCACCCAACAGTGAGCTGATCTGTTCTAGGTTTGGCTCAAGCCCATTTTGCCCAAATCCGGTAGCTTGTGAGGCGAATTGGGCTTATCCAGCCCTTCCCAGCATGGGGAGGCCTGGCCCAGCCCGTAGCCATCAATTCCCAGCCCTTCTTGCCCAATACTCCACGGCCCAGCCCAAGTACTAGCCCCCTCCAGCCCATGACTCAACTCTCCAGTCCAAAATCCAGGCCCTTGCACGGCCCACGGACCAGCCAACGATCCAGCCCACGATCTGCCCATCCTTCCCCTTTCCTCCTCACGCCCAGCTCGCCCGCTTTGTCCCCGTCGTGCATTCGAGGTCGACTTCTAGCGCTAAGGCCCCCAGACCTCCACTCACCTTCCCCGGTAGCTCTTCCGAAGGGGACCCCTACCACCGGTAGCACTTCGCCAGTTGCTCCAGCTCCTCCTATGGACGCTCCTCACGACCAAGCCTCTGAGCCCGTGCCTCCCTGCCCTGCAATCACCGCGGTCTGAGCGCCCTGCTCGCTCCTCTCCCTCATCCCTTGGGTGTGGCCGGCGCCTCCTCCGACAAGGGATTCCCCACTCGAATCGCCTCCTTCGCCTTCCCCTTTGCCATCGGGTCAGCCGCCACAGGAGGAAGTCGTGCTTGCCGCAGCTCCGTCAGCTGATTCACCGTCGCCACCACCTGCTCGCTCTTTGACTCTGGGGCTACAAAATGGGTCGAGAACTGCTGCTGATTTTGATGGACGGTGCCAATTATCTCCACGGTCATCCTTATCTGCCCGATTTCGGAGTTGAGTCTCTCCTCCAGCACTTCAACCTTCCTTGCTGCCATCTCCCAGATATCGTGCTCTGCTACCAATTTGATGGGACTTGATTGGATTTCAGTTGCGATTCGAGAGGCAACCAAGACTCTCCCAAAGAAAAGAAACATGGAACGAGAAAATGAACTCACCAATTCTCTTGTGCCATTGACAGTATGTTCAACTCCTGCGTATACACAGATACCACTAAACAAACTGGAAACCAAATATGCAAATTGGGAAGGCATCTTAATTGCCTTTCGGGCCTCTCAATTGTTGCCGAAAATAAGTCTTCATGGTCGTAATACCATTCCCCCAGGTGTTCAATGCCTTATGGAGTCTATATAAGAAGGAAAACAAAACAAATTTTACATCTGATTTGGGCATCTTGATCCTTAATTTCCATAATAAATAGGGCAAATATCATTCTTGATTCCCAGTAAACAAATTTTACATCTGATTTGGGCATCTTGATCCTTACTTTCCATAATAAATAGGGTAAATATCATTCTTGATTCCCAGTCTTTTATATTTTTATCATTTTTGTTGTAAACTTATATTTTTTGTCATTTGTGCCCTCAAACTTTTGAGTTTTTACACTTTAGTCATACCATTACTATTTTTAATCCAACAAGACCTTTGCAACAATGAAGGGTGTGAGAATTTGATAAATCAGACTATACTCATTTCTATGAGATGTTACAACATGACTTTTTTTACTGGATTGAGAATATGTAATCTTCTATTCTGATCTTGTGAATTGTTATGTATAAATGTTTCCATGACAAGTAATCATCTACAGTAGTGAAAGGGCATTTTAGAGGTTGAATTGCAAGCTGAAGCTCACAGTTCACATCCTACACCTTGAAAATAGATATCATCTAAGCTATCTGTTCCTAATCTTTCCATCGCAATTCAAGAGATGGCTTTAGATGATCTCCCATTTGAATTCTTCAGGATGAACAACTGAAAAGAAAAATGATTGTTTACTCGATCATCGACAAGATTAGAGTTCTTGGTGGTCCATACTACTAACATATGTTGTTAATTTTATAGAAGCTGTTAAGAAATAACATTTTTTTTCTTTGAGGAGATTATCAGCAAATCCATAATAGTAATAATTGGATAACTGGCTTCAGTTTCAATTGATCTCAACATGGACTCTAAACCCTAACATGACCCGTGCAACAAATGAGCGAGAAATTTGACTCACACAAGCAGAAAATAGAGTTTGAAAAAAAAAAGTGAGCTATCCACAGAGAGGTAGCTTCTATTTAGATACATGGGTCTTACAACTGAGCATCTATTATTCTACAAAACCTAAGCCACACCTAATGCTAGAGAGACCTGCTCCTGCCCTTGCTGCTACTTTTTGGGCATCAAAATGGCCAACTTCAACTTCCCGGATCGGCACAGTTCAAAAGGATCTCTAAACATCTGATTCTCGGACTATTCTCGACTAAGACCACATGCGCAATGCTGAAGGTTTTGCCTTTATGGGCAGCGAATTCCCACTCTCGAGCCGAGATGGAGAACCAGTCCTTATCAACTGACTGGGTGGCTTTGACCTCAATGTACTCAAAACCTTCTCTTCCCTTTACAGAGACTATAATATCATAAGGAAGTCCTGTTTCGGTATCTTCATTGACCCATTTCACAAATTTTTCACCATACTTTTCACAGAAGTGCTGGAAAGCAACGAATTCTCCCCGTTTGCCAATCTGAACGGCTGCATCTTCCACAGGCATGCATGTGTTAAGTTCGTATCCCTCATCGAATGAAAACAAACTTAACTCCGGGACATCAGAATCTATGTCTGTGATTTTATCAGCATTAATCTCAATCTCACTCACTTTGTCTATGACATGGTTATCAGAATCATCCACCTTTGTCATTTTTGTGCTGGAACCCAGATTTATGAAACCCGAACCTGATTCATTTGTCCAGTTTGACGGCGGCCAATTCGAGCTAGGTTCCCCTACTGCCTTCCTCTTGGCCATAAATGGAGTGCGCCGTTTCATTTTTAATGAAGAGAGGCTGGTAATGGTTGACCCATCATCCTCATCAAATGAAGCTGCAGGAGATAGGCACCAAATTGGTTCTCCGAGAGGAAGTTGAGGCATCCTTTGGCTGGTCACAATGAACATTTCAACCTGCGACTCCGTTGAACCTGATTCAATCATAGTCAGCATCATGTGAAGGAAATTTGCTAGGTGTAGCTCGGGTGTCCCGTTGAAGAAGAGTCGGGAAAGCTCCATGAATATTGCGTGGGAGTCACATTCTCGAGTTACAAATAATGTGTTCCCCTGTTAGTCAAAGAGTTTAAACATACATCACAACAATTGTAAGAACGTGGATCGAGAATAGTAGTTTGGATGAGTAAGATGCAAATCAATCTTCTAGCATTATTGGAAACTGAAACTCAGAGTATTCAATCAATAAGTTCACCATCTAGTCCTTGTTAATGCCAAGTCAACAAATGATACCAATAGACAATGTTTCTTGGTCAGAACATACAAAACAACTATCAACATTTCTTGGTATATGGAATTATTGTTAAATTGTTTTTCATCACAATGATCTGGTTTCTACCCATTGCCATTGAATTTATGATATATCACATACAAGACAAGGAGAATTGACCTATCATGTTATTCCAACTTGTCAATTTTGATGCATCAAATGTTCTTTTGCTCAAGTAAACAGATCAAAACAATAGAATATAGATGAAAGATCATACTTGCAGAAGCGTACTGATCTCTGATCTTTTGTCGGATTTAATGCCCAAATTCTTTATTACGTACTGGTAAAATAAGGTCTCAACAACAACTACTGCCAACCGGTGCACATCAGAAAATTCGGACTTCCTTAGTTGATCATATATCTTCGGATGTGTGTGATGAATGTAACGCTGGGCATAAGCAAGGGAATGGTCCACAAGAGAAGCTTCAAAGGTAGAATCCACTAAACCATAGTATATGGCTTCACGAGTTAATACCTGCAGAAACACAGATGAAACTGGCATTCGCTTGTTTCGCTAAGTAGTTCTCCAGTTGAATATTCTAGAACTCAGCTTGTAGAAATCCTTAAGTAAGGGAAATTCATTTTCAATCAACTAGAAAGGTCAAATGCCACTACTGGAAAGTAAACTGCAATAATAAATTCCATCATTCATTTTCTGAATGAGACAGCTTAATGACAAAGCCAGCAATAGCCATGGCAACAACCACCACAATGTCTGCATCCAGTGTTGCGAGTGAGATTGGAACCTATCTAAGTCAGTGATCTTAGTCATTTGACTTCCAGCTAGATAGCCCAACAATCAGGTGATATGGTATTCAGTTTGCAACATAGATTAACTTACCTCAGAAAAAGCAGGGATTCCCAAGGTCTTCATCAGAACGGGCATTTTCAAATGAAACAATTCTTTTTCATGATCACTAAGTTCGCCAAAGTGCAGTAGCTCGATCTTGTGCAAAAGCTTGAATTCCTTGACCAGATTCTCATCATCAGGCCAGCATACAAGACCAAATGATTGGTGCAGGGAAACCCACTTCTTGTTAATTGTGGGAAACACCCTAAATTCCAGTTTTGCAAGGTTCTCTTTAACGTATAAAGTATCCTCACTGGTCACTTCTCCAAATTTTACTGCATCCGCCAACTTTATTAAGATTGTGAAAACCTGATTCAGTAAATAGAGAGAAAATGAAGGTTAGAGGAGAAAGAATGAGACAGAAATATCTGAAAATCTAATTATTTCCCAGTTGCTCATTATTATCAGCTTGAAAAATGAAAAGCAACAAAAGGAAAAATTTTTACTACTTCGCAGATCATAAAGACTTGTAAAGCCACCATATTTTGCAAATTGCAATGAGAAAATGGCTCACACCCTTGTATCCCGAGTTTCTTAGAGCACAAAAATCTCTCCATGTTTTCAGAAACCCGATCTGCTGGATTAAGATTAATGTATTCTGCTCCTATTTTCTTGTAAAACAGTCAGCCGTGTCCTACACCCGAATTTACAAGCCATTTTATTAACGCATCTTCTAAAGCATGATTCAATGTATTCTTTCACATTTTTCCTTGGTTGCCAAGACAGAAAGGGAAGTGGACCAAAAAAAGGCCATTAGTCAAGCTGCCCCTCACTACTTACGATCTTAGCTCCTTCTGAAGGATCAGCATAAGCTGTTGATAAATTCTGCACAATTTGGAAATAGTCACGGAAGGAAGGCATCTCATGTACTCCACATTGATTGACAAAGAAATCATGCAAGCCCGGGTAGACTTCACGTAGTGTCTTGCATAGAAGCCCATCTGATAAACCCTTTGGGGCATGACAAGGATTCATTTCTTTCATTTGGTCCAAGGCACCTGTTGAATCATTCCAGCATACTTCTGTGGGAGACTTGAAGGAGCCTTCCATGACAGCTTCCTTATCAGAGCTAAGTGAAAATGGAATAAAAATGAAAGGCTCCGAAAGAAGTTCACACATTATCTTCTGCTTTGAATCATCCATTTCTTTCCATAAGAAAGAATATAATCGTGACATTTGGGCAATGCTGGGTTGTTAACAGAAACATTAGTTGATCAGTATTTTATCAGTTTAACATGATGGAGAAAACAATCTTCTTGTCAGCATAAACTAACATATATAGGAACAAAAGTAAAAAATTCAAGATGATGCGAATCATTGGCCCATTCATTAATGACTAAGCAAGAAAATATTGTACTGGATGTCCTTCACAATCACTGAAGAAAGGGAAATATTTAAGAAAGATGCAATGCCACTGGAAAAGGAAAAAAATTAATACATGAATGTAAGTTTTAATTTGATCATCAGAGTTTCCCAATACACCAAAATGCAGATAGGCACACATGTGGTGAATGCACAATAAACTAAAGCATTCATCATATTACAGTGTAAACTAGATAGATGACTACCATTCGTGCAATTCAAACTACAACATATAAGGAGTCTTCAAAACAAATAATCTGAATAGATGACTTATTGGATGTTCTAAATTAATACCTGGACTTGAAAGGAGTCTTCAACTTTGTCCACACTTTAAAAGTATCAATGATGTCTGCAAGGGTGACAGTGGTCTTAAATCCAATAGCATGTAAAAGATTAACACTTTTCACCTGTTCGAAAGACGAAAAGAAAGGTTACAACATCTTAGAGTTAAGAGTGATAGCTCAAATATTTGGAAACCTATATCAGTGTAACATTAACGTTCCATGTACTGGAGTGAAACAAACCTTTGGAATAGCATAAGGAGCTGATGGACCAAGAATCAAGCGCACAGCATCACAGTCATAGAACAAGTCTTTAGGATAATGAAGTTCACCATCCATGGATGACACAACCCATCGAACATGACAGATGCTGTTTACAAAAGATGAGCTGAAGGATATGCTATCTTCGCTTGACTTATCGTGACAGTAAACTTTAGTTTTATCACTGTAGTAGTCGTCCCACAATTTATCAAGAACCCCCAAGACGAATTTACAATTACTGCAATTTCCTTCAGTGGACAACAATGATAACAATTGTTCTAACTCAGGTGATTCCCAATCTTTAGCAATTGATTCCAAGAAGAGAACACCCTTGCTACACACTGCATTTTTGAATAGCACATCAGGCAAATCTGAAATTCTCTTTTCAACTTGAACTACTTGCACAAACTCGGTGACACCCAGTTCATGGAAAATTTTTTTCCATTTTTTCTCTCCAGTTAGGAGAGATTTTGTGGTCGGATGCTTCAAATAAATATGGTCAACTTCATGCCATTCCATGTCAATCTGTTCAAAGAAGTTACTCAAATCAATGGAACTTCCAAATTTTTTGCTGAAATGGATTGGTATCTCGACAGATCTTTTATACCCATAATTTGTTAAGACAAAAGCTTTGTTCCTAAACTCTGAAACCAAGTTCTCTCTTTCAACTAGACAACTACTGCACCAAGATTCCAGGTGGACTGCCAGAAAGCAGAGACATTCTATCATCAGAGCTTTATCCTGACTGGCACTTCTATGATCAGATATAGCAGGCAAGACATGCAATTTCGTAATCTCATGTGAAGACAATTTTTGAACACCCAACCTGAGAAGCATCTTGGTATTGACATCTTTGTCAAATTCATCAAGGAAGGCCAGATTAACCGTCCGAAGTTTAGAGCATAAATTAGGGAAAGCATCAATGGAGACCTCCCCGTTGAATCCGAGATTTACAGCATCAGACTGCAACCAAATTGTACCTTCATTCACAGACCCAAATCTGTCATTTGAGAGAGGAACAAAAGGAAGCTTTCGAAGGGCTTCAACTTCATCTAAATTCATTCCTGTTGAATGAAATGACATGGTTTGGAATGCAGTTAGCCAAGCAGCTAACCAGGTAAGGCCCATCGATTGGAGACCATCTTTCTTGTGACACAAACTTGTCAAAACTTGAAGCAGAATTTTGGGGCCATAGTCCTCAATACACAGTGCCCTAGAAAGTGGATCAGAAATAGTTATATCTTTATCCAAAAGTCCAAGTCCAAGGTGTTCCCGAAGCAATTTATCAGGAAGAAGGTTCCGAGCATCTTCGGTCCAACCTCTTACAACTTTGCATGGAGGGACCCAAGTATTATTATCCCCTTCAATAAGCAAGCAATCTGAATGACGTAAATTGGAAATGATCATCCGCGGAAGATTAGAGAAGAAACCATGCACTTCCCCAAGTAATGGAACATAGCTCATATAAGCTGTCACCGCTTTCCCTAAATTACCCTCAAAACATGGAAGAGAACAGAAAGACCTCTGCACATTAACGAACAATTTTGGGAACTCTGATAATAACCACTGGTTCCATGGATTATCCCCGTCAACTTCTTCCCTAGATGAGGGAAGAATGAAATCACCTTGGAGGATAAATTTCAGACCATAAGTTCTCAGTGGAAGAAAGGCAAAGACTGGTTGTTGATCAAGTAAAGGACTATACTTCTCATCTTCTAGTTCCTGGAGCGGAAGCGCCAAAGCAATTTCTGTAGCTTGAACATTACGTTGAATGATATCTGTCTGCAACTTCTGAGTTACCACAAACCAATTCATTTCCTCCTTACCATGTGAAACTTTTGTTATACCATTCCTCAAGACTTCTTTTCTCATGACGGTGAGTGAATCATTCAACATGTTTTTAAACTTAACACACTGCAGACGGTGAAGGAAGAGTAACAACGAAGGGTGAAGATTTGAAAAGATTGTTATAGCATTGTTCCTTGAAGTTCCTTCCAATAACTTGTTCTTGAAGGGAAGTATGATGCAGGTATTCCAATGATCATACTCTGAATGGTCAGAATCTAAAGGCGCCATCTTGCATAAGGCTTTAATATCACAGGGTGGGATTAGTGTCGGCAAAATAAAACCAATTTGACCTTCACTTACGTCAAACTTGAAGTGAAATCCATTGGAATGAATTTCTGGAGCATCTGTAACCTGTAGAAAGATCACAATTTGGTTACCAGTAATCAAACCCAAGTTCAAGGTTATTCCCACATGCTTCTACTTCTATTTCCTATCTCAGTTCATGGAATGGGATCTATATCTCGAGCTTATCCTGTACTTCTAAAGCAGTTAACTCTCCTAAGGAGGCTCATCAAGGGATTGGCTTCTTGCTAATAGTAAATAATTAACTTGCTAAATGGTAAGATGATATATTATTTTAGCAAGTGAAGTTCGATTTATGAAAAGCCATGGATTGGCTATCGGTAAGAAGACCAGGAAAAACGAGTGGGAATAGTTCTTAGGAAATCAAATTGATAGCACAACTCAATGAAGCTGCTGTTTCTTGTTCAGTGTCTTTTAAAGGCCGACATCCAAATGAGTAGCCAAGATTACCTTCAACAGCTTCCAAATTTTTTGTTTATTGCATCCAGTTAAACTTAAGAAAACCTAATAGGATGAAGTTGAGAAACCATAGTTAGGCCATTATGTGCACAATACGGTTTTGAAAATTGAGGTTTACTCATTTGAATAAAAAAAATAATGAAACAGTTGGCATAGAGTAATCTGAATGTGTGATCTTACATACCCGAAATACTGACTTGAATCCAATGCCTTTTTTCCCTATGTATCCAGTGTTAATTCCTTTTTTCGTGGAATTTCCAACATCGCAAAGAGCTCTAATGTTTCGTGCGGAAAAGCCATACTCATTGTTCAAAATAGTGACACCCATCTCCTGAAGAATGAACACTAAAGTCGGTTCAACATGTTCGGGGTAGCTATTGTCGTCAGCATTCTGAATCTGCATGAGCACAAACTGCAATTTAGATGTGCATGGATCAAATAGGTCATGGTTAGGAGCATTCAGGAATTGCACAGAGAGCAAGATTTTAAGATAAATGTGGACTTCAAAGTTAGCTTTTCCTAACTCTAGTTATGACAAAATATATGCAGCAGATAAAACAGATGCTGAAAATTCTCTTTAACAAGAATGAGACAAAAAGAGCTGAAGTGTGGAAACCTCCTTTAACAAGAGCACTGGGAAAGAGACAATTAGACATCATAAATAGAATCACTTACCAACTCGAGGAGAAAGTGAGAATCCTGAGAATATAACTCCTGTGAAAGGCAACGAAGTGCCCTCCCCAAACGAGCATGTTGCTTCTTCAGTAAGCTGCTTTCCATGGTTGACAGACCAGGATCTAGCCCAAATTCTTCTCGCCTAATGGACTCAATGACCAAAGAGGCCTCCTTGTGTTGGTTTTCTTCATCTTGTTCCAATGTTTTTGCATTGTTAACTTCTCCATCAAAAGTCACTGGACTATTTTCACTACATTGGGTACCCCAAATCTCTCCAGCAAAAGCAGTATCATTTTCTCTTTCTCGAGGAATTGATGCCTCTACCTCATTTTGTACATTTGTCAAGGTGTCATCCAGTTCATCTTCAGAGGTTGAAGAAATAAATGATTTGCTATTAGCAGTAGAGCAGAATAAATGAAAATCATCAATCCACTCCATTGTGCCAAGAGAGAGTCCAACTTCATGAAGCATTATACGCTTGTCTAAGAGTTCACACTTGCTCAAAATAACAGAAGGGGCATCTTTGATGACAGACTTGAGACCCGAGAGCAACACATCAGCGGCAAAATCACGGAACTCGGTTGGTAAATAACTGAGACACTCAAGAAAGTATTTGGATGCAATATCTTTTATAGCTTCACGATCTGTTAGATTCTTCAACATGACATCAAAAGCACGGCCAGCATGACATTTTAGGAGGGACAGAGGAACATGATTTTCTCCACCAAGTGAAGCAAACAATGATAATAATTGGACTGCCATTTGGAAAGGGGAACCTTTGAGTGCACATTGAAGGAAAGAATCCAAAGTGGATGAATGATCAACACGTATGACTTTTCCGTCTCTTGTCACCAGACACAATAGATCACTCGTATTCACTTCATTCAACAACCATCTTACAAGAGGACCGAGGAAAGGGGCGAACCTACAGTCCCAATGAGTCCACGAGTTTATGTTTGAGAGCACCGGTGCACTAAGTACTGCTTCAAGTGCATCCTTATATAAATTTGAAGCTGAAATTTGTGCTTTCTCCCTTATTTTTCCAGCTGTTCGAGCAGTTTCCAATAAATTGTCTTCTTCAGATGGCATCTGCTCTCCTAAAGAAGTCCGAACCAATGTTTGAGAAAATAGGACACATTTAGAGATTGCATTACTTCTGCTCTCCCCCACATTACGCAAGAGATCATCCAGTGAACCATCACGTACTTTGAGACTGAGAAATGGGAACTGATTTGCTAGCAGTGTAGAAAACATCTTCTCAGTCACTTTTTCACCATTCCAAGAACCACTCAAAGCTTGTGAGAACAGTACCTCCAATTCATTTGGGAGCACACAGACCTCAAAGCTTGATTTTGGAGATATTTTACCCAACAAAAAGCTCTGTAGTTCAGTTGGTAGAAGAGATGCATGGGCTTCCAAGAATTCAAGGAACTCTCCATAACCAAGGGTCTTAAATTCATGGACGCCGAAACACTCAGTAACCCATGAGCCACAGTTGCAGAGTTTCTTCAAAAAAGTAATTCTCTTCTCTAGTACGGATCTGTCATTGCTCATTGGTTCATCATAAATTGAAAGATGTTCAGAAACTTTATCAATTATATGTTCCACAGGGACACCTAGTCATTCAGCGAACATGTATAATTAGGATAAAAAGCCAGCGCATGGTTAGAATTATAAATAGCAACTTCCTCGTGTTATATTCCAAAATTCAATGTCTAGAGCTAAAACCTTCTGCAAACGCCACAAATAATGGATAACAAAACAAAGACGTATAGATGATATACACATATGGAAATACATATTGAAAGAAGTGCATTAAATGTGTGGAAGGAAATGAATATCCACTAGGGAACACTGAGATCTAGTGAGTATCAACCTGGCATAAGGTTGCTACGGAGTTGTCTTTCGGTCAACGGGTTATATCATGTTAGGACCATGGAAAACTAAATTGTACTTTGATTTCTGCTATTACTAGCTAAGATATTCAATCCACAGTTAGCGTTGTTGGCTCATCCCAGTTTTAATTTGAAAGGATCTCTAAACACCTAATAGAAGATGATAAATTAAGGAGCCTAGCAGAGTTACCAAATAACATAAGGGAACTCTCAGTCACATTCTATTAAAACAAGAATAACAACATAGAACCATGAAATAATAGTAAGTTAAATTAAGCACGAAGTGAAATTACTCTTGGCGCACTCCATATGGGACTCCGAAATTGCTGATGCATCTTTTTTAGTAGGACTAGAATTTTGGGAATCAAATTTCTCAAGATGAGTTATTTCACCCAGACTTTCTTTGCCAATGGTATCATACAAGCCATCCAGCATTCCACATTTGATGGATGCCAGCTGCAACAAACAATAAAGCAGTTGATTATAATATGCTAACGACAAATTACTCCTATGATCCTTTCAGCTAGTTCAGATGATATTCAATTCTCCAAGCACGGGTTTCATGATAGAGTTTTAGTGGCATATTTATACAAGTAAAAACTATCACAGATTGGAAGCATTGACTGCTAACTTTCCGCTGGAAAAAAGTCCCATAAAGAAATAAGTTTGAGCACTGCCGACATCAAATAAAAGAAGTCTTGGAGGTATAAAATTCTTTTTCATCCTGATCACATTAATAAAACATCAATGAAGAAGGCATGCTTTGAACTTCTTGCGGATGAGTATAGATGTTGCATCTAAATGAATTTGGAATCTAGTTCATGTCAATTCATTGTCTTGGCACCATAAAAAGTCAAAATATAGCAGCAGTAATTGATAGAAGTTCCGGTTGAAGTATAATGTCCTAAAGAGTTGACTGCCACTGCCAAATAGCAATCGATATCCATGTGCTAGTTTAGGCATGACTGCAACACTAAGAAGAAACCTATGCACATCCCTATAGCAAACTAGTTTTTGCCTGGACTGGAGTACCTACATTATCAAAGAAAACTAGAGACCTTGAACCATCAAAGTTCCTCATGTTTATGTTAAGCACCTAAGTTTGTTATAGATTAGCCATGGTAAAGAAATAAATGAGAAAGACAGGCAGACAGTATATGAAGAGATCTGCACAGCAAATCATGTCCAACATTTTATCTGCATCTCCTAATTGTTGGTTCCTTTGACAATATCAATTCTAAGAGAAGCTACAACTAAAAGTAATATATCATATGAAATTTCATTTAACAAATAGTATAAATTGAAAAAATGGGCTGCTGCCCGACATATACTTCAATTGTAAGTAGTCTTTTCATCATTAACATAGACCAAATATATAATATGAAAATGGATGTTTAATTCCCCCATCAGAAAAAGTAAAGAAAAAGAATAATACTATTTGTCTACTTACCGCAACATTTAGTAGTCCAAGGCCTGGATGTACTAAGAATGTGTTGCCTAATTTCACCCTCCGTTTAGGCGATACATATTTCCCAAGCATTAAGTTAAGAACCTACAACAGCAAGAAAAACCAAATGAATAGCATTTACTTGAAGTATAAGATGACAAGATAAGCTTCGATTCAAAAAGCTCTTCGGGAAGGGCAATCTTTTCGAGTACCATCTAAGAAACGACAATTTGAGGTTGTGGGATGGTGTTGGTCGGTGATTTGTGAAATAGAAATTACCTGTCATTTAATTACTTTTGAAAATGCATAAGTCAGATACTTAGCTTCCTTACAGACAGGACAATTTGTCATTTGATATGTTGTGATATATTTGAGTTTGTATATTACCTCGTAGAATAATAGGTCAGCTATCTTATTGGTTTTGCAGTTCTAGAATTACCCGTTTAGGAGGCATTGAGTCGTAATAAGATGAATTGAATATTAAAGATAAAGGAAACGTGTGTATATCTTCGTCTGCAGAAACTTTTAATACAAAGTACTCTGTAATGTATATGACAGTGGGGATAGACAGGACCAAGCATGTCGAGATTGACAGAAACCTGAGAAGTTAGATAGCAAATTGTTTTGCACTATCTCTAATGGACAACAAGGATTGCTGGATTCAGGAACTGATAAAGTATTCTCTACCGATGGATTTTTAGATAAACATGGGATTTATGCATAGCGGAAGTTCTTAAGGTAGTTCCTCATGAAACGGAAAAGGAAATATTGCATAACAAGTAGGTCAATTAAATCAACAGAGAAATAAACATCGAACTTACCTCAACTGGAGTGTGTTTCCGACAAGCTTCTTTCCAGTTTTTGATAAATATTCTCAAGGCACTAGTTTCCATGACTAACTTGGCAGTTTTCCTCCTTCTACCCTTTTTGGTATAATTGGCATTATTTGTGAGTATAGCATCGCGATCCTTCATATCTTGTCTGAGCCAATCTGTGCAGCTGAGATTTTCTGCGCTCCCTTTCAATAATAAAGGAGAGCCATCTGGATGTGAAATTCTTACTTTCCCCTTTGAGTTTGCGAAATTTTCTTCCTTGTCATCTCTCTGGACTTCATTTGAAGAGTCATCACCATCTTCATCATCTGAACTGGAGGCAAAGAAGTTCCCTCCAAATATATCTTCTCCCGGTGCAGATAAATAGTCAAACTGAGGGACTTCAGTTCTTTCACTGTTTTCCCCCAGTTGTTTCTTCTCCTGAGATTTACTGAAAGCAGCATGTTCTGATCTCCTAGCCTCCCGAATGAAGGAAATATGGAGCCTAATTCAAGAATTTCATTCAAATCGAGAAAATGAAAAATACTAGCTGTTCATGTTAAATAGCAGTTATAGGACATGTTTCTCTGAGAATTCAAAGATAGACAATTGCTGCAGCAGCTACAATTAGAATGTTTTGATTCTATTTTTGTAAATTTTCCATCTGTACCATCAAGAAATAATAGATGGTTGACAACATTAATCCTGCTCTTACATCTCATGGACATGGCCAAACATTGTGTGTAGTTTCAAAAATAGTGCATGAGACTAGAGTATGAGAATGATCTATTTGACTGCAGAATTATTTTCTAAAGAAGTTCTGATGGACACACAGTAGCAAGAGCCAGACACAATGCAGAAGAGTGGAAGAGGATCCTTGTTCAAACCAGGTGCCTTGACCTGCTGCAGCATATTTGTACGAACAGATTCACTTTCATCATGGTTACATCCAAGCACGAACCACCATCATTTAAATCCTTCACAATTCCTTGTTTTCTTTATGTTTTTACTTATAATTCAATACTCATTTCTTATTCTTTTCTAGAAAAGGATATACTCGATCAATTCATAAGCTTAATATGATTCATATATGTGGCAAATTTGAATGAGGTCATAAGATAAGATGTTTAGTATAGTCAAGACACTATTGAATATGATGTATCAGCGTGCATTCAACATATAATTGCATCATGAAAATTACCTGCGTCAGAATGCAGGATATGTTTCTAGTTTGAAGTAAAATTGAGTATGAAGAACATACCCCAAACTGCGAATCCTTACTCCGAGCTTTTCTTTAGTTGTTACCGACTTCTTTGTAGCGAGGAAGTCAAGAAACTCCTCAACAACAACTCGCTTACCCTTCATTTTGTATAGGTAGGCATTAAGGTAAGAAATTATCTCCTCACTGCTTATCTTGAGTACCTCAGATACATCCCCATTGAGAGAAAAATAATGCCTAACGAGTGGGTGCTGCAGAAAGGGCCCCATCTCAAGATCTTCGAATTGTTCGATTCCCTCACTCTTGCATATCGCTGATTCCAGATCATACAATGTGGTCATACCCCGAACAGCGACGAAACAGTGGATGAATGCATTTATCTGGAAATATTACAAGTAGTTCACATGTACTGAGTGAGACAGCAGGAAGTTACAGGTACAAGGCAACAAACAACTAAAAAATAGAATGAGGCTTGGAAATTCTGACTAAATATATTAAAGCACACCTAATTTAAGTTCAAGAAACCCAGATTGGATTTGAAACATGAAACCATGAAATAGAAGGAAAACAATCAGGGATCATGCACACCAGCTATATGTATTAGACTTGTTTCTGTGTCATTATCAGTATCATCGATCGCTCAACAGCTATATGTTCACTTATTCAGGCTTCCTGCATTTACATCAAGAAAGATGTCACAGACATCCCATAGATCTTTTACTTGAAACTTTGGAACATTTACACCGCCTCACAGAGCATGCATGGCAATAAAAGGTCAAAAATTTGCACTACCTAGCAAAGTCTGAATATTTCACCCTTCGTTTCCCCATCTACAAATTTTCCGAAAATCCAACCGAATTCTACTTCACGCATTAATTACAGGTCAAGGGCTATTCTCCTGCAACTCAAAGACCGTCTGAAGAAGAGTAGAGAATGAGGTCATCTCCAGAAAGAAGATAAACAATATCCAACCAATCCATTTCACATTAATGGCACTCTTTATTGAGCTTTGAGTACAAATATCCCAATGTTGAAAACTATTTTGCAAAAAATGGTTCGTGTCAAAATAATTTCCTAAGTACCGTAAGCGAAAAACATTTTCATAACGAGTGTTGAATTTTTTTTTTGTCTGAAAATGTACTTTCTAAACGAGTTTTAAGTAAAAAACTTAGCTTGGACCCACGTTTTAGTTATCAAAATGTTAACTCGACTTGAAAAAGAGCTTTTCAGGTAAAACTATTTTTCAAGTGACGTTACCCAACTTCAAAATGAGTTTTCGGGTAAAATTCATTTTCATGGGATGGGACACCTACGGCAGATGCACTTGCACCAGATGAAGTAGATCCGAGCAGCTCTTGACCTCGCAGGTCTACACGCCGTATTATATATGTGTACCAGAGGAGCCATTGGAGGTATAAATAATGCCGCACTTTATATTTTTTGTTGCCAGTAAATAGATGAATGATGATAGTGATACTTTTGGTGGAGTTCTTTAATTTACGATGTTTGCTGAATTATTTGAATAGTATTTTAAATTGATGGAAGTTTTGAAGTATATGGAGTTTGTGATATGTGAGAAATTTGTTCAGTCATTTTCTTGGGTTGAATATGTTTACATTGTTGATGTTATTGAAGGTTCAAGTGTTATAGGTTGAAGAAGTGGCACATTTGCATGCTCTTCACATGATGCCACTTTGTATTTGATGATCCTATTAAAACAAAAGGAAAAATTACATAAATAGCACATTTCCTTTAAGGATTATTTCATAATGGTACATTTCCTTTTTTAGTTAGACTCTATGACATTTCCTTTCAAAATGGTTACAGTTTACTATAAACCGTCAATTCATGATGACGTGACAGTATGATCTGGACCTCACATGTTCATAGAAGCGAACGTGGCACGCGCATTTAATATTTTAAACAAAAAATAGTAATATTATTAAAAATATGTAGAAAATTTTTTAAAAATTGAAAAAATAACAGAAATTTATAAAAAGTCAAAATAATTTAAATAAAAATATAAAAATTTTAAAATAATAAAAAAGATACAGAAAGTATTCTACAAATTTTTAAAAATTATAAATATTTAGAAAAATACTATAAAATAATAGAAAAATTATGTAAATTATATTAAAATATTAAAAACAAAATAAATAATTAGAAAAATAATATTTAGAATTTTTTAGAAAAAAACTTGAAAAAAATAAATTTATAAAAAATGAAAATTCTTTTAAAGAAAATATAAAAATTTTTCAAATATTCTAAAATTTTCTAAAAATTGCATAAATTATTTAAAATTTTTATAAATTTTAAATTTTTAAATATTACATAAAAATTATAGAAAAATTACATAAATTATTTTAAAATTATAAAATTACATAAATTGTTTTTAGAAAATACTAAAAATTATTTGTAAAAGTAAAATTTTTTTCTAATATTATTTTTCTAAATTTCTAAAAAATATTATAAAATTTTTAGAAAAATATTATAATTTTTTTAAAATTAAATCGCTTCTCTCTTTCTCGATCTTTCTCTCACACCCATCTCCCATCTCTTTCTCAATCTCTCTCTCACTGCCCGTGCTTGACACAACTCAACCCTACCCAGCTACACCTCCAATGACTTTCGTGTCTCCCGCTTATGTGCCTTGACCTGTCCATACTGACCTCTCTCTCTGACCGTGGGCACCATCTAGTCACCTACACAGCAGCCTCTACTCCTCTCAGTTGCCCTTGCTCTAATCCCCTTTTCTACCATTTTTATAACATTTTAAAATAATTTATGTAATTTATAGACAACTTAGAAATTTATTTAAAAATTTTGAAGTTTTAAAAGTAATTTTTATTATTTTCTAAAAATAATTTGTTGTAATTTTTATGTAAAATTTTAAAATTTATAAATTTTTAGAATATTTTAAAAATTTTTATTTTTTTAAAAGAATTTTTCATTTTTTAATAAATTTCTTTTATTTTATGGAATTTTTCTATTTTTAAAAAAATTTCTAAATTTATTTTTTAATATTTATTTTATTGTTTTAATATTTTAATATAATTTATGTAAATTTTATATTATTTTAATAATATTTTTCTAAGTATTTATAATTTTAAAAAAATTTAGAATAATTTCTATATTTTTTAGAAAATTTTAGAATATTTAAAATAATTTATATTTTTATTTAAATGATTTTGAATTTTAGAAATTTCTTTTATTTTTTTAATTTTTAAAAATTTTTCTACATATTTTTAATAATAATAATAATATTATCATTTTTTAAAAAATATTAAGTGCGCATGCCACATCAGCTTCTATGCAGACATGGTGTTCAGATCAGATTGCCACGTCATCACGAATTAACAGCGTTAACTCCAACTTGACGGCTTGTATATACTGTAATAGTTTTGAAAGAAAATATACCACGATGAAACAATTCTTAAAGGAAACGTACCATTTATGTAATTTTTTCTAAAATAAAATCATGATTTGAAAATGAGTTTTACCTGAAAACTCATTTTGAAGTGGACCTTTTTTGGCCAAAACATGACTTGAAAAATAGTTTTACTTGAAAACTTATTTTCAAGTCGAGTTTAACCTTTTAGTAAATAAAACGTAGACCCAAGGTGAGTTTTTATTGAAAAATATTTTTAAAAAAAATTGCAACCATAAGAAAATACTTTTTGCTTACGACACCCAAGAAATTATTTTCAGGTGAGCTATTTTTTGCAAAATAGTTTCCAAAATTAGGGTATCTGTACTAAAAACTCCTCCTTATTCAAGGCAACTATTCGATAGAAACCATTTCTTGCAAGAGAGGTGCAAAAGATTCAATCCGTACGTGTACAGTTGAAAGAGATGTAAAGGCAAAAGACAACTAAAGGTCTGGTCACTAACAAATAAAAATTAATATATAAAAAATTCATACAAATAAAGTAAGACCCTTTTTTTTAAGTGTTAAATAAACCCAAAAAGCAAGACCTTCAGGGAGAAGGTTTTTTTTTTGTTTTTTTGTTTGTTGGTCAGTACCTTCTGGGAGAAGTTTGCTGAACCTTTTTCTTCTTTTTATTTTTCCTCTCTTTTTCCGACTTTTCTGGATTGACTTACATAAGTTGACTCAAAGTCGTCCGACTACCTATTCCGCAAAATATAGGTGTTCTGCTTGGAAACTTCAGAAGAGATACGAAAAATTGAGCAGATTGACGACTGTCAAGTAAGATGATGATCAGCCCATGAGCCTCGGCATTAGCAATAGTGAAAATGGAAATTTTTATTTTTATGTTGCTGAAAACATATAAAAATATTTCCTCGATGGACAAAAATTTGGGAATCGTTCTAATTATAAATTTTCATTCTTTTACAGTCAAGAATGAAACAGAGGCTGATCCACCTCACCCCTCTTTGATAAATTTAAAAATGGCAATAGATAAACGTTTTTGGGTTATTAGATTTCCAAAAAAAAAATTTAAGAAATTATTTATGACAAGAGGTTTTTTCTGGTTACCACATCTAGAAGGAACTCTGCCTCTCCTTTCCATCTTCAAACCGAGATCACGCACATATACTATATTAACACTTGATACGAACTTGAACAAAAATTTGAAGCAGAACGCGTCATCGATTCAGTCGTATCGTACGTACCTTTGCCTCGATGGCCACTAGTGCCTGAAGAGACGGCAGCTGCTGCATTTGTTGCGCCAAGGCGCTCGACGGCCCAACCTTGAGTGTCAGGAGCGCAGCCTGAGAGACCTGCCAAGCAGAGACGCTCTCGCCGTTGGCAAGCATCTCCTGCCGAGCCTTCGCTACAGCCCGGTCGGCCTCTCCAGAAGCTCCCTCCAGCTTGGGAAAGCTTGCTGCTGCTGCGGATGATACTGTTGGTGCCCGGTCGAGGTAGGTCGGAAGTGGGGCTGGGCGTCAGGCGAGTTATGCGGTGTTGGCTGGCCACGGCCCCTGCCGTGGGGCCGGGGCTGACGGTGCCAATTGTCCATCCTACAGTCAGGCGTCCCCCGTGTGTTTGAGAGAGAGAGAGAGAGAGAGAGAGAGAGAGAGTCCTGAGAGAGAGCAGAATTGAGGGGAGGAGTAAGGAGAGAGAATGATATGAGATGTTTTTGAATGTAAGGGGTGTAACTTGAAATACATTAAAATAATAATCTTGATAGTTATAATTGAAGAATTAATATTCTAAATAAAGTGATTTTCTAAATTTCATTTAATTGGCACAAAAGCGTGGTATAAAGATCTTACTAGAAAATAAAGAATAAGAGTAATATAAAGATGCGAAATGATCAACTTATAAAATAAAATATATTACTGATTGTCGGAACCTGTGGTGATCACAGTTTCCTTAATACTGATTTGTCCCCTCTGGTCGTGCTAAGGATACATGGACTTCAATCTTCCAGGATACAACAACTGGAGCTCGAGGCTACACGAATCCTGAAACTGGAGGCTAACTAGGACCAAAGCAGGAAACCATCGAAAACTATGCAAAATGGAAAGAGGGAGAAGAGAGAGTCCAAGAGATTGTGTTGGTGCATCTAATCCTAAGGACAAATGTCCTATTTATAGTGTAGGAGGAGGCTGGTGGCTTAATAACAGAGAACCGGACAATTGAATACTCGAACTAGCAGTAAATATGTTGAACTAGCCATTAAAAGGGCTAAATCGGATATTAAGAGCCCTTAATTGCACCGAACCGACCATTAATCCAATTGAACTGAGCATTCAGTGCCCTTATTAAGGCCGGCTCTTAATGTCGTGCCTTAATATGCCCTTTAATTTGGTGTTAGTTGCCCTAAAACGCCCGGAATCCGAAGAGTCAGAAATCCTAGGTCGGTTTATTGAAGGAAATAAAAAAATTTTTTGGGGATGGCAAAACTCGGCGTTAGCACCTCCAGTGCAAGTGTAGGAGTCGTGAGAAGTCGTCTATTATTGCTGAAGTGGTTACTCACTATAAGACCATTCTTAATTTATAGGCCCTTTTAAATTATCATCTCTTATCGATGTGAGATTGAGTTTTCACTATTCTCACTATGGGCCTATGGGCCCTTGTGAGCTTTGGCTCTTCGTAATCCAACCCACATTACAAATATTAACTCCATGGACTTATGCCTAATCCAAATTCCTTCAATTTCTCATTCAATTGGACTTAAACCCAAATTTAATTTTCTTCAATTCATCAGAATAGTTTCTCATTCAATTCAATGCCATTTTTCTAACAATGGGAAGCTAACGGGGAAAAAAGAGGTTCTACTTTTATGTTCATACTAGGAATGAGGTCACTCGCTTGTGCCATGGAAGATAGTATTTTGTGCATCGGATGCATAGTAGTTAAATGATGTCACAATAAAATCCAGTCATTCCAATGATATTTTTAGTAAAATTCCAAGAACAAAACATAACTCTAAAATAACTGACAAGGTGAAATTTTATCTAGCACTAATAAAAGAACTATTTTTGTAACCAGCATCACTTTGAAGCACTTTTAAAAACTAGCATTACTATATATATATATATATATATATTCTTTTAACTAAAATTTTCATAATTCCTTTAATACCATTCTCACTTTATTGAAACCCTAAATCTCTCTTCTCCTATATTCTCTCCAGCCGCTTTGAACTCCTCCCATTCCACGCTCTTGCCTTCTCATCTTTAGACCCCTCCTGTCCATGCTAGCATCCCTCCCCAGCCATCAACCTCCCTCGCCGATCTTCTTCCTCATCCCGGCTCCAATATTCTCTTTGGCAATATGGAGGCTCCTGTCATAATCCTCCGCCCCTCCGTCATCAATAGACACCACCTCCTCCTCCTCCACAAGATCAACTCTTTTAGCTGCCGAATAGTTGTTGCTCTTCATCGACCCTGATATCCTCGCCGTCGCCTCCTCATCCACATGACTTTCGTGGTGGGAGTGAGCAAGCTTCTTTGGTTCAATTTGGGGGTTAGGGTTGAGAATAGAATTAGGCTTTTGACGGAGGAATTGGTGTCGTGGGTGTTAGGGCAAGAAGATGATGAGAGGGAGTAGGGATTGATCTTCCACAGCTTCAACAACATTGGTTGGCTTGTGTATGTTTGAGTTCAATTGCTTGATCAATTTGGCTTTATGCTTTCTATTCTTTTCTCTTTGATAGAATCAATCATGTTGTAAGGTGGAGTGGCTTCCCTTAGATATGCTAATGCAGGAAATTTTTTTGACTTTGGTCATGAATGGATTGGTTATATCATGTAAATTTGAAAATCTAGAGTGATATTGGTATGAGAATTTGGAGTGAATGGTGGCTTCCCTTAGATGCACCAATAGTCACGAACAACCCGCGTCTGTGGAGTGATATTGGTATGAGAATCTGGTCTCGAAAAATACATATTTGGTGGTCCCGAAGTTAAATGGATAATTTAGTCCTAAAAATTTTCAAATAGGTTATGAGAAAACTGAAACTGGTTAAGGAAAATATATATTTGGTCTCGAAAATACACATTTTGTCCTAAAAGTCACATAAATAATTTGGTCTTGAAAATTATCAAATAGGTCCAAAAAAACTGAAACTGATCAAGAAAAATACACATTTATTTCAGAAAGTCACATGGATAATTCGGTCTTGAAAATTGTCAAATAGGTCCCAAAAAAATGAAACTGGTTAAGGGAAATACACTATTGATCCTGAAAATATACATTTAGTCCCAAAAGTTATATAGATAATTTGATCTCGAAAATTGTCAAATAGGTCTTAAAAAACTAAAACTGGTCAAAGAAAATACACGATTGGTCCCGAAAATACACATTTGGTCTCAAAAATTACATGGATAATTTGGTCCTGAAAATTGTTAAATAGACCTCCAAAAAAACTGAAACTAGTCAAGAGAAATACACGATTGGTCTCAAAGTACACATTTAGTCCCGAAGTTACATGGATAATTTGGTCATGAAAATTATCAAATAGGTCCTGAAAAAATTGAAACTGATTAAGGAAAATACACAATAGGTCCCCGAAAGTACACTAGGTCACGAAGTTACACGGACAATTTGTTTTCAAAAATTGTCAAATAGGTTCCGAGAAAACTGAAATTGGTCAAGGAAAATACATAATAAGCCTCGAGAACACACATTAGGTCGCGAAGTTACATGGATAATTTGGTCCCATAAATCGTCAAATAGGTCTTGAGAAAACGTAAACTAATCCCAGGAAATACATATTTAGTCCCGAAGTTACATATATAGTTTGGTCTCGAAAATTTACAAATAGGTTATGAGAAAATGTAAATTGATCTTGAAAACAATACAAATATGTCCCTTACATTTACACATCTTTTTTCTAGTAAAACCTAAGAAAATAAAATTCAACACCACTATCTCAACTCAAATAAACAAAAAAACCAAATAAAAAATGACAATTACAAACTTCCATCCATATTTGAGAGGTAGAGGAGGAGAGAGGGTTAAGAAGCAGTTGGGGGGAGAGAAAGGCCAGCTCGGTGCTATTGCTTGCGGAGAGAGAGGAAGCTATCACCGGAGAAAGGGGAAGAAGAAGCCGTCGGTTGGAGAAAGGGTGGGGAAGACACCAAAGAAACTGCCAGAGAAATGGTGGAGAAGACACTGAAGAAACTACTTGAGAAAGGTTGGAGAAGACGTTGGAGAAAGGAAAACGGGCGGGAGAAAGGGAGCTTGCAAGAGGATGGG
This sequence comes from Lagerstroemia speciosa, assembly GCA_037672795.1. Lineage (NCBI taxonomy): Eukaryota > Viridiplantae > Streptophyta > Magnoliopsida > Myrtales > Lythraceae > Lagerstroemia > Lagerstroemia speciosa. The sequence goes on along the minus strand of CM075308.1, from coordinate 6,633,185 downwards.
AGAAATAGGGAAATGAACATGAGCATGGTGTCCGTGAGTGGGAGGAGTGGCGTCCAACTGTGGGTGGCGAGCTGCAGGCGGCGGCGAGCTACGGGCGGCGGTGAGCTGCGAGCAACGGGGAGCTGCGAGCGACGGTGAGGGAGAAAGGGAGCAGACAAGAGGACGAGAGAAATAGGGGAAATGAAATAAATGGATGGAATTTTAGTTTTTGAAGAGGGAAATAAAGGGCAAATTAAACATTTACTCAAATATGGTACTATTTTTAAAATTGGTTGCAAAGTGGTGCTAGCTGTGAAAGGTAGGGGAGGAGAAGTGTTATATTTGGCCATTAATACAAAAACTGAATATCAACAGTTTATAAAATTACGCCAGTACTGTCATATAGTATACTCGTTACATACAAGACTTTCTTCTATGGTGTATGTGTGGAGAATTTTTTTATATTTGCATAAAAATTTTCTAAAAAATGTAATGAATTCTAAATATTGTGTAAAATAATTTATTTTACCTATAGCATTATTAATGATTGAGACACTAAGTCATTTCTTCCCTAAGTTCGATGAAATGAATAGAGATTGATGCAATCACCATTTGTATAATCATCGATGACGAAAAGACTATATATTGACTGATGAAATAGTGAATATTTATTATGGCTGATTGCAAAGTTCATAAACAACTGAAGTGATTATAACTTGATTATCGTGGGACTGAATAGATAGATTCCTTAATTATTTTAGAGAAAAGTATACGTTTGATCCCTTATGCTTAGTTGTACATTCAATACCACCCTCTTCATTTTCTTTGGTTCAATTTGATCTTTTACATTGAATTAAACGTTTTAGTTAGTGCTTCCGCTAATTAAATTGCTAACTTAAATAGATTGGGATCCACCTTACTTGCCACATAAGATAAGTTGCCATGTAAGCGTTAAAGCGGTTTAATCAAAATAGTTGGGTTTAATGATTTAATCAACTAATTTAAATTGAATAATAGAAATATATTGTGTAATCTCAACCTTAAGTCTTCTTCCGTCCCTCCGTAATTCTACATATCCTTCATCCATTGCTCTGGAATTGCTGCAAAGTTATCTGCAACAATTGAATTGCGTCTCCGATCCATTGCTACTCTGTTCGTCAATTATACATTGAATCGCTGATTTAATTACATACTAGCCACGAGGATCATATTCCAGAGCAGCAACATCAACGCAAAAATACTCTCCTTTTGGAGAGCAGCAAAAGGGAGACAAATACCAAAGTGAGTGTTTCATTGTTGCTGTTCTTGGAGAGGATCCCAATGGCCAGTCTATAATCGAATTAGCGATTTTATTGAAAGGAGGTCTACCCAGACCTCTTAGGTTTGAATCCCAGGATGGACATTTCTTTGTGGGTGGTGCCTCGAACCGATTAAGTTCGTCTGACTTACACGGCACACGTGATTTGTGGGCTATTGTGTGTGCCCCGAGGAAGAGGCGTCGCAACCACCATTAGTCAGGACGGAAAGACGTTCGGATATCTCAGTTATTAAAAAAACACTTGGTTATAACACTTTTAAAAAAGAGCACTATTGTATAAGAGGGATATTTTTTTTTTTCAAAATTTCAACTGTACTCCTTCCATGTCTTCTGTCCCAATTTCTACCTCTTTTCTCGATGATACCTTCCTCCCATCCCCTTCCCGATGCCCTCTTTCCATTTCTTTCCCTCCGTCCCCATCTTGTAGTCAAGACTCATCCTCTTCATTGAACCAAGCAACATAGAGTAACATAGAGAGCAGTAATGTTTTCTTTTACATGAAAGAGTCAAGTGCTCGGGTACAGTTCTTGCGTTAATATATGAGCAAATTTTTTGCATAAGAAGATTGAGATTTATATGAATTATTATTTCAGAATCCCTCAAATCTTAGTTTTTAATGGATCCATGTAGACTGGCAAGGTATTGTGATTGATATCTCGTGCTGACTTATGAATTATGAATTATGATATATACATACATCTTCCTTCATAATTAGTTCTGAATTGTTCCTCCATAATTTCCTATCACATAATTCCTTATTTCTTGAGCATTTTTTTTCATGTGCTTATTTTTAAGTAATGATAAATATTTATTATTTTCGAAGAAAAGAGTAAGAAAATACGATTTATGTAATTTGTTAGAATGAATTGACATTAAGTAGACATCATAATGATTAGGAACAAAATAAAAATATATTAATACCATTATATATAAATAAGCTATTTATACTGTACATGGAGTAACGTTTACTTTTTCATCTCTCTATCAGCCTCTCAAATTACCCATTAAAATATAAAGTTAAAATTTTAATAACCATTAAATTAAAAAATGAAAGTATGATTGTAAATTCATGAATATTTAACTACCAAATCAGTATCGTTTCTCTTCTTCACTCCCTCTCTCTCTCCTCTCTCTTATTTCATTATTATTTTTTCTCCATTTTCTTTTCTACTATTTTCATTACAAAAATCAATCAAATTTTCTCTTAGTAATTTTTATTTTGAACTATTGAAAAATTATATATTTGATACATTAACTATAATTAACATTTTATTAAATTATCTATGTACTTACTTTTTCCACTTATTTCATGAAATAACAAAGTTCCCCTATGGCATGGTCAAGTTCTAGTATAAAATACAACCTAGTATCCAACCAAAAGTTCAACATTAATTATTTTTGGATTTTTGTAGGAATATTAATATATGTTCCCAACATATGATAAATTTAAATAATGCCAACATGGTAAATGAAAAATAATAACAGTCTATGATAAATGATGTATCTAATAAATAATTGATATTGCCCCAAAATCTACATTTTTGATAGGGGAGTGCACGGGTACCAGGTAGACCTGAAACCAGTTCGGATAGGTTTGGGGTAGAAAAATAAAGAACCAATTAAAATATGTTCCGGTTCCGGCTCTGGCTCCAGTTCCATTAAAGGTATACCTGGAACCGGGACTGGAACCAGTACTCGAAATCAACAAATATATATTTATATTTTTACTAAATATAAAATGTAAAATTATAACTTTTTATCTTAATATTTTATTCTATTCATTTATTTTCATATTCAAATCATTTATGTCTTTTGAAACTCATCATTTCCTTAGTTTTTGTCATCTAATAATGTTCATTTTTTTTACGATAAGAGTCTTGCTAATCACACAACCACTCTCCTATTGCATTCAATTGGAAATTTTCAACATTTTTTTGGGTATATCAAGTAAGAAAATTGTTAGATAATTATTCATTAATTGATTTTAAATTTTTATTTTTATTTATTAATGGAAGACTAGATTCCAAACAGGTACCCGGAACCGGTGGCATAATACAGGTTCTGCACAGGGTCTGGTTCTTAAAACTAACAGGGTAGGGCGCAGTTCCAGATTTTAGGAGCGGGTCCTAAATAGGGTCGAGTTCAGGTATCATGAAAAATATAGGGTATCCGGACCCAATCCCCTAATACATGAACACTAACACAAACTCATATTCAGATTAAAAGGATTGCCAAGCCTATAAGCAACTAATTAATCCAATTGATCTGTCAGTTGTCCCCAAATGTTCAATTGAGACGAGCCAAACGAGAAGCTAAATAAATTGATGCTCTTCATCTATAATTCATATCGCTACATTCTTCATTCATCCAATCATCAGATGTACGATTTTCTCTTATGGCATGTTTGGTACGCTGAAACAGAATAGAATCCGAATCACCATTTCCGCCACCATTCCTTTTCCTTAGTTTGATTATATCAAAAATCGATAAAATTGTGAATCAACCAAAATAACCATTCATCCACTTTGTCCTCAAATCCATTCCATCCAATCTTCTATTGAATGGTTATTCTTTCATGTATTCATTTAGATGGAAATAATTAATTACCGAATACATCCTTCATTTTTCTTCAAATTTATAAAATCATCTAAAACTTAAAATTCTCATATTATGACACCGAACCATTTAAAACTGATAATTTTAAGCATTCTCATCTTTATTTTTTATTTTTTAAAAGTTTTCTCATTTTTTATTGTCATGGCACCAAATTAAAGGATGGTAATCAACATTCTATTTTCTCATTCTATTCTATTCCATTTTACCGGGGTCATTTCATTCCTTTCCATTCTATTCCGTCCTATCAAACATTTTTCTTTCTTGCTTAAGTATACACAGAGAGTTCTAACACCAACGTAAGTTGGTTCAAGTGGTAAGACACTCGTTCCCCTTAAGAAAAGATCCCGGGTTCGAATTTTTGTAAATGGAGAAAACTCATAATGGAAGAGTTTTGCCTCTCAACAGGTCTCGGGCTCAAACTAGATTTAGTTAGTAGTTCAATGAGTTTCTGGATACCAGTAGTATACAAAAAAAAGAGAGATCTAAAGTCTAGCTAACCAATATTATATGCTTCCACATTTCTACTTCTACGTATCCACAAAATCATGGTTTCATAAAAAAGATACAAATGTTCCATGATCTCTATAACTACATCTTTAATATCCAATGGGATGTCCCAACCATTAACAAGAGCATTAACAAAGACGTTAGAATGGAAGGTTCACTTTGACCATTAAGAGTGCGGTAACTCGTTAGTTCCTTGCATCTTTACTTTTATTGCATTCTACCAATCAGATCTATTATGACATAGTCACGTGATGCTGAACATACATTTTTTTATCTTATAAAAACTATTATGGGCCTTGAATTGATAGAAATTTTTTTATGTAACCTAGTATAGTGTCAAAGATGGATTCAGAAAACTTGTTCAGAGACATGATCTATAGAAGTGTAATACAACAAATTCAAGGGACAAACTATGCATAATTCAATAAAAATTACACAAAATCAAGTGAAATATGTAAAATATCTCATGGAACTTCCCGAGTCAAGGGGGCAATTGGCACCCTAAATCCATCCATGTCTAGTGCCATTAACAAGTAGTCCTAATATGGGTGGATTTGGCCAAGGGAGGCAAAAATTACGTGCCGAAGGCCTTTTGTTCATCTTGGCATCAACAAGAGCATTAACAAGTATTAGCAAGTGTGTTAATAAGACCACCAAGAGTGGTGGCCTCACTCCCATGTAGTTTAGTGAGATTGAGGTTACAAGTTTGAGTTTCATTATAAATAATATTGTTAGAAGAAACTCTTGAGCATGTACCTTGGCCATTACCGGCTTCTTAAACTGTACTAAATATTGGTGGTACTACATTGACGAGACTAGTTTTAGCACTAGTTATTCAGTCCATCTGATATGTTTGCGATTTAATAAGAAAGCCCGAATATTACATAGTGGGGGTTGCCATTACTGCTAGCCTCCTTTTTTATCCAGCAAAAAAAAAAAAGGTTGTTAGTAAGAACACTTTCTTTCATCCCTTTGAAGATGCTAATGATAGAGTCAGGAGGACTGCCATTGCTTCGACTTGTAATAGATTGGTGGTTGGGATGCTGAGGCTCTCTCTAACCAATCGAGAAGATAGCCTTGGCTGCTTTTAGAGATCCCTGCTAAACAAGCTTTTTCCTTTTTGTAAAATATCCACGGGTTTTATCGAGTACGGAAGAAAAGTCTGACGCTTATGTTGACTGACTACGGCAAAAAAATGTCTCGCTCGTGTCTTGCTTATTGAGTATGGAGGACAAAAAACATAACTAGTACTTTAGCTCGAGAGTGGAAGAGGGCAGCTTATCTCCCCTCACCTAAGACTGGAAGAAAAATTACATGCTCGATATCAATTATTGAGAACCAATGTATAAGGGCACATGTCAAGTGTAAACACAATGTCACGTGAGAGCGGGTACTGAAAAATAAAATATTATATCAGATAAATAATAAAAAGAAATATGGTTTATATAATTCATAATGTATGCTGAAGTAGATACCACTATTATTCAATATTAACCTCCCAAGTTAATAACAAACTCTTCAGAGCAGTGTAAGTCCATCTCTTGTTGGTATTCCTTGTCCATTCCTCCATGCATTGTGGCGTCTATATAAGAAGGAAAACAAAACAAATCTTACATCAGGTTTGAGCATCTTGGTTCTTAATTTCCATAATAAACAGGATAAATGGTGTTCTTTGGCCCCAATCTTTTACACTTTTGTCATTTTCATTCTAAGTCTATATTTTTTGTCATTTGTATCATCAACTTTTCGATTTTTTACTACTTTGATTACAACGTTACTTTTTGCAAAAGACATTTTTCACCCAACAAGACCCTTGCAACAATGTGAGTGTGTGAGAATTTGATAAATCAGATATAAGACTCTTTTATATGAGGTGTTAAAATTCAACTTCGTTACTTGGATTGGGAATATGTAATCTTCTATTCTGATCTAGCGAATAATTTTCTCAAAAAATATTTCCCTCATATATAATCATCCACAACAGTGAAACAACATTTTACAGGTTGAATTCCAAGCTGAAGCTCACATTTCACATCCTATACCTTGAAGATAGAGATCTTCTAGGCTATCTATTCCTAATCTTTTTGTGGCAATTCGAAAGATGGCTTTGGACCATCTCTCGTTTTAATTCTTCAGGATGAACAGTTGAATAGAAAAACCATAGTTTACTGGATCATCAATCATCAACAAGACTGGAGTTTCTAGTGGTACATACTAACATTTGCTGTTAATTTTACAAAAGGTGTTTCTTAACCGTTTTTCTTTGAAGAGATTATGAGTAGACCCAGAATAGCAATAATTTGAAAACTAGTTTCAGTTTTATATAATCTCAACATGGACTCTGGACCCTAACATGACTCGTCCAACAAACGAGCAAGAAACTCAACCCACACAAGCAGAAAAACACGAGCGAACCACACAAAGGCAGCTTCTATTTAGATACGTGAACATCTACTAGTATAAAAAAGCTAAGCCATACCTATGCCAGAGAAACCTGCTCCAGTCCTTGATGTGCTATTCTTTAGGCATCAGAATGGCCAGCTGCAACTCCCCGGATCGGCACAGCTCAACAGGATCTCTGAACATCTTGATTCTTGGACTATTCTCAACTAAGACCACATGTGCAATGCTAAAGGATTTGCCTTTACGAGATGCGAATTCCCACTCTCGAGCCGAGATGGAGAACCAGTCCTTTTCAATTGACTGGGTGGCTTTGACCTCAATGTACTCAAAACCTTCTTTTCCCTTGGCAGAGACTATAATATCATAAGGAAGTCCTGTTTCGGAATCTTCATTGACCCATTTCACTGATTTTTCACCATATTCTTCACAAAACTGCTGGTAAACAATGAGTTCTCCCCATCTCCCAATCTGAACAGCTACATCTTCCACAGGCATGCGTGTGCTAAGTTCGTATCTCTCATCAGATGAGAACAAACTTAACTCCGGGACCTCAGAAACTATGTGTGTGATCGCACTAGCACTAATCTCAACCTCACTCAATTTGTCTATGACAAGATTATCATAATCATCCACCTTTGTCATTATTGCATTGGAACCCAGATTTACGAAACCCCAACTTGATCCATTCTTCCAGTTTGAAGGCAGCCAATTCGAGCTAGGTTCCCCTGCTAGCATCCTCTTGGCCATAAATGGTGTGTGCTGTTTCAGTTTTAATGAAGAGAGGCTCTCATCAAATGAAGACGAAGGAGATAGGCACCAAACTGGTTCTCCGAGAGGAAGTTGAGGCATCCTTTGGCTGTTCACAATGAACATCTCAACTTGCGACTCTGTTGAGCCTGATTCAATCATAGTCAAGATCATGTGAAGGAAATTTGCCAGGTGTAGTTCGGGTGTCCCGTTGAAGAAGAGTCGAGAGAGCTCCATGAATATTGCATGGGTGTCGCATTCTCGAGTTACAAATAATGTGTTCCCCTGTTAATCAAAGAGTTTAAGCATACATCACCACAATTGTAAGAACATGGATCGAGAATACTAATTTGGATGAGTAAGATGCAAATCAATCTTCTAGCATTACTGGAAACTGAATCTCAGAGTATTCAATCAATAAGTTCACCATCTGACTCGTTTAGTCCTTGTTAATGCCAAGTTAGCAAATGATACCAATAGACAACATTTCTTGGTCAGAACATACAAAACAACCATAAACATTTCTTGGTCTACGAAATTATTGCAAAAGTATTTTTCATCGCAAGGATCTGGTTTCTGCCTATTATAGACCATTAAATTTATGATATATCATACAAGACTAAGAGAACTAACCAATCATCTTTAGCTGACATGTCTGTTTAGATGCATCAAATGTTCTTTCGCTTCAGTAAGAGGTCAAATAGCAGAACATAGATGAAAGACCATACCTGCAGAAGTGTACTTATCTTTGATTGTTTGTCCGATTCAATGCCCAAATTCCTTACTACATAATGGTAAAACAAGGTCTTGACAACAACTATTAGCAACCGACGCACATCAGAAAATCCGGACCTCCTCAGTTGATCATATATCTCTGGATGTGTGTGATAAATGTATCGCTAAGCATAAGGAAGGGACCTACCAACAAGAGAAGCTTTGATGGTAGAATCTAGCAAACCATAGTATATGGCTTTACGAGTTAATACCTGCAGAAACACAGATGAAACTGGCATTCAATTGTTTAGCTCGATAGTTTTCCAGTTGCATATTTTAGAACTTAGCTTGCAGGAATCCTCAAGTCAAGGGACATTCATTTTCAGTCAACTGGGAAGGTCAAATAACACTAATGGAAAGTGAACTGCCATTTTAAATTCCATCATTCATTTTCTGAATGAGACAAATTAATGATGTAACCACCAATGGCCATGGCTACAACTGCCACAATGTCTACAGCCACTGTTGCGAGTGAGGTTGGAATTGATTTGAGTTAGTGATCTTAGTTGTTTGACTTTCAGCCAGATAGCAAGGAATCTCACGTGAGAGCTCTTTTTAATGTAACCCAACAACCAGGTGATATGATATTCAGTTTGCAACATAGATTAACATACCTCAGAAAAAGCAGGGATTCCCAAGGTCTTCATCAGGGCCGGCATTTTCAAATGAAACAATTCTTTGTCGTCATCACTAAGTTCGCCAAAGTGCAATAGTTCAATCTTATGCAAAAGCTTGAATTCCTTGACCAGATTCTCATCATCAAGCCAGCAAACAAGACCAAATGACTGGTGTAGGGAAACCCACTTCTTGTTAATTGTGGGAAACACCCTAAATTCCAGTTTTGTAAGGTTCTCCTTAATGTACAAAGTATCCACATTGCTCACTTCTCCAGATTTTACTGCATCCGCCAACTTTATCAAGATTGTGAAAACCTGATGCAGCACATAGAGAGAAAATGAAGGCTAAGGGAGAAAGAATGAGACAAACATCTGCAAATCTAATTGCTTCCTAGGTGCTCATTATTCTCAACTTGAAAAATGAAAAGCAACAAAAAGAAAAAAATTTTACTACTTCGCAGTTCATAAAGACTTGTAAAGCCACTATATTTTGCAAATTGCACTGGGAAAATGGCACACACCCTCCCGTCCTGAGTTTCTTAAAGCACAAAAATCTATCCATGGTCTTAAAAATCCAATCTGCTGAAATAATGTATTATGCTCTTATTTTCTTGGAAAACTAAGCCATGTCCTACACTTCAATTCACAAGCCATTTTATTAAGTAACACATCTTCTAAAGCGCGATTCAATGTACTCTTTCACAATTTTTTCTTGGTTGCCAAGAGAGAGAGGGAACTGAGAAGCTTTATCTAGATTTCCCCCAAAAAAGAGAGGCCATCAGTTGTGTTGCCCCTCATTACTTACAATCTTAGCTCCTTCTGAAGGATCGGCAAAAGCGGTTGATAAATTCTGCAAAATCTGGAAATAGTCACGGAAGGAAGGGATCTCATGCACTCCACATTGATTGATAAAGAAATTGTGCAAGCCCGGGTAGACTTCACCTAGTGTCTTACACAGTAGCCCATCTGATAAACCCTTTGTGGCCCAACAAGGATTCATTTCATTCATTTGGTCCAAGGAACCTGTTGAATCATTCCAGCATACTTCTTTGGGAGATTTGAAGGAGCCTTCTGTGACAGCTTCCTTATCAGAGCTAAGTGAAAATGGAATAAAAATGAACGGCTCTGAAAGAAGTTCACACATCATCTTCTGCTTTGAATCATCCATTTCTTTCCACAGGAAAGAATATAATCGTGACATTTGGGCAATGCTGGGGTGTTAATAGAAACATTAGTCGATTAGTAGTTTATCAGTTTAACATGATGGAGAAAACAATCGTCTTGTCAGCACAAATTAACATATTTAGGAACAAAAGTACAAAATTCAAGATGATGCGAATCACTGGCCATTCATTAATGAAAAAGCAAGAAAACATTGTACTGGATGTCCTTCACAATCACTGAAGAAAGGGAAGTATTTAAGAAAGATGCAATGCCGCTGGAAAAGGATAAAATTAATACATGAATATAAGCTTTAATTTGATCATCAAGAGTTTCCTAATACACCAAAATGCAGACAAACACACATGTTGTGAATGCACAATAAATTAAAACATTCATCATATTACAGTGTAAAACTAGATGACTACCAATGCAATACAAACTACAACATATAAGGAACTGATGTAAGTTGAGAGAAATGGGTGGGAATACAGTCAGTTTAAAAAGTAATTGGCCAAAAACGGTTCGGTAGAAAATAATTCCACCAGTACCATAACTTAACCGTATCTTGGAGATGTTGTTTGGATTAAATGGACCACATCTTCACTCTTTTCTTTTTCAAAACATGATCCCCACATTGAACATGCAGTTCAGGATGGAATTTATAGAGTAAATATTTTGTGTGTAATATATAACAAGCACGTTTTGTAAATCTCTTTTATATTTATTTAAGAATAAATTTGACAAGTACCAATACTTTAATGGTAATTTATACAATAAATTCTTATATATGATACATTGAGTATTTGCTCCCAAAACCTTCGGTCTATTAACATTCAGTGTACTCAATGTATGATACATAAGAATTTGTTATATGAATCACCATTCAGGTTTTGATACTTGTAAAATTTAATCTTAAAAATTTGTAAAAATTTTACACGTGTAAAGATCTGAGAGAGATTTACAAAACGAGCTCGTTGTATATTACACACTAAATATTTACTCACGATATAAAGAGGTGAAGTCCTAGCGAATGGTTTTTATATATTGAATAATCGTAGCTTGAAGATGCGGTTAATAAATTTATATCAACAAGAACCACAGTTTGAAGCTGCGATTGTTCAATATATTAAAAACAATTTGCTTGTACTTCGTCCTTTATATCATAGGTAAATATTTAGTGTGTAATATATAACGAGCTCGTTTTGTAAATCTCTCTCAGATCTTTATATGTGTAAAATTTTTACAAATTTTTAAGAGTAAATTTTATAACTGTCAACCCTAAATGGTAATTTATATAATGAATTCTTATGTATCATACATTGAGTACATTGAATATTAATACATCGAAGGTTTTGGGAGCAAATACTCAAGGTATGATATATAAGAATTCGTTATATAAATCACCATTTAGGTATTGATACTTCTAAATTTTATTCTTAAAAATTTGTAAAAAGTTTATACATATAAAAGAAATTTATAAAACGTGCTCATTGCATATTACACACTAAATATTTACGCTATAAATCCTATCATGAACAAATTGAAAAGAAAAAAAAAAGAGTGAACCGCATCGTATCTTCAAGATGCAGTTAAGTTACTGTGCTGGTGGAATTATTTTCCACTGAATAGTTTTTGGAGAATTATTTTTCAAACTAACCGTATTCCCACCTATTTCTCGTAAAGTTGATATCTTCAAAGCAAAATAATCTGGATGGTTCACTTATTGGATGTTCTAAATTGTTACCTGGACATAAAATGAGTCTTAGACTTTGTCCACACTTTCAGAATATCAACAACGTCTTCAAAGGTAACTGTGGTCTTTAATCCAATAGCATCTAAAAGATAAGCACTTTTCACCTGTTCAAAAGACAGAAAGAAAGGTTACAACATTTCAGAGTTAGAGAGTGATAGCTCCAATATTTGGAAACCTATATCAGTGTAATATTAATGTTCCATGTATCAAAGTGGAACAAACCTTTGGAACAGCATAAGGAGCTGATGGACCAAGAATCAAGCGCACAACATCACAGTCATAGAACAAGTCCTTAGGATAATGAAGTTCATCATCCATGGATGACACAACCCATCGAACACGACAGATGTTGTTTACAAAAGATGAGCTGAAGGATATGCAATCTCCACTTGACTTACCATGACAATAACCTTTAGTTTTATCATTGTAGTAGTTGTCCCACAATTTATCAAGAACCTCCAAGACAAACCTACAATTATTGTGATTTCCTTCCGTGGACAATAATGACAACAACTGGTCTAGCTCAGGTGATTCCCAATCTTTAGCAATTGATTCCAAGAAGAGAACATCCTTTTCACACACTGCATTTCTGAATAGCACATCAGGCAAATCTGAAATTCTTTTTTCAACTTGAACTACTTTCACAAACTCGGTGACACCCAGTTCATGGAAAATCTTTTTCCATTTCTCTTCGGTTAGGAGAGATTTTGTGGTTGGGTGCTCCAAATAAATGGGTTCCACTTCATGCCATTCCATGTCAATCTGTTCAAAGAATTTACTCAAATCAACGGAACTTCCAAATTTTTTGCTGAAATGGATTGGTATCTCAACAGATCTTTTATACCCGTAATTTGTTAAGATAAAAGCTTTGTTCCTAAACTCTGAAACCAAGTTCTCTCTTTCAACTAGGCAATTGTTGCACAATGATTCCAGATGGATTGCCAAAAAGCAGAGAGATTCTACCATCATATCTTTATCCCGACTGGCAATTCCATGATCAGATACAGCAGGCAAGACATGCAATTTTGTAATATCATGTGAAGACAGTTTTTGAACACCCAACCTAAGAAGCATCTTGGTATTGACGTCTTTGTCAAATTCATCAAGGAAGGCCAGATTAACCGTCTGAAGTTTAGAGCATAAATTAGGGAAAGCATCAATGGAGACCTCCCCGTTGAATCCGAGATTCACAACATCAGACTGCAACCAAATTGTACCTTCATTCACAGACCCAAATGTGCCATTTGAGAGAGGAATAAAAGGAAGCTTTCGAAGGGCTTCGATGTAATCTAAATCCACTCCTGTTGAATGAAATGACATGGTATAAAAAGCAGTAAGCCAAGCAGATAACCAGGCAAGGCCCATCGATTGGAGACCACCTTTCTTGTGACACAAACCTGTCAACACTTGTAGCAGAATTTTGGGGCCATACTCCTCAATACCCAGTGCCCTGGAAAGTGGGTCAGAAATAGTTATATCTTTATCCAAAAGTCCAAGTCCAAGGTGTTCTTGAAGCAATTTATCAGGAAGAAGATTCCGAGCATCTTCATTCCAACCTCTTACAACTTTGCATGGAGGGACCCAAGTATTATTATCCCCTTCAATAAGCAAGCAATCTGAACGGTGTAAATTGGAAATGATCATCCGTGGAAGACTAGAGAAGAAACCATGCACTTCCCCAAGTAATGGAACATAGCTCAAATAAGCTGTCACCGCTTTCCCTATATTATCCTCAAAACACGGAAGAGAACAGAAAGACCTCTGCACATTAATGAACAATTTGGGGAACTCTGATAATAACCACTGGTTCCATGGATCGTCCCCGTCAACTTCTTCCCTAGATGAGGGAAGAATGAAATCACCTTGGAGGATAAATTTCAGACCATACGTTCTCAGTGGAAGAAAGGCAAAGACTGGCTGTTGATCAAGCAAAGGACTATACTTCTCATCTTCTAGTTCCTGGAGCGGAAATGCTAAAGCAATTTCTGTAGCTTGAGCACTACGTTGAATGATATCAGCTTGCAACTTCTGAGTTACCACAAACCAATTCATTTCCACCTTACCATGTGAAACTTTTGTCATACCATTCCTCAAGACTTCTTTTCTCATGACGGTCAGCGAATCATTCAACATGTTTCTGAACTTAATACACTGCAGGCGGTGAAGGAAGAGTAACAATGAAGGGTGAAGATCTGAAAACATAGTTATAGCATTGCTACTTGAAGTTCCTTCCAATAACTTGTTCTTGAAGGGAAGTACGATGCAGGTATTCCAATGATCACACTCTGAATGGTCAGGATCTAAATGTGCCATATTGCATAAGGCTTTAATATCACAGGGTGGGATCAATGTCGGCAAAACAAAACCAATTTCACCTTCACTCACGTCAAACTTCAAGTGAAATCCATTGGAATGAATTTCTGGAGCATCCGTAACCTGTAGAAAGACAACAGTTTAGTTAGCATTAATTACACCCAAGATCAAGGTTATTCCCACATGCTTCTACTTCTATTTCCTATCTCAATTCATGGAGCAAGATCTATATATCAGGCTTATCCCATACTTCCAAAGCAGTTACCTCTCCTAAGGAGGCTCATCAAAGGATTGACTTTGCTGATAATAAATAATTAACTTGCTAAATGGTAAGATGATCTATTATTTCAGCAAGTGAAGTTTAGTTTCTGAAAAGCCATCAGAGCTGACTAAATGGACTAGCTATTGGTAAGAATAAGAGCAGGAAAAACAAGTGGCAATAGCTCATCGGAAATTGGATTCATAGCACAACTCACTGAAGCAGTTTTTTCTTGTTCAGTGCCTTTACAGGCCAACATTCAAATGAGCAGCCACGATTGCCTTCAACAGCTTCCAAATTTTTTGTTTATTGTATCCAGTTAAACTCAAGAAAACCCAAGATTACTATGAAGTTGAGAAACCATAGTTAGGCCATTATGTGCACAGTACAATTTTGAAAACTGAGGTTTACTCATTTGAATAAAAAAATAACGAAACGGCTGGCATAGAGTAACCTTACTTTGTGATCTTACATACCCGAAATACTGATTTGAAGCCAATGCCTTTTTTTCCTATGTATCCAGTGTTAATTCCTTTTTTCGTGGAATTTCCAACATCGCATAGAGCTTTAATGTTTCGAGCGGAAAAGCCATACTCATTGTTCAAAATAGTAACACCCATCTCCTGAAGAATGAACACTAAAGTCGGTTCAACATGTTCGGGGTAGCTATTGTCGTCAGCATTCTGAATCTGCATAAGCGCAAACTAGAATTTAGATGTGGGTGGATCAAATAGGTCATGGCAAGGAGCGTCCAAAAATTGCAATAAGAGCAAGATTTTAAGATAAACGTGGACTTCTATAAAGTTAGCTTTTCCTAACTCTAGTTATGCCAGAATATATGCAGCAGATAAAATAGATGCTAAAAATTCTCTTTATCAAGAATGAGATAAAAAGAGCCAAAGTGCGCAAACCTCCTTTAACAAGAGCATAAGCGCTGGCAAAGAGACAATTAGACATCATAAATAGAATCACTTACCAACTCGAGAAGAAAGTGAGAATCCTGAGAATATAACTCCTGTGAAAGGCAATGAAGTGCCCTCCCCAAACGAGCATGTTGCTTCTTCAGTAAACTGCTTTCCATGGTTAATAGACCAGGATCCAGCCCGAATTCTTCTCGCCTAATGGACTCAATGACCAAAGAGGCCTCCTTATGTCGGTTTTCTTCATCTTCTTCCAATGTTTTTGCATTGCTATCTTCTCCATCAAAAGTCACCGGACTATTTTCACTGCATTGGGTAACCCAAATCTCTCCAGCAAAAGCAGTATCCTTTCCTCTTGCTTGAGGAATTGATGCCTCCACCTCATTTTGCACATTTGTCAAGGTGTTGTCCCGTTCATCTTCAGAGGTTGAAGAAATAAATGTTTTATTATTAGTAGCAGAGCAAAATAAATGAAAATCATCAATCCACTCCATTGTGCCTAGAGACAGTCCAACGTCATGAAGCATTACACGCTTATCTAAGAGTTCACACTTGCTCAAAATAATAGAAGGGGCATCTTTGATGACAGACTTGAGACCCGAAAGCAACACATCAGCACCAAACCGACGGAACTCTGTTGGTAAATAACTGAGACACTCAAGAAAGTATTTGGATGCAACGTCCTTAATAGCTTCACTATCTGTAAGATTCTTCAACATGACATCAAAAGCACGGCCAGCATGATATTTTAGGAGAGACAGAGGAACATGCTTTTCTCCACCAAGTAAAGCAAACAAAGATAATAATTGGACTGCCATTTGGAAAGGGGAACCTTTTAGTGCACATTGAAGGAAAGAATCCAAAGTTGCTGAATTATCAACGCGTATGACTTTTCCGTCTCTTGTCACCAAACACAATAGATCACTCATATTCACTTCATTCAGCAACCATCTTACTAGAGGACCGAGGAAAGGGGCAAACCTACAGTCCCAATGAGTCCATGAGTTTATGTCTGAGAGCACCGGTGTGCTAAGTACTGCTTCAAATGCACCTTTATGCAAATTTGAAGCTGAAATTTGTGCTTTCTCCCTGATTTTTCCACTTGTTGGAGCGATTTCCAAAAAATTGTCTTCTTCAAAGGGCATATGCTCTACGAAAGAAGTCCGAACCAATGTTTGAGAAAATAGGACGCATTTGGAGATTGCATTACTCATGCTATTCCCCACATTACCCAAGAGATCATCCAGTGAACCATCACATACTTTGAGACTGAGAAATGGGAATTGATTCGCTAGCAGCGTAGAAAACATCTCCTCATACACTTTTTCACCATCCCAAGAACTACTCAAAGCTTGTGAGAATAGTACCTCCAATTCATTTGGGAGCACACAGACCTCAAAGTTTGATTTTGGAGATATTTTACCCGTCAAAAAGCTCTGCGTTTCAGTTGGCAGAAGAGATGCATGGGCTTCCAAGAATTCAAAGAACTCTCCATAACCAAGGGTCTTAAATTCAGGGACGCAGAAACACCCTGCAACCCATGAGCCACAGCTACAGAGCTTTTTCAAGAAAATAATTCTCTTCTCAAGTATGGATCTCTCATTGCTCATTGGCTCATCATGAATTGAAAGATGTTCAGAAACTTTATCAATTATATGTTCCACAGGGACATCTAGTCATCCAGCGAACAAGCGTAATCAGGACAAAAAGCCAATACAGGGTTAGAATTATAAATAGCAACTTCCTCGTGTCATATTCCAAAATTCAATGTCTAGAGCTAATAACTTCGCAAATGCAACAAATAATGGATAACACAACAAAGACATATAGATGATATACTCATACGGAAATGCATATTGAAAGAAGTACATTAAAAGTATTGAAGGAAATGAATATCCACTAAGGAACACTGGGATCTTGAGACTATCAACCAGGAATAAGGTTGCTATGGAGGTGTCCTTGGGTCAACATGTTATATCATGCTGGGACCATGGAAAACTAAATTGCACTTTGATTTCTACTATTACTAGCTAAAATGTTCAATCCATGGTTAGTGTTGTTGGCTCATCCCAATTTTATTTAGAAAGGATCTTTAAACTCCTAATTGACGATGATAAAAAATTAAGGGTCGTAGCAAAGTTACCAAATGACTTAAGGGAGCTCTCAAACACATTATATAAAAAGAAAAATGACAACATAGAACCATGAAATACTAGTAAGTTCAATAAAGCACGGAGTGAAAGTACTCTTGGCACACTCCACAGGTGACTCTGAAATTGCTGATGCATCCCTTTTAGTAGGACTAGAATTTTGGGAATCAAATTTCTCAAGAGAAGTTATTTCACCCAGACTTTCTTTGCCAATGGTATCATAGAGGTCATCAAGCATTCCACATTTGATGGATGCCAGCTGCAACAAAGAAAAAAGTAGATGATTATAATCTGCTAATGACAAATTACTCCTACGATTCTTTCAGCTAGTTCAGATGATGTTCAATTCTCCAAACATGGGTTTGATGATATAGAGTTTTAGTGGCATATCTGTACATGTAAAAACTACCACACATTGGAAGCATTGACTTCTAACTTTTTGTAGGAAGAAAATCCAATAAAGAAATAAGCTTAAGCGCAATCGACATCAGATAAAAGAAGTCCTAAACGTATAAAATTCTTTTTCATCATGATCGCAGTAACAAAACATCAAATGAAGAAGACATGCATTGAACTTCTTACAGATGAGTATAGATATAGCATCTAAATGAACTTGGAATCTAGTTCATGTCAATTCGTTGTCTTGGCGGCATAAAGAGTCAAAATATAGCAGCAGTAATTGATATATTACATAGTTTTGACAAGCTCCAGTTGAAGTATAAAGTCCTGAAGAGTTGACTGCCATTGCCAAGTAGCAATTAATATCTATGTGCCAGTTTAGGCATGACTACAACACTAAGGGGAAACCCCTTTTTTTTGCCCGGACTATACTACATGCATTGTCAAAGAAAACTAGAGAACTTGAACCATCAAGGGTCCTCATAGTTATGTTAAGCACCTAAGTTTGTTATAGATTAGTCATGTTGGTTCCTTTGCCAATATCAATTTTCTGAGAAGCTACAACTAAAAGTAATATATAAAATGAAATTTTCATTTAATAAGTAGTATAAGTTGAAAAAAATGGGCTGCTGCCTGACATATACTTCAATTGTAAGTAGTCCTTTCATCATTAACATAGACTAAATATATAATATGACAATGGATGTTTAATTCCTTGATCAGAAAAATTAAAGAAAAAGAATAATACTATTATCTACTTACCGCAACATTTAGTAGTCCAAGGCCTGGATGTGCTAAGAATGTGCTGCCTACTTTCTCCCTTCTTCTCGGCGATACATATTTCCCAAGCATGAAGTTAAGAACCTACAACAGCAAGGAAAAATAAAATGATAGCATTTACTTGAAGTATAAGATGACAAGATAAACTTCAATTCAAAGGCTCTGAAGAAAGGGTAATCTTTTTGAGTGCCATCTAAAAAATGACAATTTGAAGTTGTGGGATGGTTTTGGTAGGCAATTTGTGAAATAGAAATTACCTGTCATTTAACTACTTTTGAAAATGGATGAGTCACATGGTTAGCTTCCTTACAGAAGGGACAATTTGTTATTTGATATGTTGTGATATTCAAATTTGTATATTACCTCGTAGAATAATAGGTCTGCTAACTTATTGATTTTGCAGTTCTAGAATTACCTGGTTAGGAGGCATCGAGTAGTGGTAAGATGAATTGAATATTAAAGACAAAGGAAATGTGTGTATATCTTCATCTGCAGAAACGTTTAATAAAAAGTACTCTGCTATGTATATGACAGTGGGGATTGACAGGACCAAGCACGTCGAGATTGACACACACTTGAGAAGTTAGACAGCAAACTGATTTGCACTATCTCTCATGGACTACATGAATTGTTGGATTTAGAAATTGATAAAAAGTATTCTCTGCCAATGGATTTTTTAGATAAACATGGGATTTGTGCATAAGGTAGTTCCTCATGTAATAGAAAAGGAAATATAGCATAACAAGTAGGTCAATTAAATCAACAGAGAAATAAACATCGAACTTACCTCAACTGGAGTGTGTTTCCGACAAGCTTCTTTCCAATTTTTGATAAATATTCTCAATGCACTAGTTTCCATGACTAACTTGGCGGTATAATTGGCATTATTTGTGAGCATAGCATCGCGATCCTTCATATCTTGTCTGAGCCAATCTGGGCAGCTGAGATTTTCTGCACCCCCTTTCAATAATAAAGGAGAGCCATCTGGATGTGAAATTCTGACTTTCCCCTTTGAGTTTGCGAAATTTTCTTCTTTGTCATCTCTCTGGACTCCATTTGAAGAGTCATCACCATCTTCATCATGTGAACTGGAGGCAAAGAAGTTCCCTCCGAATATATCTTCTCCCGGTGTAGATAAATAGTCAAACTGAGGGACTTCAGTTCTTTCACTGTTTTCCCCCAGTTGTTTCTTCACCTGAGATTTACTCAAAGAAGCATGTTCTGATCTCCAAGCCTCCCGAATGAAGGAAATATGGAGCCTAATTCAGGAATTTCATTCAAACCCAGGAAATGAAAAATACTGGCTGTTCATGTTAAATAGTAGTTATAGGACATGTTTCTTTGAGAATTCAAAGATAGACAGTTGCTGCAGTAGCTAAAATTAGAATGTTTTGATTCTATTTTTGTAAATTTTCCATCGTACCATCAAGAAATAATAGATGGCTGACAACATTAAACCTGCTCGTACATCTCATGGACATGGCCAAACATTGTGTGTAGTTTCAAAAATAGTGCATGAGACTAGAGTATGAGAATGCTCTACTTGAATGTAGAATTATTTTCTAAAGAAGTTCTGATGGACAGTTTGGCATTGCAAAAGCAAGAGCCCAGACACAATGCAGAAGAATAGAAGAGGATCCTTGTTCAAACCAGGCGCCACGACCTGCTGCAGCATATTTGTAAGAGCATATTTAAAAATCTTTTGAAAATGAAAATCACACGTCTCTACCAAATTAGTTTTGGATTTGACATGTAAAAGGACACAATACTTTGCTTAAACAAATCATCATGGTTATATCCAAGCACGAACCGCCATCATTTAAATCCTTCATAATTCCTCGTTTTCTTTATGTTTTTACTTACAATTC
This sequence comes from Lagerstroemia speciosa, assembly GCA_037672795.1. Lineage (NCBI taxonomy): Eukaryota > Viridiplantae > Streptophyta > Magnoliopsida > Myrtales > Lythraceae > Lagerstroemia > Lagerstroemia speciosa. The sequence goes on along the minus strand of CM075308.1, from coordinate 6,612,618 downwards.
AATGCTCATTTTCTATTCTTTTCCAGAAAAAGATCAATTCATAAGCTTAATATGATTCATATATGTGACAAATTTGAATGAGGTAATAAGATAAGATGTTTAGTATAGTTAAGACAGTATTGAATATGATGTATCAATGTGAATTCAATTTATAATCCATTGTGAAAATTACCCACATCAGAATGCAGGCTTATGTTTCTAGTTTAAAGTAAAATTGAGTCTGAAGAACATACCCCAAACGACGAATCCTTACTCCGAGCTTTTCTTTATCTGTTACCCAGTTCTCTTTAGCAAGGAAGTCAAGGAACTCCTCAACAACTACTCGTTTACCCTTCATTTTGTACATGAAGTCATTAAGGTAAGAAATTATCTCCTCGCTGCTTACCTTAAGCACCTCAGATACATCCCCGTTGAGAGAAAAATAATGTCTAACAAGTGGGTGCTGCAGAAAGGGCCCCATCTCAAGATCTTCAAATTGTTCGACTCCCTCACTCTTGCATATCGCTGATTCCAGATCATACAATGTGGCAATACCCCGAACAGCGATGAAACAGTGAATGAATGCATTTATCTGGAAATATTACAAGTAGTTCACATGTACTGAGTGAGTCGGCAAGGAGTTACGAGTACAAGGCAACAAAAAACTAAAAAATAGAATGTGGCTTAGAAATTCTTAGCTTGGAGACTAAATATATTAAAGCACAGCGTTCAAGAAACCCAGATTAGATTTGAAACATGAAACCGTGAAGTAGAAGGAAAACAACAGAGCTCATACACACCAGCTATATGTATTGGACTTGTTTCTCTGTCATTATCAGTATCATCGATCGCTTAACAGCTATATGTTCACTTGTTCATGCATCTTGCATTTACATCAAGAAAGATGTCACAGGCATCCCATGGATCTTTTAGTCGAAACTTTGGAACATTACACCGCCTCACAGAGCCATGCATGGCAATAAAAGATCAAAAATTTGCACCAGCGAAGTCTGAATATTTCACCATTCGTTTCCCCTTCCTCAAATTTTCTCTTGGAAAAACCAACCAAATTCTCCTTCATGTATTAATTAGGGAAAAAGATACTTTTGATTTTCCACATTTAGCATTTTTGTCATTTTCGTCCTAAACGTTTATTTTTTGTCATTCGCATCCTCAATCTTTTGAGTTTTTACTACTTTGATCCTATCATTACTTTCTTCATAAAAAAAAAAGCATATTCCATCCAAAAAAAAGAATATTACACCCAAAAATTATTTTTCAACAAAAATATTTTTCAAAAAAAATATATCGTCCATGAAAGAAAATATTGGTTACTAGCAAGTCATCCCCCTCTAAGATTAGAATTCATTTTTCTCACAATAAGTCATGATTTTACAACAATAATAATCATTAATCAATTTTAAATCTAAAATGTGTCTTAATTTTGAAGGAGATAAACTATTAGTAAAACTCTACCGATACTTTCATTTTCATTTATTTTTTTCTTTTTTCTTTATTTTTTTTTAAAAAATTTGTTGAAAAATAATTTTTTGGGTGAAATAATTTTTGGATGAAAAAACTAATTGTATGATCAAAATGACAAAAACTCAAAATATTAAAGATGTGAATGATAAAAAATAAAGATTTGTGACGAAAATAATAAAAGTGAAAAAGATTAAAAATTAAAAGTGGAATTTATTCTATTAATTAAAGGTCAAGGGCTATACTCATGCAACTCAAAGATCATCTGAAGAAGAGTAGAATGAGCTCATCTCCAGAAAGCAGATGAACAATGTCCAACTAATCCATGTCACATAAATGGCACTCTTGATTCAAGGCAGCTAGTCGACAAAAACCATTTCTTGAAAGAGAGGTGCAAATGATTCGATCCGTACGTGTACGGTCGAAAGAAAAGTTAAAACAAAATACAATTAAAGGTACTGCACTTCTAAATAGATGATTCTATGAGCGATTCTTAGGTTAAAGAGGGTTGATGAGAATTTTTTTATAGTTCTCGGTCCGATCGCAGATTAATTTTTAAGTACACTTCGACTGGTCTGGGATATTCCATGAAGCGAACCAACACAAAAAAAATTAATACCCATAAAGTAAGACCCATTTTTTCAAGTTTTAAATAAACCCATAAAGAAAGACTTTGAGTCAACTTATCCTTCGATTCAGAAAAATCGGAAAAGGAAAGCAAAAATAAAAAGAAGAAAAAAGGTTCAGCAAACTTCTTCCTGAAGGTATTGACAAAAAGAGTTTATTTTTCTTTTCTTTTTGTCGACTTTTCTGGATTGTCCTATAAGTTGACTGAAAGTCTTCCGGCTACCGACTCCGCAAAATATACGTGCTCTGCTTGGAAACTTCAGAAGAGATACGAAAAATTGATCAGATTGGCAATGGTCAAGTAAGATGATGATCAGCCCACGTGCCTAGCAAGAGGGGACAATGGAAATTTTTATTTTTATGTTGCTGAAAATATATAAAAAAAAAATTTCCTCCATGTACAAAAAAATTGAAAACCTTCCCAAATATAAATTTTCTTCTTTTGCAGTCAAGAATCCAGAAACAGAAGCTGATCCATCTCACCCCTCTTTGATAAATTTAAAAATGGCAATAGATAAACGTTTTTGGGTTATTAGATTCCCCCAAAAAAATTTAGGAAATAGGTTTTTCTGGTTACCACATCTAGAAGGAACTCTGCCACTCCTTCCCCATCTTCGAACCGAGATCATGCACATATTATTAACACTTGATACGAACTTGAACAAGAATTTGAAGCAGAATCCGCATCGCCGATTCAGTCGTGCCGTACGTACCTTTGCCTCGATGGCCATGAGTGCCTGAAGAGACGGCAGCTGCCGCATATGTCGCGCCAAGGAGCTCGACGGCCCAGCCTCGAGTGTCAGGAGCGCCGCCTGGGTGACCTGCCAAGCGGAGACGCTCTCGCCGTTGTCAAGCATCTCTTCCCAAGCCTTGGCTACAGCCCTGTCGGCCTTCTCCAGAAGCTCCCCCCGGCCCCGGAAAACTTCCTGCTGCTGCGGATGATACTGTTGGTGCCTGATCGAGGGAGGTCGGAAGTGGGGCTGGGCGTCGGGCGAGTTATCCGGCGTCGGATGGCCACTGCCCCCGCCGTAGGGAGGGGGCTGACGATGCCGATCGTCCATTTTACAGTCAGGCGTCCCCCGTGCGCTGGTGTTTGTGTGTGTGTGTGTGAGAGAGAGAGAGAGAGAGAGAGAGAGAGAATCTCCTGAGATAGAAGAGAATGAAGGAAAGGAGGGAGAATGATACGAGATGCTTTTGAATGCATGGACGGGAAAAACAGAAAAATGGCGGGGTCCCTTTTCCGTACATACTAGGAACGAGGTCACTCAGGCGGGCCCACGTCCTAGAAAGAATACATAATGTAATAGTACTAAAGTGGCATACAGGATTTCATCACTATGATATTTTTAATAAAATTTTTAAAAATTAAAAATGATCCTACAATATCAGACAAGATAAATATAGATGGATAGAATCACAATTGTATAATTATTGATAATTAAAAGTCTCTATTAAATGAAAAGTCTGAGGCATTCTCTCTAGCTTTCAAGCTTAGCTTGCTTTCTTGCTCGCTCCAGCTTTTAGACGTAGCTTGCTTATTGACGGTTGAAATAGTGAATATTTTTTTTTTTTGGTTTCCCACCCGGTGTCCGGTACCCGAAGGTTGGCCGACTAATCCGGATTCGGGGTACTGTCGGGCGGTTTCCCGGGGACCCCTCCCAAGAAGGTCTGCTGCGTTCACAGGGGCTCGAACCCGGCACCTCTGCTTAAGCGACACAAGCCCCTTCCACTTGCGCCAACCTTCGTTGGTGAAATAGTGAATATTTATTATAGCTTATGGCGAATTTTGTAAAGATCTTAAGCGACTATACTTTAATTATTGTGAGATCGAATAGACAGATTCCTCAATTATTTGAGGGAAAACTGTATGTTCGATCCCTTATGTTTGGTCGTACATTCAATTTAATCCTTTTCGTTGTCTTTGGTTCAATTTTATCCTTTATATTGTATCAAATAATTTAATTAGTCCTTCCGCTAACCTGAACAGATTATGATCCACCTTACTGGCCACATAAGACAAGTTATTACATAAGCGTTAAATCGGTTCTGCTAAATCAGTTTAATCAAAATAGTTAGGTTTAATGGGTTTAATTAAATAATTAAATTGAATATTAGAAATATATTGTGTAATATTAATCTTGCGTACTCTTCCATGCCTCAATTTATCTCTCTCTCGTAACTCTGCATATCTTTCATCCATTACTCGGGAATCGCTACAAGAATTGTCTGCAACAATTGAATTGCATCTCTGACCCGTCGCTACTCCGTTCGTCAATTGTACATTGAATTGCTGATTTAGTTACATACTAGCCACTAGGATCGTATTCAGAGCAGCGACAATGCAAAAATACTCTCCTCTTGGAAAGGAGCAAATGGAGACAAATAGGTACCAGAATGAGAGTGTTGTTGTGATTGCAGTAGTATTACAGCAGATGGAGTCAATTTCATAACGATTCAACGTACAGTTGTTGAATATGAAGTGGTAGCCGGTTGGAGATTCGATTTTTGTGCCGCAGATTAACTCCATTTAATTAATAGCAATTCAACGTACAATTGTTGAACGGACTAGCGGAGGGTTGGAGAATTTTTTTTTTAACATATATGTAAGTTCACAACTATTTAATTAAAAAAAAGGGACAAACTGTCATACATACAAAATTGTTCAACCGGGAGCCGAATTCCCACTTGGTCAATCCTGTGTGCCTCTTCATTAAATTCTCTTCCTACCCACTTACACTCCTAAACTCTTACTTTACTCAAAAGTTTAGAAATACTCAAAATAGTGGATCTTATTTCCATTGGTGCTTGGAATGGATTATTTATAGCATTAACGACTACGAGAGCATCTGACACGATTTGTATCTTATCCCAAGACTTATTTCTTGCTATGCTAACTGCGAGCAAGATAGCCTCAGTCTCAGCTTGCAGCGGGGAATTGAGCGATTTTCTTTGAAACCAACTATGGAGGGCTCCCGAGTGATTCTTGGCAACACCTGCAAGACATAATCCAATTTTTGTTACAACTACATCCGTGTAGATCCGAATCCACCCTTCTTCAATAGGGTGATCTTGTCTGAGCTCTTCCCTCAAAAGAAATGATGAAGTATCAGAAACGTTGCCAATATCTATATGTTATGTGTAATTTTTCTTTATACTATCCAATAAAGACAACAGATCATGTTTACAATATGAAAATAATACTTTATTCCTAAGTGACCACAAATTGAAAAGAATAATAGAGCTATAAAGAGCGAATTGGTGCTTTGGAATTTGATCAGTCGTAAAGGCTGGTGGAGGGTTTACAAGGAAAGAGATTAGACCCTTTGGTGTATTATCTACTAGGTTTAAGTCCCAGATTTTCCATGTCGATTCTCTCCATGCTATCCTATAAAACAAGCAGTCTCCAAAGAGGTGCTCCAATCTATCAACACTAACTTTGCACAAAGGGCATGGGTCCCTTTCTTTAGCAAACCATGGAAGAGCTTCATTTGCTATTATCCAAAAATGGAGTTTGTATCTCTCATGTATCATCAGTTTCCATATTTTAGTCCATAACCCATTATACTCATAATTGAATCTATGCTCTTGATCAGCTATGTAAGAAGATTTCACAGTATGATATTGAGATGTAGTAAGAGTCCAAAATATTCGTCCTAAACATTATTATTTGGTAGGGTTATGCTTAGAATATTTTTGGCAGTGTTCTCACGAGTGACTTGCCTTTTTTTTTTTTTCCCTTTTAAGTTGATGAAGTTGATGTTACATTGTTGTCAATGTTGATGTTACATTGATGGACTTGCTCATGTACTCCTTCTCCTTCCCCTCCTAACATTGTCCCTTTTTTTGGAACCTCAGCTATGTAATCGAGACGAAGTATTGTATTGATCTCCCAAAAAAAAAAACCTTTGTTTTCTTCTTACTTCTTCCTTGATTTTCTCTGCGTTATTTTTAACTATCTAAATTTTGTGGAACTTGTGGTTAATTTTATGGATAAAAAACAAGGGGAAGAGAAGATGTTGTGTCTTTGTAATCATTTACTTTCATAAGTCCCGAGATTGTATAAACATGTCCCAATTTGTTAAAATTAGTGGTTTGATTAATTGAAGGACCAATTAAAACATTTGATATAATATAAATGATAAAATTGCCAAAAACCTCAAGGATTAGCTCAAGTTGATAGGACGTACGCATGACTCGTACGAAAATTCACGAGATCGTAGGTTCAAATCCTCCTTGAGCACATGGTCCTTTGTGAGGTCACTCACGCATGTACTTTACACATGGTCTGACCTACATCCATGGGTCTGAGGAGAATAAATTCTCCATTATCGAAAAAGTGCCAAAAACCAAAAAGGATGAAATTGGATGTACAATCAAACATCAGGACCAAAAGTTATACTTTTTCCTAGAAATAAAATGAAAAAAAATTGCACTCAACCTTTTTTTAATCTGTAACTTTTAGCTCTCCATTTTTATTTTTTCTTTGAAAAATATTTATGTTTGGGATTTTTTTAAGCTTTTATCATTTTTGGCGTTTGCTATTCCCCGTCAATTCTCTCTAATCAAACAAAATCATTCTGATGAAAATTTAATTTATATTTCCTACCAATTCTTTTTCTTATTTATTCTATTTCCTATCATTTTTTTTTCGGGGGATCGCACCAACCCCAGAACATTTCTATGGTAGAATTGCTAAAAAAACTGAGGAATCTTACGCAATTGAGGGGTTGGCACAATGGGTTATTTATCGAACTATAAAAGCCATCAAATGTATTATGTTCTCTACCACATTGCTTCAGAAGAATATACATCGAATTACATCAATCAACACTCTTTCAACATTTTTTCAGAAAAATAGATATTTAATTATCTTAACCAATCCCATTTTGATATGCTTTTAGGATAGAGTGGATCGAATATTCATTGATAATATCGTCACGAAAATTTTTCCATGGCTGTTAGAAATCGACAATACACTTTGCATCCTCGCGAGAAGCTAGCACCAGGCTCCATCTCGCTCGACTTCTCCCAGCTGATGTCCTTCTCCGAGTAGCTCGTGCTCGTTCACCTTCCCAAGAGACCTCGGGCCTAATCGAGTCATCTGAGGGGAAGAGTAGTAGAAATAAATCGATTCATCTGAATCGAAACTGGATTTTTGATACTTCGAGTATCCTTCCACTGAAGATTTACTTGGCAGAGGAAGGAATATTTTTGTATTCCTTGTAAACTTACTGTCGAGTCTTTATGAGCAAGGCACAAATTATGCATGCGTTCTCTCGTAGGAGGAATACAATTCCCGGAACCCATTCTCTCTTTGTTCGGTGAATGGCCCCTTTATTCTCCGGACATTTGGTTCGAGTGTATATTGTTAGACTACATTGGTAAAATTATATTATAAAGAAAGTTACTATTTTATATAAAAAAACAGTTAATAATATGATATTGTTGTGTTTGGCAAGTTTCAGAGATTACAAGGAAAATAAATATAAATAAAATATTATAATCTTCAACATTACCACAATACCCTTCCCGAGCGATTTTGGGTAGTTCGGCGAGAGAAGTGTGTGTCTGCAGCTTGGCTTTTTTGTAATTTTTCAGAAAGTATATCGGTGGTCCCACGTACTATAACAGTGAAACTTGCAGAGTCCGTATAAACTTTTGATGAATATGATATTTTGATATAAAAGTTTTTTTTTATTTTTTTTTGTCACCAGTCACGGTATTCAAGTAGACCCCACCAGCGGTGAGACGGTATCTTTCAGCCTACCATACTTGACTAATCCGTTGATCACCCCGGTTAGCACGCTTGGCAATGACGGGTGAGGCTACCAAGGGGGTGTCTGCATATGCGAGAACTCGAACTCGAGACCTCCTTAAACAGTGCCGAGCTGCTTATCACTCGGACCAACCATCGGTTTTTTTTTATAATCTCATACTATAAAACGTTTTTAAAATATAGTACTTTGATCCAAATGATTAATTTTCCTCTAACGCTGTGACGTGGCGGAGATTGGGATTCATCGTGTCAATTGCGCTGAGGTGCCTTAATAAAAATTTAAAAGTAAATATAATAAAATAATGTAAAAATAAAAAATAAATATTTCTCTCTCCTCATCTCTCACACATGCCCATTGTAAACCTTGACACTTGTCTCTCTCTCATAATCGCTCACACACAAACGCACTGACACATGTCATATATCTCTCAAACTCTCACATCGCTCATCGCCACACACAGTTAACACACACACACACACACCCACACGGCCAATTCCATTCCTCATGCCTTTCCCTCCCTACTTTCCCTCTTTTTCACTATTAAATTAATTTTCATTTATAAATAAAAATGAAATAAAAAATAAAATAATTATTAAAAAAGAAATAAAAAATAATATAAAATTAAAACGAACTTAAGAAAAATAAAGATTGGCCAATGAAAATAAAAAATTTAAAATAAAAAAGAAAACAAAAAGATAATACTGCTTGATCTAGATATGGAGACAAATTTCAAATTTGGACAGCAATAATGCTCATGCAATTGAGACAAATGTGTGGATAAAATTTATCCTGCAAAATTGTGTGCAAAGATTTGATAATAATTTAAGCACCGAACTCGTTATGTATTACATGATAAATATTTATTCAAATTTTAGGGGCACGAGAAGTAGAAAAAATATTCGATATATAATTCATAATGAATTCATTATATAAATCACCATTTAAGTATTGACACTTGTAAAATTTATTCTTAAAAATTGTTAAAATTTTACGCGTATAAAAATCTTAGAGAGATTTATAAAGTAAACTCGTTATATATTACATATTAAATATTTACGTATACAAAGTCCAGAAATATTGAACAGCACCGTTGAATAACTGCATTTTCAAGCTATATTGTGTACCAATGAAGATAAAAAAAAATTAAAAAAGTAAATCACATGCTCAACATAGAAATATTTTCCACCAAAATATTTTTACAAATTACTTTTAAAACAAACTGTAATAAGACCCAAAATAACTCTGCTTTAGATTTTTTTTAATAATTAAAGTTTATTTTTAAATAAAAATGTTGAACCATCGAGGGGAAAGGGAGGAATTCGGGGGATGAGAATGGGATTATTGGTTGGTTGAGGGATGGTTGGGGAGAGAAAGAGGGGCACGGAAGGAATTTGGGGATATCGGTTGCAGAAAGACAGAGAGAAATGATTGGATGACTGACCTTCTTGGGAGGGGTCCCCGGGAAACCGCCCGACAGTACCCCGAATCCGAATTAGTCGGCCAGCCTTCAGGTACCGGACACCGGGTGGGAAAAAAAAAATGATTGGATGACTGAGAGAGAGAAAGAAAGATATTATTTTTATATTATTTTATTATATTTTTATTATTTAAATATTTTTTGACACCTCAACATAATTGACACGTGGAGTCCTAATTACTGTCACATCATAGTACCACATCGGCAAATTTAATAGTGTTAAGAGGAAAAGTAATGTCTTGCATCAAAGTGTTACATATTGAAAATATTTTGCAGTACAGAGTCATAAAAAAAGCTATTGTATCAAAATATTACATTTACCAAAGATTTTACACCAACTAGGCAACTTTCCCCAACGTAACAATTTAACTAGCCCTTTTGAAATGTAAAATCTTTCCAAGCAAAATATAGTGGCCTAGTAAAAACAATACAACCCGGAAATATCATAATGAGCTTAGGGGGTGTTTGGTTCACGTATTATAAGATTACGGGGAAAGTTAATTTATATGAAAAGTAATTACTTTACGACGGAAAGTATATATAATATGAAATTATTGTGTTTCGGAAATATTTTAAATTGTTAAAAAAGTTACTTGAAATATAATATACAAATATTTGATGTGATAAATAGAATTTTACAATGCTACCCTTATTTTTATAGGAATAGGAACTGTGGAGTGATGATTTTGAGAGAATGGAGCAAAAGGTGAATACGATTTTCTACCGTGTGTCCCACATGTAAAGTAGTTTTTCCATCCCTCTACACTGCAATCACTTTACCGGGTTTTTTCTCCGGCCTTGTAAAATCTTTTTAGGCCCAGCGAAGTAAGAATACATTGCATTTTACATCTATACACGGTAAAATTGAATGTAAAATTATCAACTTTCCATATAAAGTGGGAACTTTACACTAAGGGGGCGTTTGATTCGAGTATTGTTAAATTAGAGAAAAAAAATTAAATTACATGAAAAATTTTTATTTTACATGAAAATTAGGTTGTAATATGAAATTATTATGTTTGATAACCATGAAATTATTATGTTTGATAAGTGTTTTAGATTTGGGGGAAAGTAGTTGGAAATATATTATTATAATATTTAATGTGATAGGTAATGAATGCAATTTTACAAAAATATCCTTTTGTTTCTCTAATTGTTAATAACCTGAAAGGGCAAAATGAGTCTTTAAACTTTGTAATCTGACAATGCAGAGGAGGTAGAACCCTGCATTTTGATTACGGGATTGGAGAGAGGGCCCGGGACAATTTGAATGGCCCGGCAAAGAAAGAACCTTTTTACATCCAAGCCATGTACAGTAGTTGTAAAATTTTGCACTTTCCAAGTAAAATGTGGATTTTACAACAAACCAAACACCCCCTAAAAACCAAACAAGGGCTTAGTTTTCCATCCAAACAGCTCAAAATGAAAACTTTACGATGAGATGAAAATATAATGAAATTTTATCCTGGTAATTTGGAAAATTTTGTTAACTTTTTCAATACACTTTATAAAGTGTTTGTCTACATTGAAAATTAGAAAATGATCAAATTAATTTTTCGTCCTTATAATAATATCCAAACAGCGTCCCCTCCTCGTCACTCAATCCAAATATGGGGTAAATGCTGTTTTTAACCATCATCTACTCTCGTATATACACAGTGAAACGGCATTCCCCTGAGAGGGATGACACGAACAGAACCTGTAAAAACTCCAGCAACCAACTTAACCAAGTCGAGACAGATGAGAATGAGAGACCGATGAGATTTAAAGGTAAAATCTTCATCCCCAGAAGCGTCAGATGAATTGCTTCAGAAACTCAGCAGCTACGAGCCTTCCACGCGTATTCACCGACATTTTCAACTCGCTTATCTCCTTATCAATATCCTGAGCACACAAGACAGGGATAGACTATGTCAACCCAACAGCAGCAAGAACATAGGAATCTACAAGTACAAATTACAAGCACAGAAGTGTAATTGAAGCTGCACAGTTTTAATATCTAGCAATATATCGCCCTAGCAGAGAAGTCGAGCAACCCAAACAGAAAGAAACATGAAGAGAACTTGCCTCCATAAATTGCACAATAAAATCTATTAGCTTGCCCTTCTGCATATCCTCACAGTGGTAGTTTGTAATAAGGAAGCTTATGTCATAACCCTGCACCAAGTGGCAAATAGACTGTGAAGACCTATAATTAATCTTCGGTGTTCCATCATTAGCTATATCCTAATTCCAAAAGACTAACTGATAATATGTAAATTATATTACATGGGCATGGGTGGTGTTCATAGGTCCGGAGAGAATAAATTCCTCGTTATCAAAAAATATATATTAGATGTGGAAGGAAAGATTTTTGCTCTAAATTGCCAATTTCACCATTGTAGATCCAGCCTTCTCATAACATATATATATATATTTTTTTTTGGCTGAATTCTCATAACATATATTCTCTAAAGAAGAATAACGTCAGTTAAAGCATATTTAGGCAATAGTGAAAATACCGGGACCGGCTTCCTCCTCAACACTTGAAATGCTTCTGCTCTCATAGACAAGAATCTTAAAAATTTTTTAGTTAATATGTTTTCAAGTTCGTCTGCCTGCTTCACCTGAACATACCAAAAACCTTTTAGTTGATACAAATAAGAGAAGCAGCAATAATTTGGGATAGTTATATTACACATTATAAAGGAAATGGTTAAAGCTTGTGCTCATATCATAGAATATGCTGCAAAATAAACAAATATATATATAGATATAGATACAGACATAGATATAGATATAATTAGCAATTAAAACAGATTCAGAACTCTTCTAGGACCGAAAGATAAAACAAGAAACTGTTTCTTTACCTTTGATCGAAACTCACTGGAACTCATGGGAGGGAGAGAAATGCGAGATGATGTTTTATTCAGTTTCACAAACCATTTAGGTGCCTATATATCACTTGCTCAACAAGGGAACTTAGGAATGATTTTAGGTTCATTTGAGTGATATTGGTGTCAACTAACTATATCATATGCACTTGTTTCCCCTGGTTATCAGAATTTGGGTGTAAAACTCTATTTGTGTTCTCTCAAGGAAATTAGGTATTTGTCAGAGACAAACTCTATTGGCCTAGCAACAGTACTTAAGCAGGCCGAGACCCAAGAAAACCTCAGTCTCAGAGAAAAAAATTTCCCCATTCTACTTCACAGTGACATAAAAAATAGCCAGAACCTACATAGTCATAAAACTATAGTTAACAGCAACATCATCGATCTGAAGATACTACTGTACTAACTGCACTATCATGCAAATAATCAACAGAACAGGAAGAAAGATGATAGAATAGCTAGAAGAAAATTAAATAGAATAGCATAAAACTTTTGCATGAACAGTCCAAGGGAGGACTTCCAAGGTTAACCCAAGAAAACCTTTATAATCGTTCTAACAGGTCAGAACAATAAGCAACTAAAAAGAGAAAGCTAAGCTTTACCTTAAGGCTTATGCGCAACGAGTTAATAGAAGTTTCTATCAAGCATTTCTCAGCCTCATTCCTACAAATCAAAACCTGGAAAGAAAATGGCAATCAGAATTAGTTCACCACAAAAATTCTGTTTCTCTAAGTAAATATAATCTCTGTCATAGAGGACAACAGACTTAACTCCCATCAGCATTCCTCAAAATCAATAGTCAACTGCTTAGCACAGAAAATCATAAAATTCTATCTATTTGATGGTCATCCCAACAAAAGTAACAGTAAAACTTCTTAGCCTTCAACTTTATTAAATCCTGACTTGTAAGAATGTTCTATCCTAACTTTTCTAAGGTAAGAGTCAAGGAGTTAGCATGACGCCCCTCTCCATCTTTTGGTCAGTAGACTTTACAGATAGATGGAAGATGGGGTTAGCCCTTTTGGCATGGATAGGTGTACAGAGATGGGAGGGACTGCGGTTTGTGAATGTGAATTATTTTTTTATGTTTATGTCCACCAACCCTTTTGTACATGCCCATAAACCTTTGGATATCACTTTAAGCACCTTCTTGGTGTTGTATTAATAAAATTATTTATTTACTACTCAAAGAAAAATATGACATGATCTAATAGAGTATTACATGGGCTCACAAGAAAGTACAATTTGTTTACAGGAAACTGAATTTTGAATCTTAGCACTTGAATGACATTATTAATATGTCAAATGAGGAAAATAACCAAATGGCCTGAGAACTAATTACAGTTCCTAACTGTTTTGGACCTGCATTAAAGGAGAGCAGTCAGTCTGGGAGATCTAGAATGAAATAGGAGGATATATCAATACATGTAAACATCCAAGTAAAACTATCCAGCCAAAAAAAAAAAAAAAATCCAAAAAAACTGTAATGGGTGGAACCAAAAGTGAATGAGTTCGGGATGTAGTACATATCAGAGGTGACGTGTGATTGTGGAAATTTTTTATAAATTTGGTTTGATTGCCAATGTCCTATTGAAACATAACAAACAAGAGAGAAGCAGAATAATAGATACCGACTTCACTATTTTCAGATGAGACATATTGAAGCTTATGGAAAGCATTTTCAGGACATCAATCAGCAGTGGTACTTACAGGATTTAATAGAAGTTCAGGACTGGTTCTGCAAAATAGAAAAGGAAAATAAAGCTTAGTCTTGCTTGTTTACAGAATAGACTATCACTAGTATATTCAGTAAATGATTAAGGGGTTCTGGTATCGAAAACATTCCATACTTAAGTTCAACCTCTGGTTTGTTATGCCTTTCAACTTCTTGACAGGGAAAATTCTGCAATCAAAGCCAGGAAAGTCATGCATGCCTCAACTAAGTTGTGTTGAAACTTGAGTGTGCAAGTAGACAGTGAAGCAAATTAAATTGTCCATCCTAAAACAGAAAGCTCATCAACAGATCAATTGTCCAAACTTAGCACTTGACAGAGTCAGCCTGCCAATTGTAAGAGACAAATATAATTAAATTAACTCCTTCTCAGCTGTACTCAATTGCATCACATATTCGCCTAAATTGTATTACTAATCTTTAGGGAATAATATTGAACAAAAATCATTTTAAGTTGAACAAATATCAGTATCTTGACAACCGTCTCCCACGGAGGATAAAATGGACTGGGAGATCCTTCTACAAAGTCCAAAATAGTATCTACAATCTAATAGTGTACAAGAAGAGTATGTGGTATATGGATCATGTGCTAAAGATTAGTGACATTTTAGCAGTGAGCATGAGGAGCATATACATTCACCATCCAAAGTCCCCACATTTCCTAAATGTCAACCTGATTAAGAATTCTGAGCAATAAATGCCAGATCATAAATCATAACAGCTCAAGTCGCACAAATATTAAGAGACTTAACTCAACCCAACTGCAACGAGAATTGTTCTCTGGGGATCAGCTCAAAGAATTCCCAGTTAATCATGAGAGCGTAGCAATACCAATAAAATAACCAGATCCACCAACATCTGCCATCATATGTAAATTACGTGTCCAGAGACATTAGCACTACACCTGCAGACACATGGCCGCCTCAAGAGTGTTGCGAATACACGTCAAATAGAGCCGCAATGTGCTGGCCTGGAAGATTCAAATGTCGAAGAACGGTCACTAAATTATGCGTTCAAATTCAACCAATGGAGCAGAAAATTGAGGATTGAAACACTGTATTTCCCAAGCAGAAGAAGAGCGGCGGATCGCTCTTCCCACAAAAGTACCACCGTGCAGCAAACTGAAGGAGAGGAAACAGGGACCCCCAGAATCTTCCACAGCTAGTTCAGTCCACACACGACCACCATCTCAACGAGTTGATACACGCACAGAAAATCAAGGTTCAAATACAAGGGAAGAGTTCTCGAAAATTTGGATGGATTGATCATACCATTTGCTGTAAGATCTCAAGAATCGTACTTTCGGAAGGGCTGTAGACGAAAGAACTCTCGGTCTGCCGGTTAGCTGATTGCTAGACCTTTAGCATTTCATTGATGAAGGGAAATAATTGCAATGTGGTCCCAGAGTTTGCGTGTGGTCTCAACTTGCTCCCTGCACGAGACTTTCTTCTTTTTCTCTTGGCACGAAACTAATTGCGTAAAAAGAACATATCTACCTGATATCAACCAATAAAATTAAATTATCTTTTAGGTTATTATTTTTAAAAATTTTATAAAAAATTTCTAAAAAATTAGTTTAATTTTATTGATTGGTATTACTATATAGACAATGTCATATAATAACACTGCTATGCACAAGACTCTTGTAAAAGAGGCGGATGTATGAGTCAAACTGCAAACTTGTGGACATTCGTGAATGGTGGAGAGAAGTTGACAGGGAGATTTGTAACTTACTATATTCAAATATGAATCAGTTAGCATCATTTAACAGATATACATAAAAAGTTACATGTCTAGTAATATTTAAATTTATGGGCTAATAACTATCATTTCCAAATAAAAAAATTGTGGGCTAATAACCTAATTATACTTGTACTTTAGTCAAATTGTCACTTTCAACACAAACTTTTTCGCGTAACCTAAGAAGACGTAAACTTTAAAACATTTATTCCATTTAATACGGTTGTTGCAATAAAATAGATAATCAAAAAGGCACGCAAGTATACGTATCGCGCAAGTAATAAAGTGATTAATATCGAGATCGTTCCCACGAGGATCTAAGTCAATCAAAGCGAAGCAATAAACCAATCAATCAAGCCAAGCTAGGCAATTCGAAATTTGATAGGAATTTAATGAAAACAAGAAAAGTGAATTGAAAGTAATTAAAAGAAATTAATCAATTTTAATGAATCTAGGGCTCACAACTTCTCTCAATTCTACTTCTAAATCCAATCCCGATCTCTATATGCAATTGACTACAGTGTTACTATCCTAGGGTTTCGTGTCTCCTTACCCACCTCTCGGTTTAACAAGAACGTGTTTTTAGGACGATATTAATCACTCTATCTCTAGCAATTAATATTAAGAAACCCATTGAGTTCGAACCCTAATTTGGATACCTAGGGTGATCGGCTAATCTCTCGGTACTTCTCACAAATAATCCCGACCTCTTGGCGTGAATTATCCTAAGTTATACTATCTCCGGCATAATTACGACTTCGTCTCTCGAGTTCATCGAATCTCCTAATCGATCTAATTGGTGGCCAGTCAATCAGAAAGCATTAAGGACGAGAATAGTATAAGTAACACGATGTAATCAATCACATATAAAAGAAAGGGAAGAACTTAGAAAATAGAAAAGAGTTTCATTGCTCGCCCTAAGAAATACGTAACTAGTTTATGATAGAATTAAAAGAAAACACCAAGAAAAGATTCGAATACACCATGACTAAGAAAAGGAATGAGGAAGGAAAGAAAAATTCTGGAATGATTCGAAATCGATCTCTCGATCCTCGAAGTCGTCTTGAAGCACGTTGATCCTCTTTCTTCCTTGAAGCCGTGAGTGAATCCAATTTTTCTTGGCACAAAACAAACGTATCAAAACTGGTATGAAAAGTTGTCCCTTTGTATGCTGCTAGGCCAAGACTTTACAAGGATAGAGAATAAAATATTCCATCTTGCCTAAAAATATTCTCCAAATATCTCTATCCTAAAAATATACTCTGCAAGATATTGTGTTTCCCCCAAAGTAAGTCAAGTGAAATATACTCTTTTGTATCATAATATCTCAGAATATCTTCCATATCGGGCTTTGGGATCTTCAGGAAATCAAATATTCCGCAAATATTGCGAAATCTTCTCTACTAGCGAGGGGTCACGACCCTGAGTCGCGACCCATGACTCTGTTCAACTTTCTACTTCAGGGAATTGCGACCCCTCCCCTGTTTCCTCTATTTTCCAGCTTCTGTCTAGCTTGGTTCTGTGAGTCGGGGTCCACTTTCTTGGCCTGGTTGGTTCTTCAATAACCACCTATATCAATAAAAAAAATCCAGAAGCACCAACATTCTTGGAAGAAAATTCGAATTAATTAATTGTAACTTGATTTCACTCAACTAGGGAAAAACAGCCGATCATGTGTTAAAATCTCATAAAACTCGAACAACTTACTTGAATTTAGGCCAGAAAATATGTTCAAATAAGTATATTTATATAATTAACAATGGTGTCACAAATTCCATCAATATTGATGGAATTTGCTGACCTGTCTTATTAGTATTTCATATGCGATGGACAGAGAGTTATGTGGATTTGCCACATGGACGAGTAGGATGAAATATCATTTATGTCCATCTATCATACTCTTTGAAATTAAAAAAACAAAGGGCATCGACTTAATTTCATGTGTCAAGATTAAAAAAATGAAGGGCTTCTCCGTTGAGGCCCTAATTTCCTTCTCCCACTCTTCTCCTCTCGTCTTCGTCAATCTCACTGATATCCAAAATCGTCACAAGCCCCATAGTGAATGTAGGTCTGAATCAACAATCGAAGGGTGTTTGGTCATCCCAGAAGGAGAGTGGATTGGTTGTTGGTGGTCCCTAGAAGCAAAGTGGAGTGGTCGTTAGTAGTCCCTGGGAAGAAGTCTTCATGGCCTAAAGTCCAAGTATAAAAGGATGAAACTGGTCTTAACATAATATTATCTAATATGATAATAGCCATAACAGACACAACAAGGGGACAATATTGAACAAGCATGATCTTCATGACTTGTTTCTACAAGTAGTCGATGATGCTCTACGTGGCTTTGTTCTTTGACACATTTTCCCTACATGGCAACATTTAAAATGATGGTGATAATTCATATGATACGAACTAAAACATTAAAAGTTAGTACTATACCTCGTCACTTACATGGCTTGTTGTGTTAGCTCATTTTTTTTTTCTTGTTCTTATCTTTCATTCCTATGCCTTGACAGCCTTTACTGTTGTCAACAATATTACTAAGCTTAGAGCTATGTTGCTCCTCTTAATTTCATAAGAATTGGCTAGCACATCATTGGCCATACTCCTCTTCTTACCACCACCCTTACTGTACTGTGGAGGTAGGATAAGGTCTTGTCTTATCTTATCTCATTGATCTTATTCCCTGACTAGCCTAATAAATGATCTATAAGTATTTTCCCTCATCACTTTGGAGTAGTATGAATGGACAAACCTTTTAGATTGAATTGTATTATGTCATGTACAAACTACTGCATGAAGGCATGGAATCCACATAGATTTATTCCCCGCAGGAACAGCATAACTCCTTCAAGTCTAACACGTACTTCTCATTACTTAATATATATTGCACTTGAAACACTTATCTATTAGGATTTCCTACACATGTTAGAGTATACTTGTTGCCTATCTTTCTTGGTCTTCTCAAGCTTATTTCGTGTAAAAGTCACCATTTTATCTTTCCATTTGCTTCATCAAATTGTTCATTTTTATTATTAAATATATCCTTACATCTTCTAATATGAATATTATTGGTTTCCCTCTAAACTTCATAATGGTAACATTGAATTATTTACACTTTCTGAGCAAACTTTGATTCTTATTTATCGTGCTAAATGCAACTCTGGTCAGGTTTATGGAAGAAACTTATTCAAATAATTCCAAACTGCTGTATTCTATATGTTGAACTCCTAATAATGATTTATTGAACTCAGGTGTTGTCTTTGACTTGGCACACATCCAAAACTTCAACCTTATTTTTTACTCCTCCATTGTTTCCAAACAATTGCATCCAAATGTTTGATGGAAACTTTGTAAATGTTGCTTGGCTGAATACTTCATAGCTGGCAAATGCCCTCAGCAAAGTACAAGAACAAAAAAAAATGGAATAAGAAGTTACTAGACAAATAAATTCATTTGTAGACAAGCATATTAATTAATCAATGTAATTGAAAAAAGCAACTAAACCACTACTTTTTGCATGTCAGAGATAAATTCTCATCCATGTTCATGAGGACATCCAATATCCGCGTGATCTCTCGGCAAAAATCAAGTCCAAGTGTCTTTTTTCTCTAGTTAGTATAGCATAAACAATAACGTGGAAAACTCGGTTCCCATTCTAACTCACTGCAACTAATAACGTGCCTCCATAATAACATTTAAAGAATAAACCATCAAGACTTATAAGAGATCTGTAACCACTCATTTTTGCACTCTTACTTGCTTTAAAAAATATATGTACAATTTGTCAAATCTAGCGGGCGAGTTTAGATGAAGACACTCAACCCCTAACTGTATTGTGGAACCATGGTTGCTTCTCTTAAATTTCGCATGGTAGTCCCATGGTGCAAGATATTGCTCTTTCTCATAACCTTCTACAATCTCTTTGGAAATAGGTATAACTAGAGGTGAAAGGGGTTGGGCCGGGTGGGTTTTTCCCAATGGGTTGGGGCATGAATTTTTTTGGATCGATTTTTTCAAGTCAAAAAACATACCAAGAACCATTTAACAATTGAAAAACCAACCCTTAACTAGTCCAATTTTTTGGGTGATTTTTTCGCGTCCAGAATTTCAATGAAAATAAATTAAATACAAAAATTTTCTTTACATATTAAAGGAGAGTTACGAGGTTTTACGTTGCACATGTGTCCCAACTTTTTCCCCTATATACATATTTTTGACAAATTTTAAATAATTATTGTAGCTTGGGTGAGTGGTTGTGCTATAAGACTTTCAAGTTGATTTTTTGAGGTTCGAATATTCTCACATCAAAATTTTTTTTCTTTTTTATTTTTTACAAACAATTTCTTTTTATAATTGACTAGATTTTAAATTGTTAATATAATATCTATGGAGAAAGGGACAAATATTACTTTTATGTTCTAATTTTGTAATATTTCTATATTGGTGAAAAAAATTCATAAAATATTCACTTTTTAAGAATACCCATAATAAGATTTATCTTTTTAAATTAGAAATGAATTTTTTACAAAAAAGAGGTTTGATTGTGGATTAAATACAACCATATGTTTTAAATATTATCATATTTTAATATAATTCATTCATTTTCTTATAAATGCCTTAATCCATAGCATAGCGCGGCCTCTAAGCTATTATAAGGTAAAATTTATCTTAATAAATAAAAACTACTAATTGTACATATTTGATGTATGAAATAAGTTATAAATAGGTACAAAATTCAACTCTAAAACATTAGATTATCATTTTTATGATCAAAATTTAATAATAAGATGAATTTCTTGTTATTTTATTTTACTTTTCATGTGATCGATCGATTTTAGGGCCGGCCCAGTGGGTTTTCGGGTCGGTTTTTTAGGACCTCAAAAACCATCCATATCCCTAAAATCATGTTTTTTCAGGTTCGATTTTCTTTTTTTTTTCCCCTTACACAACTATATAAATCTCCATCTCAATCAGTTGCACGAAATTTATTAGCCATATATTTATAAGCATCTAGAACTATCAGCATAACTATATAAATCTTTATCTCAATCAAGTGCGTGGTACACATTAGCCATGCATTTATAAGCATCTAGAACTTTCATCTTTGGGTCACTCCTCATTTTTCCATGCGTTTCTTCCCTACTCATTTCCTATCTACCAGAGGCTTCTTCAAAATCCTTCACAAGTATGGTTATGATTGGAACTCTTAATTTGAAAATAATTCAACTATTTTATCCAAGAGCAGAATATCTCCAAGGGACAACTAGCCTCAAAACAACTTACCATGCATCTCATCTTATCATTTTTTTTTAAATTTCACACCACAAAATATACTGCATTCCTTCACAATTTTCTTTAAATAACACTAGAGTTGGGGAAAAAAAGTATTACTAACTCTAAATTGACATCACCATATGGATTCTCTTACTTGAATTCAATTGGCTTCTTCTCATCTTCAACTTCACTCCCCTTTAAGTTATCTAGCTCCTTAATGGATAGGATTGACCAAATAATCAGATATAGCAACAATCCGGACTTACCATATCTTGTATTGATGCATATATTATGTAACCATAATTGTACACTGTTCACTCATATATTAATACACAACAACACACCCTAGAGGGTACGGTTGATCACAATTCTACACTTCTCCTGTACTTATTTCTTCATGGTATCAGAGCCTACAAGCCGAGAATACTCTCGCACACTATTCTGATTCTTTCATCCCCAATTTCTCTTTCTCCTCTGCCGATCATTTCAGCCAACCATGGCATCAAACACTGCTCAAGCCACAGGATCCAGTGCTATACAACTCCCAAATTTGCCGAACACAGTGCCATCCATCCCGGAAAAGCTTGATGGAAAGAATTACTACTTGTGGAAGAGTATTATGATCTCTCTCCTGCGCTCCTACAAACTTCTCGGCTATGCCGATGGGT
The DNA here is from genome assembly GCA_037672795.1 of Lagerstroemia speciosa. NCBI lineage: Eukaryota > Viridiplantae > Streptophyta > Magnoliopsida > Myrtales > Lythraceae > Lagerstroemia > Lagerstroemia speciosa. The sequence goes on along the minus strand of CM075308.1, from coordinate 6,590,989 downwards.
CACTTTCACCTCCAGCCCCGACAGTCACTGTGAAGCAAGGAGGATCAACCATTGAAACTGTGAATCCTGCATATGAGGAATGGCAAACTCTCGATCAATTCTGCTTACCTGCATTTACGTTTCTGTGACCTCAGAAATCGGACTCCAACTAGTCGGGCTCGACACTGCTGCTGCTGCGTGGAACAAGCTCAAAACACTATTTGACTCTCAAACCTATGCACAACGAGAGTTCCTCGAACAACAGTGGCGTGACATAATTAAAGGAGGTCGAAGTATGACTGATTACCTTAAGGAAGTCACGGATTTGGCCACCCGTTTCGGCCAAGTGGGCCAGCCGAAGTCCCCTGCTGAAGTAAACGATCGAGTGTTGGCCGGTCTTGGTGACGATTGGGAGCCTCTTATTCTGTCCCTTGCTCCAACGCTCGGCTCGATGACTGTCGATGAACTGTCGGCCCTACTGATGAATCAAGAAGCACGGCGTGATTATCGTCGATCCCGGAGCACTCCACCTCTCTCGGGTCTTTCTTCCGATGTTGTGCCCGTTGTTCATCTCGCTCACGGAGGGCGATCCCATGGCCGTGGACGTCACTTTACTCGTGGCGGGCGTGGCAATTTCCAGCACCACTCTTTCCCTCCAACCCTAATTTTTCACAGAGCTGGGATGGAAGAAGACGACCCCGTGGGTCTGGGCATCGTGGAAATAGCTCAGGCTTTTACAACTCAGGACCGGGCCCAACCAACTCAGGCTTCAACGGCCCACGTCAGTTCTCCAGGCCCACAGGCCCTGTTTCTCACTCTCCCGGGATTTTGGGCTCTCCAAGTCTGTCTGGGCCACATCTTTCTCCGAGTCTCTCTTCTGCTGGGCCTGGTCCAACAGTTTGGGCTCCCTCACCTCCAGCCTGTCAGCTGTGTACTCAGCCGGGTCATGTGGCAGCATTTTGCCCCTTCTTGCCTCAACCGGCCCAATTTCCACAGGCCCATACCATTTACACTGCAGACACCGGCACTCGGAATTTGGATTGGTACATCGACTCGGGAGCCACCAATCATGTGACAGCCGACTTTTCTAATTTGTCCATTCAAGAGGATCAGTCAAATCCGAGGCAGCTAGTAATTGGTGATGGTTCAGGTTTACCAGTCATTTCCTCTGGTTCCACTTCTCTTTCTACTCGTAATCGTTCACTGCTCTTAAACAATGTTTTGTGTGTCCCGACAATTTCGAAAAATTTACTTTCCGTCCCTAAATTTACCCGTGATAATTCATGTTATTTTGAATTTCACCCCTCTTATTTTGTTGTCAAGGACCTTCACACCCATCAGGAGCTGCTTCGGGGACCACTTAAGGATGGCTCTACTGCTTGCAGTCGTCGGCTGGTCGCTCTCTTTTTCCTCGGGCCTTCCTCACCACCTCTTCAAATACACTGTGGCATCAACGACTTGGCCATCCTGCGTCTCCCATTGTCAGTCGTGTTCTCTCGTCTTGTTCTAGTTCTACTGTTCGTCATTCCATGTCGAGTCCATGTTCATCCTGTCACATTGGGAAAATCTCTCAATTTTCTTTTCCTTCAACTATGAATAAAACTTCTTCTCCGTTGGATTTGATTCATACCGATATATGGGGTCCTGCATCTACTTTATCATATACAGGTCATTCTTATTATATTCATTTTCTTGATGACTATAGCAAATACTCGTGGTTCTATGTCATGAAAACACGGTCCGATGTTCTCTCGATTTTTCGCGCCTTTCGCCTTCAGGTCGAAAATCTCTTTAATCGAAGGATCAAGTTTCTTCAGTCTGATGGTGCCAAGGAATTTCTTTCCCACGAGTTTCAGAATGAATTACAGAGTAATGGTATTAGTCATCGCATCTCGTGCCCTCATACCTCTCAGCAAAATGGGTCTGCCGAACGCAAACATAGGCACATTGTTGACATGGGTCTCACGCTTCTTGCTCATTCTCACCTCCCTCTCAAATTTTGGGATTTTGCCTTTGAGACCTCTGTTTATCTCATTAATCGTCTCCCCACACGTTCTCTCGGGTTTTCTTCTCCTTTTCAAACTCTGTTCGGTTCCCCTCCCGACTACAACTTTCTTCGTGTTTTTGGATGTCTCTGTTTTCCTTATCTTCGTCCATACAATACCCATAAGCTTGCTTTTCGATCTCGTCCATGTGTCTTCTTAGGTTACCCGTCGAATTATCATGGCTATCGCTGTTTAGACCTAGCCTCCCGTCGTGTCTTCATTGTCCGTACTGTACAGTTTCATGAACATCAATTTCCTTTTAAGAGCAGTACACCAGACCCGACTGCATCGGTAAGTTCACCTCAGGTACCTCGTTCGGTTTCTTCCACTATCCTCCCCTTTCCTTCTTTATCTACTCCTGAACCTTTGCCACCGCTAGCTTCTTCATCCTCTGCAGATCCTTCGCTGGCTGTTTCTACTGAGTTACATGTGCCTGCTATTGTGCCTCCTGCTGCTCCTCCACGGACTCACCGTATGGTGACCCGGGCTCAGGACGGTTCCTTGCCACCGCGCCGTTTTTCCATCACTCGTCACCCTGCTGCTTTCACTGTCTCTGTTGATTTACAGGAACCTCGTTCCTTCTCTATCGCACAGAAGGATCCTCGTTGGCTTGCTGCTATGACTGATGAATATCGTGCCTTGATTGACAACCATACTTGGGAACTTGTTCCGCGTCCGTCCCATCGGAAAATTATAGGTTGCAAATGGGTCTATAAAGTGAAGCAGCGTTCGGATGGCTCAGTGGACCGTTTCAAAGCCCGGCTAGTGGCTCAGGGGTATACTCAACAGGAAGGTATTGACTACGATGAAACCTTTAGCCCCGTCATCAAACCTGTTACTCTCCGAACAGTTCTCTCCATTGCTACTTCCCTTGGATGGCCTATCCGACAGCTGGATGTCAAAAATGCCTTTCTGCATGGGTACTTGACTGAGGAAGTGTATATGGATCAACCGCCGGGTTTCACTGATTCTTTACACCCGGGTTATGTTTGCAGACTTCATCGCTCGCTCTATGGTCTCAAGCAGGCTCCACGAGCCTGGTTTCTCCGACTGAGCTCCTATCTCCTTCGGCTGGGGTTCACTGGTTCTGTTGCTGACACATCCTTATTTATTCTTCGCACAGCTGATTATGTCATCTTTCTGCTGGTTTACGTTGACGATATCATTATTACTGGTTCTCCTCATGCTCCCTTGACTTCCATTCTAGCGGATTTGCAGAAGGAATTTGCTATGAAGGATCTTGGTCCCTTACACTATTTCCTGGGCATAGAGGTACATAATAATTCTGAAGGTTTACTTCTCACACAATCCAAGTACACGCACTCTATTCTTGATCGTGCTACTATGCTGGACTGTAAGCCATCTTCCACTCCTGTTACCTCTGGTAGTCGATTATCGATCCATGAAGGGGATCCATTACCTGACCCGTCTGTTTATCGACGAGTCGTTGGATCTTTGCAATATTTGACTCTCACACGCCCTGACATTGCTTATGCTGTTCAACATGTCTGTCAATTTATGCATAAGCCCAGTACTGTTCACTGGACAGCTGTGAAGCGTATCCTTCGATACTTGAAAGGCTCGATCACCTCTGGATTACAAATTCGTCGAGATCCAGTATTCACACTTCATGGGTTCTCAGATGCTGATTGGGCTGGGAATCCTGACGACAGACGCTCTGTTAGTGCTTTCGCTATCTTTCTTGGTTCTAATATTGTTTCCTGGAGTTCCAAGAAACAGCGCACAGTGGCCCGCTCCAGCACTGAGTCTGAATACAAGAGCCTCGGCAACGCAACGGCAGAATTAATCTGGTTACAGTCACTTTTACAGGAGCTTGGTTTTCCTTCGCCTACTCCACCGACTCTTTGGTGTGACAACCTGTCAGCTGTCTATCTCACCGAAAACCCTATTTTTCATGCGCGGACCAAGCACATTGAGATTGATTATCATTTTGTTCGTGAACGTGTTGCCTGTCGCCAACTTCTTATCCGCTTCATCACCACCGACGATCAAGTTGCTGATGTTCTCACCAAGGGTCTCTCCTCCTCCCGTTTTCTCCTTCTCCGATCCAAGCTCAATGTTCGAGACGGCCCATTGCGCTTGCGGGGGAGTAATGGATAGGATTGACCAAATAATCAGATATAGCAACAATCCGGACTTACCATATCTTGTATTGATGCATATATTATGTAACCATAATTGTACACTGTTCACTCATATATTAATACACAACAACACACCCTAGAGGGTACGGTTGATCACAATTCTACACTTCTCCTGTACTTATTTCTTCACTCCTCAAGATGATAATACTCATCCACTTCAGGAAATACCACAAGCACACATTCTTCTTGATTAACTGACACGGATATAAATTCCTCTGTTTCCATTACACTGACTAATCTTTCTTCCCCTTCTTCCCTTAGTTTTTCAAATTTATAAATTAATGTGAGCCCTCAATTTTTTCTTTGTTTGCTTAGAACATTCTTCATTATAAGGAGTAGCTTCAATCCTTTGCATCAGTTTCTCCATATATGCAGTATAGTCATCATTAGCTTCGTCTCAGTCGTCCTCTCCAGGATTGTATGAACAAGTTGTAATGCGTTGCATATTAAGGATATGGTAACCCTCAAGGTTAGATTAAGTGAATAGGACTTGTGTCTGAATCGTAAGAAAGTTCATGAGGTCGGAAGTTCGATTCTGTCCTCAAGCTAGGTCACCACATATGTGACTTGTGCATGGATTTAATTGGTTTCATGGTTCCGGAAGAATATAGTTTTGTTAAAAGAAAAAGATATGGTGTGAATCATGAATTCAATAGCGTGAGGTCAAGATCCAAATATTGAAACCGACTAAGCCGGCTGGAGCTGTTGTGTTTAGGAGAGCAGGGAACCGTTGAGTAACGGCGTGAAGACGGCAGGCCGACGACCAGCCCATCTCTAGCCCTGAAACAGATCCGTCAAAAATAACGGCGCAGCAACGGCTCAGAGAAAATGGCGGGTGCGCGAGGCAGAACAGAACAAAACCACCTCCAACTACTTTTCGAAAATGAAAAGACAAAACCAACTCCCTTTCGTCGAATTGATTTCAATAACCAGAAAAAGAAAAAAAAATCTCTCCTCTGAGGGCTTCGAACTCTCTCTTTGCTTCTTTTTCTTCTTCTTCGTCCTCCCGTGGGATTGCAGACACCGATGTAGAAATTGTGAGCTGGAAATAATTGATTGATTGATTAGTTTTGATTGATCAATTAGTATACAGGAGAAAAATTCTGTGTAAGATCCCATGGGAGCTTGCATCTCATCTAATGCAAAGGCGGGGGCCTATTCGTCGAAGAATCTCCCAAAGGAGCCCCACCACCAGAAGCAAACCCAGTCCCGGCCACGGTCTGGACCCTTCTCTGGCCAGATACGCCGCTCTACCCCCCTCCGGCCCATCAATATCATCAGTAACCCCGTCGGAGACAATGTCCAGGAGAGGTGAATCTGTCTTTATTGGACTATGTGTTTTCAGTCATTCATTGTTGAGTCACTGGTTGTCGTGTATGAGGTCGTTGAATCGTGGATGTTCCTAAAAAATTTAACAAGCATGTGTCTCATTGTCGAGATCGGAGACACATGACAATTATATGCCTGGTGACATTCTGTGTGCAGTTGTGGAGGTGTTTGTGCTAATGTCTAGGTTATGATCCTCAATTTTTTTTTTCCTGGTGTGCGAAATAACGGGGTTGTTTTTTGTTTTCTTTTGTTTTTTTATCGTGATCGTACAATGTCATATATGTGTTTTACGTTTAGCTCAACAAAACAATTCCCAATTAATATCTTGTCCTTCTGGTCAAGGATGCTCACCCTCGTGTTAACCTTTTCTTGGATAACAAGGCAGTTCATGTTTGTATATCGGACAGATTAATGAACCATTTAGCCAATATCTGGTCAAGGTAGTTGTTATTGCTAGAAGACGTTCAAACATTTCCACTGGCATTGGTATGTCTCCTTTCCAAGCTTTCTTTCAGTCCGTACAAATGCTTGAAGAGTCATCTCTACGTCAAAGATGTATGAATTCCGGCAGAGATCTTCAAAATTCTCAAATGCCCTTGTCCTTGATTTGTTCTACAGTGTTATATTGCTGGATAGTATGCGATCTTTTAAGCTTAAACTTTTTCAGATGATGGGAAGCATTTTCTCGCCACTACATTAGTGCTGGAACCCAAACGATGCAATCCTTATATCGTTTGTTTCCCGTTTGTAAATTTGGGAACTTCATGATACAGGTACAAGTTTGGGAAGGAGCTGGGACGGGGCGAGTTTGGGATAACATACCGATGCGTGGAGAATGAAACGGGTGAGACATATGCCTGCAAGACTATATCGAAGGGGAAGCTGAGGACGGAGATCGATGTGGAGGATGTGAGGAGGGAGGTAGAGATCATGAGACACCTCCCCAAGCACCCCAATATCGTGACCCTGAAGGAAGCCTATGAGGACAAAGATGCTGTCTACTTGGTCATGGAGCTCTGTGAAGGCGGGGAGCTCTTTGATCGGATCGTGGCTCGAGGGCATTTCACAGAGCGGGCAGCAGCTAATATCACAAGGACAATAATCGAAGTTGTTAAGGTAAGAATAACAATTTTTGTGCTCGTATTTGACCGTTTTAGTAGAAGTGTTCTATTTTCAGACCAGATCTTCGCCATCTAGAGCAACTTCAGACAATGATGCCCAGGTGTTTTGTGAATCAATTGATTATACCTGAAAGTTATATTTCAAGTTTAACTTGCTTTTTCATGTAGAGCAACATGTCCAAGCGGTGCAGAATCTGTGGATTATCTTTTGAATGGCCATTTAAATCATAGTTTTGCCGGTTCTTACCTGGTCGTTGCAGGTATGTCACGAGCATGGAGTTATCCATCGTGATCTGAAGCCAGAGAATTTCTTGTTTGCAGACCCAACTGAAACTTCTCCGCTGAAAACAATTGACTTTGGTCTATCCACATTTTTTGAACCAGGTATACTAAAAAAAGTACTTGAGTTTCATTATTAACAATATTATAATTATGTCAAACTAAAGACAGTAAGTAAATTCAAATTGAATGTTGGTCATTTTACACATCATTGGTAGGTCAGCGATTCTGCGAAATAGTAGGGAGCCCGTACTACATGGCTCCAGAGGTGTTGAGGCGAGATTATGGACCAGAAGTAGATGTCTGGAGTGCTGGAGTTATCCTCTATATATTACTCTGTGGAGTTCCTCCCTTCTGGGCAGGCAAGTACTGAGTCTGTTCTTCATGTCCACTGAAATTGGATAATGGTGACGCAACTGTTTGGTAAATGGTCACTTATTCCTTTTGGCTCAAGGGCCATTCTCCTATGCCCGGTGCTGGTTCCATGTTATGGTTTAATAATCAATTATTCCCTTCTGCTCATGTCTGTTGGCCAGGACCGTGGTCAATCTTGATCTAGAAAAACCGATCCAGTGCTTAGTTTAAGTCTGAGTACAAATCATGGAATATCATTTTCTTGCTTTCATGATTCGCATTTTAAGATAGATCCAAGGAATCCCAATATGTTTTGTGTAATGGGTGACTTCCTGAGTTAGTGCAGAAACTGAAGAAGGAATTGCACAAGCAATTGTTCGAGGTGAGATCGATTTTGAGAGGGACCCATGGCCAAAGGTGTCAGCAGATGCGAAGGATCTCGTGAAATGTATGCTCGAACCTAATCCTTATAGCCGATTCACAGTCCAAGAAGTCCTCGGTATGCCCTCTAATTGATTAATCCTCAAAATGTTAGCCTAGTACATTCTATATGGAAAATAGTTTCCAAACCTTGAATATCTTCTTTCCTGCTATAATGCTTGTTGTTTCACCAGAAAGAGTTTCGGCTTTTCAGTTCGCACACGTGGAAAAAACACATATCTCATTCCTTCTACCTTCCTGTTTGTTGGTGATTTAAGATAAGATTTGAGATGCTGGTAAGCTAGAAATTTACTGATGCGATATTAATCCATGGATACAGAACATTCATGGATACAGAACATAGACAAGGCCTCAAACGTCTCCCTCGGAGAGAATGTCAGGGCTAAGATCAAGCAATTCTCCCTCATGAACAAGTTCAAGAAGAAAGTCCTACGAGTAAGTCCTCAAGCTCTACACCATTAACGAATTTTCCCAAGTTCTTTTCTGTCCTTAAGAAAAACCATCAGAGCATGATAGTTATCGCTACATTTTTAATTCTTTGCAAGTACATTACAAGCCGATACTGTTTTGCCACTTCCACGGGGATCATGGCTATTCATGCCCTTAACCTTGGACGCTTATTGGAATAAATTCCAACACTCGACCAGTCAAGTTATAGGTCCATGGTTTTGTAACTAACTCAAATACTCATTGGATCCACAGCTTGACAATTACTCTCATCTTAGCTCAACTCATCTATAACTGTTGTTCGAACAGTTCAGTGCAGCCTGCCAACTCATGGGAAGAGTGTTGTGTAGAAACTGTTGGTTCTGCTATCGAGTCTCTATAATCTGACCTTGAGAATGGAGAGAAACTTACACAAACACGGGCTTAGTCTCTTACTGGACTAGATATGACTCTTGGTCTGGCCAAAGGATTGTGGCCTGGGCACTTTAGCAAGTTGGGTCAATGATAACTTGCAGGCCTGCCTTAGTCAGGTCTGGATAAGATAGTCGTCAACCTTATCCTCGGCACTTCACTTTAGGTCGTTGCAGACAATTTGCCTGAGGAGCAGGTGGACCAGATCAAGGAGATGTTCTACACCATGGACATTGACAAAACAGGGGACCTGACATTTGAGGAGCTAAAACATGGGCTCCACAAATACGGCCAACCTGTAGCTGATCCTGAGGTTCAGATGCTCATGGATGCTGTAAGTTCTTTGATCAATACTGTCTTGTTCCACCTCTCTGTTTTTGTCCTTCCTCATCTTCTTACTCTTGCAAATTCAAGACTTGTGCTTTGCAGAAGTTCCAATGACTTTGACTAATTAACCCAAACTTCTAGAAGTTTAAGGAAGCGTGGTTTAGTAGTTCCTTCATGTATTTGGAGCTTCCACGGGCAAATAGAACTATGATAAGGGTATCGGTATTTGAGAATTTATGGATACCCCTTATTGATTGAGTTCAGGATCATATGTTGAGTTTAGTCAACCTCGGCTTTGAATTGGTTAAAGTCTCATTTACTTCTTCTCTTGGCTTGTGAGGAATCTCTAAGTTTGATATTATTGTGGCTATTGGAAAAAGGCGGATGCAGATGGAAGTGGAACAATAGACTGCGAGGAGTTCTTGACCATGTCAGTTCACCTGAAAAGGATCGACAGTGATGAGCAACTATCTCAGGCTTTTGAATTCTTCGACAAGAACCAGAGTGGATACATTGAATTTGACGAGCTGAGAGACGCCCTTGTCGACGATCATCTGGGACCCAACAACAATCAAGTCATCGAAGACATCATATATGATGCTGATCTGGATAAGGTAAAACTAGTAGCCTCTCTTTTGTTACACGTGTTTTGCTAACTTGTAATTATGATCTGAACTTTTCCCAAAGCAAAGTACAAATGAAAATCCCAGTTTTCCAACACGGTTTATCTCTAATAATTTGAAACTCAAGCATGGCAAATTTGAGGGAACTGGCAAGATCTGAGAAAGAACCGACCTGGTTGAGAATCCGATCCAACAGGGGCCCTTTCATCTTGTAATCTTTCATATCATGTTTTAAACTTGAATAACATCAGAAACCTTTCAAACCCAACCACATAAGAAACTAGAATTATGATAAACATTGATTTCCAGAATCAAATCATGCTTTCCTTGTTCTTGTTCCCTGTTCATTTTTTGGAATACAGGATGGGCGAATCAGCTACGATGAGTTCAGGGCGATGATGAAGATGGGAATGGACTGGAAGATGGCTTCTCGCCAATATTCAAGAGCTATGCTCAATGCCCTCAGCCTCAGGCTCTTCAAAGAGAAGAATTCATTAAAAAACTAAATTGGAATATGAAAAATTGAAAACGAAAAAACAGAGAGAGGGAGAGAGGGAGAGACTCTTCACTGCGGAGGTTTATAGAAGAACAAGAGAGGTAACTATCAATGTAACTGTTTACTCCATTAAACGTGCTTCAATTCAATATGTATGTATGTGTGCGTGTATATATAAATGTTATAGAGTTATGTTGTGACAAAGAAAAAAGGAAATGAAATTGGGATTTTTGGAGATTCATGATTGCAGAAATTAGTACTTATCACCCATTTTTAACTGTTTCTCCTCCATGTACATTTGGCATGCATAGCAGCTTCAACAACTCCACCAGCATAGACCAATTTGGCAAGCAGTTTTGAGTGAGAAAGTAGCTGACCAGTAAGGCATTGTAATCTCTACTAATTGTCATTGCAGCCAAGGGAAGCATATGCAATGCTGCAACGTCACGAGCCGATCATTCAAAAGTGTCAGCTGTTAATACTCTTGAAATCATTGAACCTCACACACATATATATATATATACACACACACACACACACATACACACACGCCAGATCCCCTCCTTGCCCATGAGATTGTGAAGTGTGAGAAACTTTGTTTTTAAGGCCTGGTGACCACTTGGCCAGGTTCGAATAACTCCCAGCTCAGGGTTAAGTTCTAGACTGTTTCCCACGGTCGTGTCTTCACAGCATTGTCTCCTCCCACAGTGCAGAGGCTCCGTGAACAGCAACTTCTCTCCATTCCTTTTGCTTCGAGTCTTTCACCCATAAGAGCAGTGCGTGGTACTTCTCTTGTCATTAATGCTATTTAGAAATGGCATAAGTTACTACATGGAGGCTTTACCAAATTTTTTTTTTAAAAAAGAATTGGTTAATTAATCAGGCTGAATGAACATCAAAATCAGATAATATACAAGACTAAGTCGGAAAATTACTTGGGAGGTGGAAAGCCCTTATCCTCTTATAGGAATTTACTGACCCACCTGACCCATATGCAGCTTCAGCTTGAGAGGTTTGGAGATGCCCACAGAAAATATCGAGAGAAATTTTATATTAAAAAAATGGTGTTTTCGAAAATATTTTTTCAAATACCGTTTTAGTTTTGTAATGAGATGTTGAACATGCTATCTTTAATGTCTTTAAAATCAAAAATTCGATATGCCTTTTTCTTTACAAAAAAATGGAATTGCATAGTGAACATGTAATTTTAAAACTATATTCACAAAAATATATAATTTTTTAAAAATCTTATTCTCGAATAGACGGTATTTTAAAAAATAATGAATTATCGTCAAAAATAGTACCTCACACTATAAAAGGTTGATTTTTTTCTGTCCTATCTATGTTGTTTCAATTTTATTTCGAAAAGAAAAAACAAAATAGTATGGTAACATATAATAGTGTAATATTAATTGAAGTACCACAAATATTATTGAGAGTAAGATGTAAATAATAACAATTTTCTTTTATTCAATTGATAACATGGTAAATGAGGGACATGAAGTACAATTTGTGAATTTTTTGGCAGAAAATAATTTATCGTATAATAGATAATTCAATAATAGTTCGTGATAAAATGGAGATTTTGATAATAGTTCGTGATAGAATAGAGAATTCGATAATATTTCATGGTAGAATAGGAAAATTCGATGATAATTCTCGATAGAATATAGAATTCGATAACAGTTTTTGATTTTTTAGGACAAGCTGAACGCCACGTAAGATACGTTAGACTTCGTTTGCACAGTCAGCAAAATTGACAGTACGCGTCAGCAATTAACTATCAAAATTAACAGCGTGGTAGATTAGAAAAATATAATATAGTTCGTAATTTTTTTTAAAGAAGTTCACAGTAGAATAAGAAATTCTATAATAATTTATTATTTTTTTAGTTAAATAATCCGTAATTTTTGGCCGTTTCTCTCTCGGGGTCACTCTGGGGGTAAAAGGGGAGGGCCCGGAGGGGTGGAAAAAAAAGTCCTACCCAGTACTAGACTCCGTGCAGTGCAGGGGGCTTCTTTTTCAATACCAGGGCATAACTGGGCTGTTACAGTTAGCCACCTGTCATTGCGGCCGCCAGACTCAATCACCTCACCTCCTAAGCCACCCCCTTCCCAGCCCAATGCCTTGGAACTAGCTTCGAGTTCCACTAGTTAGTTTTAAGTTCAGTTCTTCCGTGTGATAGTCCATGCAAGTGCATGTATTTAAATTCATTTAGTTATACGAGCTAAACGCACTACGATCATGCTAACCCAGTATTAAAGAGATTATATTTATGTTTGACAATCATGACCCCCATGATAAACAAGTCCTATACAGATCCCGAATTTCCTGCTTTGAACTCGTTTACACACAAACACTCGGTCAAGCCTAGCGCTGGCAACAAAAGGGTTGGGGTCTACGAAATTCGGGCAGAGAGCCATTTTGGAGAACCTACCATCCCCAAAAGTGATAACAGCTCTCCTCGCCCATATCCTAGAAACTAGGAATGAATATACTTGTTTATGTAATCTACTCCATCCATAGTTATATAACAATCAGGAGATAGGTCTCCACGCAGCAATCCTTTTCTAATATAAATTACGTTGTATTAAACCTTCTAGTCAGCTATGTACACATCTGAAACCATATACATGGACTGAAAAGCAAGAAAGTAAAATGGAAACCTGCTTTTGCTGCTAATGCTTCATTCCCTCCAATAAAATGTCCTTCATATTCAACGCATCCTTCAAAGTTGGAACCGCAAGACCTTATGCAGCAGCCTCAAAATTCGAGGAATCCTTCCTTAAGACCTGAGATCCGTCTGATCTACTCATTGCAAAGAGACTTTCTGCTCGAGGATGTTCCACCAGCAAGGCGCTGTGGAGGGGTTCTTTTACTCATCGACGTGTCTGACACATCTGGCATGTGGTCGAGGACTTCACGTTGGCAAAGGTGCAGCGGTCGCAAGACCAGTGGCTCGAGTCATCTGTTCGGCTCGCCGAACTGGCTCTGGCAGTTACCTTGCCTTTCCCACTCCGGGACTTGCTGCTTGTGCTGCTCCCTCCATTCTTCGAGCTTCCTGCTCGGCTGCAAGCTCCACCGGAGTCCACATCGGATAGCCCGCTCTCAAGTGCCCTGACTAGGTTCTCAAAATAATTCTTGGTGACACTGATGCAACAGAGGTTAAGACAACATTAAATGAAAGGTTATCACAGGAAAAAGTTTCAGTCAGTCAAAATTGACTCAGTTTAGGGAACTGACACGGTCACCGAGGAATAAGTACTTCCGTGCATCTAAACTAAATTTGTCAAGTTTACAGAAAGGTAAATGATGCCGTTGCAAATTTTTTCTGGAAATAAGGTTACACAGCTTGTGTGACCTGCTTCAAATCACGAACTCCAGACCCAATGTGGATGCATTCTAATACTGAGACCAAAATCATGCAGAGAAATTCACATATTGGAACAGCTTTTATGTGTAATACATTTACTCAACTCTTTAAGAACAGGAAAGCAGTGCTGTCCCTTTCATTGTTCATCCATTTAAACCAAAATGGCATAAAGGGCAATCCAACTCATAATCTGAAAAATCTCATAAAGCACTGTTTGGTGGACACCTGGAGCACTTCATTTCTAGTCACACGCTCCTCAGAGGTGTCAATCTTTCTAACAACTATAATTGACAAAGAAATATTCCATGCCCTTCTTCCAAAGTTGGTGCGCAATATCTATATTCCAAAAGCTTTTCAGTTTTAAGAAACGAAACAATCTTTTGAACATAAATTAACATGGACCAGCTGATAAAGCATCCAAGCATATCTAGAAACCCAAAAAATTGTTTTTGCATGTGAGGAGGGCAGCTCAGCCACTAAACCAAGAGAGCTTTCTTAACAGACCACCCAAGTCACCCAAGGAGAAAAAGTTACCTGGTAAGTCCTGCCAACTTTGTACGGAAATCATTAAAGCTGCTAGATGCTGCGCCATCATCACTAAGGAACTGATGCAATTCTTTTTCTGCACACTGATGCAGTCTTTCCAAGCCAGACTCTGCCTCACCTGTTATACGAGTAAGTTGTAAGATTTTGGTAAGGGCAAAAACTTATACAGTATATATTGTGAAATAAGAACGCACACAAACCTTGCAAGTATTCAAAAAATTGCTTCTTTGCATGTTCATGTTCAGGCAGATAATACCCATATGCATAAGTCCACTTTAGCACTCTCCTACATTCTACTATCTGCAGATAATAAGAATTATAAGCATTCATAAATAGACAGGTTAGTCTTACTTGAAGCTGTCAATCTACCACCAAATTGATGTCAGTTATTTTCATCAAGCTGTCAATATTTGGAATCAAGGTAACTAGCCATGGAGTCTCATGTCACCTGTTGCCAGGCTTCTATGATGAACTTGAGCTGGGATTCTGGCTGGCACTGTGTATCACTAAGCTTCTCGAGCTGATAAAAAGTAACAGAAACAATTCTAAATGAAATTAAAAGATGATAAATTGATCAAATAATGTCAGTATCAACCTGTTGAAAGACAACAGAATCAAGGTAGCTTAGACAAGCATAAAGCAGCTTGATACAATATTGCCTTTCTTTCATCTAATATGAGAAATTGATTCTGACAAATCTCTCAGGTCACTGTATGGTCCTAACTAGACCAACAGATGATTAATATACTCAGAGCAAACCTTCCAAGCTAGAATTTAGACAGCTTGAAACTATTTTTCCTACTATGAACGCAACACATGTTTAAATTCAAATTATGAAAAATACTGAATGCTGCTCCATGTAGAACTTCTACCAACCAGCCAAAGCATCTGCAGATAGTAATGAATACCTCTTACAAATCATCATACAGGATTATGTGACTTTAGCATGACATTTTTCATCAAACAACCAATCTGCATTTGAGAATCAGATACAGAAGAGATTTCCCAGTTTTCAATCATATAATAAAACTGAAATAATACCCAACCAATTGTTATGGAAGAAATCTTGTTTACAGCATTGCTCAGATCACTTATAAAAACGTGTCTTCCACTAAATCTAATAAATATACTAGGACTTAAAGAAACGACAAATCTAGATTTTTCCGCTCATCAAGAGAGCGAACTGCTACAATCCACTTAAACAACCCCTTATTCAGGAAGAAAGGAAAGCATGACTAGAGCACCAAATTATTCTTCCCACACATAAAAACTTTACTGAAATATGGGGAAGCAAGGAATATATACACTATAATCAACTAAACATCAGCAAATGCTACTCACATTCACAGTTTGCATCTGGTTCAAATCAGCCAGAGCTTTCTGCCTTGACTGCCAAGTAAAATAGAAAATTTCAAATAAGTGTTAGGTGTATGTCAATTTAAAATTTAACAATAATGAGAAGAAATAAAATAGATCAATCCGCCTTGGGGCACAAAAATGAGAGAGATTGAACACATACAGATTGATTACTCGCCCATCGCTCATAATAATGTGTGTACCTCTCCAATGAATTTTTTGCCATTTCTCTCCTCCTCTCAGCCTCATCATACTGAAAAGATTTTAAAGGCACATATGAGAACTTCGTAGAACAAGCATGTACAACAATACATAAAACTGCTTATTGATAAACGAGAGTTGGCGTTTCTTCAATAATATAACCATGTCCAAGAACTAAAGCTCAATAGTTCATACTGCGCCCTCTTGTTTCGCGGCCTCATAACGATTGCAGGCATAAAAACCACCAGTTCTCTCCCCATGATCAGACCATGCACCAAGACAAAGCCTGGTCTCACAGAAAACAGAGAAATAGAAGAAAACAATGACATTTGAATTATAGGCAAGAATGGACATATTCTGAGGTAAATGCTAAATAATGATGTATGACATTTGCAAATCATTTAATCCAGCAAAGAACAAAAGAATAAATGAATATCCTCAGATGGAAGATTAAGCTTACCAGCAGAATTCAAATTTACATGGGGGTGTGCATGTCATATGCATACACCCTTGGTTTTTCTCAATTGGCCGTTTGCACTTAGGACAAGGCTTTGAATTGGCAAGGATCCTGGACATCATTTCATCATGTATTAGTATTACAAATAAAAAAGGCTTGGAATATTCTTATCTACAAATCAAGCCTTAAGAAAGGAGCAGAAATACAATTAGAATTAGCTATAAGAAAAAATGCAAGGAAAAGAAGATGATCGAAGATTTCAGCTAAGCCATCTTTTTCCTTGGACTTTCACCTAGCTGATTGATTCAAAAGTCAAAACCTGGCTATGAACTTTAGAGATGCTTAAAATGTTGCAAGTTTGGTAACATTAAGCAAGAGGTAAGCTAGTCTTCAGAATTGAGAAAAAAATCTAAGAGTGAACTAAATCAAGACTCTTTAGATGAGACAGAAGTGAACACTAGGAGTGAAAACAAGAATTGAATATGAATGCAGGATGATAATCAAACATGAAAGATTTGAGAAATGTAGAGATGAAAGGTAAGTAGGGGGCCAGTGTCTATTAAACAAGTAGAATCACTTTCAGATGTACTTGATTTTGAGCCCAGGCAAATAGAAAATGCATGATTTGGACCATTTGGTAACACGGTATACTAATCACACATTGTAAAGAACAACAAATACAAGAAAATCATATTTCTATCTAATAGACAGTGGAACATCAACAAAATTACAATGTAGGAAACATCGCAAAAATCATATAATTCTTCAAAACTACGCAATACCAGCAACCAAGTAGAAAAAGCTAATGCGAATAAACTAGCTATAATTGTAACATGGAATGCCAGAAAAAACTTCCACTTTAAACATTAAGCCATATACCAGTTCATGTTCTCAGACTCAGCACTATTTTTCATTATCCACTTAGCCACAGTGCCACAGTCAACAGGACGGTGAGCTTCTTCTGTACACTGTCTCAAAACAAAATAGGATGAATTTTCATGGTTATTAACTATAAGTGTTATGGACATGACCAAAAAATTAGTCAAAGCTTACATTCCAGCAAAAGTTATATAAGCACGTGCAGCAAACATCATAACCTTCACTTCCAGCAGCAAACTCAACAGCATACTCGCAACCAGGGGCTGGACACCACTTGGTCTAGAAAGTGTATAAAAGCAAGAAAGCAGAGATGTTCAATATTAGTAAAATCACTGTCTTCTCTCAACACAATACAGGACAAGTACAGCTAAAAAAACAGATCTCACAATAAATTTAAGAAAGTGAATGCTTCAATTAATGGGTGAATTCCTGACAAACCTTTCTGTTGTCTTCGATGTAAGACCGGAGAAGGTATAGAGAGTATTTCTTCTTCTCATCATCAGCTGCTAGAAGATCTATCATGCTTTGGCCAACAGCAGCACAGCAAGATGGATCGGGACATCTCAGTGACAAACATCCAGGACCACCATTAATGGATGTGCTTATGTAACCTACATAAAAATATTTAAGAAAAGCTCATTGATATATTACAGGCAACAGGTAAAAATACATAGAAAAGACATAATAATTTCAAAAAACAAAAGTGCACAAATTAGAACATTGTTGTCAAAAGCGCTCGCCCCATCGCTTAAGGGCACCAGGTGCAGTGACACAGGGGTTCAGCGCTTTGTCTTGGCCCAGGCGCGGCTCCTTCAGTCAAGCGCGTGTGAGGCGAGCGCTTTTGCACTTTTCTGTGAGGCGCAAGGCGTGCGCTTCAGACACCTCATTGAAGTCAATGTGCCCACAGCCTTTTGGGCTTACTGTTTTTGTTTGCGGGCTGGGCCCAACAGTTCTCTTTTCAGCCCACGTAGTAAATTAAGTTAAAAAACAGAACAGAACAATTGAAAATGAAAGTATTTTAGTTCAAGTTGCTCCTGTTCTTTGCGTCTTGCCACTGCCGCTGCATATTCTTCACATCTCTCAAGCGGCTCCTGCTTCTCCTTCATCTGTCGCTCCCCGATTCCTCCTCCTTTATTTGCGTCTGCTGTTGATTCCTTCTTTTCAGTTCCTGATCAGCTTGTTCTTCTGATCAGTTTATTCTTCGATTCTGGATCAGCTTCTTCATCTTTTCGTGCTTCTGGTGAAGCAACTGCTCACTCCTGAACAGCTTCTTCTTCTCATGATTCTTCTTTGGTGTTGATTCTGGTGCTTTTTCTTCTTCTTCTATGGTGAATCACTTGCTGTTTATTCTAGTGCTTTTTCTTCTTCTTCTTCTTCTATGCTGCAGCTGCAGCTGATGCTAATTCTTGTTCTTCTGTTATTCCTTTGCTTTTGATTCTACTGCTTCCTCCTTGAATAGCTGGTTTGCTTTGATGGATTAAGTTTTGAATTGCTATTTATTATATGAAAATAGTAGATATAATGCCTTTTTATAAGATGTGCCTTCACTCAGGCGAGCGCTTTTTTGCGCCTTGCGCCTCAGGCGATATGGGACCTTTTGTGCCTTGCGCTTTTGATTACCTTGAATTAGAGACTGACTAAATAAAACAAACTTTGACAGTATTGGAATCTTGAAAATGAGAGAACAAAGATGGAGGAAGGGCTTCTAACTAATGACTATGGAAAGACAAAAAGTATCTTGTGTAAAGGAGTATCTGATGAACAAAATTTAGTAAATATATTCAGCTGACAAAGAAACAAAAGATAACGCATGGTTGATCCTACAGATTATAAGTCTCTTCATACACACTAAAAATATCAAAGCATAAATTTAAACGAACCTGCCCAGCAAGTGCTGCAGAAAGGATGACCGCAAGCAACTGAATAAATCTTATCACAAGGATAGGACTCAAAACAGATTCCACAAGTAAGCTGCATAAGGACACTGGGTCAATTTCACAAATATGCCCAATCACTGTGAACCCCAAAGCTGATCAATTTAAGCACTCCAAAGAGCTCACTTCTCTGGCATTAGGGTACTCCACAATAGGCCTTTCCAGTAAGCCCACTGCTTTCCGCACTCCATCTTCATCAAACCATGCATCATGCACTTTACTTACACTCCTACAATTAAAACTCTCTCCGATGAATATCCAAATGAGAAAAACATAAACATTCATTTGTATAGTAATATATGCTGCCCAAGAGTCGCAAGAAGCACCCAATCTTTCTGAAAGATAAAAATAGCCAGGATAATCTCAAGACAAGTTATTCAGATTGCTTTTACTAAAAAAAGAAATTCAGATTGGCACTGTAGTGCATAAATCTTGTCACGAGCATACTGTCATGTCACCAGCAAAAATTATAAAGAAAAGCCCATATACCAGTTATAATGGCGTAGTAGGATGATTGCATCATCCCTTGATATAGAGAGAACAGTAGATACTCTTGTTATGTCATCCTCTTGACGCTGCTGTATATCTGCTTCTGTCAGAATGGTGTAGTTTTGCTGGAATAGAAATCATAAATCATGAATAATAAGTTAATTAGACCAACTCAGACAATACATATACCCCCTCTGAAGCAATATACAAATAAAATAACACTAACTGCATAGGCACAATTGCATGGCCTATAGAAAGCTAGAAACAACTAAGAGAGGCAGCATATCACCTCAACTAAAACCTGGAAGAGACAGTTGAAGCTTCAAGAGACAGCATCAAAAAGAACATAAGACAAGACAATGGAGATAAGCAAACAGCCGAGCAAAATACATTCTATGTTAAATATGATGGATTTCTTTCTGCAACAGTCAACTACATGGTGACCTTAATAGAGGCGCATTAATGGAAGTGATTCAAAACATAATACAATGTTGTCCTGTACTGCAACGTGTTCACATTTGTAGTCATTCTGTATGTGACAATCAATTTTAGAACCATAGTTTCTCTAAAAATTAAACTCTCTTCTTGCGTTTATGCCATTAGAGAGACCAGAGGGAGATCTGCTATGGGCACAAAGAAACGAACAAGTGAGTAACGACTACAAAAATCTGTTCTACTGAGTCACTCAACCTAGCAGTTATTGATGACAAATGAAACCAAACACAAATAATCATGGTAGTTCACCATTAACTTATTTCTCCAACTCTTTGCATACGTTCTCCAAATGGATGAAGGATAACTTGCCAACACTGGCATGGCTCATCACCGAACAAAGATAATGCTCTATTCTTCCTCCATATGATATGTAATTACAGGTGGATCCAGTGAACTTAGGAAATTCTGCATCGAGTAACTGGTCCCAATAATGCAGTCCTGAGGTGACTTCCCTCATCTCTGAAGGACCACATCCCCACCAAGGATATTATAGCTCAATTAGGAGAATGATCAACTAACTATAGTGTCTCCATTTGGCTGGTCCCAGGGGCGTGTTTGATGCATCAGATGCGCTGGAGAGATTCAATGCCCTATTGTAGGTGGAAGTGCTTTATACTGCACGGTACGTATTGGAAATTTCAGTGGTTTTTCTACCTTTCAAACTCTACTGCCACTGTTCTAATCCTTTAACCCTATTCAGCAACTTTCCAACTGGCTAGGATCCATTCAGCAAATTCAGGGTGTCAGTCGACTCGGATGGTTATTCTATTTCAATTAACCTTTCCTTATGCTTTCACTTTACTGTCCAAGTAAAAGCTAAAATTTTCCTTATTTGTCAAGAGGGCGCAGGGTGAGGTGGGGAGGCGGCATAAAAGAAGATGAATAGCCATAATATACATTTGTACAGAACCTCCCCTTAAGTAGTAATACCTATATAGGAGGGTACTTCTTCACTAGATATGCTCGATTGAACAGTCCAAGATCACAGAAAAATGAAACAACAATCACGTGCCGTCCCTAAAAATTTGAATTAAACCAAATTAGATATATACATCAATTCGCCAAGATTATTCCATTGGGCATACAATCAGATAGACCAGAGACACCCCACATGCTTCCAAGAAATCAAAGAAGTACCAATCAAACCTATCGAGAACCATCAGCAGAAAAACAAATAAGGGGGACAAAGTTCCCAAGCTTCGCAGTCAAGTGCAGAGGGATAAATCAGATGCTCCGACAGCCGGAGGCCTCTCAGTGACAAAAACATCAGAGCAGAGGGGAATTTCCATCGACCAGAGCACAAGAAATGTCCGAACTAGGTCTCACCTGGTACCTATGAGCTGCCTTTATATCAGAGTCGTCATCAGCATCCTCGACGAACTCATAGTCATCAACGTCAGCATTGTCGCTGTTGCAGTAGTCATCGGCCTCGCCGCTGTAGAAATCTTCGTCCAACGACTCCACATCGTTTGCGTCGTGCATGTCATCCTCGGAGTCCATCAGTGCATCAAACCACAAACCCTAGACCTAACCCTAGGGCAAGCTTCAGGTGAAGGGGATCCGATGAAAAGCACAATAGGAAGGGAAGAAGGATATCGGGATTGGATTGAGGATGGATCAAGGAATCAAGACCAGAGAGATTGCTCTGAATTCAGGATGAAATCCTCGGGACCGGCGAGGATAATGCGACGAAATCGCGAGGTTTGACAGTGGAGAAGCTACAGGTACGAAACTCAGCTCCTCGCAGTACATTTCTTTTTTTTTTTTTTTTTTTCCACCCGGTGTCCGGTACTCGAAGGCTGGCCGACTAATCCAGATTCAGGGTACTGTCGGGCGGTTTTCCGGGATCCCTCCCAAGAAGGTCTGCTGCGTTCACAGGGGCTCGAACCCGGCACCTCTATTTAAGCGATACAAGTCCCTTCCACTTACGCTAACCTTCGTTGGTTCGCAGTACATTTCTCGATACGTAGATAGATAGATAGATATATATATTTATATATGAACACATGCATATGCACCCGCATAGAGAGAGAGAGAGAGAGCGCGCAAGAAAAGGGTTGGAATGGCCTGGTTAAGGGAAGAGTACACCTAATAATGGTCAAACATTCTTTTGCAGACTAAAAGGGGAACAACTAATCTAGTGCCCAATATATAATTAGTTGATTATGTAAATTACCATTTAAATTTAAATACATGTAAAATCTGAGAAAATCTTATACGTAACAGTATTATCACGTGATAATATTTATGTGATGACACTAACCAATAGTATCAAGTTATTTTTAGAATTATTTTTTCCGTTTAAACTTTATTAAAATTTCTAAAAATAACTAAATTATATTAACTTGTAATATCACATCAGCACTGCTACGCAGAATAGTTGTTACATGCAAGATTCTCTCGTCAAATGAATCCTCAAAAATTATAAAAATCTTACGCATGTTAATATCTGAATTTTATACAAAGAACTTGTGTATTAGATATTGTATATTTACTCCTAAAAAAGAGTTAACAGTAGTAAACAACGAATACTATGGTACGAAAAGAATTTAAACTTGAAATCTCAACCACACTAGTAGTAGTATGAGACTGAGTTCTACAAGATTCCTTAGAGGAAGATGCCAAAGTCGTCGAGGGGATCCTCTCTATCCAACATTAAGTGAAAATATAATCCAAGAATAGATGTGCAAATCCATAAGAGCTAATTTCGTAGAAGCGAGAAGAGTTTCCCTCGATTATGAAACTAGAAGAGGTGGTTATATGCAATTATCAATAAATAGAATTTTATTCGTTGGTTAAATTTTATGGGTCACAATGATTTTCAAAACTTTTTACGCTCATAATCAGATTGATTCATTGAATTATTATATAATATATATTCTCTATTCTTTATACTAAAGGAGAGTACTAAAACTTTCCTATTGGCACGTGTCTCAACTCTTCTATTGACACCTATAAACTATTTCCCATATATATATGTTTCTTTTTTCAATCCGCCATTTAAAAAAGTTTTATTTGGCTTAATGGTAGGTAGTGTTGCAACAATCTCATCTGGATGGTTCAGGTTCAAACCTCCTCATGATAATTTTTCTCTTTTTATTTGTTTTTTCTTGAGCAATTTTAATATAACACAATAATATAGTCAGGGGCCATATGATTTGTAATACAAAGTTGGAACGGAATGACGAATTTTGTTTGATTATAAGAATGGAACTAATGGATTTTATTTTATTATGAATTTGATTTTGTGAGTATATCAAGAGAATAAGTTTTCTTTATTTAGAAGAATCGAATCCCTCATTTAATGAAAATGGAATGAAATTATTTGTTAATAAATATGTACAAAGGAATTAGTATTTCCAATTCCCTTTCTTGTGTTAGCTCTACACAAAACAAATGACCTCTTGGTACAATTAATTAGACTTAAATACAATAGATTATTAGTATATTGTTTATGGAAAAAGAGATAAATATTATCTTTATATCCTAATTTTTAATGTTTATTATTCATATGCTGATAAATAAAAAATTATAAAATATTTACTTTACGATTATACAAATAATAAGATATCTCTTTTAAATTATAAATAATTTTTTAATAAAAAAGAGGTTTGATTATGTGTTGAACACAATCATATCTTTTAAAGATTTCCATACTTTAATATAATTCATTTATTTTCTTATAAAAAATCGTTACATTTATTATCTTAATCCGTTGTGTAGTGCAGGTTTCTAACCTAGTATAATTATTATACCAAGATAATGTGAATTTTCTATGAATATTAGCAACATTAAAATTTTGTATAAAATAAACTCGACAAATAACTTTTCAAAAAATTTATCATAATAGAAGTTTTCAATTTTAAATAATCGACAATTTTTTTAATTTTATTATTAAAGACAAGATTTTAATTTTTAGTTACGAATAAATTTTATAATTATATTATTTTAACAAACTTGTTATATGGACTTGTCAAGAAATATTTATTTATTGTAAAAAAAGGACTTTTGTGACACATTTTAACTATTGTTGTAAAATTATTTAAAAGTTATGACAAAATATTTTGTCTAAACTCCTAATGACGGATCCTAAAGTTGTCACACTAAATAACAAAATATTGTGATGAATTTTAATTCATTATATATATACCTATTACAATGAAGTTATTTTGACAATACTGGTGCCAAAGAATTTTAACATGTCATGATAAAAATAGCTATATCATGACTTAAATTTTACTGGGAGTAAAATTTAAATAGCACTGCTTGAAGAACAGTTTTTAAAAATAGTACCAATTTGTAAATAGTAATAAAAGTAGCACCACTATAAATTATATTTTAATAACATTTTAAAAAATCTCCAAAACACCCTTCATCTCCTTCATCTACTCTCCCTCCTTCCCTCCCTTCCAAGCAGGTAGCCCCCAAGCCCCTGAGCATAGGAGCCCGAGCCTGCCCCGAGCACTAGAGCTGCTGTCAGGATCCCCCGGGCCAAGCACCCGAGCCCGAGCCCCCGAGCCCAGCTGCTTCCCTGAGACCCCGTTGAGCCCCGACTTGCTGACCCGAGCCCCCGATCTGCTGCCCCGAGCCCCCGAGCTACTCCCTGAAACTGCTACCCCTTCCGTTGTTCTTGGCCTTGATCCTGTTGTGTCTGTTGTCCACCGTTGCACACCAAGTCGCTCCCCGCCTCAATCCCGCTCCCCCTGTCAAATGTTGGTGTGCTTGTCATTGCTTTTGGTTGAATTAGTTAGTTAACTTCATACTTAGGTTGGATTATATTGTTGTATGTGAGCATAATGCGTGATTTAGGGTCTACTGGGACCTATTTATATCATATCGCGACCTATTTATACAATGTTAGGACCTATTTTTAGTTTACTGGGACTTATTTGTAGTTTACTAGGACCTATTTATGCTATGCATCTTGACCTATTAGTTATTAGATTCACACTTTATTTTAGATTTATTGGGACCTATATTTATATTAATCGAGACATATTTTAGTGTAGATGGAAGAAAATTTCATAATTTCTCTTGTCGAATGGTTCTAGCCCAAATTGACTCGCCACAATCATATGGATATACTTGAGGTCATCAAGAATGCACTTAGCAATCAAGCAGACATGGACAGATTTCTACGAAATTAACTCAGACATTTTTTAAATATGGACCGGGATATGACATTTAGTACAATACTTATAGTGAATTTATTGCTCAAAGAAATTACACATGGGGGCCAAAAGACGAGATAAGATTCCTATCCGAGCAAGATAGAATAATGAAAATGACTAGAAGGAAGTTTTACCTCATTTCGAGGTTTAAATTTGGAGCTTATTCGAATGTCAATCAATATGAGCCCCCTTTGTGTGGTCTATTATATCGTTGTTTTCCTGGGCGAGACAATTTTCATTTTGATGACATTTGGGGTGTGCTTGGCAAGGGTAATTTTAGTCAACGATTTAATGCTGTCAAGTTGAATTTATTACTCCTACTAGGATAATTTGTCCGGGGCACTAATCGAAGACAAATAGTGCCCCATTGGTGGTGGGGCTTGGTAGAAAATCCAGATGAATTCGATTCCTTCCCTTAGGGAATCTTGTATATCAATACTCACTAAAAATGACCCTAAACAAGTTGATGAAGTAATAAAGTGCAATCTATTTGGCTTTTCGTGGGTCATTCATGTATGTAACATTCATATAAATTAAGTGTTGTTAATTTTATGAGAATTTTAATATTGTAATGCCTTTAAAATTATTTTCAGATTCTTGCATTTGAAATGATTTTGGATGTGAGGCGAGTCCTTCCTCAAGTGAGGACTCGTGAGGGAATAGATGATCGTCCAAGAATTTGCCGATGGACTTTCGGCAGACGTCCATCCACGAAAATGATTAGGAGCATCTTCACTTCACGGGTAGGTCGGATATTTTTACCTTAGATACTATATATCGAATGTTTGTAATATTTATCAAACTATATATCTATGGATGTGCTTCCTTCGCTTGCGCCGATAGATTTTGAGAGTCGACAACTATATTTTATGGATTTGGATGTTCCATCTGTGGAGGATTTGTGTCCGCAACAACCTTTTAGACACATGATGAGGAGGAAGGTGGTGAAGAAGGGGGTCAGGGATTCCAGTATGAACATGATGCCATGGAACAAAGGATTAGGGCATTTGTTATAGCATCTGAGAACTGGTTGATGAATATTGTCCGAGCCTCTAAGGATCTGATAATACAACAGATGAAAAATTTCATACATTCATTGTATCTATCACCTTCATCTGCAGTAGGTCCATTAGCATATCACTCCCCACCTCCATCCCCAGTGGCTCCACCGCCTAGTTATTCCTCACCTCCATATATAGAAGCTCCATCAACAGGTTATCCCCCACCTTCATCTGCAATGGTTCCATCTACCAGTCACCCCTCATCATTACAGCTAGTAGTATATTATTAAAATGTTATATAAGCAATAAATTTCACAACTTTTATAATATGTAGTTGTAATGTGAATGTTTACATTACTGCAGGGTGCGGAAAAGCAAAAACGAATAAAAAGGATGGCTTGGAAGCGCACCAAGGATCCTGTTTGTCTTAGTCCATTTATTGACCCGAATCACCATAATTAATTAAAGTAGATGATGATGGGATAGATATTTATGTATTTATTGGGATTATACTGTTTGTTGTGTGGAAAATTTTATTGCAAAAATATTTATTAATGTCATTTTTCATCTCATTTTGAATTGGTTCCATTAATGGTGTTATTAATGTGTTATTGGTTCCGATATGAGATAAATAGGTCCCCAAAGAACAATGCCTTGATGAGAAACACTATTTTCCTTCTCAATTAAATATGTCTCGGTCATAGATAAATAGGTCCCGAAGAACCATACCTTAGTCAAGGAGCCATGAGGAGCCTTATTTTCCTTCTCAATTAAATAGGTCTCAGTGTGAGATAAATAGGTCCTTAAGAACAATGCATGCCTTAAGTATAAAGTCATATGGAGAATATAGTAATTGGTCCAAAAAATGAATTGACCATAGGATACAAATACATATAAAGATCTAGATGTTGCATAGGAGCAAAGTCACATGTTTGTTTCATCTCCATCAGAGAGTCTTACTCTCACTGGACATCTTTGCTTTTAGTGACTTGTTTGATAGCAATTACTGAATTAACAATTACTGGATAAGCGAACGCGATTATTAGACGAACTCGATTGATTTGTGTCCGCAACTCAATTTGGACAATTGGATGATGGATGAGCATACGACCCGTAGTGTCTGCACTTGCTCCTA
Source organism: Lagerstroemia speciosa (assembly GCA_037672795.1). Taxonomy (NCBI): domain Eukaryota; kingdom Viridiplantae; phylum Streptophyta; class Magnoliopsida; order Myrtales; family Lythraceae; genus Lagerstroemia; species Lagerstroemia speciosa. The sequence continues at coordinate 6,563,935 of CM075308.1, read as the reverse complement.
GTTCGTGTTTCTGATGATGAAGGAATACAACTTCTACAAGGCATTCCTACTTGAGGTACCATCTTTGATGGAAGAATAACTATGGCAAGTACATTCTCCGGGATTACCATTGTGTTGGCCTACTAACAAACATGATTGACTGCAGTATGCACTGACCATGAAAGATGACAAATAGAAATTGGAACACAAAGTAGTCCAATCTATGTTTCACCCCCTATTCACAAATGAAGTAATTAAAACCAATATCAATAATATTAGGAAAATGTTAAACGTCAGAAAAGGTAATCTTGCTGCAACAAGAGTATGGTAGACGTTCTTATCGAAAAAATTCACAGGTGCGAGTCCTTAGCTGGAGGTCGACCGTCCACTGTAATGTGCGTTGCCTTACCAAAAATATATTCCAGTCAACAGCGATGCACGTCATATGATGGGTATTAGCATCCATCTTTATAACTCTGGCATGTGGAACGCTCACTAAGTGAGATGTCCAACTAGATACAACATTCTTTTAATAGTAATGTCACTTCTGGGTCATGTTACGTATAAACTCAGCCAAAGTAGTAGCTGGCAAGGAACGTGCAATCTAAGGCAAGACTTCAAACACTCAACAATGTTAGTTATCATCAACTGGTATCATGGTAAGGGGCAGTGGACGCGAGAATATTTACGCAGTCCTATTTCCATAAGCATATCAAAACATCGAGAGTTCATGGGCTTAATCTCATCCATGTGCTTTTCAAACTCATGTAGAGTGTAACTTTTTACCGCTGCCTAAAAAAAAAAATCTTTGAGGTCAATTCGATGGAACTATTTGATCAAATTCTATGAAATGTGCCAACAACACAGAACATATTCTGCATCCAGGAAAACTATATGAATGTCTTCTGCGAAGCTAGCATTACGATCTGAAATAAACATCAACTCAACAGTGTCGCCAATAGCCACATGTAGAGCCCTAAAAAAAATCCATGTCCACGCATGAATATTTTCTGTATCTCCATACCCAGATGCTAAAGGGTATGTTTGGTCATTACTAACCTTGGCATATGCTACAAACATCGTGCCTCTATAACGTCTTTTTAAATGGATACCATCAACAGCAATTATTAGTCGAAAGTATTGCTGAAAACCCCTAATGCTTGGCTTGAAAGACATGAAAAAGTATAGGAAACGATTATCAGTGTCATTGTACAAGTTCGTATGTGAGCCAGGATTTGCCTCTCGCAAAGTGTGGTAGTATGATGACAACAATTGATATGAGTGTGTAAGAGATCCATAAGTGAGAGATGATGCATAATTTATGTCTTGCCACGCCTTACTATAGAGAATTTAGATTCCATAAATCTCCTTCATGTCAGCAATGATGTGTTGGCTTCATCACTCTCCCTTTAACACCGGACAATCTTGGTGCAATTACCTCTTCAATGATAGTAGCACTAGCCTACCGATGGCATTGGTGACCTCATTATACATACATGTGGGCTTATCAATCCACCCTCAAACCTCCCAAAAAGAACCTTCATTGATTCAAATGGCATGAAATTTTGATGAGCAATTAGCCTCTTTGCATACTACATGAAGCAATGACTTATTGGACCTATGAACCCGCCATTCAAAATTTCGTCCTAAAACATATAGGCCAAGCAATCTTTGCATGCCTTTCTTATTCAGGAAGAATTGTTCCTTGTAAATGACGTCTGTATTTGCTTCAGGTATGCCACTCAGCACATCTCCCTACCATTTAATTCCACCTGCACCCAGTACATGCCACTTAGTACTTGTATCAACTGAAGATTGCACTGCATCCTATTCTAAACCATTGGTACGAAGGTCTCCCATTTCCATTAACTGTCTCACCATATCATCCCCATGTTGCACCTCGTAGTGACTAGATTCCGAAAAGGGGACCCCATCATTTTGAGTATATTCTCTTTCTGCATTTGAGAAACCATGCGTATGTGTATCTTTTACTTCATTGCGATGTGCATCTCTTGGTTCGCTAGCTTCAATGTTTTCATGAAACGGTGGTACAACTTGCATGCCTACTTGGGATGGATTGCTTCCATGGAAGGACGCATTACCTATTTCACCAATATTAGTTGGTTGGACTTCATCATTATCTCGTTGGTGAACAAATGTCACACATATCTTTTCTCGCTAAATACGAACTCTAAATCTTCATCAGTTTCCACATCCATAAAAGGAATACCACCTCCTCCAATATTTGTGGAATGCAACTCCATCATAGATGTACTACTGTCATAATTAATGATTGATTGCACCTTTCCATATAATTCATTATATGTGATGCTCAGTGGGACAATTAATCCTTTTGACTTTATTTGACTCCCTACATCGAGAACCTCCATTCGCTGTGCACTCCCATTTGCCATTGAACATAATTACCACTCAAACACACTCCATAGTACCTATTCATTAACACAAAACAAAGATATATTAGTTATACCTATTTTTCTCTTACTAGAATATATTTTTCTCTTACCGGGACATATTTTTGTTTTATCGGAACCTATTTTTGCCTTACTGGGACCTATTTAACTAAGAAGGAAAATAGAGTTTCTAATGAAATCTTACCAAGACATTTGTCTTTGGGATTTATTTTTCCCTTACCGGGATCTATTTAACTGAGAAGGAAAATAGAGTTTATAATGATTATAATGAAATATGACTAAGGGAAGCTGCTATCAAGGTGGCCGGGACTACTAGGCATTACCGGATGGCAAGGTGGATCGATGGGAGCAGTAAAAGCAGTTCGGCTCAACACCGGGGAGGGGGGGTCGGGTGGAGGAGGAGCAGCAGCTCGGGCAGCTCTCAGCTTGGCACTGAGGGGAGGGAGCAGCTTGGGCAGCTCGGCTCGGCACCGGGGGGAGGACCAACAACTCGACAGCTTGGGGCTTGGCAATTCCGGTAGCTCGGGCAGGTGGCTCGGCAGAGGAGGCTACTGCTGGTCACTCGAGAGGGAAGGAGAGAGGGAGGGAAAGTAGGGAAAAGAGAATTTGATTTTAAATAGACGAGAGGAAGAAGACAAATCGGAGGGCAAAGAAGACAATTGACGCAATTGGTGCTATTTTCCAAATTCTTTGTAAATTGGTGCTATTTATGTAAGGAGGGAGGGGAGTGGTGCTATTCTTGATGGTTAACACAATTTTATTGCAATAACCCAAAAATCTTATATTGTACATACCAAATTGATAGGTGCTAATTTTATTAAGCAAGGAACATACAAACAATTGTAAAATAATAAAAATTAGGAAGTCTATAATCAATAGATTCCAAACAACAACAAAATAATTCTAAATCTACACTTCATTAGGATTTTTGGATTGATTTTTATTATTTTTTATTTATTTTTTGAGTAGATGAGGTAAGGCAAAATAGAGAAGAATGAATTATATGGTAATATTAAGATTTTATCTATTCAGTTCCCATGATATAATAATTCATAGTTCATTTTCCACAAATTTACCTTTTCTTGGGACTAATGAAAGATGAAGAAAATGATAAATATAGTCATCTAACTTGACAAGGTTGCGGGAGAGGCCTATGCAAGCCCGACCACCGCCAAGCCCGTCATGGTCATCCATGCACATTCGTCTCCCCTTGTGATGCGCTCATGGGGCATGCTTGTGCGAACACGATCTCTGCCAAGTTAGTCGAGGATTGCATGCTTTGACAAAATCCGTCTCCTTCTAGAATGCGAACATAGGATAGGCTTGTGTAACCTTGACCCTTACCAAGTCGGTTATAATTATCCGCGTAAATTAGTCTCCCCTAAGGACTGAGGATAGTCTTTGCAACCTCCCATTCGGTGTGAAGTCCAACTCCTCCGAAGTCGACCATGAACCACCCTAGACTTGTGCGGAGGTTCAACAAGCCCAAGAATCACATAAAATTTATATGGAGACTAATGGATAGTATCAAGTTAAGATAGGAAATACTCAGGCATGCCATATATTGTATAGAGAATACCTTGTATACCATATATGTACATGTACGCTCGAGTATTGATAGATACATACCGTAACCACATTGGTACGATGAGATATTCCACAAATTCATTCTCTTCATGGTATCAGAGTTGTAAGAGATTATTCTCGCTCAATCCTTCATCCATTCCTTTTGTCTCGACTCCTTTCCTTCTCTTTGACTGCAAATCTCTTCCCTGTCTCCATAACTTTATTTTCACCACTTTCTCAGCCTACTCTGTCAAAAAACTTACCTGCAATACCATTAAAAATAAAATTTTTTACCTATGGAAAAGCATCACGGAGTCTCTTCTCCAATCATACAGCCTCCTAGACTATGTCGATGGCACCAATTCCGCACCTCCTGCCACTATAGCCGTAAAGCATAGAAATTCACACAACCCAGACTTCCCGCTCTGGCAAACATTTGACAAATTCTATCTGACCTGTATTTATGTTATAGTGACCCCTGATGTTGGTCTTCACCTCGACAACCTCAAGACTGCTGTTGAGGCTTGGACTAAATTGTAGCACCTCTATGATTTATGAACCTATGCAGAATGCGAATTTCTTGAACAATAGTAGTGAGATGTCAACAAGGGAGATCGGTTAATGGCGGAGTACCTAAAAGATGTTACAGACCTTGCCACCTGATTCGCCTAGGTCGAGCAACAGAAGTCATCATTTAAGATCAACGATCGAATTCTCACTGGACTAGGTGAGGATTGGGAGCCTTTGATCTTGTCTCTTGCCACCCACAATTAGCATCATGGCTACAGATGATCTCCCGGCTCTCTTACTTAACTAGGACGCTTGTCGAGCTTATCAGAGATCTCACATGGGACCACCGTTGTCTGGGCTTGGTAGTGCTCTGTCAATTGCCAATGCTACATACGGGGGTTGCTCGAGTTGCAATCGAGGGCCTGGTCGCATGGTCGTAGAGGACGAGGGTGCCACATCTACTCGGTAGCCCTAATTTCTATAGTATAATGGACAACAACGATAGGGGCACAGGCCAAGTAATTCAGCCTTTTCCGACTCGGGTAACCAAGGCCTAGGGAGCCTACATTCCACTTATGGGCACCAATATTAGCCTAGCCCACACTTGGGAGTGCCCTAGCCTAGTCATCTCCCTCTGCCAACACATACATCTGCTCATGGGCTGACATCTGAGCCTTGGGCTTCTAGGCCGACTATTCCCATCACATGTCAGCTTTGTGCCCAGTCCGGGCATGTTGCAGCCCGGACTGGGCACAAAGCTGGATTGAAATGTTGATTCAGGTGCGACTCACCTTATCACTGCTACTATGTCTAATCTCAACTTTTGCGAGACTCATACATCTGAATCAACTGGTGATAGGTGATGGTTCTGTTTACCCATTATCTCTTCTAGTTCTTATATTCTCCACACTTCTTCTCGCAATTTTAAATTAAATAATATCCTTTGTGCCCCTCATATCTCTATGGATCTACTTTTCGTTCCTTAATTTACAAAGGATAATCATTGTTTCTTTGAATTTCATCCTACCTTCTTTTGTTGTGAAGGATCTGCACATCTGCCAGGAGTTGACTCAGGGACGACTTAAAGATGGTCTCTATCATTTGCAGTCAAGTGCTAGCTACCCCACCTCATCCTGTGCTTTTCTCGCCACCACTATTAACACTACAATATGGCATCAACATCTAGGTCATCCCGCTTTTTCTACTGTTCATAGAGTCGTGTCATTGTCTTCTAGTAAAATAAAGTATGATCATGTGTCTCTAGTTTGTTCGTCCTGTTAGCCTGGTAAAATTTCTCAGTTTCCTTTTCCTTCTACAATGAATAGAAACTTGACACTGTTAGAATTAATTCATATTGACATTTGGGGTCCTGCTCCTATTACCTCTTATTCTGGACATTCATACCATATTCATTTCCTTGATGATTTGAGTAAATTTTCTTGGCACTTTGTCATGAAATCAAGAGCTTATGCACTTCAAATTTTTCATACCTTCCATCTACAAGTCGAGAATTTATTTGATCGAAAAATTAAGGCCCTTCAATTTGACTGTGTGAAGGAGTTTCTCTCCTCTGTCTTTTAGCATGAACTACAAAATAATGACATTTTTCATCATATTTCCTGCCCACACATGCCACAACAAAATGGTTCTGCTGAGTGGAAGCATTGGCATATCGTCAATACTGGCCTCACACTTTTAGCTCATGCGCATCTTCCCCAAAAATTTTGGGATTTTGCCTTTGAGACTGCCATTTATCTCATTAATCGCTTGCCTACTCACTCTTTACACTTTCTCTCTCCTCACCAGATTTTACATGGCTCACCTCCTAACTACCAATTTCTTCGAGTTTTTGGCCGTCAATGTTTCCCATATTTACGTCCTTATAACAGTCATAACTCCAATTTCACGATCATCCTTGTATTTTCCTTGGATATCCATCGAATTTTCTTGGTTATCGATGTCTTTACATTACCTTTGGTTGTCTATTCATTGCTCGCACTGTGGTTTTTGATGAGCAACATTTTCGTACCAATCCTTGGCGGCTGACTTGACTGCATATGGAGGATCTCTTGAGGTGACCCCGGCAGCCTCACCTGTAGGTTCTGCTCACTCTCCCCTCCCTCCTCTTCCTTTGCCTTCTTCTATTCCATCACCATTATCAATTAGTCCTCTCTCATAGACAAATACAGCAGTTGACATGAGCACTCAGGTACAATAGGATAAGCTTCTCGATTCCACTATTCTTCCACAGCAGATGCATCATATGGTTACTAGAGCTCAAGATGGTTCTTTACCACCACAGTGATTCTCTATTAGTCGCCATCCCGATTGCCTTTATTACCTCTTTTGATTCTCAGGAGCCTTGGTCCTTTTTCGCCACAAATAAGGACTGTCGGTGGGTAACAGCCATGCACGATGAATTTTCGGCGCTTCTTTACAACAGTACTTGGGATCTAGTTCTATCTCCACCAGGAAGGAAAATTATTGGCTGCAAGTTGGTCTACAAGATCAAATATAAGCTGGATGGATCGATGGATCGTTTTAAAGCCCGATTGATAACTCAGGGATATACCCAACAAGAAGGCATCGATTACAATGCAACCTTCAGCCTTGTCATCAAGCCTGTCACCATACGTGTAGTTCTTTCCATTGCAATTTCACTTCAGTGGCCCATTCGTCAGTTGGATATCAGTAACACGTTCCTTCATGGTCACTTAACTGAAGAAGTTTATATGCTGTAGCCACCGGGTTTTGTGAATTCTCTTCATCCCGATCATGTTTGCAGACTTTGTAGATCTTTGTATGGATTGAAGCAGGCTCCCTGAGAATGGTTCTTAAACCTTAGTTTGTACCTTCTCTCACTTGGCTTTGTAGGATGAATCGCTGATACATCTTGATTCATCCTACGCACTTCAGAGTATGTGTTTTTCCTGCTGGTTTATGTGGATGACATTATCCTCACAGGCTCTCCTAATGCTCCTTTCGACAACTGGCGCGCTGCTCTACATTGTGAGTTCTCTATGAAGGACTTGGGCCCTCTTCACTTCTTTCTCGGTATTGAAGTGCGTACTACCATAGATGCTTTACTTCTAACTCAATCTAAGCATATCAATTCTATTCTGCATTGAACTACAATGTTGGATCGTAAACCATCCTCAACTCCTGTTACTATTGGGCTACCTCTTTCCATCAACAATGGTGATTCGTTACCTGATCCCAGTATCTATCGACAAGCAATCAACTCACTTCAATATCTCACGCTCACAGGGCCGGATATCACTTATGTTGTTCAACATGCTTGCCAGTTCATGCACCGACCCATGACAAATCACTGGATAGCAGTGAAGCGCATCCTTCAATACCTGAAATGTACTATCTCACATGGTCTACACCTTAGGAAGGATCGTAACTTCCTCCTTCATGGGTTTTCTGATGCCGATTGGGCCGGTAATCCTAATGAACACTGCTCGGTTAGTGGGTTTGCATTGTTACTTGGGTCTAACCTACTTTCCTGGAGCTCTAAGAAGCAACACACCGTTGCATGCTCTAGTATTGAATCTGAGCACAAGAGTTTAGCTAATGCCATCACTGAATTGATCTGGATTCAGTCTTTACTCTCTGAGCTTGGTGTTTATAGTTGATGTCCACCTATTTTATGGTGTGACAATCTCTTTGCCATCTACCCGACTGAGAATCCCGTCTTTCATGCTCGGACCAAACATATAGAGATTGACTATCATTTTATCAGTGAGCGTGTCTCTCGTCAGCAACTTCTTGTTCGCTTTATTGGCACTGATGACCAAGCTACAAACATCCTCACCAAAAGGCCTCTCCACCTCTCAATTTCACTATATACACTCCAAGGGGGAGTAATGGATACTATCAAGTTAAGATAGGAAATATTCAGGCATACCATATATTGTATAGAGAATATCTTGTATACCATATATGTACATGTACACTCGAGTATTAATAGATACATACCACAACCACATTGGTACGGTGAAATATTCCACAAATTCATTCTCTTTAGAGACAACCATCTGACTCCTATAGTCACTGGTATGTTTAGATTGCTTTAAAGGGCACAAAAACCATAGCAAGACCTAACTGCCATTTGGGTCACCTAATAGTTGACGGTGTTCTTCTACAACAAACAGCATGACCCAAATTCTAACTTCCCAAGACAACTACCCATATACTGACTTCCAAATCGATCAAATGTACTAACACATTGTAGTTTTCTTTAATATATCACTAGAATGGGCTCAATATTACAATCACTCAATAACCACCAGTTATGAGTGATGGACCTCTAACTGTTAGAAATACTCAAACTACCCGACTCCCATCTCTCTAACTTGTGAAACCCAAGTTGGTCTTAAAATAACTCCTTCCTAGGCTCCCAACTGACTCAACAAGTCTGATTCTCTTACTAGAGACAGCTGACTAGGGCCTTTCACATTCTCATTAAGAATATTTCCTCGACCGGATCTCAAGCCCTTACACGTTAGACTTCGAATCTACCCCCAACACCAATAATCAAATCCCAAGTCAGACCTACCAACAACGATCTCTTCTCTGGTAGGTCCACTGATCGAATCACCAAGTAAACTCATTGGACAAGGAAAATGTCTTCTATCGCCCATGAATATTTCAAATACATAGAGATAACCCTGAATCAAACTTATCAACTTTCCTGAATTTACGAAGGGACAAGTAAGAGCCCGGAAAAATAGAAAAAGATGGAAGTACAAACTCCATATAAACTCCCACTAAAAACAACATTTAGGACTTCCGACCCCGATTCTCATTGGCTCCTTGAGTTGGGTCATCTTTAGCTTGTCAAAGTGACTTGCTAAGCTAGCTCCCATATGAATACCAACTCTCCTAGTAAAACCTCCTAACCAAGGCCAACTCTTGTGCACACCTAGGGGCACATTATGAGTATCGCAACAACATCTCTTTGTTTAGGTATAGCCTATAAATATAACCCCACCTAGGAGCCAAGGAGGACTCCGATGTTCTTCTCCCAACATCTACATGATCTCTTCTTCTTCTCCCTAAGACTATATCTTGACTTAGGTATGATGGGGTCATATAGGGGAGCAACTTCAGAACTTGGTGGCTTCTTTGGATGTTCTCAAAGAAACCAACTCAGTCCCATCACTTCAACTTAGTTAGAGTCAATCCCACTGCCAACTGAAGACCCTCAACCCGATTGGCAACTCAAAGGTCCTAACATGGACCACTGGACATGTGGCAATTTATGGACCACTAGACATGTGTATTGTGATATTATCAGTAAGTACGATGGTTTAATAGTTTAAAATTCATTTTCATACGATTTTATGAGTATAAGATTCAGATTCAAATCCCTTTTATGTATTTGCACTAAAAACATCTATTAGAAGTTTGTTTTTTGGAACTGTACTCATGGGATACTAGAATCTTGCAGTACAATAGATATTTGGTAATGCATATACTAAAAGGGTCATATGCTAAAAACTGGCTCTATAATATGTTTAATGTATTCATAATTAAATAAAAAAATTCAAATATTATGTAACGAGATGATTTGATTGTTACTATTACCACCCTTCCCTTTTTTTTTTTAACATTATTAGGTTTTTACAGTTGAAAGACAATAAACATTGTATCTTATGTTAAAAATTGATCCAAAGAAAGAAAAGGTCCACTGTGTAACGGGTATCCTATATAGAATATGCAACATATAAATAAATGTTTAACCTATAATTATAATTTGTTAGATATTTATAGCTGTTTTTATTTATGTATTAATGATATACTAGAAAATTTTCCAAGCATTTTACTAATGTTTGAATCGTGCATTAATAATATAAGACTCTTCTCATCTATATACTATATATAAATATAAAATACCTGAGAAGTTGGTTTGATGTAATGGTGTCGCCCCCGACTGAAGTCCAAGATGTCCTGAGCTCAATTCTCACTAGTGGAACTCCCCTGACCATTTTATTCCCTTTTCATTCTATCACTTTTTAGACATACATATTTACTTTATACACGGAAAAGTAATATAAAAAACCCATGTTCTCAAAGATATCATATATATCCAGAAAGTTCAGCAAATTTCCCGGATGAGAAAACCGTAAGATGCTCGGTATGTCGTCGCACAACTCATTAGCATAGCTCCTGCATCTCATGCCCCAGCACGAACTTCCAGAGATGAGTCCGACCTCCTGTGCCGCACCTGCACGGTGTCAACCTTCTCCTTTTTCCCTAATTCAATTTCTACCATCACTCCGATCTTCTAACTATTCGGTTTAATACGAGAAAATTTCTAACAAATTTCCATGTCAGCTCGCATTCTGCCGAGCTCCCTTTGGGTTGTCCTTTTACTTGTTGTGGCGCTTAATTCGGAAGGTCTCCATAATAGGAAAAACCTTTCCGGCAATAAATACCAAAGTTGATGCCATCTTATTCCTCGAATTCTCTCTTACTTTGTTCCAACATCGACGGTAGTTGTCGAAAGTTGGATTTTGGTACCTGGCATTTTCCTGACTTTTTAAAGGAAAAGGACTTTTTGATAAAGGTGGCTCGGAGCAGTAGAATCGCTCTCGATGTGAGACTAATAATATGTTTGATTCACAAAAATGAAATAGATTGAGAATATAATAGAAAGGGAAAATTAACCGTGTAGGGAATAAAGTTAAATGATGAATAATAATATTGTTTGGTTGGACTAAATAAAGTGATATGAAATAGAGTATTTAAAGATAGAAAGAGAAAATTGTCCCTCAATATAAATTAAAAATATTATAATAATATTTAAAAAATTAAAGGAAAAACCTCAAAACCCTTGAAGCCACCTCTCAAACTCTCAAACATAACAAACCTAGTGAAGCCACAACCCTAGGCCACGAGCAGTGTAGATCGAACACGAGACGAGCCCCATCTACGAGTCACTATTACCGTCATGTCACCACGAGCCATTGTTGAGCCCAGTCTTTCATCTCTCCGAGCTCTCACATAGTGTCTCTTTGAGCTCCTCGACCCACATCTTCACGAGCCTCCTCGAGGGTAATCAACCCAATTGGCTCAGTTCTCGAGCCCAGCCAAACACAGTAGTGGGGTCGGGAGCCTCCGATGGTCGAATTGCCCTCGAGAGGCTTGGGGAGACGTGGGCTCAAGTGGGTCTAGTGGTTTCGGGAGGTTGGGGTGGCTCGATGTGGATCGGCTAAGGCTCGGGATGTCGTGGCAGGCTGACAGTGGCAACAACCTACAAGAAGGGCTGGAGCTGGGGCAAGTAGAAGAGGAAATTTTGAAGAGCCATTGTGGGCATTTTGATCATTTTGACTCTATTCCAGGTAAGAATAACCATTCCTTGTGTGGGGGAAAGGGAATACAATACATCTTCTATTCCAGATGGGACTGGAATGATAGTTGAGTGGGCAGTAAATAATTGAACCAAACAAAGCCAATAGATATTCATATTACTCTCAACCAAATATATCCTAAGAAATTTTGAGTCAAATTCTCATCAATGAGATTTCACGTGCCTCTTTACTTTTTCCCTTTTTTTCTATCCACTTTTGCTAGTATGTGCATCTTTTATATATTTAAAAAAAATAATGGAATTTTCACTTTAATATAGCAAATGCTTCATTGCACGATGTCGTAAAGTATAACTGTCTGTCTCTGCTAGCTGTTATGAAATTATTCCAAATTAAGTTAACGCAAAACTTTGACGACGATACAAGATTCGTGTCTTTTTTGGTAGCATAAGTCAACAAATTTTAATATAACATACGAAGGATCCCTCGTACAGTCGGTTTGTTTCATGTAAAAATGATGCTGAAAATAAAACTGAACTGACTAATTTCCTTTATGAATATTTATTAATGGATAATTTCATTCCCTTTCCCTTAAGCAACCGGTTTTGATGTCCCTAAATGGGGTATTCCATTCTCTTGATATACCTCCAAGGAATCGAGATTAGGAATTAAAAAAAGATTTTTCTACTCTACTCATATAATCGAAATAAAATCTTTCTAATGCAAGTTATATTATACTAATAACATTTAATATTTTTTAATAATATAATCCATCATTTACTAGCAATATTATATTGACGAACTATATAATAAAGTAACGTAATTATTACAAGTATAGTGTAAAAATTATAACAGGATCCTTATGCAAGTAATTTTATATTGTATTAATAAAATAAGTTAAACTCTTTTTATATAAATAATTAAGATTCCAAACAAATAATAATAGGGAATCACATTTCGTTTTTGAATTAAGTCAAATAAAAATGAAAAAAAATATTCGTTCCATTTCCAATTCCACCTCATTTTGTTATGTTTCCGTATTACAAACTAAATGACTCCTTAATCTTCTATTATCTATTACTTTAAAGGAGAAATAGAGTTCAACGGACAAAGATGATCCCTTGGCGCATTGAACGCATCCTTCAACGCATCAAGTCCTCGTTGGTGAGATTCCAACAGGTGAAGCTCTCCCTTGTCCGAAGAACAACAAATTTTGCTGCTGATTTTGTAGCCAAATTCTATAAAGAAGGTTTTTCAATTAGGGTTTGTGGCGAGAGTTTACCTGTGAGGCCGAGGTTGATCCCTGAGCGAGACTCTGGTGGAATGCCCCCCTCGAAACCCTTCTGAAAGTGATATCTGTACTCAAAACGATGCGTTTTACCATTAAATGAATTTCTCTTCTGACAAAAAAAAAAGAGAAATAGAGTAGTTTTGGTCTATTTTTCTATTTTCAAAATTACCCTTCATCTCAATTTAGTTATATAATTATTTTAAGTACTTTATTGTCATTTTAAATATTTCAAAATAGCTACTTCACCCATTATTCATTTTTTCCATAATAATTTTTATTTTGAAATTGTACATAAATCTCTCAATGATTGTTACTATATGAACTGTTTATTGATGGGATATCATTCAATAACTGTAATTTTTTTACACATTTTATTATTCAAAGAGTTTAGATTCGTGGAAACAGACAGTTGGTTGATTTATTTCATTCGCGTGTAACAATATTTTTACCTTTTTTAATTATGTTCGATGATTTTTACCAGGTAACACTGGTGGTTCGCTATTACTTTTGGAAACTCAAGCTCTCCTCTGCGAACTAAAAGTATCGACAGTGACTTCTGGGAAAATGCTGCAGTCAATCACCGTACTGTAAGGCTTACCAAACTCACAAAAAGCCCTGAAGTCCCCAAGAATGCAGAGGCCTGTGAAGAAAGCCCAGGAAAAATCAGGCAGGGGTGCTTGAATTAGCCGGGAATTATCGAAATTCTGGGCATCGTGTGGCACTTATCCAAAAAAAAAATAAAGGGAGGAGGCCCTGATGTAGGTCCCGATTAAGAATACAAATTTTACAAATATTCACACACTCTTCTATGTGATCTTAGAGGTTATTGTTATCTAGTGACTTGTCTAATTTATCTCACAATTATTGGGTCAGAGTTATGTTGTCCGGTCCATGTTTTGTCTCATTTCAAGCAAAATAAGGACGTATTGATGTACTATGTGTGTGTACGTACTTCGGTATTCTAAGCAATTGCCAATGTAAAAGATTACCCTCAAGCCTTCATCTTACTTCGGTATTCTAAACAATCGCCCATGTGAAAGATTACCCTCAAGCCTTCATCTTTACGACTAATAGCTTATCATGATTCTAATTGGATGTCTTGTCCTGTTATTTTGGATTTACATCTAGATAATGTCACTTTCCATTTTGTGGAAGATGAAAAAAGGGGCCACAATGCAGAAGTAAAGCATGGATTATGGCAGAAACTATCAGTGAATTATTTGACTACGTAATCTACATTCATCGGTTAGCACTTGGCAGTACCCTCGAAGTATTGTATCACGATACCCAAACTACCCTTCATACTGCTGCTAGCCCCATACTTTATGAGCAGATAGAACACACTGAAATTTGTTGACATTTCTGTTATATAAAATTCGTTTGAGATGTTAGAAATCACTAAAATAAAAACATATGAAATTCATGGTAACAGGTGTGACACACAAAATCACCATCATCAAGAATCAAATTGATAGAAAGTATTGAGATCCGATGATGAAATGATGGACAATTCAAAGGAATCTAAAACTTTAAAAATGGAATTGTGTGTAAGGGGTTTTAAGGAATCTTGATCATCGATGTTTTCTCACAATATCGCAGCATCGCTTCAGCAGAAATATTCAACCTCGAACACACAATGCCCTACGAATCATAACTGCAAACATGAAACTCTCTCACGAGAACCACAACTACCACAACTTGAAAGAAAGAAACCAAATAATAGACATACAATAAAAGAATATAAAATATAAAAATTGAAAGACAGTATATATTGTTGACACAACCGTATACTGACATTTTGAGCTTACAATTTTTATATAGGATCTATGCAATTGTCCACATGATCCACGTTGGCCGACTTCATGTAATATAGGGATATCAAATTCATTGGAAGAAACATAGTCTCAACCAAATTCATTAAGCGTGTAATCCTATGTGAGATCACACACAAATGAACTTACTTCAATTAACGAGTTTTTGGGATATTCATAGATCTGGGAAAAATAAACACTTGGTTACAAAAAATATTGACTCGTGATTACAAAAATAAAATTATTTTTAAGCGAATAGAACGTGTGTATGATTCGTGTGAAAATCCACGAGGTTGGATATTCGAATCCCCCTTAAGCACGTAACCCTCGGTGGAGCCACCTACACGTGTGCTTTGCACATGGACTGACCTGAATTTATGAGTTAGTGGGGTATTCATGGGTTTGGGGAGAATAAAACTCAATAAGGTGAAGTTTCCATACTCAAATCTATTTTTCGTATCTAATTGAGCCTAAACCTCGGTGAATGTCAACTTCTCAAATTATACTAAATTTTTTTATAGTATTATACTGATGAGATCAATAATGAACATTGGCCGTTCAATTCTTCTTACTTATTTGCAGTTGAATATAAAAGTACGATAATGATATAGGAGATTGGTTAAGTCACCACCATTTTTAGCATTCCTTTCTTGGGAAAAAAAAAAAAGAGAACAACCTTTACACTATTGTTCCACCATATGATAATGTTTTTTACCATTTATATATGTAATATATATTTCCTTTTTTTAATCGGAAATTTTTTCAAGGTAAAGAAAAAAAAAAAAAGAGATGACAACCTTTTCATTATTGTTCCACTACTCATTTATAATATTTTTCATCATCTTGCATTACTATATGTCTTTAGATAACAGTTTAATGGCGTTTTCTTCTTCAAAAACTGTCCTCACTTTGAAATTTATAAAAATGCACTTAATTAATAATCTTCAACCTACATAAAAAGATAAATGGAGTGAATTTGTAAAATTAATACTGAGATTATGTCTATAATCTAAAATTATAATTAATTTTCTCAGTCTAAATATAGATTTTTATTTTTCTATATTTATAACATATTCTATAAATTTTAATAATATCATAAAAAATTAATACTCAGTATTAAATATTATTACAATATAAAAATAGTATTAATTTTTAATAGGTTGTACGATTGATAATTCTGTGTGTAGCACGAGTGAGCATCTAGTATTTTATATGTGTGTAAATATATTTCCTTTTTTATAAGACGTGCCAATATTCTCTAACAAAATTTTTTATCTAGCTAATTTTGCTTATTCATTTCCTTTAAGAGTGTATAGATTGATTGTACGCCCTCCATGGTTTGAGCTCTTGCTTCTAGAAGATGCTATCGAGGTCTCCATTCCCGACCTGTGTATCGTTTGATTGATTCAATTCATTTTGGCTAACAAAAAAATTTCTATTCCTTATGATTTATTCAGGGACAAAGATAAGAAAATTCCATGTAATAGTTTATTCTATGCCTGCCTAGGCCCTAATAATGAGTAATACTTTTAGTATACATTGCCGTCGTTTCCTTTATAATAAGCTAACACATTATCATCTATCAAAAAAGCTGATCTGATGAATTTCATGTAAGATGGAGGAATGTGTTGTGGTGATCCAAATGTCAAACCCACAAGAGTAAAGGAAATTTATTTATCGGTCGACTCAAGAATTACAATAGCCAACCCATCTATTTATAGTTAAACGGTGATGAAATCAATTAACAATATCTATTCAATAAATGTATTATTATTTTCTAAAATAATAAAATAAAATATCAACAGTAATCCTCTTCAATTGTTTTATATCTCATCGACACAATGATGAGCATCACTTTTATAACCCGTCGGTATTGCAGTTCTACATATCTCTAAACTTTCAGGATCTCAATATGGTTTGATAAATCAATAGATACAGTAGGTAACGTACTCGCCAGAATCGGCCTACTCTGATACATGAAAAATTTCGTGTAAGGTAGAGAAATGTGGGGGAGAAAATAGAAAATGCCTGGTGGCTTGAATTTGAGCTTACAGGAGTAAATAATGGTTATTTACTTAGTGTCTTTTTTTTTTTTAATTTTAATAACGGAGGTATTCAGCGCCTTCCGAATTTGACTAACGGTAGCTGCAACACTTCCTCTTTGGGCACACACAATAACTCGTAAACCATATGTGCTGGGTAAGCCAAGATAAATCCGACACATTCAATAGGGTTAAAATGCCTCTATCCTCCAACGTGCGTCTGTCGAATTTCGAACTTGGAAAGTTGATTTGACTTGCCAGCTCCCTACTACTGGGGCTACATGCTAGAAGGCAAGGATTACAATAACTAACCTATCTTTTTTTTTAATTGTTTATTGGACAATAGCCAACCTTTATTGGACAGTAGCCAACCTATCTATTCATAGTTAATTAATGATAAAAATAAGAAAATATAAAATGTCACAGATAATATAAAATATAATAAAATATCTAATAATTAATATAGATTGATTAAGATAATTTGACATCTCTTATCCTTAAAGTAAAATCTCGTATTCGAGTCATGTGATGAATAGAATTTATGTTGGGAAATTTTATCTCATAGTAAGTTGACGTGTCTCTAACATGAATTAGTTAGGTCTTATTAGTTGTAAAGTGATTTGTGCTAAAAAAAAATTAAAATCTAATTCCCAAGTTTTTCCCTTTTATTTTTTTATGTAAAAAGAAAATGACGGAAATGAAGGGGATATTATTATTATTATTATTATTATTATTAAATAATATCAATTTCCCTAGGTTTTCCTCGTTCCAAGTAGCAGATTATCATTGATTATATAATAATAATAAAATCCCTGAGATATGGAAATCTGCAGGCAAGGTTTGATCACATGCATGGTTGTTGATGGGAAATTCTCATATCACCGTACCACACAACGTGACACGAGAAAATAATAATTAAATTATAACAAATGGACCAATTGCTATTAATCACTCGAACAATTATCATAATTATTATTAATCAAAATAATTTAATCTATACTTTCTCACAACATTCTAAAATTTTGTCACCGGTGCGGAGACAACATTATTGCAACTTGAAAGATCTGCAGTAATAATATATTCAGCGGTAGCACATGTTCTCCGAAAAAATCTTTTCTTATTTATTATTAGAGGGTGACTTGTGCTGTTATCAAAATTTAAGGTAAAAAAAAAATATAGAACTGATCAAAGAACTAAAATTTAAGGTTAGATTAGATAAAAAAAAAAGGAGTAGTTCAAATCAAATAAAAATGAGGAGTTGAGAGAGTTTCTGGTAAATAAAGTAAATTTTTTTTGGATGCTGGAAACGTCACAGGGAGTTGAAGAGTTTTCAAAAAGCGAAGTGAGATTATATGGTTAAGAGAATCATGGAAAAATAAAATAGTTAAGAGAATCGCGAAAATAGTTAGCAAAATTAAAAAAATTAAAAAAAAGATAAGTATAATGAAATTATAAAAAAGATGAAAAAATTCCCTTTCATATATTCTATTGTTTCATTCTAAATTAAATTTAACAAATTATAAATTAAATTTGGTTGAGGGTATTTTTAAAATTTGAAAATGAGATTAAAATTATTTGAATTTGCTTAAATTAATATTAGAAGATAATAGATGCTATCGTTACATGTGTAGTTTTTTTTTTAATTATGGATTTTTTTAAAAAAAAAACATGTACTGCTCTTGTGCTAAAAAGTTATATTTGTTTTCTCCATATTGATTGTCAGACAAAACAGAACAGAGGGAGCAGCTAATCAATATAAGCCCACATGGGTAGGTCCTCCGCCACTAATTATCGGCACCAAATTTTGGATCGTCCTCCCCGCACCTAACCAAAGATTTCGGTTGATAATCGATTACGAGATCGTTGAAATTAATTCGGTACCTCTTTCTCCTATATTCTTATATAAATTTTTAAATTTGAGTCATATTAATAAGAAATTTACAATCGAGAAACTTTACCCATAGTAAATGATTAGTCGAACTAGAATTTAAATTAGTTAATCATCTAAAATTTGTGAAATAGATATCTCTTTATTTCACAAAGGACAGGTTCAGTGTATATATTTCACGCGAAATAATTATTCTAGTATTTTATTTGTATATCAAAAATGTCTATTCTAGATATATCCGGCATAGAGGGGAATCTTTCACACGAGGATTCGTTATCGATAGAAATAAATGACATAATTATACTTAATTGTTTCTTAAATTTTCAACTTCTAATTTCTCTTTTTTTAGTTCAATTTTAGAAATATTTTTGTCTTTTTATTATTTTTACATTTTCTATTTCATCCTACAAAACAAAATCATTTCCATCAAAATTTAATTTCTATTCTCTATCTACATTTTCTTTATTTATACTATTTATTATCATTTTCTTTCCAGCGAACCAAAAAATCCGTTATGGTATTTTAATTGGTAAGAGTACCCGTTGTAACCTGCGAGGGCGACGTGCCCTATTTGTTGCGGGTTACACGAATTAAGCTTAGAATTCACAATTAAATTATGATGTACAAGAATGTATTGTAGTTATTTTCTTTCATTTTCTTATTTTATTATTTTCTATTACTTTTAGGAGAACACGTAGTTCCTGTCCTTTTTATATTTCCAAAACTACCCTACATTCTAATTTTATTTACATGATAGTTCTAAACCCTTTATCATTATCTCAGTTATTTCGAAACAATTACTTCGTCCACTATCCCCTTCTTTGCTCGACAATTTTTATTTTACCCATCTCTTCCTACATTTTCTCCACGACAGCTTTTACTTTAAAATTGTGTTTGGATCTCTCCTACGGTCACAATTATTTGAAGCTATTCGCTGATGAGATGTTGCACCACAAATGTAGTTTTATATATTTTATTATCCGAAGAGTTTTGATATGTGGGAATGGAACAATTTAGTTGATTTATTTAATTCGTACATGATAATATTTTTATAATTTATCATTGTATTCGACGATATTCACAGTGTATAGTATGAGTAATTCGCTAGTTTGTAGCCACGCCCCGAATAAATCGTTTTCATTTACCATCAGTCAATTTATGCATAGCACATTGCTTGTGAAAAGCACAAATCTCATTTTGAATTAGAATTATATATATTGCCTCCAAAATATATAGAGATTGATAATTTTAATTAAAATATAGCACTGTTATGTGAATGTATCTTTAGCTTTAGATGAATTAAATGGTAATAATTTACATATAAAATATCACATTAATCCAATTTTTTGAATTAAAATTTTACTGAATTCCTCTAATTTATTATTTGTTCTTCGTAAATTCTTTTTCAATATTTAACTACGAAAAAAATAACATCAGATATAAACTTATGAGGAATTATCAAAGTTATAATAAAAATGAATCAGAATTTAAAGGTAGCATATCGATTTAGTGTAGTGACATACTTGTCGATATGGAATTAAAAAGTCTCGAGTTAAATTGTTTGCCAGTGAAACCCCCATTTCTTTTTATTCCTCCTTCCTCTTATCTCATTTAGAATTTCAGTAGGGTGATTGGGTTCGGACAACCTATATTTTTCATGATACTCGGACGTTGCCCTGTTTAAGATCGGTTTCTAAAATTTGGAACTGGTGGATCTTACCTTGTTCGTTTTAGGAACCTGACCCTACCTGGAACTTGTATTATACCACAGGTTCCGGGTACCTGTTTGGAACCTAATCTTCCATTAATAACTAAAAATAAAAATAAAAATTTAAAATCAATTAATGAATAATTATCTAACAATTTTCTTACTTGACATACCTGAACAATATTGAAAATATCCACTTGAATGCAATATGAGAGATGTTTTGTGATAGGCGAGACTCTTATCGTAAAAGGATGAAGATTATTAGATGATAAAAACTAATGAAATGATGAGTTTCAAGAGGTACGGAGGATTTGAATATGGAAATAAATGGATAAAATAAAATATTAAGATAAAAGATTGTAATTTAATGTTTTACATTTAGTAAAATATAAATATATATTTATCGGTTCCGAGTATCACCTTTAATAGAACCGGAACCGGAACCGGAACCTAACATGTTCCTTATTTTTCTACCCGAAATCTAGCATATTCTCATGAGAATTTACCTGGAACCTGCCTTGACCGGTTTACATTCTACTCAGTACCAGTGCACGCCTCTAAGAATTTGAACGAAAATTGGGAATATCTGACAGTGCTTATGAAATTCCCATTTTTTATTGAAAAGTTTTAGAGCTTGCTTATTTAAAAAATCGTTATATGATGAGCAAATTTAGAAATAGTCTTTACCTTATAATAATTTGATTAGAAGTTATCAATTAAATTGTGATGATTAATAATAATTACGGTAATTATTCAGTGATTAAGATTAATTTATTCATTTGTTAAAATTTTATTACTGTTTCTTCGTATCACATGATAACATAGAATCATCAAAAATTTTCCTTATATGATATTTTATTCAATAAATCATTAAACCTTTTACCCGTAATCTAAATGATATGTTTCCGATATTTTTAAGCTTTTACTCTGACACTTACACTCTTATAGTCACGGCAGATTTCTGTCTCTTTCGTCAGGTCCATATGATACGCACATGCTGAATATTTATAGTCAAACTAGTCACTAACTGTGCAATAATTGCTACAGAACCGATTCGGGACAGATTTCTTCCTATCAGCTGAGATATTTCCGATTCAGATAAAGTGAATGTTAAATTCGAATTTTATGAATAAAGAAATTTTGAATGTACCCGAATCGAGCTTATCAAATTTTTGGATGTCCTTTTTTAATAAATGGATACCAATAGTAATAGCAATGAGAATTCAATATATTCAAGCTCATGCCATAGAATAATTAAAGGTAAATGATATTTTTAACTCTCGGTCTTTCATGCTTTTGTCATTTTCATCTTAAACATTTATCTTTTCTCATTCGCGTCTTCAACCTTTTGAATTTTTACCAGTTTGATCATACTGTTACTTTTTCCATCCAACAAAGCATATTTTATCCAAGAAAGAATATTTCATCCACAAATTATTTTTCAACAAAAAATATTTTTTAAAAAACAAAGAAAAAATGGAAAAAATAAATGAAAATGAAAGTATCGGTAGAGTTTTACTAATGGTCATTTCTCCTTTAAAATTAAGATACATTCCAGATTTAAAATTGATTAATAGTTATTATCATTATAAAATCATGACTCATTGTGAGAAAAACGAGTTCTAATTTTAGAAAGGAATTTGTTAGTAACTAATATTTCAGTAATCAAAGATGATATATGCTTTTTTTCAAAAATATTTTTTGTTAAAAAATGATTTTTGGATGGAATATACTTTTTTGGATGAAAAAATTAACGGTAGAATCAAAGTGATAAAAATTTAAAAGGTTAAGAATGCGAATGATAAAAAAAATAAATATTTAGAATAAAAATGATAAAAATATAAAAAGTTGATGACCAAAACTCTCTTTTTTTCCAATAATTAAAGAAGTCTACGTTTCTCAATACAAAGTCCCAAAGGATGCAACTTACCTGTGAACTTGGACTCACTGCTAATCATTGTTACAGGCGGTAATCTTTTCTCCATATATAAAGCATGTACGCTTATAATGAGAGAGTATTGTGCCTAATGGGTGCACCACACGGTATTGTTGACGCGCTATTATAAATTAATGAAATTCAATCGTTTAAAAATTTTTATAAAATTTCAAAAATAAAAAAATAGTTGAATTTTATTATTTTCTCCTTTACTCTCCATACCTTCTTGCCCTTTATAAGTGAGAAAGTTTTGTATGTAATGAATATAACAATGCTGAGGTGATTTACTCTCCCTACCTTCTTGCCCCTTATAAGTGAGAAAGTTTTGTATGCAATTAATATATTATATGACAGTGCTGATATGATATCATGAACTAATTAAATTGAATAATTTTAAGGAGAGACTATTGTGTATAACGAGTATATTACGTGACAGTGTTGACATGTGTCACGAATCAATATGATTCAGTTATTTTTATGATTTTTTAATAAAACTTAAAAGGAAAAAAGACAACCTTAAAAATAGCTTGATTAGATTGGCTCGTGACGTCACGTCAATATTGCTACATGATATACCTATTACATACAAGACTTTCTCCATTTTAAGTGTTATTTTTTCTTTTAGATTCTATTAAAAAGTTTTAAAAATAACTGAATTCTATTGGTTCATGATACTAAGTCAGCATTATCACATGATATACGCCATTACACACAAGACTCTCTTAGACTAAAAGGGAATATAGTCTTATTGATGAGAATTGAATAAGCATATAACACTGATCAAAATTAAAATAGAATCACTTAATTTCATATTAAAGAAGTGCACGAAAATCCTCCCTCCCTTGTTAGAAAAGATTATGATACCAATTAACATAAAATTGATTTAGTGGTTTCCTCACTGGATTCCCAAGTAAATGATTTCAAGATTAATTCTCAGGTTGAGAAGGTCGATTTGAATTTTCCCAAGGATCCCAACTAGACTACAGATTAGTTTCGAGGTGTACTTTAATTGGCTTGTGATATTTCGTGGTGCAAAAAAGAAAAAAAAGATTATGATACTCCTTTTTTAATACGGACGACACATTTATAAGCCAACATCTCCCCAGTCAGATAAGGCGCATCTCTTTAGAGCAACACAGAGCAGATGCTGATAAAGGGCTACGAACCGGAACAAGAACAACAACCACACCGAGCACCAGCAGCAGCTCTCCCTGTCAATGAGGAATGGCCATTCTTCTCGGACGACGACGACATCAGAAACAACAGCAGGAGCCAGACTGGAAAGAGGCTAGACAGGAGCAAGAAGACGACTGGCCATGTCCTGATCGAAGGCTACGTGGGGGCGAGCGAGGAGGAGGCGGACCTGACGAGGACGAAGAGCTTGACGGACGAAGACCTCGACGAGCTCAGGGGATGCCTGGATCTCGGGTTCGGGTTTAGCTACGAAGAGATTCCCCAGCTCTGCAGCACCTTGCCGGCTCTCGAACTCTGCTATTCCATGACCCAGAGGTTTCTCGACGATCAGCAGAGCCGGTCGCCGGAGGTCTGCCGTACGGCGTCCAGCTCCGTTGCCAGCTGGCGGATCTCTTCCCCCGGTGAGTTGTACCGCTAATGCCTCTTAAAAAGAAGAAAAGAATAGAACTTTTTCCCGATATTGTATTCTATTTTCGTCCATATCTGCGAAGTTACTCAGCAGTTAGTTATGCCTTTCCTAAGAATTACTATTTTCTGCTTGGGATGATTGCTTTATCTCGTGGGGTTAATGGAGATCTCCTGTGGCTGTGCGTCTGTTTACATTGATCTGATCTGATTTCCCAATTTGTCATTAGTTAAAACATGGTATCTGCCTTTCTTGATTATACTTTAAAGGAGAAGAAATTAGATGGTCGTAACTCGTAGTAATGTGGTGAAAAATAACAAATTAAATTATTCTGATTAGTAATAATTAAGATAACTATTCGAGTGATTAATACTAATTGACTCATCTGTTACTATTTGACTGGTATTTTCCTACGCAATAGGGTGAGATCGGATCATGTTTGACTTCAACATATTGCAATGCTCTGTTTGCAAAATGAAGGAGTCTTACAAATAAGGGAGAAATTCTTAGTTGATCATGTCTCACCACGTAATATTAGGAAACACTAACCAAAATATGACAAACGGATAAATTAATATTAATCGTTCGAGCAGTTGACATAATTATTACTAATAAAAACCATTTAATTAGTTTTTCCTCATAATGTTATTATGGGGTAGGATCATTTTGAGGTTTTTTTTCTATATAACGAGTGTATCATGTCGATTGTGTAACAAACAAATGAGTGTTTAACATGCCAAAAAATAGTTATAAATATTTGATAGGCTACAAATACTATATTGATGTTAAACTGTCGTAGCTTGGGACATCCGTCTTATGGCAAACCCATTAGGCAGAGTACTCTGTTAGAACACCGCATCTCTGGTAAAATTGGTGGAATCAGTCGTGTACAGGCCTTTCCTTTTACGTTTCCTGTTGAATTTACCAATTTGGTACTGAGGATGGAGAGCAAACCGAACGGAATCATACCCTAAAATCGTCAAATTGCATCTGTATGACCGTTGCTAATTTCTCTCCATTTCCTTCATATTATCAATTGAGTCTCATCGGGTCGTGTTACTTGGAGCGTCTTCGAATGTAGTTGCATTTACACGATGGCATCCATC
Organism: Lagerstroemia speciosa; assembly: GCA_037672795.1. NCBI lineage: Eukaryota > Viridiplantae > Streptophyta > Magnoliopsida > Myrtales > Lythraceae > Lagerstroemia > Lagerstroemia speciosa. Next base: position 6,538,747 of record CM075308.1, on the reverse strand, counting down.
TGCATCGATTCTGATTCCATGCTGCCATTCTTTTATCCTGTGTTTCCCAGGTGACCATCCAGAAGATGTAAAGGCGAGGCTCAAGTTCTGGGCACAGGCAGTGGCATGCACCGTTCGACTGTGCAGCTCAGGGTGACTAAATCCCATCCGGGATCAACTAAGACCGCTTATGTTCTTAATCCGGCGGGCCATTTTTGTTTGAAGGGAGTGGAGGAATTTCTTCATGTTCAGGAAAATCTTCCATTTTCTCGAACAAAAACATGTGCTTGGATCTAGATCTATCGGAAGAAACCGCACGCAACCTCGATGGGTTTCAGTTTAAAAAATTTTGGAGATGAGACGACTAATAACAGCTGCCAGACTGGCGAAGCACTCCGGTTTTGTTTTCGATGTGTAACATGTAGGTCTGATTAGTTTTCATGTAAATTTGAAAGCAATCTATCCTTGTGGAAATAAAAGTGTTCTATGGCAGATATCTTTGTTTTGCCTCTTTTTTCTGATTGAGTATGAGACAGAGAATGTCCATGATAAGGTAAGGTGTTGTGTTCATTGTCCCGTTGAACCCTAGAGCCCTTCCTGTGGAGGTAGTCTTGCGTGTAACAGTTATATTACGTGACAATATCTATATAATGTCACAGGTAAATTAAATCAAGCTATTTTTTATTATTTTTCTCTTATTGAAACAACCGTAAAAATAGTTGAATTCTATTGGCTCGTGATACTATTTTAGCACTGTCATGTGGTATACTTGCTACACTTAAAACTCTCTCCTTTTGGTGGGAACTTATGTTCAATTTCACAGTCTGTAACTGGGAAAATTCTTAGATATCTCACATCGCCACGAGACATTAGAGAGTACTAATAAGATCATGCTAAACGAGTAAATTAGTGTTAATCACCAAGTAGTTACCTTAGTTATTACTGATCTGAGCAATTTGATTTGTTCCTTTTCACTACTTCTCTGTGAGGTATGGTTATCTAAGATCTTTTCTCCTATAATGGAGTTCCCTGATCCGGTAAGGGCCATGGCTGCCTTAGGGAATGAGTTTTCGATTTTTAGGTTGTTGCTTTCATTCTTCAATGGTTTGTTACTAAGCTTTGATCCCGAACTTTCTTTTTGGTTGCCAACATTTGTGATCTCAATCTAATACCTTACTTAAAAAAATGATGAACTAATTCAATCAATTCACATTGGCAATACTAATAAAAAAAACTTTTAGTGGGCTGGTTTAGGATAATGTTTTTTATGCAATGATGTCATCACGTAATAATACTTGTATAGTGACACCAACAAAAAAGATGTTATTTCTAGAATTTTTTATAAAACCTAAAAAACAATAAAAAACTCTAAAAATAATTTATTCTGATTATTGGTGTTACCGTGCAAGCATTTTCACAGACCATTGCATAAAAAGACTTCCTTCCGGTTTAGCAAGGAGAATCTCATTTCCCCTATCATTACTGGTGGATGCAATTTAATACCTAATAAAAATGAAATCATCCCTAAGATAGCTCATGAAATTGGAGGAAGATCCTAAAACTCCGAGAGTTGGCGAGGCCTTTTGTTACATGCAAGGTTGGGAATGGCAGCTCCATCTACTTTTGGCATGACAGATTGTCGGATATTGGACCTATTAGTAGGTTTTTACCTAAAGGTGAAGCTTCTTTCCCCTCGTTAAGATCCTTGGTTGTCTTCGGTATATAAGGATGGTGCTTGGGAGTGGCCGCATTGCATTGATTATGAAACAATCGATCTTCTCCCTATAATCCAAAACTCCATTAAATTTGTAGGCACAGACATATTCCGCTGGAGCTTAGCTACTTCTCTTTGAATCTCCGCGGCATGGAATGACATAAGGCCAAAAAGGATAAAAGTCCCCTGGCATCATATCCTCTAGTTCCCTAACCACATTGCTTAAGCATCATTCATTAGCAAGCTTGCTATTTTAATACATTAGCCACAATGGATATTGTACCCAAATGGTGGTCACTGCCTTCCATTGATTGTGTATTTTGTGATGGGCTTATCAAGGCCTAAGATCACATCTTTTTTACCTGGCATTAGACCAAGTCTATATGGAAGGAAATCTTAGAGATTTTGCAACATCTTTGCAGTACTGGCGATTGGCATTTTGAGCTTTCTTGGGCTATCGACAAATGGAGAGGAAGACATTGGTTAAAGTACATCTTCAAACGTGCTTTTACGTGTTACATTTATTGTGTTTGGAGAGAAAACAATTTGAGAGTCAAGTTAAGAGTTCATTCTCTTTTGTAATTAGGACAAATATTTTTACTCTACTAAAATTTAGAGTAGTTTCTGTTCCTTTATGAGTTTACAAGATAGCGAATAGCCTCCTTTGTAGAATTCTGTGCTTGTAATCAGGTACCTGGACTGTATATTTTAATTAATGATATTAGAAGATTTAACATTTATCAAAAAAGAAATCATCACTGAAAAATTCTTATGCTGTAAGAGTTTTATTTTTTAGTAAACCCAATCTGATTGGAATTAAATTAGTCCGAGGCGCAAAATGAGATCCAAACTTAAACTTTGGGGTGCACAATGAGATGAGGAAAGCATCAGGGGCGCAGAATAATACATAAAATTTTAGGGCATAAAATAAAATCTCCCATCATTCGTCCTTCCGGCGCTACGGGGAACATCGCCGGGCTGCGAGCGCAGACAGGGACTCCTCATGCTATGCAGAGCTAAGCATGGAGATCTCTCTAGCACTACCGACTTCTTCAGATACCTCGTACCTTTCCTACTCCACTCTTCGATGTCTACTGCTTCCTTCAAACCCCGAAATCATCCCTCAGAGCCCAGTCCCAGAAGACGACCCTCTTCAAAACCGCTCCCACGGCCTGATTCAGCAATAACTGCTGCCGCCCCTTCACCTGATGTAAGCTCAATCTGCTCCTTACTCAGTAGGCCGAGGGCTGAAATCTCAGACTTCGATTATTTGCTTGGAGATTACAAGGGCAAGTTGAGTTCCCCGCTGGTTCTTGATATCTTGAGGAATTACAGGGTCTTGGGGAGGGTTAGGACGCTGGAGTTCTTTTCATGGGCAGGATCACAGATGGGTTTTCGGTTTGATGACTCTGTGGTGGAATATGTCGTTGATTTCTTGTGTAGGAGGAAGCTCTTCGATGACGTGAAGTGCTTCTTAGTTGCTGTCTGGTCGCAAAAGGGTCGGGTTTCGTGCCGGGCATTTGCAATTTGTATCCGGTTCTTGGGGAGGCATGGGAGGGTGAGAGAGGCCCTCTACTTGTTCGAGGAAATGGAAGTGAAATTTAGGTGCAAGCCCGATAATTTCGTTTACAATAACATGCTGTATGTCCTGTGTAAGAAGGAAAACTCTGAGGAATTGGTTGATGTTGCACTCTCGATATTTCAAAGGATTGAGTCTCCAGACACATATTCGTATAGTAATGTTCTTGTCGGGCTATGTAAGTTTGGTCGATTCGAGTCTGCTCTTGAAATCTTTCAAGAAATGGGTCGGGCAGGTTTGGTCCCAACCCGCTCAGCAGTGAACATTCTCATGGGTGACCTGTGCTTGCTCAGCACAAAAGAGGGAGCTATCTCAAGAGTTTGTGTGAATGATGTTCACCGGCGGTTCGCAATTTTGGTGCCAAATATAGTCACAAAGGTTGGTGCCTTGGAACCAGCATTAGCTGTCTTTTGGCAGGTATATGATAAAGGTTTACTGCCCAGTGCTTTTGTTATCAAACAGCTCGTGGTCGAGCTCTGTCGATTAGGTAGACTAGCAGAAGTGATCGAGGTACTAAATGCTCTTGAGAATAAAAGGCTCACTTGCCTAGGAGAATGTTACTCTGATGTGATAAAAGCTTTATGTAAAAACCGATTAGTAGAGGAAGCATCTAGATTGTTTGCAAGAATGCTTTCATCAGGGTTGAACCCGAAGTTGGGGGTCTATAATGGTCTCATTTCCATGCTCTGCAAGGTGGAGGAGAGATTAGAGGAAGCTGAACGTGTTTTCGAGATTATGAAGAGGAATAGGTGTGTACCTGATAATGTGACTTACACTGCATTGATCCATGCTTACGCTAGAGCTAACAAATGGGAATCAGCTCACGGCTTGTCTGTGGAAATGTTGGGTTCTGGCATTTGCCCCCATTTTGACACTTACAATCTAGTTGATCGGCTGTTGAAAGAAAATGGACAGGTTAATCTATCGGTGAAATTGGAAGGGAAAGTGGAATCCCAAATTTTGCTCAAGCACTGCAAGTCAGGTCGCTTGGAGGCCGCATACCAGAAGTTTGTATGGATGCTTCAGAAGGGTCTATGTCCTCCAATTTATGTGATGGATGCTTTTGAGCGTGCCTTTCAGAAGCATGGGAAAGGTCAGGTAGCTGAGGAGTTGCTTGAGAAGATTGGCGCTGTCCATGGAAATGGTTCTTTGGAAGGGCAGATAGCTCAGGAGTTGCTTGAGAAGATTGGCGGTGTCCATGGAAATGGTTCTTTGGAAGGGCAGATAGCTCAGGAGTTGCTTGAGAAGATTGGCGGTGTCCACAGAAATGGTTCTTCAGAAAATTACTGGAATTTAAAGTCTCTATATTATTGAGGGAGAGGGAGAAGGAGTTATAACTGCTTGTTAATCAGCTAAGGATTCAGAAAATTATTGAAATTTAAAAGTGCTATATTATTTAAGATGGAGAAGGAGAAGATCCAGAGGACTCACTTGGACTGCAGAAGATAGAACTTAATCAATGAAGCTCGTTTGATTAACACGGAAAAGGTTAACTGTCTACTTAGCCGGTTAGTAGTCTTCCCTATCAACTTTACAATTTGATGATGGTTGAAACTGATGGTTCATCTGCTTTTTCCTCTATAGTAGTGCGAGGAACAATCTCATGGGAAGTGTGTGCCTTCAATCAAGATGTGTTAAACTGGGGAGGATGCTGATTGTCCTGTTCGATACATCCAGAATCTCAATAAGGTCTTCTGACACCAAAGCAGGTTCAAGGAAGTAACAATCAAAATTTACAATGACATGAAGCAAAAAAGGCAAGCAACCTACCTGAGCGTTCTCTTGATTTTGGACTTAACGTGCAGGGAGTGATTTAGAAGGGCCCTTGAGGGTATATTAGTTAGGGGATTGCGTCTAATGGTAGATGGCTTTGAGAAGTAGAATTTTGGCATAGAATATTTTTATTCATTTTTTTTCAACTGATTTAGACGGGTCTAAAAGAGGACGAGGAGGCTCATAGAGATTAACCTCATAGAACTGGCCGGCTGTACATACTTATGGTTACTCATCACAATTACTTGTTCGACTTTTGAAGTATCAGTGTGTGAAAGAAGCTGGGTCTTAATAAGGCCAATTGGATATGAAGGAAAGATCAAGCGCACATGCTTAGTTGAAGCACAATTGAAGACCATGACGGGAAACTGAATTCAGGTGATCGTCTCCAACGTCCCGGCCTTGCCCTGCGTCCATTCCTCTCCTCCGTTCTCTGTCCTTTCTTGCCTGCACTATCTTCTCTTGTTCATTTTCTTGAACTTTGTTCTCCTTTTCAGCCCCTGAAGTTTTGTGTCTGCTACAATTTAGCCCATACTGCAAAATCCTCTATAAATAGAGTCCCATTTATTTGCGAAAGACAGACATTGAAGACACTCTCCCACATACTCTCCCATGTATTTCTCATCCAACATAGCCTCTCCATTTATCTATTCACATAATATTCATGCACTATACAGCCTTATATTAGCCTCTCCATTCATCTATTCATATAATAATCATCTATCATACCACATTTTATTCTCCATTTTCTGTCTAATATATGTCCATATACTCACTCTTCATCAAATCATTTTCTTGAATGGGTCCCATGTGCTTAGCAAAATTCAAGAACACATATCCTCACCTTGATCGCATTAATCTCCATGATCGTCACCAAACTTGAGCCCGTTTGCACCACCAAGTCCTCACATCCCAAAGGTGCCCGAGTCCGATACTGAACTAGGTCCAAGTCCCATTTGCTCCTTGACATCGTCATCATCACAGTTATAGGTTTAATTTCTTAATCAGGTTTTAGTAACGGTTTTAAAAAATTAACATTTTCTAAAATGAATATTTTCGTGAAAAATAGAAAATACAAAAAAATGAGAATAAAAAATTGGATTCATGTTTTCATGAAGAAAAAATGGAATAGGTTCTTACAAAATGAAAAACTGTCAGTTAGGATTTTAAGAACAAATATATATTGTTCATCTTTCTTAAGAAAATATAAAAATGATAAAAATGGAAATAAAATAATAAAAAAGACAATATTTTTAATAGGAAAATTACGGAATGACTAAGAAATGGGTTGTGCAAAAATCGTGATGTTGAAATGGATCGCTCAAAATCCGATTTTAAAAATGTTTAATTCAGTCCGACCACTATTTTCAAAATTTTTAGATTAGCTCAAGGGTCAATATGTGCTTTAAAGTGGGTCGAAATATTTTCTAAGGTTTAAGGATCTTTTTTTGAAAAATTTGGATCATTTCAGATCAATTTGAGATCTTTTATTTGCTTTTTAAAATCATTCTAGTACAAATCCAAATTTTCCAGTTTTATCTCTGATGTCTTTTTGTGTTTTAGTGTGCTCTTAGGTTTTGTTAGAGTTGATGGGCCTTTTTTTTTTTCAAAATTTCAAATTGTTTTGGATCGATTTGGGTTTTCTGTTGACTTTTTAAAAATCAGTCTCGCACTATTCCGAATATTTCAGCATTGTTTCAAATTTTTTGTGTGTTTTAGAATGGTCGTAGGTGGTGTTGTTGAAAATTTTGGATAGTTTTAGATCTATTTGGAGTCTTTAGGTGTTGTTGAAAATTTTGGATAGTTTTGGATCTATTTGGAGTCTTTTGTCGTACTTTAAATACAGTCCAACCCTTTATCCGAATTTTCCAAATCGGTTTCTGATATTTTTGTGTGTTTTAAAGTGGATTTAAGTTTACCAAGACTAAGGGTTCGACTCTTAAAATTTCGAAACATTTTGAGTCAATTCGGGGATTTTGAAGCAAAACGAATTAGTTTTGAGGAGTATCTTTTGAGTCTTTCAAAGGTAGATAATTTTTTCGGATTTTTACGGTCATGAACGATTTAACTAAATTTTTACGTCATTCTTAAATTTTTCTTACAATTAACTTTCTCATTTTGAAGTAAAAAGAAAACTTGTCTTGAGTAAAAAATAAATCTATCGTGTTTGACTTGATTAGTGTAAATATTGACGGAGGTATTTTCATTAATGTGTATTGCCTTGATCATATATGGGATTAGGAACATAAATGTGTTAAGTGCCCTAATGTAATGGATGGGCATTGGGAGCGAGATGACAATGGATGTATGTAATCCCGATAATAGTGGAACCCTTTACTTTTTGCACTTAGATTGGGACGCTTAGTGGCATGCTAGGGTCGTAGTATGAATTATCGAATTTCATTATGGATCATCAATTCAAACTTCGATTAGGGAAACAATTGGATAAATTAAAATGTATAAGCAAAAAATTTGGCCTAGACTTAGGGGCAGGTACCAAGTTTCGGCATATTTTGGCTAGAGCTTCAAGAAACGTAATAGGACATCCGGACTCAAATCTTGGTTTTAGGACCAATAAAACTTAGGTAGTTAGTACCATGATCACTTAGTGACTTTGGCGCCTAAACGACCTCCGTAAACGGTTTAGCGGTGACCCTGATCCAATCCCGATTAAAGTCCCAATGTAAGTTAGAATTTTTCATGTCCGACAATGAGAATCAAAAGAGTGATCAAGAAAGAGATTGTGATAAAAAAAAAAGAGAGAAAATGAACAAAAGAGAGAGTGCAATGAAGAGCAAGAGTGTATTGAAAATAATATCAATAATGAATGCCAAGAAAAAGAAAGGAAAGAAATAGAGGAAGAACATGGAGTTGTGAAAAAAGAAAACGAGAGAAAAGAAAGTGAGAAGTATGAGAGAGTTATGCTATTAGTGAGTGAAAGAGAGGAAAATGACCATGAGTTTGAGATATTTTTAATTTTACATCAGTCCCTTATGTTAAAAGAGTCGATTTTATTTACTAATAATCTTATTAAATTTTTGCTGAGTAATATTATTTCTTATTTAGAGGAATTTAAGGGAGTGCATTATGATTACATTCAAACCAATCAATTTGTAGGAGCAATCATAATGGGATAAATGATCTTCAAAAGTAGGAGGATCAAACAAGGAGTGCATTTGCTAGTTTCCAAGCCATCATGACCGAGGTAACGTGTCCTGATCTTATTCATTATTTTAATGACATATTAGATGGATTGCACAGTGCATGTTTGATTTCAAATACTGATTTTCAAACAGATTTCCATCATGCTAAGGTGAGAGAAGATCACAGGTCGATCATTATATTTAAGGTAAAATTTGATTTGTTTGACTATTTGATGCTTTTACCTCATCCTTTTATAAAACTTATATGCTATAATTTATATGCTTTTATCTATTTTGGTAATATTTATTATAGTAAGAGCTTAGATGACCATCTTGAACATTTTTTAGAGGGATTGAGGAAAATATCATTGTTTGCTAAACTTGAAATTCGTACTCTTTGCATAGATAAGGTTATTTTTCTTGATTTTATTGTTAGTGCTATGGAGTTTGAGAATAATGTTGAAGAGGAAATGACAATCCAAGATTGGAAATTATCCACTCTGGCAAGTAAGATAAGTAATTTACTTGCCATATCTAGTTTCTATTGGAGTTTTATTCCATATCATATAATGGTTGATGCCACACATGATTATTTATTCTTTGGAAAGATTGTGAGAAAATATGGTACATATATTTTACATAGAATGGCTAACTTCTTGAGCTACTATGGAAAGAATTTGAGAAAACCTAGAAACAAGTTATTATTTTTAACTTGTTATACAAAAATTGATTTTAAAGCATGGGAATATTATTTTCCAAATGTTGAGCTTACTTACAACAATTTCATTCCTCCCACCCCTAAGTTTTCTCATTTAGAATGAATATGGCTTTAATTCATTGATTCTTATGAATTTAACTTCTTTACCTTCAAGTGAATGTGTTTACTTAGACAGAATGATCAAAGGTGATTTTATTAAGCCGGTTAATGTGAAAGCTAAGCAACATAATATTGACAGCAAGAAGTATATTTTTTATTTGAAAGGTTGTGATTCGTGGCACATGAGAAAGAAGAGGCTTAAGAAACCAAGATGTACAATGTGACTTCCACCTGACAATGGACAAACTAGAACCCTCAAGCACATTGATAACAACACATTAAAAATAATTCCAACAAGTTGAACCTACAAGATAAGAATAACGTTATTGCTAAATTCAATATTGGTGATTTATTTTCTTTCATGTAGGTCGTGATTTGAGGATGAATCCTTTTCAAAAGGAGTGAATGATATGAACTTAGATACGAGCTCGAAGAATGCAATTAAAGTCTTTCTTGATTTGGTGAAAAGAATTCGAGCGAGACGATTGAAGGGTGAGAACTTACTTACAAGTGATGGTCAACCATTATTAAAGCATAATATGAAAGGTCTTTCAAATTTATCCCAAAATGAAAAATTATATCATTCTCAACATATATGTTATAAGACCATCAAGAACGAAAGTCAAAGATGCCAAAGGAAAACAAGTGTAATAATAGATGGTGGGCTCAAAAGTCAAGTCTAAGAGTCTAAACAACAATAGACAAGCACTGAGTAACAAAGAAATGCAACAACTTTTTGATCTCCTTGAAACACGAAACTTAATAGTTAAAACACCTAAAAAACTAGCATGAAAGCACCACAAATGTAGCAACAAACGGCAAGCCTAAAACTTGAAACTAGATGCCTAAAAGTGGTAGGAAACAAACATTAAACAATCACTGAACCGCAGCAGCTTTGAACACCCATAAAACTCAAAACTTAAGGCTAAAACACATTAAAAACCAATATCAAATCACTATAAATGCAACAGCAAATGACAAGCCTAAAGGAAGGCTCTATTTCCCCAAAATGGTATCGAAGCAGCCACACTTTGGGTGAAAAAGGCATAAGAATCTTGAAAAAAATATGCAGCAAAGACAAGTAAATACGGAGCTCTAATCTCCTCAAAGCAACATTGAAAATGTGAGAAATCCTAGCAAAGTGGATGTAGCAACTATGGACTTTAAGCGGCCTCATTTTTACCAAAAATTCCATGGAAACAAAGAAGAAAGATGCAGCAACGACAAGTAGACTAAGGCTCTAATCTCCCCAAAATCGATATTGAAAATGGGAGAAGTTATTGAGTAAGAAGCTGTTGCAGCCATGGACACTAAACAACCACATTTTTGATGAAATGCCATGAAAATCATGGGAACACACACAACATAGAGCTGCTAAATAATCAAGCGAAAAGAGCAAATAAAAACTTTATTTTTCACTAGCATATCATTGAAATCAACATAGGGCACCAATCAAACATCAGCTACAATGACAGACAAGTAGTGGCTTTATTTTCCATCAAAATACCATTGGAATCAAGAGAAAATATTGAGCAAATAACAATGTCTACTACATCAATAAATAATAGCAATAAAGTAGCAAAATACTAGAGATAATAGCAAATACTACAGTAATATAGTAGTAAACTACAGGCTATTGCACTTGACCTACAATAAAATAGTGTGTAACAATATAGTTAAACTTGAACAACTTGTTTAGATTGAGATGTTTGGAGGGATTTGGAGGAATAGCATGTTACGTATAAAAGATAAAATAGAAGTTGTAGACTGTTAGAAAGTCATTACAGGTTCTTAGGGAGGCGGTTAAGGGAAGATAAGCTTCGTATTTCAGCAGCCATGGAAATGAATGGTGAATCCTTCTTCCATATACTCTTTCTCTATCTCTTTATCTCTCCTTCTCCTATTTGTCATAGAGCTCCCTAATTCCTACCTTTCCCCTATTTCCCCTTTATCTTCCTATTTTTGGTTTGGGTGCCTAACATTTGGTCTCAAAACTAGTATTTCCTTGGACCAAAGATGGAAATGACGGAAGCCGACAAGTTGAGTGACTGGAGAGCGCGATTCGAGATCATGGCGAGCAGATGTAAGAATGACAAGATAACAACAAGAAGCAGATCTTGTGCTTAGCCTCCAAGTACAGCAAACAACACTATAAATAGCATTGAAAGAGTGATTACAAAAACCTAGCAAATATCATATTTGTACATTCTGATACCTCACGAGTTAGGCAAGTGAAAGCCATTGAAGACTTAGTCTTTGACCTCCAAAGTCTAGATAGACAGGTACAATCCAAGATTACATTCAGCGATTAGATTCCTTGCTGAAACATATGAATATACCAGATGGGATTGGAATTGATCTGTTCCTCGAAGGACTGAAACTCGAGATTCAGTCTAATGTGAAATTTTCAGCACAAACTGCTTGAGGATGCATATGCAATAGCTAGGTTGCAAGAATTCATTCAATTTCCCAAAAATCTTGTCAATTGGCCTAAAATGGCCCCTGACAAACCCAAAGGGGAGTCTATCACGATTGATTTTCCTGATACGAACTATGAAGAAGTTGACAGTAGCATCTCAAACATTAAAGGCCAAAAAGTGTCACCAACAATCATGAAAGAAGAGTGTGAAATTAATGTGAATGTCCATGAGTTCTTGGCTTCCATGTAGGTCAAGGGTTTTAGCAACTTCTCTGGTTCTTGGCCCCGGATCTTTTGCTTTCATCTATGAAGAAAGCCGGCAACTTTGTCATCTGTGAACTGACGGGAGCAAGCTTCTGTGCACTTGGGAACATCATCCCGTTTGAGCATTTCGAGGATGTCAAGTGGAACAACACACTTGGGTTCGATAAAGTTGAGATGGCACATGTTGAAATATTGATGGAGAGCCGGAATAAATAGGTGGACAAGAGGACTTTCAATCAATTCCCATGCTCCTCTCAAATTTTGATCAAAAGGAAGATGGTGATGAACTTTCTATAATGAAGCAAAGGACCAAGGACATACTCAATCCAGGTATCATAGAACACAGCATTGCCCTTTTGTTTCTTTACGACCACGTCATCGTTTCCAAATTGAAACCTTAAGGGCAAGGTTTCTTCAAGGGGAGTGTATTGTTATCTACAAAAGATAAAATAGAAGAAGTTATAGGCTGTTAGAGAGCTGTTACATGTTGTTAGGGAGTTGGTTAAGGAAAGATGTATAAAAGGGAAGATAGGCTCTTTGTTTTGGTAACCGTGGAAATGAATAGTGAATCCTTCTTCTCTCTAGTCTCTCTTTAACTCTTTATCTCTCCCTCTCTTCTTCGTCACTTTTGATATTACGATTTGTATATTTATTTGCCCCCTCTCGAACTAGATTCTTGAGTTTTAGACTACTTTCCATATATTTAGAGGTTAATTGTATGTCCTTTTATTCTTGGGATTTAATTGTTATAAATGATAGTTGTAAGAACCTTATATACAAATTAGATACTGCTGGAAAATATGAAGAAATATATTGCTCGATGATTCCACATTTGATGCAGTAAATTTAAGAGGAAATTTCTCATATCCACTCTATGAGAAATATGGAAAATAAGATATTATTAGAAAACTTGTCGAGTTAGAATTCTAATGCATCAAATAAATTATAAATCGGACCTAAAATGAGGAAGTTATGGCCGAAGAGAGGAAACTGTGCATAGAGTAGGGGACTTAAGCCACGGTCTACAGAGAACTTCACGGAACATAGAGATCAAGCAAAGGAGACTTAGACCACAGTCCATTGGACAACATAGGAGCGATATGCTGTTTCACAATAGGAAATTATTGATTCTTAGTCCCAACAACTCAGGAAAGTTTCCAGTTCACTTCTTACAATATTTACAGTAATTATTGGTTTGAAAAGAAAGAAGAATATGGTCAAAGACTTGAGAAAATAGGCAGCTTTCAAGAAGGAAAGACTAGGATTAGGAAATATCTTGATAGATCTCGATAATATTCCAGCCCTTCCACTATATAAAAGGCATCACATCAGTAGCCATAAGAGGATGACTTCCACACCATTATTCAGCATACTTTACTTGTTTTCAGGAGCGAAGGAAGGATATGAACTTGGAGCAAGAAGGTGGATTCGAGCTTGAAGATCGTGGAGCTTGATCGAGAGATTCGACTCCACCACTATCTAGAGTTCCTTCTATCCTTTTCTTGTTTTCATGATGTTGTCCTTTCTTCCAACTCTTATATTGTCTTTTACTACGTTGAACTAAACCTTAGATTCCTAGAGGGATCAATGGAAGTTTTTTTCGATATTTTAAGTAAAGTTCTTTTCTCTAATGTGAATGATTCTATCGAGGTATACCCACTAGGTGTTATTTATACATATTTCGTTCTTCATTTTTTCTTTTAGATTGGACACCCATGGGAATGATATTGAGACGAAGAGGAGCCTCAAGAGAAGGAGTCAAAGTCACGCTAGAAATTGCATAGTCTAGGTTAATTTATACTAATAGGTAAAATTATTCGTGCGAGCACATCAAGAGATGGTGATCACCGTAGATAGCCAATTAGGGTTGGTATAGTTGGCCTTTCAACATTAATCGCCTAGAGATAGAGTGGATTAGTGTGCTCCGCTTAGTTAGTGTATGATGATAGTGGGGAAATCCTAGAACCCTAGGTTAATAACATGGTATAGTTAATTTGCATGAGACAGAGACTTTGCTTAATAGGTGAAGTTATGAACCCTAGAAGTATTTCAATTGATTGATTTACTTGTTTACTTGCTGTTTTAATTACTTGCATCATACTCTGATTATTTGATTGACTTGACTTGGTAACAATTGTGTTAATTTTAGTAGTTGGTAGAAGAATATTCGTGGGAATGATACTCTATTTACTTTTTATTGTTTGATTGCGACACATACATTTGCGTGCATTCTCTTAATCTCTCAACAGTCACAGAGCTCCATCATTCCTGCCTCTTCCCCCATTTCCCTTCTCTATCTTCCTATTTTTGATTTGGGTGCCTAGCATTTGGTATCAAAGCTAGCATTTCCTTGGAATAGAGATGGCAATGACGGAAGTCGAGACCCAAGAACTCAAGCGACTGGAGAGCAGGATTCGAGATCATGGCCAGAAGATGCTAGGATGGCAAGATAACTACAACAAATCTTGCAGTTGGCCTCCAAGTGTAGCAAACAACATTATTAAGCAACATTGAAAGAGTGATTACAAAAACCCAGCAAACATTAGATCTATATCATTATGATACCTCACGAGTAGGCCTGGCAAACTGTGTCGTGTCGTGTTTAAACGTATCGTGTCTAAACGTGTCCGGGTTAGAAACTCCAATGATTTGGATATGACACATTTATTTTTCGTGTTTAAACGGGTTCGTGTCTAAACGGTCGTGTCTAAACCGTGTCTAAACCGGGTTGACCCATTTAATGTAAAATATCGACAATATATAATTATGCTATAATAATATATGATGTAATTACTTAAATAATAATATTTATTGATAATTAGTACAATAAATAAGTAAGATTAATCAATTATTGATCATGTAATGCATGTAATATTTTATATATCATAAAATTTTCATATATAAATGTATTAAATGAGTCAATATATGTATAAAAGTAGTTAATACATTTAATAAACGTGTTTAATCGTGTCGTGTCGTGTTATACAGGTTCAAACCCAGTTAAACACGTTTATTTATCGTGTCTGTATAGGTTCGTGTCTAAACGGGTTCGTGTCTAAATAGGCTTGACCCAAACCCGCCTAACTCCGTGTCGTGTCGTGTCGGGTTACCGTGTCGTGTCAATAATTGCCAGGCCTACTCACGAGTTAGGCAAGTGGAAGCTATTGAAAGACTTAGTCTCTGACCTCCAAATCATACACAGATAGCTACAATGCAAGATTACGTTTGGCAATTAGATTCCTTGCTAAAACAGATGAATATCCAAATGGGATTGGAATTGATCTATTCCTCGAAGGGTAGAAGCTCCTGATTCAGTCTAATGTGAAAATTTTCAAACCGAAAACCCTTGAGGATGCATATGCAGTAGCTAGGTTGCAAGAATTCATTCAACTTCCCAAAAAATCTTGTCAATTGTTGCCTAAAATGGCACCTCACAAACCCCAAAGGGAGTCTATCACAATTCATTTTCTTGATACAAACTATGAAGAAGCTGACAATAGCATCTCAAATATTGAAGGCTAAAAGGAGTCACCAACACTTGTTAAAGAAGAGTGTGAAATTAATGTGAAGGTCAATGAGTTCTTGGCTTCCATGCAGGTCAAGGATTCTAGCAACTGCTTTGCTTCTTGCCTCTGGATCTTTTGCTTTCCATTTATGAAGAAAGCCGGTAGCTCTGACATCTATGGATGATGGGAGCGAGCTTTTGCACACTTGCAAACATCATCCTATTTGAGCATTTCGAGGAGGTCAAGTGGAGCAACACACTTGGGTTCAGTAAAGTTGAGATAGCACATGTCAAAAAATTGACGGAGACCGAAATAAACGACGTGGACAAGTGGAGTTTCAATCAATTCCCATGCTCCTCTCAGATTTTGATCAGAAGGAAGAAGTAGATGAACTTTCTTAATGGAGCAAAGGACCATAGATATACTCAATCCGGGAATCATAGAACACAACAGTGCCCTTTTGTTTTTTTACGACCATCGTTATCAATTTCCAAATTGAAATCTTGTGAGCAAGGTTTTTTGAAGAGGAGTGTATTGTTCCGTATAAAAGATAAAATAGAAGAAGTTAGAGAATTGTTATAGGTTGTTGGAATGTGGTTAATGGGAAGATAAGCTCTGTATTTTGGCAACGATGGAAATGAAGAGTGAATCCTTCTTCTATCTAGTCTCTCTCTATCTATTTCTCTCTCCCTCTTTTCTTTGTCATGGAGCTCCCTAATTCTTACCTTTCCCTCCTTCCTTTTATATCTTCCTATTTCTAGTTTGGGTGCCTAACATAATGCAATCCCTGATTTAGGTAACTTATTAGAACAAATTTAGAGGAATTTTGAGGGATTCGCAATCTCTCCAAATCTCATTTTCTAATTCCTCTAATTTGGGCGAATTTAGAGGGATGACAATTTTTTTAGACAAAAACGCCCCTCATAGCTTTTTGAAAGAAACTATAGACACGTTATAATTTATCTCACATAATTACACAACTACAAGCGCCATGATTCCTCATCATATAGTCACACAACTACACACACCTTCCACTACTTGACCACTACCATGCCACGACCACAATACGATTGCCCCTGCTTGACCACCACCAAGTCAAGGCCATTAAACTTTCCAAGACCACCACGAAGCCATAGTTTTTTTTTAGTTTGACACTACCATGAAACCATCCTGCCTCCCACGTGCTTTTCTTCTACTTGATTGGTCCTCCAAATTTAAAAGGATAAAAGGGTCAAATTAACTTTTTAATCTCTCATCTAATAATGATATTCAAATGAAGGATTTTGATGAATAAACTATCCCTCTAAATCCCTCACATCCCCTCCCCTCCAAATCCTTTCAAACACCTCCTCTCCGAATTCCTCAATCCAAATAAGTTGTAAGTATTTCTCTATAATTTAATTTATTTTATTTTATTTTAAATTTTTATATGTTCTTACCAAAATTTACTGAATTAAGGTTCTCCGAAAGAAAGAAATTCGAAGAAAGACCCTTAAACATATCCTACATAATTTTTCTATCTTGTTTGATTTCTTTGACCCCGACAACCCCTTGAGGCTTGAAATTCATTCTTCCCTGAGCTTATCCTCAACTTTTCAATACTACGTTATGTTTTTTTCTTCAGTCTTTAATGTGTTAAGGATCTAAATGATACTGATTATGCTAAATTTAGACTTTCCTAATTACTTATGATATTATAAATAAAACTGGCAAAAAAATGAATTTGACATATTCAACTTATTTCACTTAAAAAAATCATTTCTTTTTCTCCAAATCAAATCTCAAAATCCATAATATGTCAAATTGATGATACTTCAGTGTTCTGCACGATGGCTTCATTTTACTCTATAATAAAATCAAATTGAAGCCTTGATTTTGCTCTCAAACATCATACTGGGTCAGGTATGGGCACGTGTTCACTCAATTTTGTGAGATCTAGATCCAATAGAATTTGGGTCACCAAATTAACGATATCAATAGATACATGTATGTTATGTGCTATTTTAATTGATAATGTATTATAAGCTTTTGTGCAAATCATGATTAATATTCTTTTTTGTTGTTTCACTGCCATGGGAAAGTGAGTTTATCGATTCCACTGAATATTGTTAAAAATTTAATATTTGTTCAAATAGGTGAAGCAATATTACTGATGTAGCTCCACTGGAAAGCAATCTTGACTCAATTGGAATATGAATCTCTCATTCAGAAGACCTTCACTCGTTATATGTCCTTGCCGCATTCCATCAAAAGTGTCCCTAGCCACGCATTGCCTGGGGAACAAAAAAGAATCAACTTTCAATCATTCAAGCAGCCTCACATTTACAAACTACGCACGCATATGAAGTCACGGAATATAACCATTACTATGACGGGAGCAAAACACCTTCTCAAGATCTAAGCTTTTTTCACAAACTGATAAGGAAGAAATTCTCCAGGGTCCACTTGCATCTATTTGATTACCTCTCCATAAGCCGAGACCCTAACTTGAAAATAAGAAATGAAGTCAAATCAGGGGTGACGACTTAATTTGACTCTATGACACTCACACCAGTCACGGGTAGATGAAAGATATGTGTAGAAGTGAGTTAGCATCCTAGGATGCATACCTTATAGAGTGGATGACTATTTGTGGAGAGGATAGGAGTTTATTAAGTTACATTACTTCGTCCCCTTGAAATTTGGCATTTCCTTCCATATTGAGTTTCATCCCCTTAGATTTATTTTTTAGATCCGTCCCTGGGCATGCACGGGTATAAGGTAGACCCAAAAATCGCTAGGAATGTATGGTAGGTTCTAGGTAGATCTTGATGAAAATAGGGTAAGTTTTGGATAAAAAAAATTAAGGAATCGGTTGGTTCCAGTTTCTGCACACAAGGCATTTGAAATGAACTTGTTAATTGATTTGCGTGGTTAGTGTTAATAAACTTTCTTATTTGAAGTCCAATTCAGGAACTGTTTAAATCGTTATATTTTTAATTCTGTGAAATTTCATTTGATATGACAATTATGCATGTTTGATAAATTTTTATACTAAAATATCATTTTAAACTTAAATCAATAACATCTCGTACTTAAATTAAATGTAAACATATTTAAAATTAGACATATTTGATTATGATGCATGAAATAATAATAATCATGGAAAATATCAAAATAATCCATTTTACAAAAGTAAAAGAATAAATAATAAATAAAATAGATTCCCATTCCAAAATCCAATAAAATAGGGTCCAAATTTAAAATTTAAGAACTTATCTTGTATAAGGTCGGGTCCAGGTACTATAAAAAATTATAGGGTACTCAGACCTGATCACCCATAATAAGGCTAAGCACCCCAAATTACTGCCAAGAATAATGGTCTAATGGTCCAAAACTCACTCTCATACGACAAGGAGCTTTTAGGCTTGAGACTTTATAGATACCGGCTTCTTGAACTATATTTGACATTTAGTGGTGCTATGTTGACGGATTAGGGCTGGTTGTTCAATTTGTGATATATTCGCAATTAAATACGAAATATTATGAAATACAGGGTGACTCAGTGGCCCCTTTAATCCTTTACCAAATAAAAACCCAAAATTTTAATCCTACCAAGGATCTAGAGTGGTGATTAAATCGAGACAACCGGTGCAAATCGCAGGATAATTTTAAAATCGAAGAAATTCAGGGGACCATAGTGAAATTCCCCTGGGACTTTTTCCCACTTTTTGCATCTCTTTGACTTGGAGTCGCGAGTTGAGATGGTCGGGACTGGCACGGAACAGGGAGAGAGAGAGAGGGAGAAATGAGTCAAAATACGGTTTCTTTTGAAAAAAATTCGTAAAATACGGTTCATTTAAAAATAATTACTAAACTAACGTTTTTTAATCGCATGCTAAGATGCGGTTCTATTTTTAATGAACTGCATCTTCAACATGCGGTTCAATATGATTTTTTTTTTGATATTCAAAGAACCGCATCTTCAAGATGCGGTTCCTTTGTTTTAAAAAAAAAAGAAAAGACGCGGATAGCATGTGAGAAGCAAAGTTATATTATATATGATATATAAAAATTCGTTATAAAAATTACTATTCAAGCATAGATACTTTTAAAATTTTGTAAAAATTTTGCACGTGTAAATATTTGACAGAAATTTATAAAACGAGCCCGTTGTAAAATTAATATGTAATATATAATGAGTTCGTTTTGTAAATTTTTATCAAATCTTTATGTGTAAAATTTTTACAAAATTTTAAAAGTAAATTTTATAAGTATTAATACGTAAATAGTAACTTATACAATAAATTATTATATGTTATACATCCAGAAGTTACTTGAAACCTTCAGCGCCTTAAAATCTCTAGCACACAAAATTATACATAAGAATTCGTTATATAAATTATCATTTAGATATTTACATTTATAAAATTGTAAAGAGTTGATAAAAATTTATAAAATGAACTCGTTATATAATACAGACTAAATAATTAATCTATCCTTCGTCCTCAAATGCTGTCCCTTTTGTAAAAAATAAAACAAATGAACCGCATCTTCAAGACGCGGTTCTCTCAATATTAAAAAAAAAAGAAGAAATGAACCGCATCTTCAACATGCGATTAAAAAATAGTAATTTAATAATTATTTTCAAACAAACTATATTTCACGAAATATTTTTGAAACAAACCGTATTCCCACTCATTTCTCGAGGGGGGGGGGGGGTGGAGCGCGTGCTCGCGGCGGGGGAGAGAGAGAAAGAGAGGAATCGAGGCTTCAAGCTGCCGTCTTTAGTGTCGGTCACTTGGTCTTCTGCGGTTAATCAGCCCCTCGAGGCATCGAGCTTCATCACTAGCGTCCCCGCAAACCCTAATTTCCCGCGGTCGAGCTTCACCACCCCTGAATTTATTTATCCCTTAAAACTATGCGTTAGTGCATCTTTAGTAATGGGAGAGGAAACTGGAAAGCGGTGAGAATAGAGTGAGAAGGAAAGTTGTCTCTCTCTTGAGCGAGATGAAAGGAGATTAGCTTAGAGTCCTTTGCTTGGAAGTTCAAGGAGGGAGAGGAAAGAGAAACAAGTGAACCCAATACTTTTTTCAAAACAAAATTTGAGTTTACTCACCATCTAAATCCCTCCAACTTGGATAGCTGAGAGAAAATGCACAGATTGGGTAGAAAACAGTCTCCCATTTCCCTTCCAACCTAAAATGGAACTTCAAAATAAGTGACAGTTAACCTTTTCAAATCCTTCCAATAGGAATGGCTATGAATCCTTCGATCAAACAGAGCAGTAAGTTTCAGAATCATGTTAATTTTTCCTGTCAACTTTTGCGGTATTGGGACGTCAGTTTTGTAATTCTGCTGCACAACTTTCTCCACAAGTGGCCTATTTGAGAAAATGGGAATAGCTGGTTGGACCTTTCATCTTCATTCCTTTCTTAGAGATTAACTTATGTTCTATTTCTTGCTTGTTCAATGCACTCTTGAATTTTGAATTCTTTTTCATGATATCATTACATGAAGCAATGTGAATCTAAATGGTGCAATCATATTATAGATATACAGAACTGGTTTCTTGTGATCAATGATGGTTGTCAAATCTGTGAACAGTGCTATTTAGTTTTGCAACACTGAAAGTTTGATGAATCTTCTTTATAGATGTAATTTTGGTTCATTATGAACATGGAAAATTACAGTTAACTGATAGTTTAGATTATTATCCCCTGAAGTAGATTCTTTTTTCACAAATTTTAAGCAACATTTCATCATTATGGGAGTATCTCATCTTGTTGTATATTCTTTCATAATCTCAGCGTGTTAAAGTTTACTACCTGAACAATAATGGCAAGTGGGATGATCAAGGAACCGGGGACGTTAGTGTTGACTATCTAGAGGTTTGTTTTCTTGCAATGTGGTACCTAAAGTTTGAAATCAAGTGTTTTAATTTAAATGTATTGTTGAACTTGGGATGGATTTAAATGCTATGCTGATGTAGAAGTCTGAAGATCTGGGTTTGCTTGTATATGATGCTGAAGACAACGCGACACTGCTCATGCATCGTATCAGATCGGAAGCAAGAAGGTCAAACACTTATTCTATAATACTTAAGTTGCCAGATAGTCATTGACAGATCAACTTGAAAAATTTTCTATTGTTGCTGATTTCCGAGATGTGAGCAATGACATTTTTTTCGTTATTCTACAGACTCCATCATTGCTTGGAAAGGCCCTGATTATGGGGCAGAATTGGCTCTTAGTTTCCAAGAGCCTGCTGGATGCACTTACATATGGTAGTAATTTATCGTTTAATTTTATTGTTATATGTTCATATATTCATCTAAGTTGCACATGATGGTTTTATTAGTAACAACTCACGATGCTCTTTTTTTTTTTTATCCAGGGAGCATATCTCCAGTGCGCAAAGAAATCTGCAGCCCAGTGCTCTTAAAAGAGCTAGAACTTAAATAACTCAAGACTCTGAGTAGATATTTCAGTGCATGAAATGGTAGCATTTGACTTGGAGAGCTGTGCTGCGTACCCTTCTTTTTTTTTTTTTTTTTTTTTTTAAATAGTAAGAAGTTTACTGTCTGTCCATGAATATGCGACAAGTGAGAGCATGTTGCATATTAGCATTCAAGTTACTATCAAGTGGAAACTCCACCTTCGTCTACTGTATGACAAATGTCTTACTTGAATGAATATGATAAATACGTTGATCCCTCAACATATTTGAGCAGCTTAGTATAAGTAGATAATAAAATATCACTACATATAATGGATTGTGAGGAGAAAGGAAGGAAGAGAGAATACTGAAAATATAATCGAAGTCAACATTTCCGTATTGCATCCGCTTCAAGTGAGCCATGTGATTGATATTATGTTGTATATTATTACTAAACTTTTCAAGCACTTATAAGATAAATTATAAACAAGCATCTCTAGGAAATATATACCACACCTATTGAGATTGTCTTACATCAAACTGGATACTCGCGGGATGCGATAATTTGTCAGATGAGTCGAAATCGTGAAGATAGATTTTATTTTGAATTTAGAGTATTTTGATTTCTTGTAATCTCATCCTAAATCAAATTGGGATATTTTCTAGAATCTGATTTAGGAGATATCTAATATATTTTTGATTATGTAAGATCTTTACTAGTAGGGTTGAATAGAGTCTTATGTTAAGAATGGGGAATATTGCGAGTGATCTTTTTGATAAACTTCTCTGTAACCCTAGGCTGTGAGAACTTGAGAGATTGGGTTGAGACTCTTTTCTGAGAGGGATGTAACGGGTGCTTGGGTACGGGATCGAGAATCCCTGTGAAGTTGTAATATCCTATTTTGATATAATAGATTGTTTGTTCTATGTCGTAGAGGTTTCCCTTAGGTGATGGTTTGAAACCCTCAGCTGAGGATTTTATCACGTATATTTGGTATTCGTATTTCTTCTCTTACTTTTAAGTTTTTTCGCTGCGGTCACACTCAAAATTCTAGCATAAACAATAGGACGGAATCCCAACAAATTTGTATCAGATTCAATCCCGAAGATATCTGTGGTAAGGTTCGAGGTAGAGAAGTTTGACGGTTCGAACGACTTTGGATTGTGGTGCATCAAGATGAAGCCTTTGTCAAGATGAAGCCTTTGCCGATGCAATATGGCCTTGAAGGAGCACTGGATGGAGAAGTTGTGTTAGCCCTGACCCTAACGGTTGCTTAAAAGAGATATATCATGGTGAAGGCTTTAAGCATGATTCAACATAACTTGTCAAACAAGGTCCTCCAGGAGGTGTGGCCCTGGAGTTGTGGTAGAAGCTAGATTCGCTGTACAAGACAAAGTCCCTATCCAACCGGTTATACATGAAGAAACAGTTGTACCGGTTGAGGATGAGTTCTAACACACTGATAGACGACCACATGGATCTGTTCAATCATATCGTAATGGACATCTAGTCCATTGACGTAAAGATCGAGGATGAGTATCAAGTTTTGATGCTGCTATCTTCTCTGTCATACTCCTATGAGAATTTCGTCGATACGATGCTGAACGGGAGATCGAACATCACCCTGGATGACGTCAAAGCGGTGCTGAACTCAAAAGAGTTGAAGAAGAGGGTCATGAAAGGCTCGAATAGTATGGCTGAAGGGCTTCATGGAAGGGCATATATGAGAATAGAGGCAATGGGAGGAAAGGAAAGTTGAGGACGAAATCCCGAGGAATGTTGATTTGCTAGAATTGAGACCAAGAGTGCCATGTCAACGAAACTGCCCTGGAAGAAAAGACAGGCAGGCTAAGTCGTCGACGAATGTTGGGGAGGAAGAGGCAGAGAATGGGATCCTGACAACAACAGTAGATGTGAGATGGGATGTTGAGAATCTCACAATATCGAGCCATTCAAGTTCAGATTGGGTTTTTGATTTAGGTAGCACATTCCATGTATCTCATAATAAAAGTCTATTTATCACTTACCGTTCGGTTGTAGGTGATAAGATACGTATGGGAAACGAGCAAACATGTGGAGTTGATGGGTTGTAGATGTGAGAATCAAGACATATGATGGGTGTGAGAGAGTTTTAACCAGTGTTCAGCATGTTCCTGAATTTAGAAGAAACTTGATTCTTCTAGGAACACTTGATCGATGCAAGTACAAGTGCAAGGCCTTGGTGCACTACATGAAAACTCTTGAATATTGACGGACTGATCCATTGATAATCCATTGGCAGTCTGTCAGAAAATCAGATTTACCAACTGATACAAGCCGTCGCGTTTTCCCTTATTGGGAATTTTAGCGGCATCGATAATCTGTCGGCAAAATCCCTACGGATTCGGAGACGGATAATCCTTCGGCAAGATCCCCACGGATTCACAGACAGATAATTTGTTGGTATTTTGCCTGCCGATAATCCGTCGGCAAGTCGTTGAGCATCCATCAATAAGCCGAAACTTTCATCCGTCAGTGATCCTTTGGCGATTCGTCACCGTCGAATTTGTACAAATACTGATATATTTTTAATATCTATCGATTGATTCAATTAATAAAAAATATTTAGCCAAATAAGAAAGTTAATTTCATTAATAAGAAATATTTACAACATTTGTCGAAGTAAAAGACAAATACGAATAAAATATTAAAACGATAATTATTTTGTTTTCGAGCCTAACTCGGAAACATGCTCGGCGTCGTCACACTCGATGTCGCGGTCGTTGTCTCTAGCATTGACATTTTGACTATGTTGCTGTAGAGCTAGAGGATACAAGACCATCCTACTGAATCTCTCCATAAATTGATCGAGTTTTGATTCTATCCGATCGAGCCTCTAGTTCATCTGGATTCTATATCGCCTAACATCCAATTCACCTAGGAATCTACACCGGTTGACATTAGATTCACCCGAGAATGCATCTCCTCTATCCGTGCCTCCCATACCCTGGAGGAACCGATATTCTCTCGAGGCAGTTAGGAGATACCCAATTTGGGTAAAGATGCGACCCTTCTTCTTCCCTCCGGCAGCCTCCTTCCAAATCTCGAACATCTTATCTGAAGGGGGTTGTGGTTTGCTACGGGTAGTGCTATCTTGAAATGAGGCGAACCCCCGCAACTTCTTAGAAATGACATCCTACGGTAGGTCATGGTTAATTAAGATTATTTGATCTATTATTTTAAATCTAATTAATTAATTAATTAAGAATTCAATTACCTATACTGCCTCTGCCCATGGTTCTACCCACCTACTTTTCTTCATCGAGAATTTCATGCAGTGATAATACTCGATGATTGTCGGGTCCCTACCTAACTCTTTCCCCTATCAAGAGAGAAACAATTATTTATGAATGTAAATTAATTACAAAATTAAATATAGAAATTGTATTATTTACCAATTGATCTCAGTGGGTATTTGCTAATACGCTCCCGCCGGCATACAGAGAACCACTGACGGGAGACTTCCTATTCTCCTTATTTGCCTTCGACATCTGCAAAAAAAGCAAGGGACTCCAAGTGACGTGGGAGTTCAGCCCTCCCCCAAGAGCCAATGAAGCCTCTTCTTCACCTTCCGAATATCGGTCATCATGTCACGGTACCGACAATTTAGCTTAAAACTAAAGGCACCCCACATCTGGTCCTCATTGACTGGATCCCAGTCCACAAGCATCTGCCATATAAAAAATAAATATTATAATGAACCAATTAAAATATTAAAAACAAACGTAGTTAAAATTTTATCCTTCACTCATTAAACCAATCTCATCGTATCTTCTCCGGGATGGTGGGCCACGTAGGGTAGAATGTTCCCAGCCGACTTTGAATGATTGTTGTAATCATTGAAGTGGGCTGGGAGGTTCAGCTTGAACTTTTTCACAAAGTTATTAAATTTGAGGCTTTTACCCATTGGTACCCTCCCGCTGTAAGAATGACCGCTCGGTACCACCAGAGCGGCGGCTCACTTCGTCGGTGACCCTGTGCTAATCCTGACTTGGGGGAAAGACTGGCTAACTAACTCCAATTGATGAGTCAGCTGCCGATGTGGCTGCTCGAGTAGAGTCGCTCCCATCAAGCGACTCTACAGATCTATCGAACGTTGTGGGCCGGGTTGAGCCAACTGCGGGGTCTGATGCTACTCTTCAAACTCCACCCCCCCCTCCCTTTCTTCTTGCCTTTTCAATAATACCATCTTCCCAGGGCGTGTCAGACATGGTGTATGACTGATTTGTATTGCAGCCCCATTTTCAACCAAAAGCCTTAGTGAAATCAAAGGAAAATAATGACAAAATGGTTGTTGCAACTATGACCAGGAGTCGAGTAAATATCGTGGAAATCATAAGAAATCATCAAGTAAAGACTAATTGCAGTTACAGATGCTAAACAACCTCGTTTTTATTAAAATACCATGAAAATACAACTCGAAATCAGTATCGGAGATGGGAGAAATCATCGAGTAAGGAAGCAACAACAACAATGGGAACTAATCAACCCAATTGTGCCATGAAAAAGTATTTGAAAAGGCAGAAAAATATTTCAAGGAGATGTTGTAATGGCCAATAGAAAACAACCCTATTCCCCTTGAAAATGTATTGCCAATAAGGGAAACCATTGGGCAATACTCAGCCACAATACCAGATATTAAACAGCCCCTTTCTTGTAAAAAAATGACATCGAAATCCGTATGAATATTAAAGTAAGGAGTGACAGCAATTGAGGAGCCTAAATTTCAAAGTTAGGGACTAAGAGTTGTTACTAAAAGCTTCCCTCAACAACCTAACAGTTCAGTACTATTCAGTAAGTTTAAAAACCGAAATAAGGTGTTGGAAGGCAAAATTCATAGCCCCCATTCAGCTGCTAAAAGTTAAGCATTGATTAAGCATTTAACAGTCCCTATCTTCAACAAGAACGACACTCAAAATAAGAGAAGAAAAACAAGTAATGGGCAACAACGTTAACTAAACATCAGTGGTCTTTGTTCCCACGGAATATAGCATTAAAAATTGTGGGAAATCATCTGAGGATGACCAGCTTTAATAAAGACACCTAAAGGTTCTGTCTCCATTGAATGCAATGGTGAAATCTTAGGAAATCAATGAGGCAAAAGCTTCAAGCAAAGGGATTCTTGCAACATATATTATTAAAATCAAGTGAAAATACCAATCAAAGACCAGCTACGATAACATATAAATGACAGCTCTATTTCTCATCATTATATCATCAAAACCAAGAGAAAACACTAATCAAAGACCAACTTCCATGACAGACAAATAATGACTAATTTTCCATGAAAAGGACATGAAAACCAAGAGGAAATGTTGTGCAAATAGCATCTGCTGAGAAAAGGTCCATCCAACCAATCCAAAGGTGAACCAGAAAATGTTATCCTTGACAACCTACACACTGAATTGATACACAACAATGAAGCATTCATCTATTTGACAGACTATTTTGAACTAGGATGCACGAGTGAGGGGTTGTAGAATTTACTTTACTACTATGGAGTGAAGGTCGAGTTGAACAATCAGCTGCGAGATAGATGAGCAAGAGGCTTGCTATAGGCCGAAAACGACTCCTATTCAGCTCCAAAAGAATGCACAGGAATAGCTAGAGATAACACAACTTAGAGGTGGCGTTTGCGAGACAGTGGTGTTTGATGAGGGAGCTTGTCCTGGTTTGGGTATGGTAGATGACGTACCTGGGGCTTGTGTTTGATCAGAGCTAAGGCAATGGAATCAGGTACTGATGGAGCTCAACCATCGTCTGCGAAGCTCGAGCATTGCCCGGTGGAGGTGGCTTGTAGTGGCTAGGGGTTTCTCCCTTCTCCTTCTCCTCTTTGGCTGCCATTGTTGCTGAGGGTATTCTCCTCCCCGTTGGCTGTTGTGGGTTCTCCTCCTTCTAGCTGAGAGCCCTGCACCCAAAAGAAATTGTGGCCCCCACTTGCAAAACCCTAACTTTGAAGATTTAGTTTTATTTTTTTTAATTTTACATTTTTTTGTTAAAATTTACTTAGTTAAGATTTACATGAAGAAGAAATTAAGAAAAAGTCCCTCCAATATGCCCCGAATAATATTTCAAATACTTTTGGTTTCTATCGGCCCTTACACCTCTGATACTATGTTCTATTTTTTCTTTAATCTTTAATGAGTTGAAATCTAAAAACACTAAGTGTGCTCACTTCCAGATAATTAGTGAAAATTTTATAAATAAAATTGGACAGGATAAATGAATTTAATAAATTCAGTCAATTTTATTTAAAAAGTCATATGTTCTTCTTTCGATTCTACTCTCAAATATTGTATTGGATTGAGTATCGTCACATGTGCGCTCAATTTTCAAGGTCCAGACATTCAATTACTAACAAGCCTTCGATATTTATATATAGAAATGTCATATTACAAACTCACTAAAAAGAAGATATGACAAATTGTCCAATTTCCATTTTCACTATGATCGGAGTCATCCTCTTCACTGGATTCATCATCTGTGTGAAGCTTGTTATAGTTATCTTCCTCTTTCTCAGTAGCATCTTTTAACTCGGTTACACCTAGCATGTGAACAACATCTACGAGATTGACTCACTCATGTGGATTTTCATCGTCAACCAACAATTCGTCAAAATCTTCAATTGTCACATCTCGCTTGTGTGCAAAATTATCATTCTAGTAAGCGACCTCTAATGACTCATCCACTTTGACTCTACCAATTGCTTTGGTCTTCACAACAGCCAACCAATTAATCTTACTCTTAATTTGACCCAGGTAATGGAGGAAGTACATTTGTCGACATTGTTGTGTAATAACAAATGGATCATAATTTATGTATGTGTTGCCCACTCTAACTTCCAATGTCTTATGCTCCAGATGAACTGTTCACGTCCTATGTTTTGGTGCATTGTCAAACCATTTGCAACAAAATAACACAATATGCTTGATAGGTTGGCCCGGGTATTGCAATTGAACTATTCCATGTAAAACACCAAAGAAATCATTCTCCCCACAATCAGTAGATGCTCCATGTACCCAAACACCACTATTGACGGTCTTGCGACTGTTGCTATATGCTTCTATGTGGAAGTTGAAACCATTAACAGAATATTGATCCTATACAATAACTTGTTGATTTGGCCCACTAGCAAAATCATATAAAATTTGGCTAGTAACAACATTCCTTGGGTCATGCACCTAGCATATAAGAAATATTTGTGACACTTATGAAAAATGTGTATATCATGTAATGAATATTCTAGTAACATCATGCATATATCACACAATATCATGTTGCAAAAATTAACATAATTCAACCAACCAAGTCAACAAGTATCTATGTATAACAGAAATACCATAATAGAAAACATTGCTTACCGTGAAGGATGAGTAAGAATCAGGAATTGAACTTATTTCCTCAACTTCCAATGGAGTGAAATTATAGAACATAGGTAATGTGGAGAAGAAAATTTGGTTATGAATGAGAAATAAGTCACGGCTCAAATTTATAGCAATTAGATTACCAAAAAATTTACTAGTGGATAATCCGTTGGCAAAGAGCAGAAAAACTCCTGCCAAGCAATATCGACAGATCGACCGACGGATTATCTATCGATAATGCATGGAAAACAACTCAAAATAACACACCAACGGACGATTTGTCAATATATCCGTCCACAACAAGCAAGAAAACTCCTGCCAAGCAAAATCAAATATTGGCAACTTATCCGTCTGTAATGAGCAGGAAAAATCCCATCAACTAAAAATAAGATACTGATGGATGATCCGTTGGAAAAGAAATCTGTTGATGTCTCCATAATCTACCGATAGATTTTGTTCATCGATAAAGCTTTAGGTATGCCAACGGAACAATCCGTCAATAAATCTCCCGCTTCCTTCCCACGAGTACATACCAACGGATGTGCTAACGGAAAAATTTTCGTCGATAATTACCTACGGCTTTACCGATGGATGGATCCGTTACCAAATCTCCAAAAGAGCTTCCTTCCAGGATATAGCGATGGATTTGCCTAGGATTAGTCTATTGGCATTTTATCGATGAATAATTGGTTGGTAAATCTATCCGCAATCTCCCCAGATATTCGCTACGGATTGTTCATTAGAAATATCTACATATTGTATTTCGTCAGTAATATCTGTCGGTATTACCAATGGATCTTGTTCGATGGTAAAATCCATCAATATTCGATAGTTTTCTTGTAGTGGTGGAGTGCTGAAAATCTCAAAGGGAGCGCTCATAGTCATGAAAGGGGTGCTGCAGGGAGGACTCTATGTCTTGCAGATAAAGGTCGGGACTACAACAATGATTGAGTGTGCAACTTCTCAAAAATACTTGGATGATCTCGGATATGGAAGGGTGAATGTGTGCAAGGCATTGTGCACTATTGGTAAGCTCAAAATCCCTCGTGAATAAGCAGATGTCCTTTGATAAACTTGTTGTGGTCTGGCAGTTTAAGGGCAGGACTCGAGAGAAGGTGGAGACGCCTTGGAGGAAGGTTGGGTCAATGGAGACTCATGGAACTTAGCCTGTGGTGATAGGAGTTGGTAAGTTAGGAAGGCCCGCAGGGAGGCAACAACTTCTAAGAGAGAGAGAGCGTGCTCAGGACAGGTAGAGGAAGCAGTCAAGATCGCTTGAAAAAATTGGGCTTCAGGGGTTAGTGATCTAGGAGAATGCTGAAACCGTGTTAAAGTCAAATTGTTGATGCGTCAACTAGAAACTTGCAGGAGTGCTGTCGAGCCCCAGCACCTCGAATAAGTCCAAGGATGGTTTGGACTTGAGCGGTGTGCACACAAAGAGGTGGAGCCCGTGATTGGGCAGAGCAGAGCAAGCAAATTCAAGTTCGATAGTGGTTGGCTTGATTCAAGCCAATGTAGAGATTTGTTGAGGCTGTCTTGCATTAAGTCGGATTCTCGTGGGACCCGAAAATCTCTTAGATGAGTGGAAATCGTGAAGATATATTCTATTTTGAATTTGAAATATTTTGATTTCCCGTAATCTCATCCCAAATCAAATTGGAATATTTTCTGGAATATGATTTAGGATATATCTTATATCTTTTTAATTGTGGCTGATCTTTACTAATAGGGTTGAATAGAGTCTTGTGGTAAGAATGAAGAATCTTGTGAGTGAACTTTCTGATAAACTTCTCTGTAATATTAGGGCGTGAGAACTTGAGAGATTGAGTTGTGACTCCTTTTTGAGCGGGGTGTAACGGGGGCATGGGTACAGGATCGAAAATCTCTGTGAAGCTATAATCTCCTGTTTTGATCTAGTGGATTATTTACTCTGTACTATGGAGGTTTCCCTCAAGTGAGGGTTTTACCACGTAAATCTAGTATTCGTATTTCTTTTATTTTTCAATTTTTCCATTGTGGTCACACTCAAAATTCCGGCATCAAACGGGAATCCCAACAAAACCCTCATTTGCTGAGCAAGAGATGTAAATTCTAATTCACTACCAAGAACTGTCTGATTAGTATGAATAACAGCAACGATCAACATCCGATGGTTAGGATTTCGTGGTTGATACTAACATATATGACATAGGAGGATCCTTGATTACTTACGGACTAAGCTTCAAAAAATAGCCTGCTGAAAAATCAACCAAACTCTAGAAAGTCTTAGAAATAGGCATTCAACTTCCATGAAAAGAAGATGCCACTGAAAAATTGGAACAACTTTGGTTGTTGAACCGACATAGTAAGAAGCAAAACAAAAGGCAAATCACTTAAGGGTTTTGAACACTCTATAAGCTTAGTTAACAAATAAGTTACCTAATTAACCATGGTACGGTCTGCGCATAAGTAATTTGTTCAACTACTCATCCACAACTCCTTGTGGCTTGACCTCATCTAGCTAGAAACCTGCATGTTTAGCATCTAGCAAGGTGACAACAACATCTAACTTGACATCATTAAAAGCTTGGTACTCAACTAAATTGTCTGATATATTGGTGTTAGACGCGCTGATCCAATAAATGCTGGATTCGAATCTCATTCTTTCAGTAAGACTCACATAAATAGTTTCAATTGGAGAATAACAAAGTTAAGGGTAAGAAGCCAAATTAAGTAAAACAAGATTTAGACTTTAGAGGGCGAGGGAGAGGCAATGGAGGGGGGTTAACGTTGTCCGGGAGTTGGCATATTCCCAGACAAATTGTTGTCATGTGGAGGATAATATTGTCATTTCGTACAATAATGTCTGCCCACAAAGTATGGATTCCGCTGCATCTTGGGCCAATCAGGAGACCATTGACTAACATTGCGGATGCCTTGATATTTGGGGGCTCGAGCCCGCTTGTTTAGAGCTGGAAGAGGTCTTTGGCACTAATTGGAGTGCTTCTGGTTCTCATATACACAGGTTCGATCATCTATGGTGCCAAATATTTGGATTGCCCTCAAAACCTTCCAAATCTGATATGTTATCGTGTTTTCCATAAGCGCCTATAGTGCTATGTTTGGTAGACAAGAATAAGAAGGAATGGATATTTTACTCTTGCCTTGTTATATTATTAAATTATATTATTAAATTTAGATTATTATCATATGAAATGGTATTTTGGATTTTGTTTCTTGTTTGGGTTCAGAATTCGTAGAAGAAATCCTTTCTATTTATTTTAACTTCCAATCTATATGATCTTTCTGCACTTTATTGGTAATTATTAATGAAAGTTTTTTTTTCCTTTTCAGTTAGCAAGAGCCTTTCTTTCTTTTTTAGGGTTAATTACATAAACCGTACATTAACTTTGCCAAAAGTTTCATATTGGTAAAATAACTTTTTTTCGTTACAAACGACTACATTAAGTTTCTAAAAGATTTCATGACGGTACAAATCGCGAGGGAACTACTATCAACGTTAATTTGCTGTTGAGTTGGTATATGACATGGACGCCACATGTGCATTAGTATTGACATGGTATATCCACGTAATATTTTTATATAAAAATATCAAAAACTTAAAACAAAAAAAAATTTCTAAATTTTTAAATGTTATTAATTATGTATATATGTTTTAATTTTCATATATTAGAAATTTTTTCTTAATTTTTAAAATAGATTTTTTTAAATTTTTATATGTATTTTCCTATTTTTAAAATTATTTTCAAATTTTCAAATTTTCCTAGTTTTTTTTTGAATTTTTTAATGCCTGTTTTAATTTTTTTATATTTTATTTAAAAAATATTACGTGAACATATCATGTCAGCACCAATGTACATGTTACGTCCATCTCATATGCCAACTGAGCACCAAATTAACGATGTTAGTAGTTTCGTCACAAGTTATACCATCATGTAAC
This sequence comes from Lagerstroemia speciosa, assembly GCA_037672795.1. NCBI lineage: Eukaryota > Viridiplantae > Streptophyta > Magnoliopsida > Myrtales > Lythraceae > Lagerstroemia > Lagerstroemia speciosa. The sequence continues at coordinate 6,505,795 of CM075308.1, read as the reverse complement.
CTTTTAAAAAATTAATGTAGTTATATGCAACGAAAAAAGTTATTGTATCAATATGAAACTTTTGGTAAAGTACATAATTAACCTTTTTTTACACGGGCATTCATTTGACAAGAGCCTTTTTTGCATTGAAACAAACTCAAAAATTTTTTTAAGAAAAGGAATAAAGGGATATCTTACAATGAGTCAATAAGAATAGGGATCGAAAAGTGAAAAAAAGAAGAGAAGGAGTGTTATATTGTTAATTCGGTTGTGCTAGTTACCTTCTCTCTCTCTCTCTCTCACTCATGCGCTCTCTCATTCTTGCGATATGTTTGGCTCGTAGGAATGAAATAGAGAGGGAATATAATAGATTCAAAGAATGAATAGTGTGAGAAATAGAATTAAATGAGAAATAAAAATGATTTTGTTTGATTGAAGGGAATAAAGTGATATTGAATATGATATTTAAAGATAAAAGACCAAATTACCCCTAACATATATTAAAAAATATAAAAATAACATTAGAAAGGTATTGTCATATACATTCATTCTACCCTAACCCTGAGCCCAAGCCCCCATCCCCACCCCCTCCCCCAACCCCCACCTCAGATTGTAATCCCAGATAACCCCCTTCCCACTGAGCCACCACAAAACTTTGAGCCACCTGACCTCTCGAGCCCCTGTTCCACCCCAAGCCTTCCTTGCTTAACTTGTTGTGGGCCCTGAGCCACCCCAACCCTCCCTTAGCTCGTTGAGATGAATCGAACTAGTAGAGAGAAAATTTTCTCTCTCCCCAACAATTGAACTTGTGTTGCAGCGAAGAGATGAAGGGCTTGGAATGCTCAAGGGAGACACAGGGCGGCACAAGAAGGCTTGAGGAAGATAGTGTTGGAAAAAAAGGTATTGAATTGAATGAGAAATTATTTTCATAAGTTGAATGGAATTTGATATGGCTTAAGTCTATAAGCTTAATTTGTGTAATGTGGATTGAGTTTAGAAGATCTCATGAAGAGACTAAGTTCACATGAGCCCATAGTGAAATGGTGGGAATTAAATCACACATTGATAATGAATTACTATTAGAATGGTTTATAAATAAAGAGTGTTTTTATGTTGAGTAATATCATTAGTTATATTATACGTCTTAAGCTTGTCTTATGCCCTTGCATAGGGGTGTAAATCGGAAGTTGATTTAGTTGAACTGTGTGCATGTAGGCGACGGGCACGTCAAATGTTCTTCCTGGTCATGGAGCCTCGAGCGAGGCCAAATTTTACTATTTCCCATCATGTTTTTCTTCAATTAACTGAACCGGTCCTACAATTCCTTGTCTTTTAAGATTTCAAGTGGGCCGTTTTAGTGTATTAAGGCAACTGAATTAAGGGTGTATTAAATCAAGGAATGAAGGGCATTAATTGGTATTTAGGGAGCTGGCCTTAATAAGCAATCTTAATGCTTGGTTTACCTTTTTAATGGCCCGATTCAAGTCCAATTCAGGCCTTTAATTTCTGTTTCACTACCATTAAATCACAAGCCATCCTCTTTCACTATAATAGAACCTTCGTCCTTAGGTTGCAGTACACACTCAAGCATTCTTCTCTCTTCTTTGCATTCCAACATAGTCTTCCGGTGGTTTCCTAGTTTGATTTAGTTCACTCTTGAGCTTGGAGTTACATGCCATGGTGAGCTCTCAATAGTCATTGTATTTTAGGAAAGTGAAGTCTATGCTTCTTCAACATGATCGAGACAAGACAATAACGTCGTTGTATCCTATTCGATTACTATAATATCTATATCACGACTTTGTGTTGGAGAAAATATAATTTTACTTCCAATATTCAATTAATTATTGTGGCCATCCGAGGTTACTTTATTCTATTTTTCTAACAATCTTAAGACTTGTTTCACTTATCTTTTGATCTCATATAACATACAGGAGCATAAGAAGGCTCAAGGGAGACAGGGGTGGCCCAAGAAGGGAGATGAATTGGCACCGAAAAGTTCGGGGTGCACAAGAAGGCTCAAGAAGGCACGAGAACGTTCGGGGAGGCTTGGGTATGATGCCGGAAGGTTGATGTTGGAAGGCTGAAAGAGATTGGAATAACTATTCCTCGTGGATTCGATACGGAATACTAACACTTGTTTGGTTGGATCTTAATTATAGGAATGAATGGGTTTTTATATTATCTATATAATTGTGAGGAATATCGGTGGCCATCAGAAATAAAAGATGAAATGTCAATAATACCCTTCTTTTTTTCTTTATTTACATCTCATGCCATTGTTGTTCAGCCTGTCGTTCATCTCTGGTGACTCATTCGATAACTAACTCATCTCTTTCTGTGACTCCGCTCATCTTTGGCGAACCCATCTCCTCCAACAACAAGCATAGCCTGTCCTCTCTCAATTAACTCCTCCTGCTACCTCTCCTTTCTCTCTACTGGTTCTTGACGGTCGGGGTCGACAATGGGGGCTTGGCTACGGGGATCGACAATGGGGGGCTTGATCATATGGATCGATGGTGGGGGCCTGATTGGGACTTGACTGCGGGCCTCGATTGTAGAGCTCGACAATGGGGGCTTGACGGTGGCTGTGGGCTGGGCGACGGTGGCTGTGGGTCGCAACAATGACACTCTCTCTACTCCTTATTGTTCATGAAAGGTAGAAGATGAACAGTGCTGCACTTTAATTTTTTTTATTTTGATTTTTCTATAAAAATAAAATAAAATTAGAAATGATATAAATAATAAATAACAGATATGAAAGGTAATTTTATCTTTCTTATCGTTAGATATTTTATTTCTTATAACTTTATCCCTTCAACCAAATAATACATATATATTTCTCATGTTATTTTAGTTTCCAAGCTACACATTTTCCCCGTCTACTTTATTCTCTGTTTATTTTATTCCTACAAATCACGCCCAACACTGGTTTCTTTCTTCTGCCCTCATTCACTCCATGCAAGATAGCCGTCGATAGCTCCTGTTCTTTCGATAATTTTTTGGCCGTTATCCCACTCATTCAAGAAAAACCATGGAAGAAAATCGGAAGCCAAAAGACTTAAGGATTTTGGGGGGCTAAAGGAGGACATCTTGAAGAAAGTGAAGCTTGTGATCGATCAATTGAAGAACCCTAGGGCATGTAAGTAGCTAGGCTTGTCGATGCAGAGCATTTTGTTGTACGGGCTCCTAGGGACTAGAAAGAATATGTTGGCTGGTGTACTAGTCAATGAGGCCGATGTCCCATTTTACATCATCCAATCCGCCACCGATCTTTTATGTACTAAGCATCATTTCATTTATCTCTTCTAGGAATTAAGACATAGGTATAATAGCAAAAAGAGCTGTATTGATGATGTGTCCTGCTCCCATTTTTCATTTGGATTTACAGGTTTTTAAGGATACCCGTAGTTTTTTTTGGTTTTCCCAAATAGATTATAGATACGAAGTTAGATAGAAGACTAGAATATCTAGGGCTTAGAATACCCTAGGCAAAAAATCTAGACATATTTAATTATGAACAATGAGAACCTTCTTAGACCAGAATTGCTCTACGGCACATCAACCATGGTCACTCAGAGTATATGTTTATTCAGGCACCTTATAGAAGTAAGAATAAGTTGTAGTGTTGGATAAAACTCTTTATTAAAATTAATAAATTATCTCTGCTATTGTAGTTGAATATGGAGAGAATATGACAGGCACCTTTGTAAAAGTGCATAGACACGTAGCATCTATTATATTGCTAGATTCCATTGACTGCATTGACCCAGCTATAGAAAGTGAGTTAAAGATCATCTTGGATGGACATGGGAAACTAGCATTCGAAGAGGGGTTTGTTCTTGTAATTGGGGCTATTGATTGCCTTAAAGCAGTCAGCAATGATCTGTCTCAGAGATTTCTTGATAATATTTTGTTAGGTGTTCTTGATCATGTAGCAAAGGCAGACATTCTCTCTGTATTAACACGTGACCAAGAATTGCCAGATCGCTTTGATCATCATGCGATAGCAAGATCTACACATGGTTTTGTTGGAGTTGATTTAAAAGCCCTAGCTGATACGGCTAAGCTGAATGCTTGCACGAGAACTATTAGCTGGATACTTTGGAAGAACTTCATATGGATGAGTGGTGGCAACGGCTTGGGCAGCTTCACATCACCATGGCTGATTTTGAGGTAAAAAGAGCTCCTTTATGCATCTACATCATATTTTGAACTTTCCTCATTACATGATAAGCATTTGTGAAACTTCCAGTGCATTAAATAGATTAGTCATGTTATTGGTGATGACGGGATTGCTATATGATACATTTAGTGGTTTGAAATTTTTTGCAATTTTTATCTTCCATATTTTGCAAATCCTAGACATCAATATATATAATTATGTTATTATGCACCTATATCGTAATCATACTAGTAAACAAGACTGCACTCACTGTTCTTAGTGCTTTTAATATTTGATGTTTAATATTGCTTTTAATGTGATTTTTCTCATTTAAAATTTCTCAGAAAGCGACGGAAAATATTTCGCCGTCATTGAGTAAACAGTCATTTTATGCAATTCCTAAAACTAAATGGGAGGATATTGGTGGATATATAGTCAAGAAGATAAAATATCCAAAGTTGTTTGAGGTGAGTGGTGAGCTTTCTTCCATGTAGTGCTGGACTTCTACTCTAGAATTCATCTCATATGTTATTCTAGTATATTACAAAACCTTCTGTACATTGAAGCTCGGATCTTCATGCTCATTGTTAACACCTCATTTTGGCTTAGAAGATACTTGAACCTTGATCTCAAAAAGAATTGAGTGAACACATGCCCATATCAGATCTTATGTGAGGTTCGAGGTTAAAATTGAGGATATAATGGGATTGATCATAGGGCAGATTCAGAGATATCAAACTAGTTTCAATTTGACATATTTTGAACCCTGAGATTTGATTCAGAGAAGAAGATATGATTTTTAAGTGAAATTGGCTGAATCTATCATATTCATGCTTCTTAGCCGGTTTTATTTTAAAAATTATATCTAATTATTGAGAAGTTCAAATTAAGCAACATCAGTGTCATTTGGATCTTAACTCATAAAAGATTACAGAAAAAATAGAACATATTATCAAAAAGTTGAAAATAAGCTAAGAAAAGAATTGACTTTTTTCCTGGGGGAGTTGTAAGAACCGGTAAAAACCAAAAGCGTTTGAAATATTATATGGAAAATATTTGAGAAACCTTTCCTGAATTTTTTTTCAAGTAAATATTAACTAAGTAAATTTTAATAAGAAAAATAAAATAAAATAAAATAAAATAAAATAAATATCATGTGATATATAACCAAACTTACATAGAGGGGGGACAGGCGCAATGGGCAGAGGGGGAGAAAAAGACAAACAAAGGGCTCTCAGTTGGCAGAGAGTAGTCTCCAAAGATAGCTGCGGGGGAAGGGCTCAAGGCCACCTCCATCGCCTTTTCCGATCCAGGGAGCACCTCCTCCTTCCGGAGCTCGATCCCTCACCATCCTTCTCCGATTAATCCAGAAAACCTCCGACGAGTTCTCCGTGCCGCCGCCACTCGACCATCTCCTTCCTCCGGCTTCCTTCTTCCTCATTCATTCTCGTTTTCTTCAACTCCGTCCGCTCTCCGAGCCACCTCACCATCGTCGACTTTATGACCGAAACCGAATCCCCAATCCGAAGCTTGAGCCTCTGTCCGTTCATCGCTCTCCAAGCACTGGCATCGAGGGTCTCTGTTTGCTTTGGCAGCCGACGAAGATGCCCTCCTCTCCGCAACCGGACCCACCTGCGAGACCCCAACCACACTCTGAGTGGACCTCTTTGACTCAGTTCCATCTTCCGAGCTTCTATTGCTCTCCCCCGTCACGGGTATCTCCTCAGTTGCGACCTCCGACCACCGTTCCAGTGGCGCTGGAACTTCAGAGCCCAAATAGAGGTAGAGACGCCCTTTGCTGCCCCTTCAATGGCCTTGGCTGCTCGTACCCACAGACGCGGAATTAGCACGCCATTTCTACAGCCACAGCACCATCGTGACCTCCTGTTTATTGGCTGAACCACACCGAGCACTCCTTTCCCCGACCGGTGGCCTGTCAGAACTCGTTTTCCCAAAAACTTTCTCGTGGGCCAGCCGGACTCCCCACCTTGTGGTAAGTCAGGTGAGCCCTTCACGGTACTTGTTGCATCGGCTAATCATTTCATACATTTTGTTGCTGCAAACGGTTTCCCTAATTACTTTGTTTTCTTGATTGTTCTGTTTCCTCAACATGATTGTTTCCTTGGTTGATGTTCTGTATGCCTTAAGATTGTCTCTAATTCGCACTAGTGGACTAGTGGACATCTTATGCTGGCTGATAGTTCCTGTTCTTGCTTTAATAGGTCATTTTGTTGCTCCTGGAAAACGAATGACGCATATGTGCTTTAGATTAGCCGGATGACTCTGATGCTATGGATGGTTCTTATTCCTTGTCGAACCAGCTCATTAGCATTCAGGTTATTTTTCATGAAAATGCATCTCTGACCTGTTCAATTGTTGCTTGAGAACTCCGAGTCCCTGATTTATTGGTCACCGTTTTTTTTTGGGGTCTGAGCTATGCTGAGGAATCTCAAACGCTGATTATTGTACGGCTTCATGTTGTTCAATGAAGAACCTGGGGCAAATGACTGTGCTGCATACTTGTCTTGTGGTGAATATGGAGTCAGAACAATTGTTTGATCTTAAATGCATTTGTTTGCCTTGAATGCTTGTTTGCTGCAAATCTGCCTTGATGCTGCAGTTTTGATGATTGAGGATCGGTTCAAATTATGCTGAACCTGATTTCTGAGTTAATGATAGGTATATATGGCTGACACATACTTTAAGTGCTGAAATGGTAAGATCTATTGTGTTTGTGATAGGCCGAAACTTCTTTGTTCGTACTTGCTGCTGTAGGGTTCTGTTTACAGCTCTTTGCTGGGAGTTTTTCCTTGGTTTTCATGGCATTTTTAAAAGGAAATGGGCTGCATGAGAGTTCACGATTGCAGCAGCTCTTGGCTCGATTATTTCTCCCATTTTCAATGTTGCTCTCGAGGAGATTAGAGCCCAAGTTTGCTGGTCATCACAGCAGTACTTTGTTGAAACTTTTTTTCATGTTTCTGATACATTTTTGAGAGGAATAGGGCTTTACATTACATGGTCATTGCTGCAGCTCCTTGCTCGGCATTTTCATTGATTTTCAATGACATTTTTTGAGAGAAAACGGGGTTGTTAGGTGGCTGAAGTTGTGGCTACCCTTTGCTTGATGTTTCCCTTGTTGTAGGTGATGTTTTAGAGGGGAATAAAGATGTCTTTTATAGGTTATTACGGCAGCTCTTCGCTGCGTGTTTTCTTCTTGCTTTTACTGTCTTTTCGATGAGAATAAGACAGTTAAGTGTCTATTGTTGCCGCTGGTGTTGTTCGACATTATCTCATTATTCCGATGACATTTCTTATAAGATTATAGCTGTCTTTTGTTTGTGGTTTCAATTGCTATCCCATTGACGTTTGTTTTTCTTTCTTCTTTAATTCTTGGTCTCAAATCTTAGGTATTGATTTGGTATTTACAATTGAATGCATATTTATGAATCTTACCTTTGACATCTTATATATAAGTCCTTTAAATCTAGGAAATTCTGCACATCAGCCCCTCACCTTTGGAATTCAATATCACATAGGACATTCTATGCTTTTGCCTCTCATTTTTAAGTTTTGCAGATTATTCCTACATGGTTTGATTACGTGTTTTTATGATTTAGGTGAGGTTTGGGGAATTTAATGTATTTGAGTGCATGAATGTATGGGTTGGTAGTGTGAGAGAGATGTGATGATGATGCTTGTAACCAAAATATAGTGAAACTCTTTACTTTCCGCTAGTCCTAGCCACGGTTCCAAAACCAAACGGTTCCGGTTTCACGGCCCCTTGGAACTGGCCCTAAATCTTCCAAAGGGGCGGTTCAAAACCAGACGGTTCCTATTCGAAACCATGATTCCGTTCGGTTCTGAACCAACTGATTCGATTTCCATTAAAATTAAATAAAATTTGATTTATATAACAAGTTCGTTGTATAAATCACATTTAAATTTTTGATATGTGTAAAATTTTCACAATTATTGATAATTTACACATGTTAAGATTTGAACGGTAATTTATACAACGAATTTATTTGTCTTTTACATCACATAATAAATATTTAAATATGAATTTGTGTCCAAAAAAGGAAAGGGGGCTAGGGTGGGAGGAAGCCTGGGGGCTAGGAGGCTAGGGTGGGGTAGGCTGTGTGGGGTTGGGAGGAAGCTTGGGGGCTAGGGGCTAGGGTGGGGTAGGCTGTGTGGGGTTGGGTAGGCCTGTTGTCAAATTGAGAGCAATGACCGGTGGTTTGGGGATTCAATCTCTTTTTTTTTTTTTTTTTTTTTCACTTTTCCCTCTTGCCAGTTTCAGTTCGGAACCGGAATTGAAGGTTCAGGTTTTTGGGACCACTGGAACCAACCTTGAACCTTAAGCGTTACGGTTCGAGGAGGGTTTTGGGTCGATTCTAGTTTTGATCAGTTTCGGTTTGGTTTTGACCAGGCTGGTTCCACTGGTCCCAAACAGGCGCGTTGCCAAACCTACTTTCTGCACTTAGATTAGGACATACAGTATCATGCTAGGGCACGAGTATTAGATTAGTAATCTTTATCTTGGACACACGATTCGACCGTCGATCAGGAAAACAATTGGATGAATTAAAACATGCAAGCAAGCAAATTAACAATTTAGACATAGGAATGGGTATCGATTCTGGGCGTGTCGATTGGTTTGTAAGCCTTTCGAACATAATAAGACACTTGAAGTCATGCTTTGGTTAAAGACTGATAAATTAAAACCTTAGTATCATGCTACTCTAGGTGAATAATAAGTTTCTAATCAACATTAGGACTAGTCTCTAAACGGTTAATGGCGACTCCAAAAAACCCAAACACAATGACAATCCGAAGTAAGGTCTTGAGCTCGCCTATAGCCCCTATGGCTACCTCAAGTCGGAACTATTTCCACGCTCGACAATCATTAATGTGGGATGTGGTTTGTTTTTCAGAAATTGAGGTTGGACTTGGAGACAATTTTTCGGGCCTTTTAGTTGTGGTAAGAGTCTCGTTGCCTAGGCAGTTGCTAATGAGGCTGGAGTTAACTTTTTCCATATAAATGAAAGTTCCTCGGGATGCTTTTCCCATCATTTATAGGAACATTATTCTAGTAAAAGTCATAGAATAGTATGTAAGTTGATAGTAAATTTTTCCGTATAGTGTCTTGATCTTCTAAAGTCTTTTGAAGAAAGTGAGATGGCAGTCCGTGCACTTTTTAATTGGGATAAGGCATGCACGTCATCTATTCTTTTCTTTGATAAGGTCTCAACCATATTTTCTTTTGTGCATCTTCACTTTTTTTGGGGGAGAAATGAAATTACCAAACAAAACCTTCTCTAAACTTATATTTAGTTTTATGCTAATTGATTGCAAGTAGATATGCTAGCTGTGAAGAAAATGAAGGTCTAGTGCCTATTCAACAAGATCAATAATTTCTGGAAATGTCAAAGATTTACATCAACTTCGTACAAACCTCAACTTGTAAGCCCCTTCTACTTTAGCTAATAGAAGAGATAGATGGGAGAAATCAACAATAAATTTTTGTTATTGGCATCACGCATAGGTTAGAGTATCTCTCCCGAAAGTTATGCCTTGTTAGTGTGGTTTTTCCCCTAAATGGCTTTTGTGTTTCAGAATTGAAGTGGTAAATAGTATCGTGACAGCTCGTGGGAGGCTTAGGAAGCTTTGTTACGTTTGTCTTCCTATTGAAGAAGACTGTGCTTCGATATTAGAGATTCCAAGTAGGAGGAAACTTCTTGATCCTGATGTAGATTAGAATTCCATTGTTCAGATAGAGGCTTGCCAAAATCTCAGTGGTGCTGATTTACATAAATTGGTTCATCCAATCCTGTAGCATTTTCGATCTCTGTTATTTTAGTTTCTTTCAATTTCTGTGTTTCCTAACATGCGTATGTTTGTGTTGAGGTTTTTTTTCCCTCTTTTTAATAAGATGCTGCTTATTCCATTGATTGAATGCCAGATAAATGAAGATGTAATGGCCATAGTTGATGACGTGTTGATAGGAACTACAAGTTCTTGTTCTCTAGCGGTAATCAAGTGAATGCATTTGAGTATGCACGGTCTAACATTTCTCCCTCTGTCTCAAAAGAGTTTTGTCCCGATTGCTAATCGTGCATGACTTGAGATGCTCCGCCCCACCATTTCTGCTAAAATTTAATGATTTTAACCAATTTTCAATTTAAACTTTTCATGTGGAACATGACATACAGAGTTATGAAAATGCTTAGGAAAGGATTGAACGAAGAAGGAGATTATTAACCTAGGATCCTTCCGCTGCTTCTCTAGCTATTGCTGATGAGAGCGTAAGGCCAAGGGTGGCACCACCTCATTTAGTGTAGTCAATAGTGTGGACTTAGTTATTCAGTGTGATTGTTACTAGATGCCTCTGTTATTACATTTGAGAATGGATTTTTTCAGAGTATTGCACATTTTGTTGGGTTCAACGACTGAGAATATGGTTTGTTGGACATTTTTTCTGTCCTCAACCCCACCTCACAATCCCACCATGTCCGATTTCTCTTTGGGCACACAACGCTTCTTCTCTATTTTCTAAGATAATATTACAATTATTTATTGCTTTCTTACTCATATTGCTTGTGAAAATTACTTGCAATTGCATGCTCTTTCTTAGTATCATATCACCTTTTTGTATTATTACATATGTTCTGTGTTGGATCCTTCCTCTTCCCATTTTAATAGCACATTCATTTATCTACACTTCTTTGGATGGCGCTGTGTTTGCTTGGCAGATAGTCAAATTAATGTTGGTGGTTACGGACACACTTATTGAAATTCAGGACTGAATCTGTGTCGATTAAAACTTAGCGATTTGACTTTTTTGCTCATCTTTTGTGGTTCTCACATGTGTATATTAAAATGATAAGTTTCCGTTGAAGTTTGATTCTTATTATCAATTTCTTGTTACAATTTTTTTCTAAGGCATTCTTCTTCATTTCCCTTACTTTTACCATGTGAAATATTATAAATAGTTGCTTTGCCTTTTGCAAGTTCGAGGTCTATAGGATAGGTGGACAATTGAATAAGAAATAAACGGATGAACGTATTAATGACTATCATCTACATTTTCTTGATTCATACATTGGAAGAAGATTAGTCTTGACATCATTATCTTTAGTCCTATACGTATAACATCTGGTTTGGTTGTTGAGCTGTATTTGATTTTCATGTGTGTTAACATATCCAATGTTTGGCTCTCTTTTTATTAATACGTTCATCCAATGGTTTCTTATTTAGTTACCCACCTATCCTACAGACCCAGAATTTACGAAAGGCAAAACAGTCATTTATAATATTTCACATTGTAAAAGGAAGGGAAATGAATAAGAATGCCTTAGAATAGAATTGTAACAAGGAACTAATAATAAGAATCGAACTTCAATTGAAACCTATTATTCCAATATACACACCTGAACACCGCACAAGATGAGGAAAAAAAATTGTTGAGCTTTGTTTGACACATATTCAACTATGAACTTCAACAATGGGGGCGGTAACCAACAACATTAAGTTGACTATCGACTAAGCAAACACAGTATCATTCAATTAAGCGCAGATAAAAGAATGTGCTACTAAAATAGGGAGATGAAGGAGCCAACACAAAACATATGCAATAGTATAATAAGATGATATAATGTTAAGAAAAAACAGGTTGTTGCAAGTAATCTTTACACGCAATATACAGTAAAAAAAATGGAAAATACTTGTAATATTGTCTTAGGAAATAGAGAAGAAGGGTTGTGAGCCCAAACAGAAATCAGACATGGTGGGGGTGTGGGGTGGGGTGGAGGAACGAAGAAATGTATAACAAACCATATTCTCAGTTGTTGAACCTAGCAAAATATGTAGTACTCCGACAAAATCCGTTCCCAAACGTAACAACAGAGGCACCTAGTAAAGCTAAGCCCACACTGTTAACTATACTAATTGAGCTGGTGCCACCTCGGGTCTTACGCTTTCATCAGCAACAGTTAGAGAAGCAACGTAAGGATCATAGGTTAATAATATCCTTCTTCGTTCAATTCTTTCCCAAGCATTTTCATAGCTCTGTATGTCTTGTTACACATGAAAAGTTTAACTTGAAAAATAGTTAAAATCATTGAATTTCTACAGAAATGGTGGGTCGAAACATCTCAAGTCATGAACGATTAGTAATCAAGACAAACCTCTTCTGAGACAGAGAGAAATATTAGACCATGCATACTCAAAATGCTTTCGCTTGATTACTGTGCAAGAACCAAAACTTGTAGTTCTTGTCAACATGTCATCCACTGCGGTCATTGTATCTTCATTCATCTAGTATTCAGTCAATGGAATAAGCATCATCTTATCAAAAAGAGGGAAAAAAATTTCAACACAAACATACACATGTTGAGATACACGAAAATTGGAAGAAACTAGAATAGTAAAGATCGAAAATGCTATAGGATTGGGCGAACCAATTTATGTAGATCAGCAATACTGAGATTCTAGCAAGCCTCCATCTGAGCAATGAAATTCATATCTACATCACGATCAAGAGGTTTTCTCCTACTTGGAACCTCCAATATCGAAGCATGGTCTTCTTCGATAGGAAGATGGACATAACAAAGCTTTCAAACATCCCAGGAGCTGTCATCGTATTATTTACCACATCAATTCTGAAATATAAAAGTCATTTAGGGGGAAAACCCACAATGACAAGGCATAACTTCTCGAGAGAGACTCCAACCTATGAGTGGAGCCAATAACAAAAATTTCTTGTCGATTTTTCCTATCTAGTTCTTCTGTTAGCCACAGTACAAGGGGCTTATAAATTAAGGTTTGTGCAAAGTTGATGGATGTAAATCTTTGGCATTTTCAAAAATTACTGACCTTATTGAACATGCGCTAGACTTTCCTTTTCTTCGCCACTGACATATCTACCTCAATTAGTCAGCATAGAACTAAATATAAGTTCAGAGAATGGTTTGTCTAGCAATTTCATTTCTCTCCTAAAAAAAATGAATATGCACAAAAGAAAAGGTGGTTGAGACCTTATCAAAGAAAAGAATACACGGCGTGTTTGCCCTACCCCGATTAAAAATTGCACGGACTACCAGTTCACTTTCTTCAAAACACTTCTGAAGGATCGGACACTGCACAAAAAAATTTACTATCAGCTTGCATACTATTCTGACTTTTACCAGAGGAATGCTCCTATAAATGATGGAAAGAACATCGTGGGGAACTTTCCTTTACATGGAAAAAGTTAGCTCCAACGTCATTAGCGTTTGCTTAGGCAACGAGACTCTTACCACAACAAGAGGCCTGAAAAGTATAAATCTTGTTTTCAAATCCAACCTCAATTTCTGAAGGACAAAATCACATCCCAAATTTATGAGCATGAAGAATCCGAACTTCAAGTTAGAACGATTTCCACGCTCGACAACCATAAATGTGGGATGTGGTTTGTCCTTCAGAAATTGAGGTTGGACTTGGAAACAAGATTTTTCGGGCCTTTTAGTTGTGGTAAGAGTCTCGTTGCCTGTGCAGTTGCTAATGAGGTTAGAGTTAACTGTTTCCATGTAAATGAAAGTTCTTCGGGATGTTCTTCCCATCATTTATAGGAGCATTGTTCTAGTAAAAGTTATAGAATAGTATGCAAGTTGATAGTAAATTTTTCTATATAGTGTCCTGATCTTATAAAGTCTTTTGAAGAAAGTGAGCTGGCAGTCCGTGCACTTTTTATTTGGGGTAGGGCATGCACGTCATGTATTCTTTTCTTCGATAAGATCTTAACTATATTTTCTTTTGTGCATCTTCACTTTTTTTTGGAGTGAAATGAAAGTACCAGACAAAACCTTCTCTAAACTTATATTTAGTTTTATGCTAATTGATTGCAAGTAGATATTCTAGTTGTGAAGAAAATGAAGGTCTAGTGCCTATTCAACAAGATCAATAATTTTTGAAAATTTCAAAGATTTACATCAACTTTGTGCAAACCTCAACATGTAAGCCCCTTCTACTGTAGCTAACAAAAGAGATAGATGGGAGAAATCAACAATAAATTTTTGTTATTGGTTCCACGCATAGGTTAGAGTATCTCTCTCGAAAGTTGTGCCTTATTAGCGTGGTTTTTCCCCTAAATGGCTTTTGTATTTCAGAATTGAACTGGTAAATAGTACAGTGACAGCTCCTGAGAGGTTTAGGAAACTTTGTTACAATTGTCTTCCTACTGAAGAAGACCATGCTTCGATATTGGAGGTTCCGAGTAGGAGGAAACTTCTTAATCCTGATGTAAATTTGAAGGCTTGCCAAAATCTCAATGGTGCTGATCCACATAAATTGGTTCATCCAATCCTGTAGCATTTTCGATCTCTGTTGTTTTAGTTTCTTTCAATTTCTGTGTTTTCCAACATGTGTATGTTTGTGTTGAGATTTTTTTCCTTCTTTTTAATAAGATGCTGCTTATTCTTGATTGAATACCAAATGAATGATAGGAACTACGAGTTCTGGTTCTCTAGCGGTAATCAAGTGAATGCATTGTGAGTATGCACGGTCTAACATTTCTCCCTCTGTCTCAAAAGAGTTTTGTCCCGATTGCTAATCGTGCATGACTTGAGATGCTCTGCCCCACCATTTCTGCTAAAATTCAATGATTTTAACCAATTTTCAATTTAAACTTTTCATGTGGAACATGACATACAGAGTTATGAAAATGCTTAGGGAAGAATTGATCGGAGAAGGAGATTATTAACCTAGGATCCTTTCGCTGCTTCTCTAGTTATTGCTGATGAGAGCATAAGGCTAGGGGTGGCACCACCTCATTTAGTGTAGTCAATAGTGTGGACTTAGTTATTCAGTGTGATTGTTACTAGATGTCTCTGCTGTTACATTTGAGAACGGATTTTGTCATAGTGTTGCACATTTTGCTGGGTTCAATGACTGAGAATATAGTTTGCTGGACATTTCTTCTTTCCTCAACCCCACCCTATAACCCTACCATGTTTGATTTTTGTTTGGGCGCGCAACCCTTCTCTATTTTCTAAGACAATATTACAATTATTTATTGCTTTCTTACTCATATTGCTTGTGAAAATTACTTGCAATAGCATGCTCTTTCTTAGTATCATATCACCATTTTGTATTATTACATATGTTTTGTGTTAGATCCTTCCTCTTCCCATTTTAGTAGCACATTCATATATCGGCACTTCTTTGGATGGCATTGTGTTTGCTTAGTGGGTAGTCAAATTAATGTTGCTGGTTACGGACCCAATTATTGAAATTTAGAACTGAATCTATGTCGAACAAAACTTAGCGATTTGACCTTTTTGCTCATCATGTGTGGTTCTCACGTGTGTATATTAAATGATAAGTTTTCATTAAAGTTTGATTCTTATTATCAATTTCTTGTTACAATTTTTTTCTGAGGCATTCTTCTTCATTTCCCTTCCTTTTACCATGTGAAATATTATAGATAGTTGCTTTACCTTTTGCAAGTTCGGGGTCTATAGGATATGTGGACAATTGAATAAGAAATAAACGGATGAGCGTATTAATGACTATTAGCAATATTTTCTTGATTCATACATTGGAAGAAGATTAGTCTTGACATCATTGTTTTTAGTCCAATACGTATAACATCTGGTTTGGTTGCTGAGCTATATTTGAGTTTCATGTGTGTTAACATAGCCAATGCTTGTCTCTCTTTTTATTAATACGTTCATCCGTTGGTTTCTTATTTAGTTGCCTACCTATCCTACAGACCCATAACTTACGAAAGGCAAAACAGTCATTTATAATATTTCACATTGTAAAAGGAAGGGAAATAAAGAAGAATGCCTTAGAATAGAATTGTAATAAGGAACTAATAATAAGAATCAAACTTTGATTGAAACCTATTATTCCAATGTACACACCTGAACATTGCACAAAATGAGGAAAAAAATCATTGAGCTTTGTTCGACACGTATTCAGCTATGAAATTCAACGATGGGGCCTCTAGATGCATTAAGTTGACTATCGACTAAGCAAACACAGCGTCATTCAATTCAATGTAGATAAAAGAATGTGCTACTAAAATAGGGAGATGAAGGAGCCAACGCAAAACATATGCAATAGTACAATAAGGTGATATATTGCTAAGGAAAAGCAAACTGTTGCAAGTAATCTTTACAAGTAATGTACAGTAAAAAAAATGGAAAATACTTGTAATATTGTCTTAGGAAACAGAGAAGAAGGGTTTGAGCCCAAACAGAAATCAGACATGGTGGGGGTGTGGGGTAAGGTGGAGGAAAGAAGAAATATCTAACAAATCATATTCTCAGTTGTTGAACCCCGCAAAATGTGCAGTACTTCGATAAAATCCGTTCCCAAACGTAACAACAGAGGCACCTAGTAACAATTACACTGAAAAGTTAAGCCCACACTGTTGATTATACTAATTGAGCTGGTGCCACCTTGGGTGTTACATTTTCATCAGCAACAACTAGAGACGTAGTGAAAGGACATAGGTTAATAATATCCTTCTCCGTTCAATTCTTTCCCAAGCATTTTCATAGCTCTGTTTGTCTTGTTCCACATGAAAAGTTTATCTTGAAAAATGGTTAAAATCATTGAATTTTCACAGAAATGGTGGGTCGGAGCATCTCAAATCATGAACAATTAATAATCAAGACAAACCTCTTCTAAGATGGAGGGAGAAATATTAGACCATGCACACTCAAAATGCCTTCGCTTGATTACTGCCCAAGAGCCAAAACTTGTAGTTCTTGTCAACACGTTGTGCACTGCGGCCATTGTATCTTTATTCATCTAGTCAGTCAATGGAATAAGCACCATCTCATCAAAAAGAGGGAAAAAATTTCAACACAAACATACACATGTTGGGAGACACGAAAATTGGAAGAAACTAGAATAGTAAAGATCGAAAATGCTACAGGATTGGGCGAACCAATTTATGTAGGTCAGCAATACTGAGATTCTGGCAAGCCTCCATCTGAGCAATGGAATTCATATCTACATCACGATCAAGAGGTTTTCTCCTACTCGGAACCTCCAATATCGAAGCATAGTCTTCTTTGATAGGAAGATGGACATAACAAAGCTTTCAAACCTCCCAGTCAGTGTATTATTTACCACCTCAATTCTGAAATATAAAAGTCATTTAGGGGGAAAACCCACAATGACAAGGCATAACTTCTCGAGAGAGACTCCAACCTATGAGTGGAGCCAATAACAAAAATTTCTTGTCGATTTTTCCTATCTAGTTCTTCTGTTAGCCACAGTACAAGGGGCTTATAAATTAAGGTTTGTGCAAAGTTGATGGATGTAAATCTTTGGCATTTTCAAAAATTACTGACCTTATTGAACATGCGCTAGACTTTCCTTTTCTTCACCACTAACATATCTACCTGCAATTAGTCAGCATAGAACTAAATATAAATTCAGAGAATGGTTTGTCTAGCAATTTCATTTCTCTCCTCAAAAAAAAAATGAAGATGCACAAAAGAAAAGGTGGTTGAGACCTTATCAAAGAAAAGAATACACGGCGTACTTGCCCTGCCCCGATTAAAAATTGCACAGACTATCAACTCACTTTCTTCAAAAGACTTCTAAAGAATCGAACATTGCACAAAAAAATTTACTATCAGCCTACATATTATTTTATGACTTTTACCAGAGTAATGCTCCTATAAATGATGGGATGAACATCCCAAGGAACTTGCCTTTACATGGAAAAAGTTAGCTCCAGCGTCATTAGCGATTGCTTGGGCAATGAGACTCTTGCCAGAACAAGAGGCCTGAAAAGCATAAATTTTGTTTTCAAGTCTAACCTCAATTTCTGAAGGACAAAACCACATCCCGAGTTTATGAGCATGAAGAATCCGAACTTCAATGTACGGAAGGTTTTGTAATATACTAGAATAATTTATGAGATGAATTCTAGAGTAGAAGCCCGGCACTATATGGAAGAAAGATTAACACTCGCCTCAAACAACTCTGGATGTTTTATCTTCTTGAACTATATATCGATTAAAGGCATGGCTAAAGGAATCATGTCCACCAACATCCTCCCCTTTAGTTTTAGGAATTGCGTAAAATGACTGCTTACTCAATGACGACTGAATATTTTTCACCTCTTTCTGAGAAATTTCAAATGAGAAAAATCACATTAAAAGTAGTATTAAACATAAGAAATTAAAAGCACTAAGAACAGTGAGTGTAGTGTTGTTTGCTAGTATGATTACGATATAGGTGCATAATAACATAATTATATTTATTAATGTTTAGGATTTGTAAAATATGGAAGATAAAACTTACAGGAAATTTCAAACCACAAAGTGTATCATCTAGCAATCCAATGCATCATCACCAATAATGTGACTAATCTATTCAATGCACAGGAAGTTTCACAAATGCTTGTCATGTAATGAGGAAAGTTCAAAATGTGATGTAGATGCATAAAGGAGCACTTTTTACCTCAAAATCTGCCATTGTGATACAAAGCTGCTAAGGTTGTTGACGCCACTCATCCATATGAAGTTTTTCCAAAGTATCCAGCGTAATAGTTCTCGTGCAAGCATTCAACTTAGCCGTATCAACTATGGCTTTTAAATCAGTTACAACAAAACCATGTGCAGATCTTGCTATCACGTGATGATCAAAGTGATGTGGCAATTCTTGGACACGTGTTAACATAAAGAGAATGTACACCTTTCTTACATAATCAGGAACACCTAACAAAATATTATCAAGAAATCTTCAAGACAGATCATCGCTAACTGCTTCAAGACGATCAGTAGCCCCAATTATAAGAACAAACCCCTCTTTGGATGCTGGTGTCCAATGTCCATCCAAGATGGTCTTTAACTCACTTTCTATAGCTGGCTCAATGCAATCAATGGGATCTAGCAATATAACAGATACTGCGCTTCTATGCGCTTTTACAAAGATGCATGTCATACTCTCTCCAGATTCAACTACAATAGCAGAGATAGTTTATTAATTTTAATGCAGAGTTTTATCCAACACTACAACTTATTCTTACTTCCATAAGGTGCCTGAATAAACATATACCCCAAGCGAACATGGGAGCAAGACACGACATCAATATAGCTCTTTCTATTATTATACCCATGTCTTAATTCCCAGAAGAGATAAATGAAATGATGCTCAGTACCTGAGAAATCGGTGGCAAATTGGATAACGTAAAATGGGACACGGGCCTCATTAGCTATTACATTGGCCAACATAGTCTTTGCAGTCCGTGGGAGCCCGTGCAACAAAATGCTCCTCATCAACGAGCCTACCTTCTTACACGTCCCAGGGTTCTTCAATTGATCGATTGCAAGTTTCACTTTCTTCGAGATGTCCTCCTTTAACCCCCAAAAATCCTTAAGTTTTGGCTCCCGATTTTCTTCCATGGCTTTTCTTGAATGAGTGGGATACTAGCTGAAAAATTATAGAAAGAACAGGAGCTATTGGCGACTATCTTGCGCGGAGTGAACGAGGGCAGAAGAAAGAAACCAGTGTTGGGCATGATTTGCAGGAATAAAATAAATAGAAATAAAATATGCAGGGAAAATGTATGGTTTGGAAACTAAAATAAAATGAGAAATATGTATGTATTATTTGGTTGAAGGGAATAAAGTTATAAGAAATAAAATATCTAATGATAAGAAAAATAAAATTGCCTTTCATATGTGTTATGTTTTATTTATATCATTTCTAATTTTATTTTATTTTTATAGAAAACTAAAAATAAAAAAATTCAACTACAATGTCATTCATCTTCTACCTTTCGTGAATAGTAAGGAGTAGAGAGAGTGTCATTGTCAGCCACCCACAGCCACCGTTGACCAGCTCACGCTAACATCAAGCCCCCCATCATCAAGCCCAGCAGTTAAGTTCCAATCGAGCCCCCACCATCGATCCCTATAGTCAAGCCCTCATTGTCGAGCCACCATCGTCGATCCCCGCAATGAAGCCCAGCAGCCGAGCCCTAGTCGAGAGCCCACTGTCGAAGAACCAGTAGAGAGAGAGAGAGAGAGAGAGAGGGGGGGGGCAACCAGAGGATTTAATTGAGAGAGGACAAGCTATGCTCGTTGCTGGAGGTGATGGGTTCGCCGGGGATGAGCGGAGTCATCAAAGAGATGAGAGAGTCACCAAATGAGTTTTTTTTTATAGGTGAGTCACCAAATGAGTTGCTAGAGATGGACGACCGCCTGAACAACAATGGCATGAGATGTAAATAAAGAAAAAAAGAAGGGTATTATTGACATTTCATCTTTTATTCCTGATGGACACCAATATTCCTCACAATTATATAGGGAATATAAAAGCCCATTCATTCCTAATCCATTCCTCGTCTGAAATAATTAAGATCCAACCAAACAAGTGTTAGTATTCCATATGGAATCCATGGGGAATAGTTATTCCAATCTCTTTCAGCCTTTTGCCATCAGCCTTCTGCCATCATACCCGAGCCTCATTGAATGTTCTCGTGCCTTTCTGAGCCTTCCTGTGCTGCCTCGAACTTTCCTGTATCGATTCGTCCTTCTCGGTCCGCCCCTGTCTCCCTCGAGCCTTTTCATGCCGCCCCTGTCTGTTATCTAAGATCAAAAGATAAGTGAAACAAGTCTTAAGATTGTGAGAAAAATAGAATGAACTAACATCGGATGGCCACAATAATTAATTGAATATTTGAAGTAAAATTATATTTTCTCCGACACGAAGTCCTGATATAGATATTATAGTAATCGAATAGGATATATGAGTTTATTGTCCCCTCCCAATCATGTTGAAGAAGCATAGACTTCATTTCCTGGAATACAACGACTATTAAGAGCTCACCGCTGCATGAAACTCCAAGCTCAAGAGTGAACTAAATCGAACAAGGAAACCACTGGAAGACTATGTTGGAATGTAGAAAAGAGCGAAGAATGCTTGAGTGTGTAGTGCAACCTAAGGACGAATGTCCTATTTATAGTGAAAGAGGAGGGCGAGCGATTTAATGGCAGCAAAACAGAAATTAAAGGCTTGAACCGGCCTTGAATGCACTGAACCGGACCATTAAAAAGGTAAACTAGGCATTAAGATTGCTTAGCCAGGTCCCTAAATACCAATTAATGCCCTTGATTCCATGCCTTAATTCACCTTTAATTCGATTGCCTTAATACACTTTAACCGCTCAGTAGAAATCTTAAGAGACAAGGAACCCTAGGACTGGTTCGGTTAATTGAAGAAAAAAATTATAGGAAATGGTAAAATTTGGCCTCACGTGAGGCCCATGGCACGAGTTCAAATAAATCGGCCGTTGATTTACATCCCCTGTGCAGGCGCATGAGACAAGCGTAAGTCATATAATATAACTAACGATGTTACTTAATATAAAAAATCCTTATTTATAAACCATTGTAAATCGCAATTCCTTATCAATGTGGGATTGAATTCCCACCATTCCACCATTTCATGATATTCGGACCCCACTTTATTTAAGACCGGTCTCTAAAATTTGTAATCGGACCTTACCCTGTTGTTTTTAAGAATCGGACCCTACCTGGACCCTGTATTATACTATCGATTCCGAGTACCAGTTTAGAATCTTGTCTTCCATTAATAAATAAAAATAAAAATTTAAAATTAATTAATGAATAATTATCGAACAATTTTTTTGCTTGATATACCTAAAAAATATTGAAAATATATAATTGAATGCAGTAGGAGAGAGATTGTGTGATAGGTAAGACTCTTACCGTAAAAGAATGAAGACTATTAGATGACAAAAACTAAAGAAATAATAAGTTTCAAGAGACATTGAGAATTTGAAGATGAAAATAAATGGATAAAACAAAATATTAAGATAAATGGTTATAATTTTTTTTTATATTTAGTAAAAATATAAATATATGTTCCTCAGTTCCGGATACCGATTCCGATTCCGACTCCACGTATCACTTCTAATGGAACTAGAACTGAAACCTATTTTAACTGATCCCTTATTTTTCTACCCAAAATCTACCATTTTCTCATGAGAATTTACCTTGAGCCTACCATATCGGGTAGTTTCCAACCGGTTCCGAATCTACTTGGTACCCGTGCACACTCCCATATATTAGTTTTATTTATTAATTTAAAATTAGTAAATAAACCAACTCTGACAGTCTCGATTTCTTTCCTCGCCGCAAAATTTCCATCACCAGAAAACAGTGCGGGCACGTGCATAAAATTGGAAGGAATCTGAATGAGCCAGGCTATTTCGGTCGCCATGATTAGCAAATTCGCCATTCATCTTCAATTTCACATTTCTTCGAATAAGTCCAGATTGAAAATATAAGAACGCAATTTTACATTTCTTTATATACATATACATATATATATAGACATATAGGTTTAAATATGCATATTTGATAGAAGCATGTTAAGTTAGCTTAATGGTTGAGATTTTTCATAAATAATTGGAGGTCATGGGGTTCAATTCTCACGGTGTTCACCCAGCCACTTCCTCTTGGATTGACCAAAATCACTTGTTAATCAACTTGTTTGGACATGTAATACAAGCGTCGTGCTGCTAGGCGAAGCGTTGGAATGCTACACCCTAGATGGTGAGAGTCCAGTAGCCGAAAGCATCACTAGCTTACACTCTGACCCGAGCAGTAGTTGAGAATGCCTGTGGGAGTTTTCCTTTTAATAAGAGGCCATTCGACCGCTCAATAAAATATTGTTACTTTTTAGCATACGAGTGGCCTATCCATTTCACCATTCAAACCAAACTAAGACTGACTACCCTTGAAATATTTTTATGTCCATCGTTTCCTCTTATATATTTATTACACGTGGTCAACCAATTTTGCTATTATCATCTCTGTATACCACCGTTTTGTTATTTCCGTTTTCTTTAAAAAGAATTAAAGTACGTGTCAGTTTCCTATTTTCCTTTGTTTGAGTTATATTTGCTCGTCAGTCAGTCTTCCAATTATGGTATATTGTTGCATTTTCCATCAGCGCATATAATGTTACGTGTCGTAGACATGAACGGGAAGGAACGGATGTCCTGCTCTTACATTCCAAAATTTCATGTGATTGTACTATTAAAATTCGATAGATATATCATATTATAATCAAAATACCAGAGGAGGGGAGTACAACCCCCCTCTAAAGACAACCTTCAATTTCATTATAGTTCCTTTGATTATGGCTACGGTTAATTCTGCTTCTTCAATCAATAAAACATGGGATGGTTTGGTGGTTAATAATGAGTGAACTTTTGCAATTTTGACTTGCAAAACCTCGATTATGGAGGAGAGTGGGTTGGTTATTTAGTTTATTACCATATGAAATTGTATTTTTGTTCATTTGAGCTCCCGCTCTATATCATATCGTTGCATTTTCTTCGGAATAATTAATCAAATCTCTTTTCATCTCATCTAGCAAGAGCCCATGTTGCATTTTTTGGAGAATCTCTTCGGCAACTACATCAATTTTTATGCTAATTCTCGATACATGGGACCATGCTTTTGTCGGCTTTTGAAACTGTAATACTTTGTCAGCTTAGTCTCCTACTCCATTTCCTGCCAATTGAACATGCAACTGTGGGGGGAAGTCCAACATGTTAAATAATTTTCAATTGAATTTTTCTTATTCTGATTTTTGTTGATGGCTTCTTTCAAATGCAAGTGCCACTTTTCCGGGCCTTAGATTTTTGTCCTAAAAGTTACGTCACCTCTCGTTTTACTCATGTTGAATGGATTTGGTCAACAAAGTACTGCTTGAATGGCAATGGTCACTAGGACTCCCTGGATAACATTCGATTGGGTGAATGCTTGCAAACTCGTTTTGTGCTATGCCCATCCTGATTAATGGCCAATCCGCAGTAGTAGGGGGAGGACAGAGTAATGCTGCAAGTACTGAATACCAAAAACGATATCGTCCTGGGGCTATAAGCGTAAAGTGAATGTTCAATTTGAGATATGTTATCGATGAGATGAGATGTGCATAAATCCTTTTGTTGTAGATTTTGAAGACCTTGTCTACTACTGTCTTGTTTGGGGACTGCAGAGATAATCGAGTCTCACTTCATAATTTTTCAATGCTCAACATTGATTCTTCGTTAATGAGCAGGTAATGCTTATGCCTACTTCGCCCGCTCTTTTCTCACTTCCAGACGAACTTCTCCATTCCGCCGTGCTCATTGATTATTTTATCAGTTTATCGTCGAGATTTTTTGTCTGATGAGCAGGTTCATGTTTGCTTTCATTGTGATTACTTGTTCACTGTGCTAACCTTTCTTTTTCCAATTTAAGGGTCTACTTTAAAGTTTCCACTTGCTTCTTCTTCCTGCCTGAACCCTCGTCTTCTTCTCTTCATCTCCTTCCAAGCGTGTTGAAAGTAACGCGCCTGAGGCGTCGTTGAAAGGCACTCAAGCCAAAAAGCAGGGATCCAAAGAAGTTTCTTCGAAGCCCCAATCATTATGCTATTCTGTTCGCCTAAAGACTAGATCAATTTTTCAAAGGAAGTCATTGTTACAAACAGTGAGTGAAGTCCAAAGCTCAAAGTTTAAAAAGAGGTAACGAGGTGGGCCTCTTGTCCTCTGATGTTGGTGGGAACAGAGACCTGTTTCTTACTGGAGCAGATGCTAGATCGCCTACCTTCTCGAGGAATTTTCACGATGTAGATCTAAATGGCCAGTCTGGTGAGGTTTCGAAGAGGTCTACTCTTCTTTTTCCCCTTTTATTGAACAGCGGAGAAGTTGAGTTGGGGGACGATCCTGAAGTAGTATCTCAACTATCAGAGTTTCTTCTGCAATTTCGTGAAGGACTTTTCCTAGAGGGTTCGAGGGATGTTCGGATTACTTTCTGCTTTCAATCTTTCTTCCCAGTGAGACAGCATGATCTTTAGCTGTTCCTCTTTGTTGATCTCCTTCTCTCTTTGTGAATTTATCTAGTAGCTTTCAGTGCAGTGTCGCCTTATCGAGGCCTAGTAGTTTGATACCGGAGAGGAAGTGGAGACTCTTAAGCGTGAGCTTCAAAGGCGGAAAGACAACAAGCATCAATATGAAGAAATAGCTATTCCTTATACGCAATAGGCATAAAATATTTAAAATGACCAATGAACTATCGAATTTAGGAAATGCTACTGAGCGGTGAGTGCTGAGATGCTGATGAGTTTCACAAGGATTAGTCTGTTACCGTAACACCTTATTATTCCATTACTATGATCGCACGAGTCACCGCAGCAAATAGAACACAACTCGCAATCCTCGCATCAACTTATTATGAGCTGATCAGTTCTCTTTATGAGTATGTGCATGACATTAATTCATATTCCATCAACAAAATGAGCAGAACTAGAGGGACGAACTCCGATTCCTAGGCCATGGTTCTGTCTCCTGTCAGATCAACATGGGAGAGCATCAGAAAGAATCATGGGATACCGAAAGTTCAAATATAAGTAGAGTAATCGCGGTTAACAGAACGCAGAAACGCTAAAAGAGGAAAAACGAACCTCGAGTCTCTCAAGAGGCCAGTAAGTTCTGTATGTCTTTCTGCAGAACCATAAAGGAACGAAATGAAAGGGAAAAGAGTCAGCAGAATTAACAAGGAGGTTCCCAAAGACATTCATTTAGAATCATAGAAAAGGACATCAGACCTCAATCTGAAGAGGGGATGTCCTGGGGGAATATCGAGCCACGATCTTCCCGTCTCTGCTGACAAGGAATTTTGTGAAGTTCCACTTGATGAAGTCCCCGAACAACCCTCCTTTCTGCGATTTCAGGTACTTGTATATAGGGGCTGCATTGTTCCCGTTCACCTCAACCTGTTAAACATTGGCAGTAAAACTGTAAGTAATGGAATTGCTGCATAACCTGGGTACTATGTACAGTTATGAAATTTTTGGACTGTGAAAAGCATGTCCGAGACATTGCATCTCTCGTCATGCTTTCATCAAAGATTACTGGGAGTCTCGATAAGAATATAAATACCTTGTCAAAGATAGGGAATTCAGCCTTAAACGTAGTGCAAACAGTCTCCTGGATCTCCTCATTGCTCCCGGGTTCTTGCCCTAAGAACTGGTTGCAAGGAAATCCCAGTATTTCAAGTCCTGCCGACGCCCAATATAAAACTTGATAGTTCAGATATACGAGTATAAGCAAAACCATGAGCTACTTAATAAAGAAAGAAAATTGAAAAAAAAAAACGAAAATAAAGAAGTCTGGAATGTTATCGACTGAAGTGATGAACCTTGATCCTTGTATTTCTCATACAGAATGTTCAACTCCTTGTAGTTCGAATGGGTGAGACCACTGAAAACACAAATTGGTATTAAATATTAGAAAGAACATTTATGGAAATGATATTAGAAAGAACAGTAAATAGATGCCTAATTTTGGATACTATATGGACGTGTAGAGACAGAACTCCCTTTCTCAATATGTTAAAGCCAATGGACCAGAGTTGCCACAAAAAAAAAAAAAAGAAAAAGAAAAAAAAGTCAATGAATCATTAACAGCAAGTACCTCCCTTTCCTTAAAACCATGCACAAAAAACTGTCCAAGTGCTGCTATCACTAATGTGTCCAAAAAAAAAACTCGAAGAGAAAATTTATGCTGTGAATACTAGCAGAGTATCAGGAGTCTTTTGTATGAAAGAGATCACATCTTATCTCCTATTAATCCATAAAATAAAAGGCCAATCAGGAATACGCCTCTCTTTCGACCAGCCAAAGCCAAATTTACCAATATTTTGAAGAACAAATATACTTGTAAGCCTATGGAACATGAGGAAAGAAACACTAAACTCTCAGTTTGTGGTGAAAACATTTTTGCTCATAGCACCATGTTTCACTTTTTTTTTTTAAATAAAAACATGTCATCACCGTAATGTATTGTAAATTGCCTCCATCACATTCTTTTCTCTTTTCCTTTTCTTTTACAAGAGAAGCAAAATCAACAAATAATGAAAATGCAAAAACTGCTTCTGTTCGGCATGCGTAAATGTGCACTTTCCCCTGTCAGTAGTAGTTGTGATGAGGAGTAAAGAAGCACACACACACACACACACAAGAGCACGGTGAACAGAGGCAGAAGTTATGTAGCCGTGTAATCAATAAAAATGCAGAGTTGCACCAGGTGAGAATACCATTTCGAGGCAACATTCACTATCAGAAGAACCTTCCCTCTGTAGCCATCTATGCTCACATCATTTCCACGAATGTCCTGCAATTAGAGAATGTTAGGTTTCACTAACTAATGTTGCCAAGCAAACACAGCTGTAAGTGCTGATTAAAAGAAAGAGAATTCATATAAAAAGAAACCACCATCTCATCAGATATAACGTGCTAATGTCCGAAGAAGATCCACAACCATGTCTCTCCATGTTTGACAGTATGCATCACTGAGATTTCTTGACAACAGTTACTCCCATATAATTCGATCTTTAGAATCTGATCTTAAAAAAGGCTGCTATAATTGCTTTTAAACATTTCATTTGGGTTGCATAACTTAGAAAACACTGAGGCATATCTTCACCGAATTTCACTTGTCCATCTCATCAAACTGGACCGGAGACAATAGAAACAATCGGATTTAGATGAACCTTATCATGGAAATTGCCTTTGGAGTTTTCAACACGTTTGTTCACCATTAGATCTAAGCACACACGGCACATGTAATATTTGCTAGCCATAGCACGCACTCTTGGAAAGAGTAAAGCACGCACATGCAATAGCAAAGCAAAGTGAGATGCGTCAAATCCGATTTAAACAACTTTGTAGCAAATTTAAGATTACTCTATATCATGCGGAGCTCAAACTAATCTAATCTGACAATATCAAGGACTGGTAAATACTGCAAGTGAAAAACTACAACCAAGAATGGATTTATGGGGCGAGCAGGGGCAATCTAGAAAAAATTCCCAAGTTCTTATATAAAATTTAGTGATTTTTTTATCTATATTTTTAGAGCATAGTAACATTTTGCCCCCTTGAAATCTATCATTTGATTTATTTATTCAGCTTCGCCCCCTTTGACTCGGTTTCCTCCATCCGTCCCTGACTACAACGTGTTCTTCGTTTCCTGCAAACCGCCCCAACTGAACCAGTGCAGCAGAATTATATTGAACAAACAGAGTTTTCACTTTCTTGTCCCATAATATCTCAGAACCCAAACAGCCTACAGAACAGAAAATCAATGTAAATAGAGGAATGTGACTGGGAAAAGAAACAAGAAGAATCTCTCACCTTGACGGTGAAGTCATATATGGAATTGGGCGATTCTTCAGCCATATTGTAGCTCTTAGAAAACAAAGTAGAAGATGGGTTGGTATAGAAATAATAGAAGAATGCAAGACCCAGAAGCGGAACAGAGACCCAATTGAGAAATCCCAAAGATTTCATTAAAAAAAAAAAAGGGCCAAAATTTCAAGAACTGAGGTTGACTTGTATTAGAAAGGGAGCCAGAAAAATCAAAGCTTCGGGATTTAATTTCCTCCCAGAGTGACAGGGACGGACAGAGAGAGAGAGGGAAATGTCATTTAACGTGAGCAGCTCAGGTGTTCGATCAGAGTACGGGCCGGCAGTTGGGCTGATTAGTACCAGCGAGGACAGGCGTGGACCAATTAAATTTGAGGCGTTTCGAGTATGGGAAATGGGAGATGTTTTTTCCTCCTAATTTTGGCCCCTCCGCAGTAGTTTTCTGACAATTTGGTCCCCATGAGACATTTATGATTAATTTTCCTTTGGCCGAAACATTTATGGTTAATTTAGTAACCATAATCCTTTTGTTCAGGCAGTGTTACTTTCCATTAAATCCAATATATATCTTTGTCTTTATTTTTTTCCTTATTACGATATTGCTCTAAGTGACAGTTCTGATATCTTTTCCTCTTTTAAAATTATCCTTACATTTAAATTTTTAAAAATTCCCCTACTTTATAATTTTCATCTAATTTAAAAAGATAAATGGAGTGAATTCGTAAAGTCAATAATTAAAATTATAACTGTAATCTAAAGTTATAATTAATTTTCTTATTCTAATTATATATTTTTATTTTTTATTTATTCACAATATATTCTATAAAATTTAATAATATTATAAAAAAGTAATACTCATATTATTAAATTGTATATAAATATTATTATAAAATAAATATAGCAAGAATTTATAATCAACTAGACGATTGAAAATTCCGTGCATAGTTTGGGCGGATGTTTAGTATTAATATATAAACACGTTTGAAAGATTTCATGCATTTTTCAAACTATCCAATAACATATAATTTTTAACTTTTAATACCTATTAGATCAATTAAAAAATTGTGTTAATGAAAAAAAAGTGACACTCCATTTTAATCACCTTACATAAATAGCACCAATTTATATATAAACTAAAAAAAAGTATTAAATTATATAAAATATCATATTTACCCTTGGAAAGAACACTCTCTCCCCCCTCAATTTTCAACCTTTTTGTCTTGAGCTCTCTCTCCCCTCCTTAGGTCCTGCAACGAGCTCTATCTCCCCTTTTCCTACGGGAGGGATGGGAGGAGATGGGAGCGACGGGACCGACAACGGGAACGATATGAGGCAATTGGAATGGCAGGAGGCAACGGGACCGATAGCGGGAACGGCAGGAGGCAACGGGACCGATAGCGGGAACGGCACGAGGCAACAGGAATGGCAGTGAAGAATGGGAGAATTTGAAGGTGGATAATAGTGGTAAAGAATGAGAGGGTTAATTTTAACATTATAAAAAAATTTATTAAATATCCTTAAATAATAGTACTAGTTTTAAAATTTGCTACAAATTTTTTGCTATCATTCTCCCTTATATCACACATATTTATCTTCAACTATCTTTTCATTAGATTTAATATACATATAAAATCTCTCTAATGTTGTAGATTTATTATTTTTCATATTTAATGTACCAAAAATACGCTATGAAACATTAATTATAAATAAAATTTTATTTTATCATTTACATGTTCACTTTTTTTAATCAATTTTATTAAATAATAAAAATCCGTGCGTATCACGAGTCACTTGTATATGTGAAGGTTTTATTGTGTTGCCTTTGGCATATTAAGGGCTTGTTTGGATTGAGGTTTATAGAGGGTTATGGAGGTGCAGGTCTAACCCATGTCTAGCTAATAGGAGAGTTATGGAGGTTCACAGATGTGCAAGTTCAACCCTTATTTGAAAAATTAAAATAGGAGAGTTATAGAGGGTTACCCTCCACCAAACCAATTTTTGAACCCCAAATTGGAGGGGTTATCTCAACCCCATAACTCCCACCTCCAAAAATCTCTATAAACCTCTACCTCCATAAATTTCCATAGGCTTCCCTTCCGTAATCATCCTCACCACTCAATCCAAACAAGCACTAAAGAATGACAAATCCGTCAATTTGACTGGTCCAAAAGCGGCTGTTCTAGCTGTGATATTCTTAGTTGAGTTTAGCTGACTAGGGTTTACGTTGGCAGGGGTTGGTGTTCAATAAATCAAAAACTCAGACAAAGAATAACCTAATCGTTCAATTCGATTCTCCACTAACCGTAACTAACCTTATTGAACAGATTTTTTCCCCTAAATGATCATTAAATAAAACAAAAAATAAAAATAAATTTTAAACTAAAATTCACAATTTATTATTCTTAATATTTTATAATCTGACTATTCTCAAACAGAATCAAACCAATTACATTTAATTGATTAAATTATTTATATTTTTATAAAAATTAAATAACCGGGAAATATTCTTACGTAAAATGAATACAATTTGCATTAAACATCCTAAATCAAATAAAAAAAATGATAGTTAAGTTCTTTCAAAACGATTTCCCATTATATACAGAAAATGATTCTTTCTTACTAAAATGTATATAAAGAAATTTTTTAAAGCAAAAATTTTAATTAGGAAAAACATGTTTTTATTTAAGAAGATGAGAGCATGCCGTGAACGTGAAGCTTTTCCATGCGATCGGCGTGAGATCCGACGGTGCACTGACAGTTTCTTGCCGTGTGTCCTGCCTCTGTCACATATATGGAAATGGTCAATTTGATTCCAATATTTATAATATCAATTAAATCAACAACAACTGTAAAAAAAAACACATAAATCTAATAGGAATGAA
This sequence comes from Lagerstroemia speciosa, assembly GCA_037672795.1. Taxonomy (NCBI): domain Eukaryota; kingdom Viridiplantae; phylum Streptophyta; class Magnoliopsida; order Myrtales; family Lythraceae; genus Lagerstroemia; species Lagerstroemia speciosa. The sequence goes on along the minus strand of CM075308.1, from coordinate 6,474,535 downwards.
AAAAAGAGATAAAAAGAATACGGAAATCCCACAGCTAACATGTTTGATTTCGGGTTTTTTTTTTCCTTCCTTACCTTTTCATTCAGGTCTCGTCTGGGAACTTTGAATGCTAATCATTTCCTTTTTTTTTTTCCTCGAATCATAAGACGAGAGCAGTTCCAATTATACCAAGCTCTCTTTTCTCTAATCATTTTCAATCCTTTAGTCCATTTTTTTCCCCTCAAATATCAGTGGCTCGGATAACATAGATAGATGAACTGATCAGATCTAATTCAATCCGATCAATGGGATCCTTTATGAAGTAAACATTAATTTTTCATTTTAACAAAATCATTTCAAAAAGAATTTCATTTCACACAATTATTTGTTTAGAACAAATTTCCATATTACGATCTTCTTTTCTTTTTTTGATAAATATTCCAAGTATTTATCATGTTTCTCATTCAGCTGCAATTTAAAAGCTCAAGCATGAATCTGCGAATAAAAGATGTTGATAGTGGTAGATTTCAAATTTAAATTACTCAGAATCTATTAAACTTTTTTATCACCAAATGATGCACATCAAAACGGGGAAAAAAAAGAAAAACAAAAGCTCATACCATCAGAACGACATTCATACACATATCCTGCCGAGGTAATGCCCCGGTTCAACGATTTCAATCATTGACAAAAGTAATTTCAACAAGAAGATAAAATTAACACAACTGAAAACCCGAGGATTCAAAGCCAGAACTCTTAGAACTCCCAAAATGGACATCAAATCGAATCGAGTTCCGGATTTACTTTCCCAAGCTTATCACAATATACCTCCATAGAGACAAAGAAACCGGTGCAATATCATCATATTGCAACCGGGCTTATGCAACAAAACAAAAGAAAATACTTATTGCAGCAAAATGGCAGCATTCCGGAGTGCCCGGAGAGAATTACATGAAGCTAATACCGATCAGCTGCTTTCCCCCCGTGTAGTTTTATCCTCAAAAACGAGAATAAAAGAGGGAGGAACAATGTGATTGTTCATATATAAAAGAAGTTGAATAGTCTCGAGTTTCAGTAGTCACTCTGCCTTTTGACATATTATCTCCTATCTATACCATTCTCGTTTGGTTGCTCATCAACAACAGCAGCAGCAACAGCATCTATATACTTCGAGCTCCTCACATGAGTCTCGTTGAAATGACCGGCGAAGTACCAAAACTGCAAAACAATCCCATAGAAGCAGAGGAGAATGTTTGTCCCATTTCAAGAATTTATTTATTCCATGCATCGATGGCTATTCCTGTACTGCTAACTGATAAAAACCTGCCAAAAACAGGAGGCAAGAATCTGAATGATGTCCTCGAAAGAGTATATAGCAAAAAACAGCTTCTCATATTCATAGAAATCGATAGAACAAAAGGAATATCTCCGCTATCATGAAACAAGATCTTAGGATAAACAAGTTGTGTTCTATTTTGAATGCTGCTACAACCTCTTCACTGGAAGATCCTACGTGGTGGGGTTCCAGCAATTCCATGCAGATAGCGCTCCATATTAAGCAAGTTCTCATTGAAAGATTCAAAATTACTGATTTTTTTTAAACAAGAGATAACTGTGCCACTGTTACCCACAAAGAACTCAGCTTTCCTTCTATAACTGGCCGACATGATTCCATTTCTCTTATTTGGTGTTTCAAAAGTGTATAGCGATCACAATGTAGGGCCCCACAGATTTATTTTGATGGTTCTGAGCCTTATTGAGCAATCACTCTCAACTTCCAACTTCCTTATTAACCGAACAAAGAATAAACGCCAGGAGATATAGAATGCAAACAATCTCTAATTATAACTTCTTGATGAAGTCATGTGAACTTATACTAATTCCTAAGAATCACACCAAGTATTTCAAAAGATTAAAAGTTGAAACAAAAAGTTCTCATCTCTTATAAATTCTCTGAAGCATATAATACCAATCTTTGTACTACAGATATCACACATACTCAGTATGCTCCGTTCTGCTTACATACCTGAAGTGTCTTTATCGGGGAAGAAGTGGTTGCCTATCATCAGAACTCAAAAGATGACTAGCCTGAAAGTTCCACAGATTCAAAGAACACATATTAAAATGCAAAAACATGGGAATTAGCAAGTTTTTGCAGCTATAAATGAAACAGCTCCTTCACATACCTCATCGTTCGCTCCAGCTGCCATATTTATAAAGGAGTCCCTTGACCTGGTGAAGGCACAGAGTATCAAGGTTATATCTCAGCATTAACAGAGTGAAATGAGCAACAGTGAAGAACTGTCTATGGAATGTGGCCCTGAGTAATTAGGGAACCAGCAGGAGAAAATGAATAATTGTTGGCCAAAATAAGTTTGGGAAAACATATTTTGTTAGTTTCCTGATCCACACTCATGTTGCCAGGAGTAGGATATTTCACAATGACAGATGGGAGAGGAGAGGAGAGAGAAGAGGAATGAGAGGGAAATGGAACAAGTTTCCTGAGCTGTACTCACGTTGCCAGGGATAGAATATTTCACAATGATGGATGGGAGAAGATAGGAGAGGAAAACAGAATGAAGTTACATGACATGTTCGGTGGTCTCGGCAAAGGGAAGGAGAGGAGGAAATAAAAGGAGAATTCTCTCTCTCTCTCTCTCTCACACACACACACACACACACAAAAACACACACTCTCTCTATCTCTCTCTCTCTTCAATTGAAGCATTTCAAAATATCAGGTGAAATCAGAAGCACATACCTCCGCTCATCATCAGCTACTAATTCCAGCATTCCATTTCGTTGCTCATCTTTGACTTTTGAAAGGGATGAAAAGAACTGAGGAAAAAGGAGTGAAGGGAGTGTAAACATAAAAATGTGAAATAATAACTATTTTGTTTCCCAAAACATTTTATTCTCAAGCATTCAATTAGAATCACCTGGTGCATTGAGATGAATACAATAGTAATTCCCAGTATGAAGTTTATGGTCAGTGTGTGACCGAACAGTGCAGCAGATGCAATTCCAGTGAAGATTGTGGCTACCGTTGATGAGTATTTCTTCAAAATTGTATCTGAACAAGACCGCAAAAATCTTCAATGCATAAATGTCACCAAAAGAAACAATTAAAAGGCTCTCCCAGTTTGTTTGGAAGCAGCTGTCGTCCATGGTTGTATAAAATTTCATGAAGCATATGAACTCACTTTAAACCTACAGTGTTGATTTCTACAGAGAAATTCAAACATCCAAGCTGAAAATATAACCTGCATATTTGAAGAAAAAGGAAGATAGGATTCCCTGAGCTGCATTATTACATATTAGCAGCATAGTAGCTTTTGAATGTCCTCGCAGAATGTCAAAGCTGCCTGGTCCTGAAACAGATTAATATAGCAAAATTAGGGTATTTGCTAGAAGGCTTTTCTTCAAGCAGAGGAGAAGAAAGGTTTCCATTCAGATGAATATAGCAAGTGGTAAAAGAGCTTTTTATCATTCATATGAAGGTGTACAAGTTAAAAAAAAAATACCAACTTGTATATGCTTCCAGAAGACAAACAATAGATTACATGCTCATAAAGGTATTTGTGCAGAATAGGTAAAAGAAAACTCCAAAAGAAATGTTTCATTGGCGAATGTACCTTTGATAATAGCTGATCCCACAATCCCTAGGAAGTTGAATATAGCACCATACCCGTACAAGAACAAATTCTGCAAGTTGAAATTTCATCGATAAAGAACAAATTCTGCAACTTCAGAGACAGTATTACTAGATGCCAAAGCAATGAAGAGTGAAAATAATCAATATCCATATGAACTTTGATCTACATAGATATCGAAGTGTGATTTGAACAAATCCTTATAAGTAAATTCAACTAAAACTTCCTAAAATGTAGTTTCTTGTCTTCATGTTTGCAACATTTTCAGACTTGGTATTGCATTCTCCCATGTTTCACCAGCACAACGTTATTCATTTTCAAAACAGGAAAAGACAAATCCAGACTCAACATCAGCAAATGGTTTCTACTCATTCAGAAACCGTAATCTTACATTACCGAATTACTTGCAACTAATTAAACAGTAAACCAACTCAACTTTGACTAACATTTGTCACATTATAAAGGGCCTGGAAGTAAAATGATTGTAGAGTCAGTAAAAATAACTATAAGCAGCTTAAAACTCTCATCCACGTAAAATCTCGAGATGCCATCTATGCACTATACACATCTTGATAATTCACCTGAAGGTAAATGCTTGTATCATATTGGCTCTTCAGTGCATACTCATTGAACACGGAAGCCATGGATGGGACTGTGACCTGCAAATTGTTAAGAGATCATTAGGAAAATAATATAAATCCAAAATGAGATGAACTAAAGGTATTAATACTGCAGATGGTCGTAACCATCACAGTAAATATATTATGACCATAAGGTAATGGTAGGATATACCGGGTACTACTTACAAAAATCAGAGTTAATATGTATGCACCCGCTTCAATAGGAAGACCCATAGCAGTGGTGCCTTCAGGCAAGGATCGCAGTTGATTTATACTAATGCCAATAAGCAATAGAGCAAGAGCTTCCCACTGTAAAAATAATCAGTACTCAGGCCCAGCATGTTAACTGGTTAGAGAAATATGATTCTGTCAATTGTGTTTTCACAGTTCTACAAGCTCCAAAAATCTTTGAATTATATCAGCATAGAGGCCCATAGGACCAAAGAAACAGACTGGTAAAGGCGTAACCTGAATTATGGAGAATCGGCGTCTCATTATTATCTTCAGCAAAACAGCTATCACCAAGACCTGCAAAACTTTTTCTGTGTTTATTAGATCTAAAGTTACAATCATTTTGATTGAATGGAAGTGGAATCAGCATAAAAACTTTCAAGCTGAAAAATGGAAAAGCAGAAACAAGTTCAAGCAAATAGTCAACCAGACACCAGCCAAGAAGATATGCACTTTAGCAAACAAAAGACATATCAAGAAATTAGATGGCCTCAAAGCAGGCTGAGAGAACTTTAGTTCAATCTCTATATTTTCAAAGATTTGGTCACATCTTGGGAATAGAGTTATTCTACAACCCTGTCAACAATTTTCGAGCATCTCAACACCTTATACATTTTACTTCCTTTTGCAATACACGCCCATTTGTTCAGCGTCCTCTTCTTTGACTGGGTGAGACAAAAAGGGGAAAAGGAAAATTTGCTAACTTCTTTAAATGAACATATCCAGAGCAAGTCACACAATGCAAGCAAATGGACAGAAAAAGTTAGTATTTGCTGATTATCTGGCGGAGTAAGGCTGCATAATCAAAATCTGGGAAAATTATCTTCTTTGCTGAGATGGTTCAAATCCTGCATAAGCATGGTAACAATTCATTTATGTTTGAGCATTACCTTCAGGTTGCTAAGCATCTTTACAGTTGCAGGATTGAAGTATAGCTGCAAAAATTGTGAAACTCATTAGTTCATCAAAAGAAGTTAGTAAAAATTGCAGCATTTCCAGTAAGATTCACATGGAAATTTAAATAACAAAGATGGCAAAAAGCTTTTTCCATGCATTAGAAGCAACTCCTTCCAACAGATACAGGCCAGATGAATCCAGTCGATAATTGGTACTGTCAACAATCTAATCTTACCCAGCAACCCCAATGTTATTCTTTTCAGTTACTGTGCCCTCCTTAGAGTAAACAGGCTAGCTCCATGGGACTATTGCCCACTTACTCTACCTAAGCACTGGGGATAATCCCATTTCTCTACAGCTAAAAAAAGGAATTACTGGACTATTGAAATGCAACCTTTTTGTCCCATTTAATGGGCGGAAAAATTATTAGATTTCATTTTATTTAAGCAATATCCAACTTAATTAGTTAGACCTGGACACTGGCATGCAAATCGTCACTATTCTACGTCACCTAGTATGATCACTAGCAATATAAGAGTGCATATAGTTTTTCCAAAGTATTACAAGCCTGCACATGAGAACAGATATTCCTAGCAGATGAGATGAGAGGAAGGGGGATCAGTGTGACTGGGCGGGCTCAGTCTGGGGGGGAGAGAGAGAGATGTTTCCTTAAGTTTCTATAGAAGTGTAATTGTAGAGGTGGTCTACCTGCATAGTGAACTTCAGATAATTATTAACAGCATATAGGAAGGCTGGAACAGCAAGAAGGATGTTGGCACGTGCTGCCTGGAAAAAAAAATTTGAATAGTATAAGCCAACATGCAAAACTAAGTTCTCTGCAGAAGAACAGGAAATATGCAACAACCATTGACTCCATATGATTGGCTTCATATCTTCTGTAGACTTTCAACACAAGAAATTTCCAGGAAAACAACAACAGAAAAGTTTGACTTCATAACCTTTACTAAGCTCTGTCTCTAGCTTGCACAAGTACGCATTAGTATATCCTAGACCAAGTTGGAGGCAACAAGCCACTAGATAGCGATCTGAGCTGCTCCAGTCATATAAAAAAAATACCTGCACGAATGTGGCTATTGAGAGTAAAGGCTTCTCACCAACTTTTTGACGTCTAGCCTGCCAAAAGAAACATAGTAGATAAACATTTGTAAAAATAGCAGACCATCTATTTGTTCAATACAATTCATTCGCACTCAATAACCAAATTTATTTCCCCACTATTTTAATAGTGTAAACTCTAACAATTAAAGCCTACCAAAACAGAGGTCATATGATGTCATAGTGTAATGCATCATAAATCTCAAAGAATAATTTTCAAACAAACCTGGAATAGAAGCATAAGAACTGCAAAGACAACCTTCGCAGCTTCTGTTAAAAAGTTCACGCTTATTGGGCTGAAGTTGAACTTCCCATCCACTTTGGACATATAAACTAGAATTGGCTACCAAAGAAAAGCGATACAAAGTCAGTAACCTTAAATGATTGGCACCCAGAATGTCCTATAGGGAGTATTCTTTAGTGAGCCAGAGCAAGATCCTAAAAGAAAAGGGGTAAAGCAAAGGGAACTTGACTTATGGAATTACCAAAAAGGAAATCAATAATGCTTGCATGAAATGCAACTGACTGTTTTACAAACTAAATAACAATATCTAGGAGCCCATCATTTCTTACTTTCTTTTCCTAAATATTAAGAATATGCTGGCATGCCAACATTCTTTAATTGTTGGATAGTTTATAGGATTCTACAGGTCAAAAAGGTTAATCTGAGCTAACAGTACTGAGGATCATCCATGTAAATTATCCCTAGGAAGGAAAAAGGAAAACCTGATAAGAACGGAGAATAAGAAGAGTGCTTGAGTACCTGAAAGCCTACAAGGATGCAATCACCAACAACCAAGAGAATATTGAGGACACGTTGCTTTGATGATACGTTGCTTTTGTGTCGATCATATGCCTTGGATACAGTTCTAGTACTAGGAGACACAAGCCTTGAGTGGCAGACACTGCATTCAATGACTCCGTTCTTCATCGTTCTAACCTCAAAATATCATAAATGAAATTATATCTGCAGCAAAGTGAATTGCATTGAGATTGAGAACCAACCATAGCAATAAATTTATCAGACACTTAAGTAATAAAAAAAGGGATGTCGTTTACTCTGCTCCTAAAGTATCAGGAAAAAATTATATATGTGGCAAAGGAAATTGCATTGAAGTTGACAGCTAACCATAGCAATGAAATTAATCAGAAACTTATGCAACAAATAAAAACGGATGTTGTTTAGTCCAAGATCAGAAATTCCCCTCATTTGGAATTTGTGGCATCATGAATCTTCCTGATGGTAGCATTGTGTTGATGAATAGTACAGTGACAATAACAAACTTTTTTTATAAGGTTGATCTCCCAATAGTCACCAAAAAAAGGTCTTTTTTTTATATTAATGTCCATTTAACAAAATTAATTACTTTGATTTTATAAGTGCAGTCAGAAGATTTTGCAGTTTAGTCATGTCATTGCTCAATCTGAGATATTCCCCACTTGAAAATGTAAATTTGAACTAAAATAAACCCAACAGAGTAGACTGCCTCTATAGTCGGCATGAACTTAACTTGCTAATGCTATTCATAGTTCAAGGCCCGAATTAATGCAGGAGTTCTTGAGGTCAGAGGTTAAAGTTTTGAATGCAATTGAAGAGAAAGGGAGGGCCAAGGAAGCTGCCCTGCAGGCTTGTTGAAGGAGGTTCATTGAAAAGCATTTTTGAAAGAAATAAACTGGGATCTACAGTGATATCTAATGCAATTTACACGAGCAGCACGGATTACTTTATTCTCAGTCATTTCACGATTTTGAACCAAGATTTCACCAACAATTGAAGTATCTGCCACGATTTTAATTAAGATGACACCAACAATTGAAGTGTTCAACCTGAAACCAAGTAAAGCCTGCACTAATTTGCCTAATTACAATCAGGCAGAAGCCTTCAAAGAAGAATGACAAGTGACAAGATTACGATATTTCTAAGAGGGTACATGGAAGCGATTGCACTGACATGAAATTACCCACAAAAAAAGATAGAAGTGAGCAAGATTAAATGAAGTTTATTCAACTTGATACTGCTTCATGTAGGTAGGAACGCCACAAGATTTGGCACGAAATAGACGGGGCATATCAATTCATGGATTCAACATTCAAGAATGACCCCATTCAAGTGCCGGATCTTGCGATCTTGAGAGGCAGAACCCAAGCCAGCCACCAATTGGAAAGTTTCTTCATACGTGGGAATCCGCGATCGGTATAGTTTCAGCACAAGACATTTGAAAACAATAGCAATCGAGCTACGGCAACTGATCTCTCACCTTAACCAGCATTCGCCGGAACCTTGCACCCCCGGCGGGGAACTCTCCCGCCAGATCCCAAGCTTCGGCAACCGCACCCTCCGAATTCTCCGCTTCGGTCGCCGAGATTCCGCGCCCTGAGAGGACTCGAAGTCTATGGCAGTCCTTGTTGTATGGCAAAATGCAATGAATCCTTCACAGATCTAGAGAGAGAGTGAGAGAGATTTCCACTCGCAGTTTCCCTTTGGATTTCCGTTTGTCTTTGAAATTTTCAGAGCAGCGAAAAGTGCATGTGCTTGCGAGTGGAACGCGTTCGCCGGGGTTGGCGCAATCAGAGATGACAGACCAATGAGCTCTCAGATCTGTGTTGACTTTTTGGAGTTGTTGACCAATAGGTTTCCGCCTCGATCCTTCGGGTGAGGGAGGGCCCCGGTAACGATCCTATTCAACGTCCCTTCGCTCACCTTTTTGGTTTATTCTGGTGAGGAGGTTGTTTCAGCACCGGACTGGACATGGAACCGACTCAACTGGGATTCGGTGAGTCGAATCATTAGGTTTTAAAATAATAATAATTACCATTACACCTAGATTAACCTCCAACGCGGGTGACTTAATGATTTAAAATTCACTCTCATATAGTTTGACGATATTAGTGTTATTACTGACCGTTCAATTCGTCTTGATATGTTCTCCCATAACAACGTTTTCACACTTGACACTTGTCTTTAAACACGTACCATTAATAACTGGGACAATTCAACACGAGCTGAGGATGCTAACTATGGAGTAAATAATAGGTTTTCCCAAAAACTGTTTGGTCCCAAATTATTGTACCCGGTCAATAGTTTAGCGAATGCAACCAATTTGAGGTAAAAATCCATCTTTTTATCACCATGTTAATCAAACTGTTGAATCACTGTTCAAATTTTTGACGTCACATCCTATGTGAGAGTAATCAAAAATATAGTTTTTAGGAGAAATAATAGGTTTTTTTAATTAACTTTTTAAATTTTTAACATTTTCATTTTAAATTTTTATTTTTTGTTATTATTATGGCAACTTTTAACATTGTGCAACATTTGTCATATGGTTACATTTTTCAACCAAAAATTAGTATTTTAATAAAAATATAACTTTGCAAAGGAAAATATTTAAAACCCACGTGCTTTTTTAAACTTTCTTGAATTATTACTCAATTTATTTTCATCTTAGAAAACCACATGATTTACTATATTTTTATATTTTATCACCCGTCAATATTTTGTTACAATGTAATCACTTTCCTCATGAAGTACATATGAGACATCTTACGTGATGATAGTAGATATGGCCGCCAAGTTAATAAATCAACATAAATTACAAAAAAAAAAGCGATAATCTCTAAAAATTAGAAAAAAAAGAAAAATATATAAATTATACAAATTCTGAAAATTACACAAAGTTCTGAAAACAATAAGAAAATTAACAAAAATAAAAATATAACTCACAGGCTCTAGAAAGCAATTTTCCTATCAATTTAGAATTCGTCTAGCAGTTCCCTTACTGTCCTTTCAAATGGGTGATCTTAAGATCAAATCTCATATTAAGAGGGTTGATGGAAATTTTTCCAAGACACCCGATCCGACCGCAGATTAATCTTAAAATGCTCTTCATTTGGTCCGGGGAATACTGCGTAGCGCAAAAAAAAAAAAAAGAACTTTTCCCTAGAGAGAGGGGGTGCTCAGCTTGAGAAACTCTTTGGTGGAGTGGTGCTACCACGTGGTGCAGCCGTCCACTGAAGCGTTGACATGTGTCAGCGCTGCGTCGCCACACGCGCCGCCACATCAGCGGCGCTGACACATGTTAGCACTTCAGTGGGCAGCTGCACCACGTGGACGCTGTCACGTGGTAACGCCGCTCCACCAAAGACTTTCTCCAGGAGAAGGGTTTTACAGTTCACGAGGAGAGTACATGGAAGCTGAGAACGGTAAAGGCGGGAGTCGGATTTCGACTCGGGTCATGGCGTGCACGTACAGACTACTTATTCAAAACAGGAAAACAAAGCACTTTTTATTCTCAATTTTTTTCACTATTGTGATTTCTATACTAAATGTTTATTTTTTGTCATCCATATCCCCAAATTTTTAAATTTTTGTCACTTTAGTCCTACCGTTAATTTTTTTATCCAAAAACGTATATTCCATCTAAAAAAGGATATTTTACCCAAAAATATTTTTCAAAACAAGCAGATTCCGTTCTTGATTGAAGAAATACTGGTTACCAGTGTCCCTTCTAAAACTAAGATGCATTTTTGTCAAACTGAGTAATAATTTTATAATAATAATAGTTAAAAATCAATTTTCAATTGAGAATGTTTCTCAATTTTAAAGGAAATGTGGCCACAAGTAAAGCTATACCAATACTTTTTATTTTCATTTGCTTTTTCTCCTTTTTTTTCTTTATTTTTTTATCGAAAAATTAATTTTTAAATGGAAAAAGTATCGGTAGGATCAAGTAGTAAAAATTCAAAAAGTTAAGGGCGTTAATGATCAAAAGTAAATATTTAAAACGAAAATGATAAAAATAGGAAATATTGATGATCAAAAGTGTTATTTATTTACCCGTTTAAGTAGTCATACCAATCCTTCAACCCAAAATAGTCCTATCAATAGTGTTGTATAAGTGCACTGACAGCATTGCAGACCTGAAAATAAGATGCCGAGATTTGATTCTCAGTGACTTATTATACTCCTTGTCTAGTTACGCAGAGTTTCAATAATTTGTCGAAATGGAATCATAGTACGCGTAAGTAGGAGGCGATGTAAGAAATGGCCTACAGAAACTGGAGCAACTATGAAGACACAAACCGTACACTAACAACCTAAGACTTGCCTTACATTAGTACATCCATAGCAAGCATAGATTTGTCCGACCCCAAAGTCTTTGGTAAAGCGATCATATCACATAAACAATGCTGACGTGATTATATTATGAACCCTTCACACATCTTCCTTATATGGATTCATAAAACTCAAGGGGCCACGCTGGGATTGATGGAAGCAAAAGCAAGGAACTCTTCGTCGTGTTCCAACGTCCTCTTGTCCTCTTCTTCCAATATCAACCACACCTCCACCCCTCCCTTCTGGCTGCTCTCCATGAAATAGGCTCCGTTTCTATACGGCGCGGTGGCAATGCAGCCGGTGCTCACCCACACAGGCCGTCCCCAGCCGAAGTCGACACCGTACAACCCCAGCTTGCACCAGTCGCTGAACGAGAAATGATTCGGCGCACACTTCGCGTACAAGTCCCCGACCTCTTCCAGCCACTTCGAAATTGCAGAATGACCTCCATCACCCTGCAGTCTCGCCACGTAATGGTTATCGATCTCAGAGAAAGACTTCCTCAGCGACTCGACTAGCCTTGCCTCCGGCATGGATTCGGCCCTGTCGACATGAGCATAGGCCTTCCAGAAGATGTTCCCGACCGAGTACTCAGGCAGTCTCGGCTCCATCCGGCTCCTCATGTCCACGGCATGGGAGATCGACGATGGCTTCGAGGTGCCCGACCTCTTCATTTCTGCACTCATGGCGCGTTTCCAGATGAAGGCAGAGAGAGCTTCGATCGCAGTCGGGTTCGGGACCGCCTCGCTTGAGGCCCGGGCTCTTAGTTTCGAGACAGAGCTTGGACCGAACACGTAGCGTCCGGCACGGCTATTCGGGTCGCTCGGGAAGAGCAGCCAGTTGGATGCATTTGGAGGGAGGGCTGATCTCGGCGGGAAGAGCAGTGAAGCTTCCGTGTAGGAATGTGAAGAGGTTTCTCCGATGAAAGTTCCCCTGCATATTGAAGCCCATCTCTTCACAAAGGCTCCCATCAAAACGCCATCTATCAGCTTGTGAAGGAGGGAGACACCGATGGCGATTCCCCCACATGAAAATACATTGACCTGGCCGGTAAAAAGAATTTAGATGGTCGACAATTGTAATCATATCAGACAATGAGAAGGATAAGACTGATGGCGATCCAACTAACATGTTATGTAATGTTTGTATTTTCGTATTCAACTGACAATATGTGGCATGTTCAGAACAACTATCACTGAACACTAGACCCGTGCTAGTGTATCGCTAGTGAAGGCCAGTGATAGTTAAAAAAATTTGGTATCTTTTAAGTTCAGATGCAAAGAACGTAATTTTATCTGATGTATTATCACAAATAAGTTGAAAGAATTTAAATATGAAATTTTAAACTCGCCAAACCACGTAAATGTGAGATTTGAGCAACCATACCGCGGCCACTGTGATCTATTATTCCACAAGAACAGCAGCGTGGCTGTTTTAGATGGATGTGATGATCTAGACTAAGATTTGAGCATTTTACCCTAAGAGATTCTATGTTTGGAGAAGAGATGAGAATTAGTTTCAGTTTTGAGTAAAAATACTGCTTTTTAGAAATTTTCATAAAAAACAGTTTCAAGCAAAATATTTTGTTAAATATTATAACAAAAGTGTATTCTGAAAATGTGTTTTCAGTTTTCTAAAATTGCATTTTGAGACTGAATTTTCTTTTACAAAATTGTAAATTCATCTTCAAAACACGCTTTTGTTCTGATATTGAATAAAAGATTTTATGTGCAACCCTTTTTTTAAATTAATTTTTTCAAGCAGTATTTTAACTCAAAACTCCGATAAGTTTATTGCAAATTAAGAGATGTCATTAACCCCTAGTTAGGAGAAAGAATTTTATGTGAGTGATACAGCACCAACATTGTTTAATTAGCCACATTAGCATACTGAAGAGAGACGTCACGTTGGGCGGTTAAATATAAATTCAAATTATAAATAAAATTCTAAAAAAATCCTGAAAACCATAAGAAACTCTCAACAACCATTAGAAAGCTCGTGTTATGCGATACTCGACATCGGTTTTCTAGCTAATTGATATTGAGGTTTTTTAAAAGATTTTTTTAAGTATTTTGAGGGTCTTTTAGAAATGTTTAAATTTATATTTACGTAATTATTCATCTCTCATAACTCTACTGGTGTGATTAATTTCATATTCACTTGTGATATCACTGAGCAGTACCGATGTGATATCTCCTTGGCAAACAAGACTTTCTCTAATGTTATGGGTCAATCGACCAAATTATCTTTTACGTATGGTTCGAGATGATCGATAAAAACTTGAATTGAACCAAGAATGTAAAAGAACAAGAAAGTATTAAGCTGTATGTGCATCACCTGAACAGCTACTTGGACTGCTTCTTCTTCAGGTACAGTGCAGATGGTATGGAAAGGGAGGAATCCGTCCAACGCTTCCAGGTCCGGCGCACTCAAGAACTCATCGAGACGGCAGTTAACTCGAGCCTCCGAATACAATGCCCCTTGGTCGTTGCATTCTATGTAGAGGTTGCCTCTGATCCTCCCGGCAAGCGGGTAAAATTGGCCGAGCGTCTCTGAGAGTGATTCTTTCAGCTCCGAAGAGATGGCTTCCATGGTGTTCCGGTCGCCGAGACAGAAATCGTTCTCGGCATAGTAAAAAATCACCGAGGTGTAAACCGGCGGGACCAGCTGGTCGAAGCCCGAGAGGTCGAACTTTGTTAAATGGGGAGGTGCAGGTGAAGATGGTTGGATGGTTTCTCTGGAATGAACTTCTACTTCTACCATCATGCTTTCGGAGTCTCGACACGGCAGAAATTTATCGATAGCTTGCTCTCGAAGGCACAAACTGTATGCGATTCGTTTCCTGGAAGAGGTACGAAGAGAAGCAAGATCGGATCGGGGGTACAGCACCTTTGAGAAGCTCGCCTTCGACTTGGGAAATATCCGGCTAGTTAGTCATCAAGCGCTGTGATAAAACTGCTCTTCAGATAGGATGGGAATAGGCAAGACGGACGGATCGACTTCCATTCGTGCTTCCGGAAATCAACACAATGCAACTTCAAAACTCGAGATTATCCTGTTTCAATTTATGCTGATCGATCAACGCATCGAGGGAAAAAAAACCTGAAATTCTGGGCAGCCCGACATTAGATTTTCCGGTACCTTGTTGGGAGCACTGTCTTGATCTGTTGGATCATCGTCAAAGCCGAAGAGCCAGAAGGTATAGACACCCCTACTTTCTTGCTCATATTTAGGGTTTAAATATGAAGCTATCAACTGTCGGGGAGCATGAGGGAATCTCACCGGCTGCCCAATCAATTCGATGCCCTTCTCTAATTGGCAGCTCCTTCGGATCCGTTAGGCGTGTCAGCTTCCACCACTTGTCCGACTTGATATAGTAATCTATGTTGGAAGAAGCGATGCCCTTAGCCAACTTGTGGCTTGACTAATATTTACACATCATTATCAAATTTCAACAGATTTGTTATGCAAGTTGAGTTCAGCACGTTATTTTTCAATTCAACTAGGACTGTTTAATATGCTTATAAATATTATTAAATCATATTTTTTTATTTATAAATAATGTTCCCTTTTTTAAGGTAATATAAATTTTTTTTTACTGATACATCAAATAATTATTTTGATCGAGTTCGTCAAATTATGCTAGACTAACCTAAGAATTGCTCTCAAATTTAACCCATTGCCCTCTACATGATCATGGTGTGTATACAGATTTGCATGTGGAGCATATGTTTTTTTTCTTTTACACCACACAATATCCCCGATTAAGCTGAAACGTACATCGAGACTAATCTGCGGTCAGATCGAGACCCCTGGAAAAATTCCCTTAGACCTGGGAATCGATCTTGCAATCAACCATTTAGGGGTCTAATAAGGGATTTATTAGGTCAACTCGAGCTTGGTTGTGGTGCATATGTTTTAATTATGCATCAAGCCATAATGATGGGCAAACAATTTTTTTTGGTTAACACCACGCAGTATCCCCAAGCCACCCGAAACGCACCTCGAGACTAATCTGTAGTAGAAAGAAGATTCCTGGAAAAATTCTCGTCTACCCTCCCAACCTAGGGGTTCGATCTTGGGATCTATTATCTAGGGATCGATCTTGGGATCTATTATCTAGGGATCTAGTAAGAAAACCACTAGACTAATCTCAGATTGGTGTAATAATTGACCTCTTCCATGAGGACAAGAGGCGCCGGTAATTTTTTTTTTCATCTATCATCTAATATCTAGAAACTAATATATGTTCGAGCGGATTGGTCTATTGAAGGACAAAACTCTTTTCAATGCTTATTTTCTCTATTTATAAATTTAAAACATGAAATATGAAAAAAATTATCAAAAATTATTTCAATCAACTCACGCGGTGCCTGTTGATGCATAATTCAATAAGATAGCTGCAGGCCATTAATATGCCAATGTAAAAGTATAGAGCTCCAAGCCAGTGATACGACTGAGTATGAGGATGATGGGGTGGGCAATCATTTAGCCGCCCAATATATAAATGTATACATCTCCTCACATCGTTAGTTTTTTTTTTTTAAGAATAAGCCGAGCATGAAGTCCTGTGTGGTTCGGTTCTAGGTCAAAACCGGTCCCTGAACCAGTCAAATCTTAAGCCAGGCCTAACTTGGTACGGAACCCTGAGGGAGGCGGTACTAGGCCGGTTCCTCCCCTTTAAATGTGAAGGTGTGGGTGAGGGAGAGAGCAGCGTGCATAATGAGCGTACCATGTGACAATGCTGACGTGATATCACAAATTAATAAAATCCAACCACTTTAAAAGTTTTTTAGTAAAACCTGAAAAACAAAAAAAAAAAAAGAAATAACTAATTTTTAGTAACTTATAATATCGCGCAAGTACTATCATTCAGTGCACCCGTACGTGCAAGACTTTCTAGTGGGCGAGGACCGTTTGATGTTTTCCTTCGTCTCGGGAAACAGGGGGCTTCGTATCGGGTAGCTCAATGGACTCTACTGAAGAAATAGCTTTCAGGATGCCACAAACAAGGGGGCGAGTACATTCAGCGAAGGGGCTACCAATTCAGGCGCGTGGAGTCTTCCGCTCATCCGTGCCGTCTAAGTCATCGTTTCAATATCACATCCATGTACGTAAATTTCTTATGTTTTTTTTTTCATTCATGTTTTTAAGTCTAATAAATGGGAGTTTATCCCGCTGTACCATGGACATCCCATAAAGATATTCATTTACTTTTTTATAACAAGAATTCTATTCTTTCCAATCCAGGAACACCCCACAAACTCATGCAAATTCAACTGCAAGGTGCATACATATCTGGGTGACCTAACAGAGGGCTACGTGCTTAAGGGAAGATAGAACCTCCGACCTCATAAAATTTCACACATATCCTATCCACTTGAGCTAATTCTTGGGATTCATGAAGTATAGATTTATGTAAGTTGCCGTGCAAGTATATCACATATCCATGAGGAATTCAACCAACGGCCTCGTGAATTGCTTGCAAAACTTAGCACATCTGATCCCATTGAAACTAACCTTAGGGGTATAAGTAACTTTACGTCCAAAACATACCCGACAAAAAAGCTTTCAATCCATAGCACTGAGAACATCACAGAACAATACAAATTGGACATGGTCAATGAATGGATCCAATAAACAAAAAAGGACATTCTTAATGACGCGATCGTCATTGCCATTAAACGGAGCCTCTTCAACCTTGAATGGCCTTTTTATTTAGTATAAGAAGCCATCTCAAAATTGAAAGCCATAAAAATTTGTAAATGAGAGAACAGACACCTAAGAGAAAAATCTTCACTTCAGCAGTGGGTTATTTTCGTTACATAACTATAATGGTGAGTGGTTAGCATTTACTTATATTAATGTAAAGATTGCGATGATATTAGAGTAACACTACCTTAATGTCATTGTCACAGATCTCACTCCCGCTTGGATTTCATCCCTTTTGTACCAAAACTTGCCAACTCAGCTGCCACGTGACAAAACCGTCATGCCTTGGTTAACGGAGTTGACAGTAGGACTAGAATGAGGGCAAAATGGCAAATGTTGAATTTAAATGGTGGCAAATTTAATTGGAGGACTAAGTTGGTGACCGACATTAAATTCAATGACCATTTTGACAATTCTATCAAAGATTAATCTAAAACGCTTCACACAGATTATTGCATGATTAATTCTGCATGTTAAATCCATATATGTCACATTATAGTCAGGAAAGAGTATATAGATAATGAAAGCTTGCAAATGACGAGGTTACCCGTCATTGTTTATCTGCTCCATCTCTATCTGCTGTCATTATTATCACCTCCATATTGTGTAGAATTTCCGTTCCAGAAGGAATTCCTGTCCCTGAATCGAGTCTCATCATCGTCATGCTTGAGGGTATGTATGTTGCTACCAAATCGAGAAGACGATGGCCTCCTGCTCCTGATTGTGTCCTGGCTGGTTGAGTCCTGAGAATATGGTCTCCCTTGCGCCACATAATTGTCCCGGAGGTTAGCGTTCGGCCCTAAGAAACATACCAAATCAGATGTAACCAAGTCATTGCTTTTCTTTTGTCAAAGATCACCACTTGTAACATAAATAACTATTGGCCAGGAGCCTCTACCCACCAAAATCTGAGTACTGTTTCATTAGTAGAAATACTAAAAGACTGTTTAACTCGATAAATATGGTGGCATACATTCTAGTCTAACATGTAAAATCCACCCAGTGAGCTTCTTTCAAAAACTAGAAAGGGTAGAATTCCCGACTAGCCAAAGGCTGAATAGATGGTATTGATCTTTCAAGAATTTATCCTGTCTTATCCTGCTGAATATCCTATCCAAAGCTTTTTAAAAGTACGCATAGGTTGCAAGCCTGGTAATAGGTTAAAATAATCTATAGTCGTTTGACCCCAAGCAAGAGAATCTATTAAGTAAAGGCCCATCTCCTAGTAAAGAAACTCACGATACTCCACAGTGCCAGCATTGGAATCCTGTCCTGATCTAGAAGGGGTTCCATTACCACCGCCACCAAGATAAGAGAAGGGATTGAGATAAGACAAAACCCGTCTTGCAAATGCAAAATATCCTTCACTGTCAGCAGCAGAGGAATCTGGTTGAGTATAAGAAATGGGAACTCCCTCTCTGCTATTATTGCCACGACCCCTCTCACGAGGAACCACTATCAGTGCCTGCCTGCCAAGCAGCTCCAATTCCTCCAATGATTTGCTCAAATCTAAATCAACAAGCAAAGCTCCATAAACATGGCACCAATCATGAATATTTAGTTTTAAACATGTGTGTGTCGCTAAATATCCCAACTAACTACAATGTCAGGATCAGATCATTCTATTATGAGTAACTTTATCTTCAATAAATACGGTATTACTGAGCTAGCAATTAATTGGATCTGATATTCATACCTTGATCATTAAACACTTTTCGAGGGTAAGGAATAGCCAAATCATAGGAGCCATAACCATTGGGTTGATTTTCATCAACATAATCTTTGACTATCCTCAGAGTGCTGGTGACTGGGAACTTATCTTGTAAGCTTACTCCATCAGGCAATCGAACACTTAAATGGACATCACTCGACTTTCTGCTAGTGGGAAGAGTTTGCATTTTCTCTGTCTCATTGATCTCCTCAACAGGACCCAACTTCTCCTCTGACAGGACCAAACCCGACGAACCTAGTGTTGAGATTGAGCCTTCTGTGATTTCCGAGATATGCTTTTCTTTTGCTTCAGAGGGAGGACATTCACTTCCCATATCAGAATACTGATTATCAGAACCTTCTGTGATTTCCAAGAGATGCTTTTCTTTTGATTCAGAGGAAGGACATTCATTTCCCATATTGGCATACTGATTATCATGTCCAGAACCCTTAGTTTCAACCAACGGCGAGCTTGAAGATTCTTTTAATGGTTCAGCTGAAGATGTTGACTCCTTAATAAAAAAATCCATGAATCAGTAAGATATTTGAAAACCAGTCAACACAAATTAAACCATTTGAGCTCACCTTGACAGATTCTTCAACGACTCCTTTCTCCTTGATTAACGGAGAGGCTGTAGCCTCAGAGGACTGGTTACAGACATTAGATGGAGGAGGAGCTGTGCTCGAGGAACTGCCTTGCTCATTAGATGCCACAAGGGAAGCTTGTGAAGTCGATGAATCCAATGACCTTCCTGCAAGCGCTGCAGCCATAATGCTGGCAGTCGTTTCCTAATTTTGCCATCAGAAATAAGGTTTTTAAATTCAGCTAAATGTAAAATCCAAGTCAAATCATAAATTTGGGCATCATTCCATTACCTACTGCTTCTAATGAAGGTTATCACAGACCCAACCCTACACAGACGCCTATGGAACTAGGAAAAATCCATGCCCCTTCATAAGACTTTATGACAATAGGACATTAAGAGAGGGGTGCCAGGATTAGTAACTGAAACTGAGATGTGTCCCATCACTTATCTGCTCCTTTAGCTACTAAAACCAACGGACAGTGCTTAGTAACTGCCATTCTCATCTAGTAACTATGAGTATCTGTGGATACCTGAATATGAAGACTTAACCATGCCTTCTCAAGACTAGAGGTGAGATTTTCAGCATCAATGAATCCCTCTGGACAATATCATAAGAATGAGTATGATCACCAATGATCAAATGAAATATTATGTAAATATTGAGTTACGGTAACTCTACCATGTTGCCAAATTTGAACGCCATTATAGCCAACAGCTGTAATACAAGGAACACATTTCTGTGGGTCTAAAAATTTGATGCAAGGACACAATGTTGCATAAACAGCATAAGAAAGCAAGCTCAGAGTTATTATTCGGACAAGCAAAGAACATGGGAAACCACTAGTAGCCAAAATAAATTTATCGAGCAAAAAGATTTTCCACCAAATTTAGACTTATGTATTTGGCACAAATAACTTACAGAGATGCCAAGGCAGATATGCCATATCATTTTCTTTACCCTCCTAAATCACTGTCACATAATTGCCAAATACCAATTTCATCAAATAGCGCATGTACAGTTAAGAGTAAAAGAATGCACAAATATGATCACTTATGAGATGATGTCAGATATCACTAAGTAAAGGATACATATCCTTGAAAAATTGGCAGCATCAGAACTTCCCTCTGCTATATGGAGGAAAATGCAGTACTTTGATATAGACTCTGACACCTGAGAAAACACACGATCAAGAAATCTGGGGCAGAGGTTAGAAATAAACATCAAATATTACATATCAGAAATGAGATGAATGTACTTTATGATCTGCCCAAGTGGAATTTTCCATGCGGATGGAGTCTACACCTTCACCTGGCACCAAGGGACAAAGAAAGGCATCATTGGGCAAAAGGAGCCATGTACAACACGAAATTAGCGGGGAAAGTAGTACGAAAGAAAGAATGCCAGGAAACAATGTTTCTGTAATTGACGATTCAGGAACTCGTAACACAGTAACAGCATAGCTTTCTAGCCGCATCATAGGAGATCAAGCAAGCATGAAACAAGATGAAAAATTATGAAACTGCAAAATGAAGACAGTGGAGAAAATATATATGATGGAGAAATTAATTAGAAGAGTTCATTCATAGAATCCTTGCATGCCGCAACTGCATAAAACTTCTAGTTTCTCCGTGGATCATGCACAAATATGTATATTTTGGAGAGAGAAGACAAGTCAGTACATTCATTAATGAGCACCAACAGGAGAGAACCCATAAATATACATGTCACAGAATTAAAGAAGCAATAAAAAGTACCCATAAGCTTGTTGGTAGACTTGCCTCTTGAAAAGAATAACAAGTAACACAACATGGAGCCACTCCACTCACTCAACCAGTTTGTATGAAAAATAAGTACCTGAGATGTAGACAACAAACAGCTTCTTCCGTATCTTGGCTTCAGAAATTGCCTCAGGAATTGAACCTTTGAATGAGAGGGAAGAGAGGGACTGTTCCATCTGACTAAAGAAAAACTAAAAATTACAATGTTATTATGTGAACATAAACAAAAGAAATGCTCACGGACAATAATATTTCAAAATTTCCACATCAATCAAACATAATCTTTTTGAACTTACATCAATCAAATGTAATCTAAAGCACGAATTGATGCACTAAAGAGTACAGACCTCACCATAGCCGGCATCTGCACCAAAGTTCTACTCTATACATAATTAATAAATCACTTGCGTCTCACTTGTTGGATAGTACCAGGAACCATATGGGTGTCTAGCAGATACAATGATCACTTTTGAACTAAACCAGTTAGAATTACATCTCCTCATGCCCAAGTGAACTACTTTTCTAAGCAACGGTATAAAATCATCAATTACTACATGGTCCATCAACGTGATAAACTAGATGCAAAACTACTTCCAATAAAACACAGCATTGAATGTTGGGGTCCGTCAAAAAGCTGCTCACTCAATTTCGCCATTCGAAACTAGCAATCGGCAGAACACTATAACTACGAATTAAGCAGGAAACCTAGGAAGTAAATATGATATAAAAATTGGGAGTGCAAGTATATCCAAAACTATAGACTGACATTTCAAGTACATATCACTAAACATCGAATCCAAAAGAAGATATTCGCACAGTGAATTTCCACAAGTGTCACCAAAATGAAAAGCAGAAAACTCGAACTGATTTGATCGAGAAAAACTAGTTTCATCAATCAACTAAACGGGGAAATTACATTCTTGGACGCAAACAGATAGAAAATCAACACGGAGGGCAGTAATTGAATCCAGAAACTAGAATTCAATAGCCGAGCTTCCATCATGAAGACCAAAGTAACTGAATTTCCGCCACGAAATTCTGCTGTTTCTATCAATTCTCCCACTGAATTATTTTCTGGCATGACAAAGTTTAAGCTTCTCATACCTCTGATTTGTTGATGGCTGAAATCGAGGGCTAGGGTTCCTTCCGATGTTCCCAGTCAATCGCCTCCCTGCTAGAAAGGAAGACGTATGATCAGTTCTCTCTTGGAGATTTCATTCCACATAGCAGTCGAGCTGCGAGAAATGGGTGAAAGTATGGTGATTTTTAAAAATAATTCGTGAAAAGTGGTTCGTTTGAAAATAATTACGAAAGTAGTGTTTTAGAACCGCATCTTGAAGATGCGGTTTTGATTATTAATGAATCGCATCTTGTAGATGCAGTTCTTTTTTTTTTTTTTTTTTTTTTTTGAAGGGAACCGCATCTTGAAGATGCGGTTCCCCTTTGGTTTTTTTTTTTTAAACACTTTTTTTTAAAACATCGGGAGGAAGAGGAAGAAAGTTAAGTTAAATATTTAATGTATAATATATAACGTGTTCGTTTTAAAAATTTCTGTTAGATCTTTATATAATAAAATTTTTACAAAATTTTAAGAGTAAATTTTATAAGTGTGAATAATTAAATGATAATTTATATAACGAATTTTTATGTATCATAATACATACCAAAGATTTCAATACCGCTAAGATTTTACGTAACTTCTCAACGTATAATACATAAAGAATTCATTGTATAAATTACTCTTTACATATTAATACTTATAAAATTTACTCTTAAAAATTTTATAAATATTTTATAGATATAAATATTTGATAAAGATTTGCAAAATAAGTGTATTATGATATATAAGAATTCGTTATATAAATTATCATTTAATTATTCACACTTATAAAATTTACTCTTAAAATTTTATAAAAATTTTATTATATAAAGATCTAACCGAAATTTTTAAAACGAACTCGTTATATATTACACATTAAATATTTAACTTAACCTTCTTCCTCTTCTTCCCGATGTTTAAAAAAAAGTGTTAAAAAAAAAACCAAAGGGGAACCGCATCTTCAAGATGCGGTTCCCTTCAAAAAAAAAAAAAAAAAAAGAACCGCATCTTGTAGATGCGGTTCATTAATAATCAAAACCGCATCTTCAAGATGCGATTTTAAAACACTACTTTCGTAATTACTTTCAAACGAACCACTTTTCACGAATTATTTTTAAAAATCACCCTACTTTCACTCATTTCTCGTCGAGCTGCCGCATCAAATTGGAAAGACGAGAAGTCCTTAAGCTCCTTTTATTGTGGATAAAATCCCCCTTACTTTTGATCTTATGCTTTCTAGTCCTTATAATTCTTGCCCAGTTTTCTACTAGCAAAAAACTCGTACTACGCAAGGTGAACATCATCGAATACAATTGGAAAAGATAAAAATGATGTTATGCATGGATAAAACAAATCAACTGAACTACTTCATTCTCACGTACCAAAGTTTTTCGAATGGTTAAATGTACTAAAATACGGTTGTAAAGTGACATCCCATTAACGGATATTTTTATATAATCGTAACTGTGGAGGGATCTATACACATTTTCAAAATAAAAGCCATCGTAAAGAAAAAAAGATAGCAGATGAAATAGTTGTTTTGAAAATAATTAAAATGACAATAAAGGGTGAAGTGCTATCGTATACCTAGATTAGGATGGATAGTAGTGTTCGAAATAGAAAAAGAGACAAAAATATATCCACTTCTCTCTTAAAATAAGATAGCACGGGCTCTAGTTGGCCTATAAGAAGTTTGGGGAAGAAAGGGCTTAAAGGGTATGAAGAATCATAATGAAACTCAGTAACTCTTCGTTTGATGTCGAGAACAATGTTATTGTATCAAATGCCATCCCTCTGTTTCATACCTTCCTATTTCAATCCTTTTGTTATTACAATTGATTGAAGCTGATCGATGTGTATCAT
The DNA here is from genome assembly GCA_037672795.1 of Lagerstroemia speciosa. NCBI lineage: Eukaryota > Viridiplantae > Streptophyta > Magnoliopsida > Myrtales > Lythraceae > Lagerstroemia > Lagerstroemia speciosa. The sequence goes on along the minus strand of CM075308.1, from coordinate 6,450,173 downwards.
GGCAAAAACATAGAACCTTGGGTAAAAAAACCCCATTAAAATAATCTAATTTGTAAAAATCGTACATGTGAAACTATTTCTCGAAATAGTGTTCTTAAATTGCATTTTGAATACACAAATTTAGGTGAATATTTTTAACCGGAGAAATCACATAATGAATGTGTTTTTATTAAAAATATGTTTGAAACTCCATCTTTTTCTGTTGAAGACCAGCATCTTCTCTCTTTATTATAAATTGCACAGGAAATGTATGTTCAACATGTACTTTTATTAAAAATACAACTCTTGTTAAGTGCATTTACTCTTGAAAAGAACACACATACGGTTTTTTAAGTATTTAAGAATGCACATCTCAAGATGCAATTATCTCAGTGAAAAAATTTCATCTAAAATCGCATCTTGAAAATGCGGCATTTTAGGAAATAATTTCACATTATACTTTTTTAAGTATGAGTTTAAATTAGGATAAATGACCCATTGATACAAAAACTTTGCTTCAATTCTACCATGAAATTTAATATTTGATTGAAATGGCTGTCAACTTTCAAATCCTTTCCACTTCTACCATCTGTCCAATTTTCTATCATATTTCTCACTCAAGCCATTCTTATCCCTCACTTGTTGTGGATATTCCAACCTTACCCTCAATAAAATTACTCAAGTGCCCTTATCTTTCCTTCTCTTTTCCGCATCTGAGAGAAAAAAAAGCATGAAATGCCACCCAAAAGAGATTAGGGTATAGAACAAAGAAACCATTGAAATTCCCAGAGAACAATTAGAAATTTCAATGTACAAGCTTCTTTACATAGCAAAAGTAACAACAACATGCAGATGTAGTAATAGCAACAAATAACTAGTAGCAGTAGCAACAAGCATCCAACAAAAATCAACACCAATAATAGCAAGTAACTAGCATCAATAGAAAGCAACAATAGTAACAAAGACAACAAGTAGCAGAAATCGACAGCAACAACACCATCTGCTTCAAAAGGAAAGAAGTAGCAAAGGAAAACCACTACTGTAGCACATAAGCACAATAGCAAAAAAAATTAGCAAAGGGGCTTATCAACACCAATTAGACATCACTTGGAGAATCAACAAAGCAACACTATTGTGCTACCAAAAGAACAATCATCAACTTAAAGCTCACATTGAATGGTAAAAGATTGTTGTTTATCTACTTAGAGATTTTTTATAGCTGTTTTGGACTATTTTGTGCATATCTGTTATAAATTGTAGAAGATTGTACATTTTATCTTATTTTAGGGGATTTTATTTAGATATGTTATTAAAGTGGGGTATTGCAAGTTGCTGCAGATTGGACAATTTTGTGAAGTATTTTTTATCTATGTTCATAAAGTTGTTATTGTAAATTGTACTTTTTGATGATATAATCACAATATCTTTAAATGAAAGTTGTTTCTATCACCAAGTCAGGGTGAGGCTAAGCGGACAAGATGAAAATAATGCTTCCTCAATAAATCTTACGCTCAACAAGCTTTCTACCTATTCTCCTTAGGCATTTGCTCAAGTCGGGGCCCGCTAAATTACATTGAGATGATGACCCTCTTCTTGCACACTTAAATTATCTCAAATCGATACAGAGGATCATTTTTTATGTGCAAGATCCTTACTACGAGGCAAGCAGAGTGCCTACTCTAGTTCAACCTATTGGTAGGTGAACCAAGCCTTATTATCTAATCATTCATGTTATAAATGAAACATTCCAATTACAACATTCCAAAATGCATGACAAAATGAATTCAACCCATTTCATTCCAAAAGACAACAAGAAGTACAATGAAACCACGCCCAATACAAATGATTACATGAAATAACTCACATAATTCTAATATCAATTAAAAAAAACTCGATATCAATATGTGTTACTGTTTTTTCTACCAGTACGCATAAAAACAATAAATTCAATGAAAATTACAGACAAGCATGATCACATTTTACACTTCCATTGTTTCTCATTGTCTGCATTTTTGCATTCCAACATCTACACCCATCTTGTTGAGCTACTTAGTTAACAAGCTGAGCTAATTCTTGGTAGCTCCCAAAACTTCATAGATGAAGGCGGTAATTCTTGTAATGCATATCAAAAGAAGTTCAAGACAATGTCTATTTTTTCCAGTATATTCTTCATTGTAGCTTAAAAGTTTTACAAATGCTAATTGGGCCTCATGTCCTAATACGAGGAGATCAGTACCTAGTTTTTATTTTTTTTTCTAAGTTGTTGACCGGTTTCATGGAAGTCCAAGAAGCAAAATGTGATTTCTCGTTCATCGGTTGAAGCATAATACATATCTATGGCTAATTCTGTGTGTAAAATCACTTGGATTGTCGGATCATTGCAGGATTCAAGGATCTTACATGATGAACCAGCACTTCTATATTGTGACAATCAAACTGCAATTCACATAGCAGCAGACCTAGTTTTCATGAAAGAACGAAACATATTGAGTTGGATTGTCGCTTCATCCTTGAGAAGATTCAAGCTAGAGTATTAAAGACTATGAATGTGTTTTCAAAGAACCAACTAGCAGACATCCTTAATAAGCCTCTTCATCCAACACCCTTTCAGCTTATGTTAAGCAAGATGGGTGTTCATGATTTACATCTCCCATCTTGAAGGGGGGTATTAACATAATATATCTATTCTATTTCTTTTTTATTGTTCTATTTTCTATTATTATCCCTTTCACATGACATTAATGAGCTTGAACTATATAGAGTCATTAATGTGTTGGAACTAGCTCTCACTCTTAGCTCTCTATAAATAAGAGATTGGGCATGTACTGAACTCTTGAACAAAAATGAAATCACAATAATCTATTACCCGTGTCTCTATATCTTCTTCTTCTCCATCTTTTCTTTTCCTCTGCAATGTAAGATAGTATTGAGCATTGGCATTCATCGTTAAATCTGATATTAATCTTCCCCAATGACAAAAGGTAACTAGAATCAAGGCAATGCCTCCAATAATCGTTTTCAAACTCTCAACAACCATCTCCTTCTCTAAATAGTTGTTCATCGATTCCACTACTACAAATTTTTCTTCCAAAGTTGACACCTTCAACTTGTAAAGATCATTTTTCTCCTTTAACATGTTCATCCCATCAATAAGATTTGTCTTCTCTTTAATCAACATTATCAAATTTCCTTTAGTATGCATATCATTCCCAGGATCATACCACTCAATTAACTCACAATCATCAACCTGATAAATTATTTCCCAACCAACATTACCAAGCTACAAAAGTCCAATTTATCTAAAAAAAGAAAGAATTATATCACATGCCTCCCATGTTTCACATCTCTAGAATCTTCTACCTAGATTATTGTAACTCCACGAGGTTAAAAGTATGGCCCTGCTTTGATGATAACAAATCTTTTGGTTGCAAAGCTTCCACTTTCTATCAAATGGGCAATACCACTTGCTACAATTGCATTCTCCATTCCCTCTCTCCATCGATCATCGGCAAAGCACATCCCTTACCTCGACATCACAATTTTAGTTAGTAATTTACTCTCCATAATGCCTTCGTATTGCAGTTTCCCTCGATTTGTTCATTTTGTGAGCTAATTTCAAATGGGTGTTCTTGGTCGTTATGCTCAAGTAGGACAATAAGGGTAAATTTGTCCATTTATGCAACATAAACAATGATTCACTTTATGTTAAGAAACATGATGAAAAATTATACGGATGATAGAACTGGAAAGGATTTGAAAGTTGCAACGATTTTAATCAAAAATTGAAGTTCCTGATAGAATTAGAAATTGAAGTAAAGTTCATATATCAATGCGGTCATTTACCATTTAATTTCAAGGGCATATTTTTGCTCGATCATCCCCAATACATATATGACAACTCAAGAAAAAATGATTTGATTTTAAACCCAAGCGATCATAATTTATAGTTTACAAGAACACATGATGTATTGCAGTTGGAACTGCATTTCATGTGAATAGATCTTACCTATAATAATCAGTGTAGAACCATGGTGGCATCAAAGCCAAATTGAATATTGGTGTAAAAACATGTTATTAGAGCTAAATTGAGCTCGAACGGGGATTGATATCTATCAATAAATGCAATGAATCGCATGTTGTCATAGTAAAAAGCTTGTAAGATAACACATGCTACTCGAGCAAGCCGAACTTTCTATTGATGCTATTAACATGCTGCATTAGAAATATGTGAAGCTAAATTGGTTTAAGGCACCGTTTCCTTTAAAGCATACAGCCATTGCATTTTAACCTATTTCAAGAATGCTATTGCAATGGTCCAGCCAATCAATTTGCCAATATGCTAAGCGATCTATTAGTTGACCAAATTGTAGAAGGATTCCATTAATATATAATAGGCAAATAACCCAATTGAGTCTAGATTTTTAACCGAATTTTCACTTTTAGCATGAACTTTTCAATACGATCTGGGAAGACGTGAATTATCAAACATATATTCCGTTTAGCACAACATTCATTTCTCTATTAAAATTAGTGGCACTATCCTAGTTGGCACATTAACCACAATTATGTGGCAAATGGGAGCATATATGGCATAGACACGTAGAATTTGTGTGGTGAAGTCGTTAGATATCAAGTTTACCTCTTACACTCTTTTCTTAATTTGATACCGTGTAAGGACAAAAATGTAAATCTCTCTTCTTCCTCCTCTAGGGAATGTGCATATATATATATATATATAGATATATCTATTAATACTTTAAGCAAACACCTCTTTTTTAGTGTCACTTTCAACTTTTCATGTATGTCCTTGGTGTATAACAACTACACTTTTAATAACACTTAAATTTGAAATAAAAAGGGATAACATATTAAATCTAACAATTAAAACCACCTACTCGCTTTATTTCTCTCTCCCACTTGAGAAAGTTTTTGGTGAAGCGGTCATACCACGTATACAATATTGACGTGGTATATCCATCTAATTAAGACTTGACATATCATCAATAATTGTACAGTTATGGTTATTAAATCCTAAAAAATATAAAAAAAATAAATAAATAGTGAATTCTAATTGAAAATAATATATAAATGGTAAAAAAAAATTAAAAAACCCAATAAATTGTGAACCCTTATTGAAAAAATATGTATATGATGAATTCCGATTGGACGGATATGTATTGCTTATATGGTATGACCGCTCTACTAAAAACTTTGTCCTCCCACTTACTCTCCTCTATCTCTCTCCTCACCATTCTTTTCTTCTCTTTACTTATTTTTTTCTTTCCAATAGACCCCGCTTATTCTTTTTGTATGTATTATTTGCATTTATTTGTGCATGGATTTATAATTAATTACTTTTATTGATATAATACTTACCATGTATAACACGAGTTTTACATCTAATTGTTCTTTTAAAAGGTAATTTTGTGTTAAAAAAAAACTATACTTTCCAAATTATTTCTAGATATATCATCGCTACATCATGAATTGAAATCACCATCTATCATCCTTAATAAATTGTAGGTAGAAATCGGGATTTAACCCCATAGATCATGATTTGGAGTTGCGATCTACCCTAGTTCACCGTCTCACTTAAGGGTAGATCGAGACTTCAACCCACGATCTACGTTGCCTATAAATGCGGTCTACGCCTCCAGATCATACCAAAACCATGATCAGCTTCTTTTTTTTGGATTGATTATAAACTTAAACCGTGATCACCTCCATATCACACTTGGGCGATCTGTGTCAGGCTGGGACTTTTTGTACATCCAGTATTCATTTTGTAAATGGAAGGATGTAAAATTTTTTTTAAAGTTAATGAAAATCTCACCTTGCAAAAAAAAATTCATTACTCCCCGTATGTACTCAAAATCATAAAGACATCACGATACGTGATGAGTTGAACAGAGGAGGCCAGTGACTCAATATGGCTCATGCTTGTTGGATCATTAGTTAAAATAATTTAGGATAATAAAACTATTTTAGACCAATCATTGCTTACTCTCCTAGTAGAGAATGAACAGGGCAGGGCTTTAAATTAAAACTAGACTCATCTTTGTTTGAGTTGCTCCGGCATGCGTAAATCGGAAAATCTCAGTTGTCCTGAACTGGACAAATACATAGAGATCTTCATGGGACCGGAGAGGGAGTCTAAATCAATCGAAATTCCCATCTGATTTTGCGTGCTATTCTTTGGTATTAAAAACAATCACATATGATATGACATAAAGGGAAATCCATAATTTCCGACAGATCATACTACTCAAAGCTTGGGAAGTCTCAGGAGCTGCCTTCAGGGAAATTCCGGTAGAAGGGATCTCCAAGGGGTTGTGGTTGAAAAGGAGGGAAATCCTGCAGGTAGGGGTCAAGATCAACTGGTATGACCATTCAAATCAACATATGCCTTCCCAAAGAAAATGAGCCGAGACATGCTGATATTAACCATCAGTATCTGGTATGGTCGAAAAAGATCACGGAAAGTTGCATGGAGCATAAACTGCCCGCGAAGAATCAGAAGTTTTCTGTGGAGAAGCTATTCCAATGCTTTTGCAGCGTCGGAGAGCTTAAAGGAATAAAAGGAAACTGACGGTCAATGAATGCTTGGTGGACAAGAGACTCCGAATCATGCACTACTGCTCTGTGACTAGTATGATTATATATGGTTTTATGGGTATAAAGCTAGAGGAAGAAAGGAGATACCATCTATTGATAAAGGAAAAAATGGCTGCAATCTATGGTATACGGAAGGCAAAATGACAGTGCACTCTGTCAAGATTCTAAGAAGCTGACAATGAGTTCGAGAAAGTGAATCGATTGTTGGGGGAAAAAAAGACATAGGAAGGCAAACATGAAATGAAGGATGGTATCGACAAGAAGTGGGGAAGACCAGTTAGGTCAAATATCAAGTGAAGGTGAATAGTGATATAGCATGGGACAGAGGTACACAGGGCGGTGCAGGTGTTGTGTGACCATTAGACGCCAAGCAGGAAATTCAATAGCGGGAACTGGGAAGCGAATTAAAACTGACTGTGCCAGTCAACAATATGCAGAAGTCTGAGTGGAAGCTGCGAGGTTCAGTAGGAAATTAGATCTTTGATTGAAGATATGCATGAAAACCAAGGGCAACTTTCAGCAAGAACAAATCAGCTTCTCCATCAAGAAACTAATACAACCCAGATTGGAATATAAAAGGGAAATGTGTCCAGCAAATTGGGTTTCAGCACCCCCATTTCCCCGTCCTCATTCAGTGTTGAATAATGATGTTCAAGATGCAAGTGAATGTACTCTAATGGATGAACCTGTTATGGACAATGGATAATGAGCAATAAAGCAGAGTTCAATTATGTTCGTGCAACAATTCTCTGCTCCTGTATTATGTTGATGGAATAGGTCGGGCAGATATGATAAAAGTTTAAATTTTTCCGACTCTAGGGGAACGAGTCCCCCTCCATTTAAATACGTTCTTGTCTGGGATTATACGCTGAAGAGTTCTATTCAACAAAGATGAACTCTGACCCCTGAACGAGACAATATCCCATGTTTTGTTAGCTCTAAGCAGATGGAGCTCTAAGTCATTTTGAGTGGTTAATCAGAAGACCGTGCATGAACATTCATCTGCATATATGCTGATGATCCCCATAAAATTAAACTTTCTTTCAGACCCCATAATTCAGATCAGGTATAAACACCGTACCTCTTGCAGATTTTCTGCAGAAAAATAGTGAAATAATATGCACAGCCAGCCCATTGATGAGTCACACTTTTGCACTGTGGAACTGCTCAAAAGGACAATTGAAAAAGCACGTATGCCACTATGACAAGGATGTTTGCCTGATCTCTGCTCAGGTAATGATGTAAATTTGCTGTATTAGAGATACATATACACAGTAAAAACGCAGATATCAAAGTAATCATCTATGTTTCATCGCTCACCCGTGCTCTCCCATAAATGAGATGAGATATTATGCATCTAGCTTCGCAAAGACAAGTATAACAATACTTCCAAGCACCAAGCAATGGGATTCAGCCAAAGAATACTAAGCAATGGGAGAAATGTATGTGACCTTAGGCATGTTGTACTTGTATATCAGAATTGTCAACGAGAAGAATCTTCTCTGAATGGAAAGGCCCTTTCTCGCTGTGAAAAACCTTGCCATCCCACCTCAATCTCCTGAGAGCATCTTTCAGTTTCATAACCACGTCAACGTGATCGCTTATTATGACAGCACCTTCAGGCCGGAGAATGCGATGCATCTCGATAAGAATGTCAAGTGTGTCACATCTGCAAAAGGGCATGCCATGCTTAATACAAAAACTTCCTACTGATAAACTTCCTTTAGAAAATGATGAAGATGGCTTCCTACTGATAAGTTCACCGATGTCAGAAAATATTCGTCCAATCATGGTCATATTTTTGGAATTCAACAGTGTATTGATATCAAATTTTAATTTATAGCAAACTTGAAAAAGTAAATCCTTTGATGGAAAATATCACAGAGGAAAAATTTTGGCATGAAAGTTTTACATAAAGCATAAGGAATCTGCAACAATACTGGGATTCAAGAGCTAACCACCCAACCCAGATGAAGTGCATTTTGCAAGCAAAGAGAGATAAGAATGCTCACTTGTGCATATACATGCTGAAGACTCCATGGGCGTGGATCAAATCATATGTACGAGGATACGTGGAGAAAGCCTCGCACCTACAAGTAATTATATTTCTTAATAAAAAAAAGAAAAAAAAAAAACTAGCTCAAAAACTGAATTATGAAGGGAACATATCCACAGAAGCAACAAAATTAGTTTTATGTTGAAAAAAGGTGATACTATCAGAACCGATATCATATCTGGTTCAGGCATTGGTTTATGTTTCCAGATAGGAATTCAAAAGATGCAACCACCTATACAACTAAATTTAAGAAACATAGAAAAAATTTTAGGACAGAAATATGAATGCAGAAATTTGCCAGATATGGTGTGTTCAAGTGAAATAAATGTAAGCAGTTGGTCCAGTTCCTGCATGTTAATGGGCTATAGAGTGTCCATTTGATGGCTTGAATAAAAACGAAAGCAACACAACAAATCAAGGGGACAAAAGAAAAAGAAGCTTCTTTTCTTACGAATGTCTTACCAGTTCATGTATGTACCGATAAAACCACGCTCGTACACAATGCCCAGGGTATGGTTCTTGGCATCATAAGGAACAACATTCATGACCCAGACTGGATACCTAGACAATGCAGCCGCAAAACTGCCTAGTCCAGCATTCATGTCTAGGATGTTCCGGTACTTTCCTTGTGGCAGAGATTTAAGGAGGATCGAATAATACCAAACTCTCTTCTTCCATAACTGGCTGTCCTTGTCAAAGTCCTCAACAGAAATTCCTGCTACAGTTTGAGCTTTGATTCGAGGAGGAACAGTATTTAACCTTTTTGGCCATTTATCAAGGGCGCCTCCAGACATATCGTGGACGCCTTTGACCTTTGGAAGGGGAGTAATACAAGATTCCATCTCGCGGTACCTTTTAGTTTAAATAAAAGAGAACATATTTTGGTGAATTTTCTACTTTTCTAAATAATAATCCAAACTAATGTGGTGCATCAGTCATATTAAAATATGCTTCCCCCGATTAATGATGGAAAAAGTACACAACTTTCAGGAAAACTTCACCAAAAATGAAATCTGAGAAACATCTCCAACCAAGCGCATAGTAGGATCCTTAGCAATCAGGTCCTATTTTCTTGACATTGTTCTTCGGCTAACAACCGTTGGTTGATGTTGTCCTGTGACAATAGTCTTTGAAGCCATAGGAACCAATGGCCGTGATTAACCCCTGTCCAGAAACCGTTGACTAAAGTTACAAGCTAGAAAAGGACTCACCAACCAGAATCAGGATCAGATAAACCACAAAGTTTCGGAGACTTCCAAGTTTTCAACTTCTGAATGCAATGCATGTGATTGCTAGGCTTTCTCCAAACTGCAATAGGTCCTTTTTCAGCAATTTTCTTCCAGCAAAGCCGTCTAGCGAGATCTTCTAAAGCGATTTGCTCGTTTTCTAAGTCTCGAGGTTCTCTTTCCCAACCTTTATAGCTAGTCTTCCAACTGATTGGTGGGCCTGACAGTACCCAGTAACCGCCAGGTCTCAATACCCTGTCGATCTCCAGCAAATACTGTCCCTCTTGACATTTTAAGTCCAAAGCAAATGAACAAGAAAAGTTTTCAGATGCTTGACAAGCTAGAAAAAAGTAGGAAAATTAAGAACGAATTCCATCTAAAGGCTACCCATAGAATTTGAATGCCATCATCCACAGACTGAAACGTGATATTATACTTAGAAAATAAAGACAGTGCAAGTAGTGAATTCCACACTATTAAGAGGCATTTACTGCAAGGAAAAAGTGGAACAGTAACAGACAGAATAGACAATCAGGAACAAGTGGCTATGGAGATTTAAGAACCGTAAGCCATGATCAAATACTTTGCTGAGTAATAGTTATCCTAAAGGCTTTTAACTTTGTGCAACAGTACACCAACAGCGTTAATCTAGCAACGTTCAACACCATTAACCTACCAGCAAATTGGGAAAATCTCTCCAAATCTCTGTGGCAGTAATGCAAATAAGTCAGAAAAACAAGTTCAAGACTGGAAAGCAGATAATTACCATAATTAGTCCATGGAACAAGACAGCGAGAGCAGTGGGCCATATCAAAAGACCTTGAAGGGTAAGGCAACCTGTAGGTGCTCAGGATGCCAAGCATTGCCGGCAGTCCTCTTTCCAAGGCAAACTGCACTTGAGCTTCGTGGATGTCCCTCGGAGCTATGGACATGGTCAGGATATTATAGTCCATTAGAGCAGCTCCAAAGCTTGCAACCTACAGATAATGTAATGAAGCAAGTGAAGCTCACATGCATAACTATAAACTGGAAACACACTGACAAACAATGGAATAAATTATTTATACCCCACAGCCCACATCAAGAACTGTCCTCACAGTCCCAGACTTCAAGGGCACGACCCTCTTTATCAAATCAACATAGCCCTTAGCACCCAAAGGGAAAGATGTCCCTCCACCAGGGAAGAACAACCTATCCTTGCCCTCCAACCTGACCCAATTCTGGGTCTTCTTATACCCAATGAGCTTAGGAAAGGGTACATTCCTGAACCAGGCATAGTCCCTGCTCTTGGGCCAAGCAAAGGGTGTCCTGTACCCAACTGGAGCCGGGACCAGACACCTCAGTTTCCGCTCCTCACTCTCAGGGCAGTGCCTCTCCCTGTAAAAGAACTTTTCAACCGGAAACTGCTTCGCCCTCTGTGGGTCCTGACAGGGGCAGTGGTCGGTGAAGTTCCTGGGGCAAAATTCAAGCAACTGCATTTCTTGGGAGATTTCCGGTGTCGGGAGGGAGTGGTGAGATGAGAAGTCAAGCGGAGGTGAGGAGAAGTCATAGCTTTGAATCGGGGGAGTTCCTGTGGAGTTGAGAGAGAGGCTTTGACAGTGAAGGTGCAGATTCTCTGTGGTGATCCGCTGAGTGTAGGAGCCGAGGAAGTAGAAGAGAGAGCAGACTATGGTGAGGAAGAAGAGGAGAATGAAGGGTCTTCTCTTCTGATGTAGTGGGTTTTGAAGAAATGCCATTTGCAGGGTTGAGAATGGAGCTTTGGATTCTGCAGATGTTTTCACTGAGAAGCTCCCTCTCCCCGTGGGAGAAAGAGACAAGATGCTATTGCAGGAAAGGTCTGGTTTCCTTTCTCGTCTATCGTTTACAACCAATAGGAGAGTTTAAAGGCTTGCTACTAGGCCTCCACGTGGCCAATACTGCTCGTCTTTGTCTCCTCGTCTGTCTTCGAGTCCACTCAGTTCCATCTACTTTCTTCGCCGCGCAGGTCTTGAAACCCTAGCGCGAGGAATCTGCTGTTCATCTGCTTCTCATTGCGATAAGTCGATCCTCTTCGTGCTCTTCTGCTGTTTTCCTTCCGCATGGGATGTGCTGCTCCTCTTTGCGATTTACAAATTCTGTTGTCGGTCGAGGTTCCGTGCAGCCCGGGTGCCTTCGCTTGGGGGATCTCCCGGCCCTTTGGCTCTGATTGCGATTCGCTGTTGCCGCTCCAGCTCTCTCATGGCGGCAGCGAGGTAATGCTTCTCTTGCGCTTCATTCTACTTCCTCGATTCCACCCTTGCTGGCTCTTCCTCCATTCAGGACATCTGGTACTTATCTACGAAACGTTCATGCAGAGGAATGTACGATAAATACTGTGTAATGAAAGAATTTCTTTAAAAATGATTTCTTGTAAAATATTTCTTATATACTGATAAGAGTTCACATGTCATACGATTTTAATTTTGTGAAGATATCGCATCTTCAACATGCGATTTCTTAATAAATATACATAATTTATATTTGTTAAGTCTTATTTTTTAGTAAAGAGATCGCATGTTAACAAATTAAACGATTTTATATTTGTTAAGAATTCGCATTTTAAAAATATGATTTTAGGCATAAATGAAAATTTCTTTTTTGCATTCAACCTTCCTTTTTCTGTTGATAAATTTATATTTGTAAAGAAATAGCATCTTCAACATGCAATCTTAATACAAAAATGAGATTGCAGGTTCAAGTTGCGATCTCTTAATAGTATAAACGTAAATATTTTAGTCGGAACGGTTTTTAAAGAATTACTTTCCCACCGTACCGTATTTTCGTACATCTCTTGATTCATCTACATTTCTGTGATTTTCAATGCCAGGCTCTACTATTTTGAGCTTTGAGATGAATCAATTGGTGCTGTAACCTCGATTTTGTGCAACTTTTCATCAGCTGAGCGTGCTCCACAGGCACGTAGTTAAGGACTGTGACACGGCTCGACCCGACACTACATCCTCGGTGGAGGTCCGCAGTCAATCGTATTCTATTCTAATTTTGATTTGGTCTAATTGTTATTTCTTAATAAATTAGAATGGTCATTGACTAGATTCCTAGATTGGTTTCAAATGAATTCGGGTGATTTCGTTTAGAGTAGTTAATCAAACGAGAGGGCAACAAATAATTTCTCACGTTTTCAATTAAAATGGATTTGTCACGTTTGTATTCTGCTTCTGGGTATGCGACTCTCACTCGCTATCCTTCCTATCGAAATATGTTTTACCTGTATGTTTGTTCAATAGAGGGGAAAATTTATGTAGCACAAAAAGATGGATTCTTTCAAGACTAACGCTGGTTTACAATAGTTTTAAAATCTAGCGCCACTATTTAATCATTTTTAATCAATTTTCTCTTAATGCCATTTTTACCCTCTCCATTACCCTTCCTCCTCCTCCTCAACCTAATTCTCTCTCTCTCTCTCCGTTCCCCTCCCCACCAGCCATTACTCTCCTGCATTTTGCCTCCAGCCAAGCTCCTGAGTCCTCCTTCTGGGCCGCACGTCCTCCTCTCTCTGGTCACGACTCATCCGACCTCCTCCCTCCAGTCGCACCACCTCTGGCAGTTCAGCCCGCCATTCCCGTTTCGGGGCCCCCGCTCGTGTCGGGCAATGGAGCGTCGGGGGGGCTCCAAAGTGCTAGAGCATAAGGTGACGATGAGCGTCGGGCGGCGGTGCGTTGGTCATCAGGCGGGGGCGTCGGTGTCAAACCAGGGGCTGCTAAGAAAAGAGGAAGAAGAAAATGGAGGACTAGTTGCAGGGGGGAGAGCTTAAGGGCAAGTGTGAAATTTCACATAAATTGGTGTCATTTTTTCAATTGTGTGTAAACTAGTACTATTTGTGAAAAGTGATTGAAGAGATGTGCTATTTTTTACCCATACCACGTGTTCAATACCAGTATTTACCATGGAATTTCAATCTTTATTGAGTGGAAAATTTACGTATCATCATGCTTTTATAATTAAAGCTAATTTATAACACCTTTTAAAAATAGCATCGCTTTATAAGGAAGATTTCAATATTTTCAACAATTTCATAGATGCCCCCACATTATTTTCTCCCCATCTTGCCCTAGTTTCCAAATCCTCTCTTTGCTGCTTCCTTTAGCCGACTTCACTGTTCTCCCACACCACCTCTGGCATTGTCCCTTGGTCGCACCACCTTTGGCCTCCTCCCTCCAGTTGTACCAATTTGGTGCTATTTTTAAGAGTAAACCACCATTTTGATCATCAAATTTATAGCGAACCATCAATTTAGTCTTCAAATTTTGAAAATCATTAATTTAGTCCTCATTGTTTAATTCCATTAGTCAATTTGGTTTAGATATTATAACGTCATTTACGGATACTAACATGGACGGTAATTGCTACTTTTCAGAGTCTCACATGCCATATGGCAATCAATAAGTGAATAAAATTATTTTTATAAGTAATAAATTGAGTAAACTATCATTTTAGTCCTCAAAATTGTAACAATCCACCAATTTTATCTTCACTATTTAATCTTGTTGGATAATTGGTCTAACCATTATAATATCATTTTACAATACTAACGGGACACTAATGGCAATCAATAATTGGGTAAAAGCATCCAAAATTTCATTTTCCCTTGATTATTTATCAAATTCTCTAGCCATTGCCATTCATCTCTCAATTTTCGAACATTCAAAACCCTAAAACTCCTCAAATGTCCATTAAACTCATTTTTATTCATCACAATGGATTCAATATGCAAAAATACACATAAAAATTGGAGTTTAACAAGTGTACAAAGGGAATCTCGAGCCGACAACATAATCCTCAATCTTACCACCGATCAATTTGATCTTACTACTTATCAACTCCATTTGAATCTTCTAGAGTCCCTTCTCACGTTAATTAATATTTTGATTGAGGGAAATGTTATTTAAATTTCAAGTTACAATTGTTATTTTTGGTATTTCTGCAAGTTTCTACTTTGGGGTTAGGATTAGGGATTTGAGGAAAGGGAAGGGAGAAAGGTTGTGATACCATTATGCTACAAGGGTTGAAAATTAGTGGTAAAAGAAAATACATGTAAAGGAAAAATTTTACCAGATAGATGTCAACCATTCACTAAAAGATACGTGAAGGTTGATCTATTGTTGACTTTCATAATTACACATTAATTTTCAGACAAAACTATAGATGCCCATTAAAATTTGAGGTAATTATTCCACTCTAAATCTTTTATATATTCATACTTTCTCTCTACCTACATACTGCCTGACTTGAGTGTCAGAGGGGAGAATTGGATTATAACCCCAACTTGACTTTCCTTCCTAGTTTTAGGTTTCTTGAACAAGCTCAAGGTAAATTGGCTCTCAACCCCTCCGAAAGTCTCTTTTACCCTCTTCTTTGTCTAAATCATAATAGCTGGACCAAACTATCCACCGAAATTAAAATGTAAGGACTAAATTGATTGTTTTCAAAGTTTGAGGACCACATTGATTTTCAACTATAAATTTGAGGACAAAATTAATAATATATTTATTTTATTTTTAAAATTTCATGCATTCATAACTCACCAATTGTCATGCGGGTCCCAAAAAAGCAGTTCATTTCAGCATCTGTAAATGACATTATAATGAAACCTGCAAGAAGTCAAGTTTGAGAGTGGCTCCCGGAAAGACTCCATGATGCTTAAGTGAGAATGGGATTTGAGTGAAAGTGGAGCAAGAGAAAAATGGAGAGTTATAGAAAATGAGATTGGTCTTCCTTGCCTAGCGCCCGATGGGCTTATTTATAGATTCCATTGGTATGGAGGATTAACATCAGCTTGTTTTCCACATAGCTAGCAATGGAAGAAGTTGGCCAAGTAAGTTGAGTACTCGACATGTTTCTTGTAATTAGGTACCTGACATGTCCGTCGTGGCCAGGGTACCCGTTGTGTGCCATATGGCCGAGGTCCCAAACATGGAATCATCATCAGGCCCATTGCTCCTGAAGTTCCATGTAGAGATTCAAGTCGATGTCGGTATCCAGTCTATATCACTTCCTGTCCCTTACCCTAAATGAATTCTTTATGAATAAAGAAGAACTATGATGTGAGATTGTCATGTTACGCAACATCGATTGTCATTCAGCCCGTAAGGAGAGGATTTCTTCTATCAACTTCCACATGTTTGTTTGAAACTCAAGTCAGCCCACAAATATTTGATGAGATGTTTTTGAGTTAAAAATTGCTAATCTATGTTGTATTATTACTACTTTTCATCATTCAATAAACTAAACCACCCCTGTCTTTATTTATTAAACTAACGACACGTTTGGGTCGTAAGAATAAGATAGACAGAGAATAGAGTTATGAGAAATGAAATTAATGAAGAATGAAATATTGATATTATATGATTTGATTGGAAGTAATAGAAATTGTGAATAAAAAATAGAACTGATATTTTAAAAATATTTTTGAAAAATAAAATCTTAAATAAACAAATAAATAAAAATAATGAAGTTGAAAATTTAAGGGATTGTTAATGATAATTTTGTCATTTTAGTTCTATTACTTATAAGTAATAACTATTCCACACGAGCTATTCTCAATGCATCGGGAATATCTATTTCAGATGATATTACTTATGCCAATCAAACATACGAATAACTATTCCACGCAGGATTAGCTATTTTCATATTAGCTATTCCCATGAACCGACCATGCCCCAAATGATTTCGAAAGTGAAAGCTGGGGGCAAACTTCGAATACATTTCTAGAGCACCGAAGGGAGGGGAGGCACAACCGATCAAGTACGATGATGAAACCTCCCCTGGCGGAAGACCGGAGAGCAAAAGGACAAGTCGAGTCTCTGTAGATTCAATATTGCGTAGAGAAGAACCTATGGATGGGCGGGCTGTATTGCACACTGGCACAAAACGGGATGATACCGAACGATTGGATGAAATCAGATGTCTTTTAGGAAACAAAACGGGAAAATTTTGATTTTGGTTCTCAATTTTTTTGAACCATGTCCCCATTTGAACTAATTCTTTTTTGGGTTGATTTCAATCATTGTCTATTCGAGTATCGTTCAGTTTTAATTATTTACATTGTTTTCAATATTAAAAAAAATTATTTGACTTTTTGAGTATTTAAAAATATTTTAATTAAAATTTTAATAATAAAAATAAAAGAAAAATCTCAACGAAAAAGAGGCTGGAATCTAGTTACCACGATTCCTATGAGGTTGTGGATAACCTTATGGAGGACAATCTAGAGTCGAGTCTCTACTGGCCTTCCCCTCTTATGTCGAGAGTTTCTTTATTTTCATATGTATAAAAGTAATTTATAGTTAAAAATATATTTTTTAGTATTAGAATATCCAAATCACATTTTTTTAATATTAAATATATTGTAAAGGATTAGAGATAACAATATTTAAAAGAATTAGAACTAAAATCGATTCAAAAAAGATTTCGATTTAATATGAACATGATCTAAAAAAAATGAAATAGGAATTTTCAAATGGAATAATAATTCCATCACAGCCAAAAGTGATCTTTTTCAAAAAGTGAATCAAAGCAACGGGACATTGATAGCACATTATGCGGTTGTGAACAGAGCCATTTTTGCTTTCGCTTTGGTTAGCCGACAAACATTGTCTTCCCCACAATTAAGAGACGTCCCACTTTTGACGCCTTTTGAAAATTTCACAATTATTTTTTCATGTCCTTTCGGCGACGGAGACGGATTTACGGTAGTGCCCACTTGACAAATAATGTCTTTCACTTAATTTTATTAGTTTTTAATAAATTAACTTATTTTGTACCTTTGAATTCATCGTGTTACTTTTTTTTATTAAGTAATACTTTCTTTAAAAACTTTCCAAATCCGTCCCTATTTGTGATTTGGAGCAATATTTAATATTGGCAGGAGGAAATATCAGTAAAATAATGGTTAATAAATAAATAAATAAATAAATTCACAAGCATTATAGGAGCATTTGAGATTCTTTTGGTATTTTTATCCACCTTCAACGATCGAAAAGATTTATGAATTAATTACGTACCTTGGGCCCATGAAAAGTGAAGAAAGTCAAAATTGTACAAATTAAATATTTTTATTTGATTGCTTCCACCAAGGATCCTTTTTCTTTATCATATTTATTATACGTTACTCTCGATTTGAGTTGACCCCGACAAAGTTTATTTTCTTAATAATGGCCTAATCGTGAATTTTTTTCCATTTATAGCACCATTCTTTCTATTAAAAAGAAAAGTTGCTGATCCAGTCAGTATCACAGTTAAGGGTGTGTTTGGTAGTGTGGAATGCGAATGTCGATGACGGAAGAATTCCATACGGAACACGGTTTGATTGCTAATTTGATCTGTAATATGATTTCCTTATAGAGTTTCCATTCGTCAATCGTACATGATAGGGATGTTGCATCATCGTATACTTCATAACTATTTTTAATGGGGAATAATTGGTTGATTTACAAAATCACCCAAAACAACTTCTGAAAATTTCTATTTTGTCCAGCAATTTTTAAATAATGATTTCATTTCTTCAAGTAAATAAAGAAGATTTTGTATGAAAGTTGCAAATTGAAAATTGGAGAATTTTTTAAGAGTGAAAACAAATTGCATAGTTAAGACAATCATGGAAAACAGTTGAGAGGACCATGAACAATATTAACACAATATGAGAAGTTAATAAAATAGATAATTATACTTGAATTAAGAAAAAATTAAATTGGGCCGACTATAAAATAAATTTAATTGAATGTATTTTTGGAACTCGAAAATGAGACCAAAACTATTTCGAATTTACTTAAAGTAATAGAGATATTAACCAAACCGAATCGTGAGCTTTACGTCAAGAAGATATTTTTAAATGAGAGAGTTTTCTGCGATTTGAAGAATGATCTAGAATACGAGTAGTTGACTCTTTTCCCTATTTGAAAATTTACTCATGAAAACGTCTTTTCGTTTTTCATTCCCCTTTCTCATGGAAACATGAACTCAGACTCTATTTTATCTGTGATTTTTTTATATAGTTTGTTTGGAAAACTGCAGGAGTGGCAATTGATGAAGGAATTGTTTTTGTGTCGATGCTCCCAGCTTTGATGCTCACTTACAACATCTGCTGAGATGAATTCTTTTGTAGACTACTCAATTGTTCCTTGGTTGCTTCAATCAATTGTTGTTTTGAAATTCTGTGTTACAACCGAAACAAATTATTCCATTCCAGCATGTTCTGATTCTAATTTACTACCCACTTTTCTATCGGCATTTGATGTATTAATTAAGTTCTCTGTGTGTTTAATTAATTCAGATATTTTTATCTTTACATTTAGTTAACGTGTAGTAACATTTGTCTTTTCTATTTAAAGCATACTCGAGCATGCTCACCATGAAGAGTACATGTCGATTACTTCATTGGATTTATGCGTATCACGAAATTTACTATTCAGTACGTATGCTACAATGCTTGCCGGGCGTAGCATGGGTTGGATGGCTAATTTTATTTTATCTAATGACCATGAAGAAAATATCTAATCATATCAAGTAATTAATTAAACAATCTAGACGAAGGAATTGAACCGTTAGAAAAATGCCTTAAACAACCCAATTATTTCTTATTCGATTTGATTCAATTCAATGGTTAGATCTGAATTTTTGATTTTTTGCGCACCTCTATTTGTAATCGTCTCATATAGAATTTTTTTGGAAGTGTTTGGTTCGGGTAATCTTAGATCACGAGGGAAAGTTGAATTATACGGAAAGTTGTTATTTTACATAGAAAATTGTTATTTTACATGAAAAGTGAATTGTAAAATAAAATTATTATGTTTGAGATTGGTAGAAAAGTGATTGAAGATATAATATTATAATATTTAATATAATAGAAAATAATGTAGTTTTACAATAATATCCCCATCTATTTATACAAATTACCGACGGAATGGTATGTCCTGCTTGGAAATGAAAGGGCAATGAAGGGCTTTTGGCGTGGGCCCCACAAGGAAAGCAGAACTGCTGACTTGGAAAGCAGAAATGCCGCCCTTCTCCCCTGTAATCCGTTTCCAACCAGCCCGGTAATATTTCTTGGCCCGGTAAGTTAAGATTCCCTCCTATTTTACATCCAAACATAATAAAATAAGATGTAAAGTTTTCATTTTCCATAAAAAATGAATATTTTACACCCAACCAAACACCCCCTTAATGTAGCCTGGGAGGAGGGGGCCAAAATACCATCGCCACGTAAAGAAATTTTTAAAAAATGGTACCGGGCAAAATATTTCTAGGTATATTGTCTTTTAGTAACAGGTTCATGTAAATGTAAATGGTCGGCTACATGTAAATTTTAACTGCTCCATTTTGATTATAAAGTAATGAAGATCACATCATTACTCAAAAAAAAAAAAAGTGACAGATTCAAGGTGCTCTTTCAATTTTTCCCCCTTAAGATGTAGCTTGTTCGACACACTATTTCTTTATTTTTTTTCTCTTCATAAATAGTAACTAAGATATAAACGGGCAGTTCGGTCCGATTTTTTTTGAAAATTATCGGGTCCCGATTTATTTTAGTCCGATTTTTTCAAGGTGAAAAATCTTACCAAGAACCGTTTAAGGGTTATAAAAACCTCTCATTTCTAATTCGGTTTTTTCGGGCCCGAATTTTTAATATAGTAGTATATTAAATACAAGAATAATAAAATAAAATTTATTATAATAAATGAGTAGTACTGATTATTTTAGTGTATTAAGAAGATATAAAACATAAATATGAATCAAGATTAAAATTTAAAAATATCATATATATTATTTTATTATCAAAATCTAATAATAAAATGATTTATTACGTATAATATAAACTTAACATAACTCTCGGTTCGGTTTCGTGTCCCGCAGGGTTTTTCGGTTCGGGACCCGGATTTTCCGGTCCGAATTTTTCCACGTTAAAAACCACCTTGAATTTATCCCGGGACCCATTCATCTATCCAGGTTTGGTCGGTTTTTTCGGTCTTTTGGGTTTCCGATTTTTTACTTACACCCCCAATAGCAACCCAGCATGCTATTTTCATGCAATAGTACACACGAAAAAACATAACGAAATACAAGGTTTTATTAAGAAATATCATGTTCAATCTGTATTTAACATGCTTTTTTCTCGAAGAAGTGTGTTCAACATGCTATTTCTTTATAATTCATTACAGCCAATTCAGTGCTAACCAAAACCTGTTAAGTAATCGTTAATTCGAAAAAAGTTATCATTTGACTCGTCCATGTTCAGTAATCACCAATTCAAAAACTGCAATTTTCATCACAAGCTACATCAAATATATCGAGAGTTACGCAACATTCACGGTACCAAAGCAAAACTGTTTACCAGAAAAACTAATGTCCGAGTAACCGATAGTGGTAATACGTCTGCCTTCTACGATGACTTTAGATGGAGAGATCCTTAGGCGATCGTACGTTGCCACACAGTGCGAGGAAGTACCAATCAAAATGTAACAGACCGACAGATTAATGTTAATTTACTAGAGTAGTTGGCACAATTGATACTGATTAAAATAATTTGATCAGTTCTTCCGCACCACGTTATTATGTTATATGACCAGCTAATATGTTTAGTAGGATAAATCTAATATTTGTTGAGACTGGACATGGACCCGTGCTATGCACGAAAAAAATTTAAAAAAAGTGAAATATTATGATGAATTCGAATAATTATATCATTTATATATAACTATTACAATTTAATTTATTCAAAATTCGTTAACTTATAGTAGTGAGTAGAACATTCTCAATTTTTATCGGTATACTATGCCAATTTTACTTTTTTATTTTTACAGTTTCAAATTATTCGTTCAACGAACGTGACAACTTTTTGCTACTAAAATTATAAATATGAAGTGGACTATGAGAACCTGAGCAGTTATTGAAATATCTTTTATGAGGTGAGAGGAAAATGAATGAAATTATTGTTTTATTCTTAATTTAGAAATCAAACATATGTTATAAATTTTAATATATCAAATATATGAAGGGCGAATAGGGAAATAAAAAAACACCAAATTTTACACAAGTTTGCATACAATATATATATATATATATACACACACAAAAGATAAATAAAAAGGAACAAAATAACAAGTTCAAGATCCTAGACATGACCTTGGTCAGAGACTTACAAGTTTCAAGCCCCAGTTGACTGTCAACAACTTATCCACTTGACAATGAGTTTGTGACAACTTTAAAAATAAAATCGACTTATTGGGAAGACAGATTTTGATAGATTTAAAAATATCTTTTTAACATAAGAAAATTTATGAATATCCTTTTTAATCAGTGAAGTTTATGAATATCTTAATAATTTGAATTTGCATGTTTAAAATTGGATGTAGACCCATATTACGTATTACATATGGAAAGAAAATAAAGATAAATAAATGTGAAATACCAGATTAAATCTATAAAATTAGGTCATTTGTTTATAACGTAGTGTAATTTAATTTATTTAAAATTCGTAAACTTACTGTATTAAATAGATCATTTTTAGTTGTCATTAGTATAAGATATCAATTTTATTTTCTTTTTAAATTTACAATTTCAAATTATTTGTTTAAAAATATAACAAATTTTTGCCTCTAAAATTGTAACTACAAAGCGAGAAGGGAGAGCCTGAACAATTAATAAAATATTTTTATTGTTAAAATCATCAATAATGAGATAGGAAAATAACTAAAATTACTATTTTACACTTAATCTATATGATTTTATAGAGTATATGCATATAATATATAAATTAGATTAATGACGAATATGAAAAATGAAAAAATTCAAATTTCTCAAACGTTTGCTTATAATAGTATCGATAGAAAGATATGGATAATATAACATATCATCTACTAATGTACGTATATGAAAAATTCTTTGAATTATATTTGTGCTAGAGATCTATCCGTACTATATATAAATTTTATTATTTAATTAAAGTTGGTGAAGAAAGTAAGTGCGTGAACGATTGAACGGAGCCTTAGTTGCACCTAAGTTTCGAGTATGTGATTTTTCATTAAATATAAAAAAAAAGAGCAATATATTTAGGAAAAATTGAGTGATTTAATATAACGAAAATGGTAGAGGGTGAAGGAGAAAAATGTATGTGAAATAAGGTAGAGAAGAGAGAACAAATTATAGAAGGAAAAAAAGGCAAGCTTGTAAATATGTAGGTAAATTTACTATCATATCCCTATATTTTCTTAATCTAAGGATCATTAAAAATTAAATTTCATGTACTAATGAGTAATATGTGAAAGTAAAAATAACACCAGAACCTCTCATGAATTTTCATATGACAATACTATGGACAGATTAACATGGGCTGAACTTAAAGTGTTCCATAATGAACTTGAGGTATGGTAAAAAATAATTAATCATCTCCTTATTTAAGGTCTCGATTTTCACGTATGTATCGATATGTTTTTACAATATTAATAACACTGGAAGTGCTATATATTTATTATTTTCGGCAATTAAATCCTATAAATTTGAAAATAGCTAATCTAGTCATATAAGATCAATTATGTTACACTTTCAGTCCTAAAGTTACTCTTCCATAACGAGGCTTTCAACTGTGTGAAGTTTACGTCTGAAAAATAGTGACGATTTGGACTAAAATTATAACGGAACTGATCATATAGGACTGAATTAGTCATTTTTAAATTATATAATCAACTATAAAAATGATAAATATATAAAACTTCCATGCCACTACATTATATAAGATCAAAATGAAAGATCATAGTGACAATTTCATTAATGGGGAAAATGACGAGAGGGATGAGAATGAATAATAAGGAAAAGATAGAGTAACAAACTATAATTAAGCTAAATTAAAGAGAATAATTCTTACTATGCCACATAGATAGAGAGGTGCGCATGGGATTGGTGGAATTCTTCCTGTAGAAGAATCTGAGAAAACCGCACTCTGAGCCTTTCCCT
This sequence comes from Lagerstroemia speciosa, assembly GCA_037672795.1. NCBI lineage: Eukaryota > Viridiplantae > Streptophyta > Magnoliopsida > Myrtales > Lythraceae > Lagerstroemia > Lagerstroemia speciosa. Next base: position 6,426,314 of record CM075308.1, on the reverse strand, counting down.
CTTTGGAGCCATACCACTAAAGCAGGAGGGAGAAATTCTCTCTCTTCATGCATCTTTGTCAATCTTCACCAATCCCACAAATATTATTGCTCTGTTGGGGCACTAACAGCAACTGTTACTCTGTTAGTGGGCCTTGAGGCTTCAGTTTTTTCTTCCCTCTCTGGGGACGCTCCACATTCACCCGGGGTTGTTGAGATCCTGACTGATTGGGAAGTCGGATTGCTTCAAGCACTTAATCTAATCCCCAGTTGGGTGTCTCTCAATTATCGTTCTTCTTCTTCCTCCTCCTGCTGAGATTGTCGGTCATCAGTTTCATTCCCAGAGAGAGAGAGAGAGAGAGAGGTGCAAAAATTTGAGATTTTTGGGTGAAGATGATGGAATTTAAGAAGTTCTGGACGAAGAAGACACTGGTGGGCCTAGCGTTGGGGCAGTTCCTCTCTCTCCTCATTACTTCAACTGGGTTCTCTTCATCTGAACTTGCCAAAAGAGGTACCTTTTTAAGCATACTCTACTCTCTACTCTATTCTTTTATTGGACCCTCGTGTTCTATGAGCTCGCTATATTGGTCTTTTCAGACACTTGTAACATGTGACGGTTTTTTATTTGTCTACGTACAAGTGAATTCTGTCTGAAGAATTATGGTTGTCTAGATTATGGATACCTCTTAGAGTTGGACACATCTCTTCCCGAAATCGTTTTGTCTTATGATCAAAATGACGAAAAGGTTTTTGCCCAAGTTTTTTTCCTTTATCCCTGCACCACTACTATCAATTGAGAATGAGAGTCTGAATTTCTACACCCTGTTGCCCAAAAAAAAAAACGAGGGAATATAAGGCTAAAAAATATTCTCCCCGGCTTCCTCAGCTATTAGAAAAGGAATAAGCACATATTGGAAAAGTGCTCTTCTAGAATGACTGGATTGTAGTTTAACAGTCTTTAAGGTTTATTTTCTTTTAATATGTGCTATGAGATTATATTTTAGCAAATTCACGACTCAAGACAAAGGGGGACACATATAGTGATCTTCAGCTAGTTTCATTCTTTTGTTCCTTGTGGTTTCTAAGGTCGAGTTTCTGATGGTGTTTTTCGCTTTTCATATAATCTTATTTATTTGAATTCAGGGATTAATGCCCCGACTTCGCAGTCTTTTCTAAACTACGTCTTGCTGGCAATTGTTTATGGGAGTATCACACTGTACCGGAAGAAATCTTTGAAGGTTAATCTCCATTTTTTATTTCTTTTCTTTATTTATGTCTATTGTCTTTTAGTTATATGAATATTGTCCAAGCTCGGGGTGGGATTGGAATTTCTAACTTGGAGTAGGGAATCCAAGGGGAGTGAGCTACTTGTTCAAATACTTCCGTTTAATTGCATGATGGTTAAAAGGGCGTCATTAAATGAAAAGAAGTTTTGAATTCTGAGATGCTATGAAATTTATGCACCAGTTTCGTTCAAGGGATGCAACTACCTGCTGCAGTTTAGCCTCCTCTTATTTCAATGTGCAGCACAGCTCATAATTGGCTTTGCTTGTCCTCGTGATTGTTAATTGTGGTTTTTTTATTATTGCTTGGAGTTGGTTCGCAAAATTCATTTGAAAAGTGCCAACTGGTATATATCTATTTTAAACTGATATATACACAAGTCAATGGGATTTTTGTTCCTGTTTATGCTAATCAGCCTGTCTGGGATGAAACAAATTTGCTGCCTAATGATTTTTCTTGAAGTAGCTTATATAAAAGGGTCCCTGCATCTTGTTTTCTCTCTTTTATTTTCTATTTTTGATATTGCCTTTTCGCTTGAATATTATGCTTAGTACATCTGTCTGAAATTTCTGTAGGCGAAGTGGTATTATTATACAGCACTTGGACTGGTGGATGTAGAGGCTAATTTTCTGGGTGAGCATGAATACAAACCGTTGACCATACTGACTATTTTTACCATCCAAAATATACGAAAACATAAAAAATTTGAAAAACATATAGTGCTAAACGTGTGGTTCACGCTTTCCTCTGTTTGCTCTTAATTAGTAAATCGCATCCTTCATATAGCTTGTTCATTAAAATTCATCTCCCACACATAATAGTAAGATTGAATTGCATGTGTGTGGCAAGTAATTTTCTATCACGAGCAACGTCTCTTTCCAGCTAAATTCTTGGATGACTATAATTGTTCCTTTGAGAATTCAGCTAAAAACTCATTTGGCCTTGTCTAGTCTGTTGAAAAAAGAAAGCCATTATTCCTGAAAGGTAGCCTGTTTCCATAATGCTGACATTGAGTTTGTTCTATTTCCAGTGGTGAAGGCTTATCAGTACACATCTATCACAAGTATCATGCTTCTGGATTGTTGGTCGATTCCATCAGTCATGCTCCTGACATGGCTTTTCTTAAGCACAAAGTACAGATACAAGAAGATTACAGGAGTGCTTGTTTGTGTTGCCGGACTCATTATGGTTGTTTTCTCAGATGTCCATGCGGGTGATAGATCGGGTAACCAATTCAGGTCAATACACAGTTTATTGTAGTTGCATATGCTAAATTAGTAATTTAGACTGAGAAAACTTGTAACAAGAGCTACGAAGTTATGATTTCTTAGTACATTGTTCAACTGATTTCATCAGGCTTATGTTTATTCAGTGTAGAAGCTCTAAACTTTTCTATTCTTCCCCATGCTGAATTTCTTGCAAGTCTTCCATTTGCTGGACCTTTTAATGTATTTCAGTCTTTCTGGATTCAATTGTGCATGAAAAAGCCACTTTTATATGTAAATTGAACTGAAAATGATGTTTGAAACTGAGTCAAGTATGAATACTGAAGGATTATGCTGTTAACTAAATCAAGTTATAGGAATATCCTGTTGGTTTTATAGTCAGTTTCCTGCGAGTTGTTCTTGTTGTAATTCGGCCGTTGCTTTGAATATGTACTCTAATGTAGGAGGGAGCAATCCTGCTAAGGGTGATGCCCTTGTCATCGCTGGTGCGACACTCTATGCCATAAGTAATGTCAGTGAGGTGAGAAAAATCTTCGTGCTACTCCCTGTTGTGAACTTATGAATTTTCTTGTGTAAATTTCTTGGCTGCAAAATACTTTTTTATAACTGAATTTTCAGAAGTGCTGATATCCAGCGTGGTGATTGTCTCAGCATATTGTTCCCAGAATAATTGTTTATGTCTATGTTCTACTTGTACACTCACTGTCCAATTTGCTTTGTTTAAATCCATAACTGGTCCATAAATTTTTACATTTTTAATTTTGCTTGCTATAAGAGGCATTTCTTGCAAATGTAAACAAGTGAATCTGCAATATTAAAATCTTGTGTCATTTCTTCTGATGAGGTCCACGAATGCATTTTTCTGAAAATTACACTTTTTTGTCGTTGGACAGGAATATCTCGTGAAGAATGCCGACAGAGTTGAACTCATGTCAATGCTTGGAATTTTTGGTGCCATTATCAGCGCGATCCAAATGTATCCTTGAGATAGACAAAAAAACAGGTGTTGTTGTTTTGTGGGTATAAATTAACGATTTATTTTTTTTTCTAGTAAGTATATGGGGTAATCTTTCTCCAGATATAATGAGTCATGAAACTTTTCATTTTTCCTGTGAATGAAAGAGGCTTACTTGGGTTGCCTTCTGACAGTCACTTTATGGGAGGTTTTCACTCCCATCTCGAAGATAAACAGGTCTCCATATATCTGTAGCTAAGGCTTTCATAGGCCAATTTGTGAACATCTTCTTTTTCTAGAACAGATTAAATTTTGAGAACATGTTATTCCTTAGCTGGCTCTGCAGAAGCATCCTGGAGCGTGATGAGCTCAAGTCCATTCACTGGTCTGCTGGAGCAGTAAGCTTCTCTATGAAACTCTCTATATAGATATTGTTTAGTAGTAAGTGATAAAGCGTGCCTCTCGCTTACAAGCTTTAAAAGCTTTTACAGTAGTCGGCATTGTCCTTTTCAAAGTTCACACGGACGTGCGCATTTAAGTGCATCATAATCATAAAAGGTCAAAAATCTGAAAGGAGCTCAAATTTATGTCATCCTTACATAAGAATGTAAGAACCTTAGAAATTTCTAACTGGTGGCAACAAAAATTAGAAAATCACATGGTAATAAGCAAAATGCTGATTATTCTGCAGGCTCTGCCAATTTTCAGTTTAATCGAGGGAATTCAATCAAGAAAAAAGATATCAACTTTAAGGGAATGTCCATTATTCACGAAGGCCATTTGAAGCTGATGCACTAATTACTTTACTTTTGGTATAGTGGAGTTTTGTGTTTTCCGTGACTTATTTATGATATTCCAAATTGTTTTCAGGCTCTTCCATTTGTGGGATACTCATTGGCTATGTTCCTCTTCTACTCCTTTGTCCCTATCCTGCTCAAGGTTCAGAGTCTCTGTCACTTTAGTTGATTCTAGTAATCAATTTTGTGCTGGTAAACTTGAGTCTTTCTCTTTTGTTTTCGGCAATTCTAAACTCTACAGTGAACTCTGAAGTGTCGTGATTTCCATGAGCGACGCCACCTTGGCTTGCCTTTGCATGTTTGCTTTCTTGGATAAGCTTATGTGATTCAAATGTTTTCGGCAATTCTAAACTCTACACTGAACTCTGAAGTGTCGTGATTTCCATGAGCGATGCCACCTTGGCTTGCCTTTGCATGTTTGCTTTCTTGGCTAAGCTTATGTGATTCAAATCTTTCTCGATAGAGGCTGTTGCTAATATGCTTGATTCCTATGTTCTTTGTTATCCATAAGATGTTTTGCCTAATTTGGTAATTCACAGTGAAGTCACAAATATTAAGATTATGGAACCCTATCCTTCACCACAAGGTGAAGAATGCATCACTCCGGCAGAATGGAAACAGCGTTTCAGTTTCAACTGTGCTGAAACATAGGACTTTTTTACTTTTGACGATTTTTGTGGTGAACTTTACAGATACTTTTCTCTGCAGATAAGTGGATCCACAATGCTCAACCTGTCCTTGCTTACCTCAGACATGTGGGCCGTACTTATTCGCATCTTTGCGTACCATGAGAAGGTCTGTCTTGTCTGTCATCTCACTGCATCCACTATTAGCAAATTTTTATCATGTGAGAGATATTTTTGTGCTCTGCTTTTTTTCTTTTTTCAGTGTTGTGCTCTGCTTCTTTTCATCAAGTTAAACTTCTGAAGCTGTTGATGTCCACAGGTGGACTGGATGTACTTCATAGCATTTGCTGCTGTCTCGGTCGGGCTCATCATCTATTCTGGGTCAGTAAAATTTCTTTTAATTTCTTAGAGATTCGGACACAGCACAGCAGAAAGATATATATCTTCATGAAAAAATGGGCAAGGCAGGGGACTGGGTTGCTGAACTGCCTGTTCAGTCAAATTCTCCATCCTTTCGTTTTCTTTATGCAAATTCCACAAGTTTCCTTGGAATGCAGCAGGGGCTTATGTTTCTATCTTCTCAATACCTTAGATAATTCTTGACTTACCGAACACATATCCGAAAAAAGTAGGGCAATCATACATGTAATAGATTTGAAATCAAATCTATGAAGCCTCCAAATCGAATAGCTTTGATGGTTGGGGAAGCTATTTATTCCCTCTGGATTTCATTTTTTAATGAAAAAAAAGGAAAAAAAATTGCAGTTTTAGAGACTGTTGTTTCAATCATCTTCTTCCCTCTCAATCCTGTCTTCTGGTCTGTGCTATTTCTATGCTTTCTCCAGACTAAACCGGGCTTTAGTTCCTCAGTTGGGTTGTCTGCATTTTAATATTCATTGAAACATCTGTTCATGCGTGCCTTGTTGCTGCTCTCTTCAGTGGCGACAAGGACGAACAAAACGGTGCAAGTGTCGCTGATGAAGATGCCGAGAGGAGCAAGCACACGGAAGAGGAAGCATGCTCGGGAAGTCAGGACCAAAACGTTACCAGGGAGACTACGAAACCCAAACCATGGACCAAGCATGGGTTCGGGAGCAGCAACTCTTCAGCAGTGCAAGTATGAATACCGTGCATATCGAATCATGATCATTTCCACATTCTCTATACATCTTGAACCATTTTGAGGTGAGGACCTTTATATAGAAGCATCTCTTTGAAGGGTTCATTATGGTACAATCCCAATTAACTGTAGATGTACAATTGATTTTCCTGGCGTAAGGTTTACCTGCTGCTATTCCTGCCAAAGATCTTATGCAAGATTGGAATTGGAAGATAATTTTATTTGGAGGGCTTCTATTTTCATCAGTAGGATTTGAAGCCGGCGCATGACCATTTATTCTGAAACATTGATTTTGCATTTGTTTTAAAGGTCCAACGTGTGGAATAGTTAAAGTGAGGAGCTAATGCCTATGTAGTTACTCAAGCATGATAGGAAATAAAGAGAAATAAAGGAGTACATAGTTCTCACGGTGAGAATCGGCTCGGAACCTCCAGTCGCAAGTCAGAATCTTATATCATTGCACTAAGACTACGTGCTCGATACAATTATAGAATTTGAAGTTGCAAGAGGTTGTAGGTTATCATTTATTACTCAGTAGTCACATTAGTGACAACAAATATAGCAAGAAAACATAAGACAAGCAGGTCAAGAAGGGTACAAGAAACCTCGACCATATGAGCAAACTGGCCGTTTATTTTTTCCACTTCATTTAACACGGGACTCAATTTATCACCCATTGCCAAGAAATAAAAAAAGGAAAACAAACAAATGAAATCATACATATGCAACCCTCTCAGCCGAAGTAAACCTCTGCCCTCGCACACATTCAATACCATCAACGGAACCCACAAAAAGGAAGAAAACACTTACCCTCCTCCTCCCCGGAGGAAAACATCGTGACCAGGGTCAAGGCCGCCGCTCCTCGAAGAGTCTTGTGGACTGGTAGATTGCGTACATGGTGAAAGGAATGTAGATGGTGAGTGCGAGGGAGACGATCGCTATGAGCCCGCCACCGGCGCGCATGGCGTCTTGGCCGCAGGACAGCCTCCCAAGGCGGATCCTGACGACATCCACCATGGACATTGTGAGGAAGATGCAGCCGAAGATCGAGCCCCAGGCGGAGAGGGAGAGCATCAAGCCCCGGACGAACTTGCTCTTGAACTTCCTGATGCGTTCCAAGTCGCTGATGAGGTAGGTGCTGAGGTGCATCTTCAGGGCCTTGGCGACGAGGCTGGAGAGGAGGTAGCAGGCGAAGGAGACGACCTCGTAGACGAGGAGGCTCCGGGCAACCTCGTCCGGGACCTTGCAGTGGGACCGGGCCTCCAGGCTGAGGCTGCCGGAGAAGGTAAGGCCCACGAAGACCGCGATGGTGAAGAGAGAGTTCACGTTCACCAAGTCGTCCAGGGCTTTCTGGTGAAAGTCGATCGCCTGCTCGTAAATTGCCTTGTTCCTGCGACGGAGATCCCCGCCCACTCATGTCGGTTAAATTGTCTCTATAATAAATCACGTATTACTGCTGTGGCAGAGAGACAAGAAATCGAAGTTGCTGAAGAAACCATTGCTTTTTCCAATATATATATATATATATATAAGACGTCGATCCATATTAGACATGGAATTGTGTATAGTTGTTTACAAATTCTTACATTTAATGATTGAGTATTATTAACTTTTTATATATAAATAATTAATTTTTAAAAATGTATAATAAGTAAATAAATAAAATATATAATTAGAAATTAAAAATTAGAAGGTAGTTATTTGGGAGTTGTGATTATATGAGTTATTTTATTACTTTAACCCCAGTATTTTTTTATTTGTTAAAAATAAATTTGTCAATTTTATTTTCGAAAGCCATTTTTTTCCAGTGGTCGTAACATGTCAAGTCTTTATATCAAAACATGTGGTATTATCGTATCGTATAGACTTTACAGCCTATTTTTATATATCAAAGACAGTGATCTTGTATTTTCAACCCATTATTCAAAATTTTTTTTACCACGATTTAATTTTATTTTACATAATCTTAACATTATCTACAATCTAACAAATACTCGAATTAAATATCCCAGCGGTTTGATCTACCGGCCCTTACAGTTTCCAAGTCAAAATCATTCCCAAATTGCCCCTCCCCACCAAAAAAAAAAACAGGAAAAAGAAAAATCATTCCTGAAATTCAGAAGGGTAAATTACATCAAAAAACACGTGGTTTGCTTCATTTCTCAAAAGAGGCCAAACATTTCAAATTTGAGAAATAAAATCACATAATTTCATTTTATTCCCAAATTAAACCAAACCTTTTACATCTTAAAAATAAAATCTCGTAGTTTCCTATTTTTCTCAATTTAAGCCAAATAATTCATCTTTTAAAATCAAAATCGCATTAATTATTTTGCTATTAAAATAGTTCATTTAACCCGATATTCAATACTTATATGACTCATTTTTTATAACTTTTTCTACAATGTTGGTTAAAAGTATATTAGAATTTTTTTAAATTTACAACAATATCTTATATAAAGTTCTCTTTATATTTTTCAATAACTAATATTAATCTTAATTCAAGAGAAAATCCTTAATTATTTTTCAATAAAAATCATGCTAATTTTATTTATTTATAAGTACGTGATAAACAAATAAATATAATATATTGCACAAGAATATCAATTTATATTTTAATATATTAGTCAACTTGTTAATAAATAAAAAAATATAATTTTTATTTTTTAAAATTGAAGAGTTTGGCTTGATTTGAGAATTAAATAAAATTACATGATTTATTTTTCAAGTTTGAAAAGTTTGGCTTAATTTGGGAACAAAATGAAATCTCATGATTTTTTATTTCAAATTTAAAACGTTTGACTTTTTTTGAGAAATGAAGCAAATCTCATGCTTTTTGATGTAATTAACCTAATTCAGAAACATGTCCACTTTGATCTTCTGGTTGGAATAACCTTTCCCAAGCCAATAAAAAAAAGGGTAATCCAAGTATATGTATATATATATATATATATATATATATTCCTAGAAAACTAAGTCATTTAATATTTTAATTTTTATATAATTTATCATGAATAAAAAAAATGAAAAAATTCATAATTTGAAACAAAAGTAGTAACACGGGAAGTATACGCAGATGGAGAGATAGGGAGAGAGAGCTGACGAATCGTTCGCATTTGCCGCCATTGGTGACGAGACGAACTCGATCCCGAGCTTCCTCGTTCCTTCCCTTCCGTCAAGAAGCAGTATCAATAAATTGTATGTGATTTTTCTTTTTCCCTGTGGGTTCCGGCTCTGGTTTGGTGTGTTTGTGTGTATATATATGTGATGCAAGATACTTGGAGGAGGTCGCGAAGCAATTTAGTTTTAAGAAAAGAGATAAAGAGGCGGGAGATAAAGAAAAAGAAAAAGAAGTATTACTGGGTAACGGGGAGGAATCACATTCCCTCAGCCTCAGCTGTCAATTCGTGACGCACGTTTTTGAACGATACACATAATATATGTCTACTACTATTGGTTAATAAGACGTCGAACCACCTCAACAGAATCGTAGTTATACAGTTGGTCCTGGCCACGGTTTGGAATTGTTGTTCCGGCTCCATGGAAGCATGGAACTGACCGTGAATTGCTTATGTGACGGTTCCGAACCGGATGGTTGTGGTTCGGAACCACGGTTCTAACTGGTTCGAAAATATTTTTAAAAAATAGTATTTAAATTGTTAGAATTGCATTAAATTATAACAAAATTGAATTTAAAAATAAATTAAATGCAGTATATTTAAAAAATATATAATTTGATACATAAATTGATTAAATCTTATTTTTTCAAATTTTTTTTAAACTTTCGATTTCGGTTCAGAGCTATCGGTTCCTATTCTAATTCCTTCAAAGGGAGGAAATAGTTCGAAACCACCCGCCTCGCAATTTCGAGCCGGATTATGCCCAATTCCATGTTTGACCAGTTTCGGCTCGGAACCCGCCAATGGCTAGGGCTGTATACTGTAAACAAATTCCTCCATATGAAAGTACGAAAAATATAAGTTTTAATTTTAAGAGTGATTTTACTATTTAACATTCATTTTTCTCTTTTTTTTTTTTGGTTTAAATTTAGATATGCAAAGGGTTCTTATGAAAATGTAAAAGTGAAACAAGCTATGCATTCACCCCCTTAAATTTATACTTCAGGTTGATCGGTAATATGAATAATTTTATTATTTAACGAAATTATCAAAAAACTGATGCATAAATAATTAAAATAAGGTTTTAGTTGCAGTTATATTACTTTGATTTCGTACGAAAATTAAGGAGAACAAAATTGAGCAAGAAGAAGGAAAAAAAAATTAAAGTGAAACAAGAGATACATGAGAGAGAGTGAGAGAGCGAGAGCAGAGAGAGGGGAAGCGATTCGGGGTGATTTTCAAATCTGCTGGAGTGTGTCTTGAATTTTAAAGGTGATTGATTTTGATTCTGTTTTTTTGTTTTTCTATATTTAATTATCTATCTTTTGGGAAGGTCGTATCATGATATATTGTATTTTAGGATATTGTAGATAGAGAAAAATAAGGATATTTTGGATCTATTTCACCCGAGTCTATATACATGGATTGAGAACTTTCACATAAGGTGCATTTAGTTCTTCCAATGGATGTTGAGAGTGGTTTTTGGGATTCATCTTTTGTGTTAGGCTGTGTGTCTTTGATTGTTGTGTTATCTCGTCTTGTACTCATTCCATTGTTACTCAGTAACAAAGATACTGCAACAACCTCCTTTTTGGTGTGGATGTACGGATGGCACTCCACTTTTGTCCCAAACCATCTAAATCATTTGCGTAGTTTATTCCCTCTTTTGCTCTACTTTCGTCGTTCTACACCATCCGAATTCCTAACAAGATCCTTGATTTACATTGATCTTGAGGTTTTCTTCGTCTTGGTAGTAGACTCGATGAATCGTCTCTTCGTTTCGTCCTTCGCAATTTTAAGCTCTAGCTACCAAGCTAACAATGCCTTCCGACATTGGCTACATGAGAGGTGCTGTCATATGATTATTGTCGGTGCTCATTTGCTTTCGGTTGATAATGATTGGTGTCGTTCTGGCTACTCCATTAACCTCTCCCCTCTGCTAGCTTTATGCTTTAGTACGAGTTTCTTCTAATTGATTTTCGGTCCTTACCTCTGGTTATTGAACCAACTAATCCAGGATTTCTTATATCCTTTGCGATTTAGGTGTTCCTCAACCTCGACCCTCGCTCCTGTTCTCGGATAATATTTCGGCTCTATATTCAATAACTAATCTAGTTTTCCACGCCGGTACGAAACACATTGAACGGGACTATCACTTTGTTCGGAAAAAGGTTTCCCTTGGTTCAACTTATTACTCGGTTTATTCCTTCATCACAATGTGTCACTGACGTTTTTACCGAGTTGCTCTCTTGAGATCAATTCAGTTTCTTCATAAATAAACTTGGTCTCTGGTATCTTCCAACGACCGATTTGAGGGGGAGTATTGAACCAACTAACCTAGCCAGCAACAACCGAGCCAAATCAAATCTAGAAGATCATGCAATTAAAGAGAAATCACAAGAAAATCTTGGTTGATCAAAAAAAAAAAAAAAGAGATAGATAGAGGAAAATCGAGTTGATGGTTTTCGATTTGTTCCATGTAATCTTCTATTTATTTTTGGTTTGCAATGCGCACTATCCCTAGGTCAGCTGAAGTAAATCTCGAGACTAATATGCGGTCGGGCTGAAATCCCTGAAAAAACTCCTGTCGACCCTCTTAACTTGGGATTCGATCTTGAGATCACCCATTTGGGAGTCTAGTGAGGGAACTACTAAACTAACTCTAAGTTGGCATGTAATCTTCTATTTAAATACTTGTAAAGATCACATTGAGGAATGAAGCTGTGATTCATTTGATCGTCCTTCATCAACTTTTCATTCGATTGGTTTTTTTTTATACTGGTATTCAGAATTCCAACGAGTCTTAACTAACATTAGTTCCTTTGATTGTTACAAGTTGCTCTCCTCATTGAAGCACTTACGACATCATGTATCAAATTCCTCTACCTCTGGGCGATGACTTTGACCTATGTTTGTTCTACTCCAGGATTCTCGACTTTTGGTTGCCGCTCATTTCTTAGGACTAACAAACAAGACGAGTAACATGCCATGATCCTATATATGTACCAACAAGAGGCTTTATAGAGTGCTTTGTGATTGATTTTCATGATTTGGCTCATTAACAAGTGATTGCTAATGCCTTTTATTCTATATGTTAGAACCAACATCAGTTAAAAAAAGAAATAATAATGGGTTTATAAGATAATTAACGGGCTACCATTATGTAATAATTTAGACTTTTAAGAGAAAACAAGTACAACCTCTTATATGGAATACTCGCAATAATATAATATATGAGCGTCCAACCACGGAAATATCATATGTAAGCCCGAACCCGTCTCCAGTAGCCTATTTGCTGACGTAAGCCTGCAAATACGGTAGTCTCCTGCCGGTCTAATTGCTGATTTTGCCAAATATCTGCATGCACCACACATAAGGTACTGTCTTTTAATCTCCTCCAATCACTCGGTGAGACTCTCTTCCCCCTTATCTATTACCTACTATCTTTTCAGGTGATTTCTGCATTAAGCTCCTATAGTATCCTTACATTTTTTTATTTATTAAGTAATAAATAATAAATTATATTGTTACGTAGCAGGTTAACTTTTTAGAGTAAATTATTATGGCAACTTTCAATTTTATTATAGTATCAGAGCGTATATCCGAATTACCACGCACGCATTAACTCTTATTTAATTAATTACATGCAATGAACCTTGAAAACTGATGCAGATATTACGTAAGGGAATATTAAGTATTAAATAATAAACCATTATTCAATTTCTTTTTCCCTGGAAAAGAATTACATTCACCATTATTATTCTTTCTTCAATTCATTCTCCTTTGTCCAATCAAATGAACTTCTGCGCCTATTTGTAGAAGATACAGTTGGAAGCTACGCAGTGCTGATCAACAATTAGCTGCTATTTCACAGATTGGGATTTCTTAATTTTAGATGAAATTTTCCCGTCTACTTGCTTTCTTCATTCTTGATAGTCTCACGCATTTGATTTCTAGCAGTGCTGCTACATGCAAATCCTGTTATAATTTCTTTCCATATTTGGGCTCTGGGAAAATCGCTATGCTAATCCTAAAACTTGGTTATTTCTTCTAAGTCAGTTTTATAAGTTTTAAAGTGACATTTTCAATTTTAAATATTGTCTCCGTTACACATGTTAAGTAAATTCAGTCACTTGCTCTTGGTATATTGCTGATGTGTCACTAACGGTGTTAAATCATTCTTTCTTACCATTAAATTATCTAACATGGCGTTAATATATCTGATTTAGTATTGTTCAACTGGTTTATTTTGCTAGGCTCTTCTTACCCGATTCAATCAACAGTGAACAAGAAAATGAAATTGGGTTTTTTGGATTGGGATTGAAATATTTATTTTATTTTCAAATCAATTAGATCGATTTTAATCTAGCTGGGTAGTTAGATCAGGACACGAATTTATTGTGTAATTTTTAGAATCTTGAAAATCACGCAAAATTTATATATGGTCTCATAGAATATTTTTTATATGGTTTGATGACATGTCATACTATTTACTATGAAAAATGCCAACTCATGTTCCAAATTAGACAAATTAACGGTAAAATAATTAATGAAGTTAGTGACATGTTAGTGGCAATTTAGCGGCAAGTAATGGAATGAATTTTACATGTGCAATGGAGCAAACATTTAGAATTGAAAAGACCACTTTTAAACTGATCGGACTGATTTAGGAGAAATAACAAGTTTTTAGGACTGCCAATATAATTCTCTCTTAGGACTCTCATCAAGTCTGTTTTAGTTTTAGATTTTTATATAATATGGAGATGGTGGTTACTATGATCGAGACATACTACTTTCTTTTGCATCTAATAGTTAGAACAATCTTAATCAATGTCGATGCTTATTTTGTTACACTCGAAACCCCAATAACTTTTGACCTTATGCTTTTGCTTTAATTCCGGTGCCTATTGTCGGTTATACTCGATGATATTCATCGTGCAGACCATGGATCTTTTGCTTGTTTCTCTCTGACTTAGCCTGCCTCTCCCATTGAGAGAATGAAGAATCATCCTATACTTACATGATAATGGTGGGTAGCTGAAATAACTCTATATTGAATTGCCTTCAACATTGTAGTAATTTGCCATGAAATCGACTTCAAATTGTTCACCAATATTAACAATTTTAAATTATTGATGACATCGATCTAGCACGGACGACATTAATTCATTGTACTCTAAACAAATAAATGTATAGTTTTACCATTATACAATCGTATCGTGGTCGAACTTGGATTAACATAAGTGGTGATCAGAATCACTTGCATCATTATACAGTCGACTATGCCAACTTTCAAGTTTATTATCCATTTGTCACATAGTGTTATCATATCGTTGCACAATCAGCTTATCAATATTTGGATCTTTTTAAATTAAATTATATCCATATCTAGTTTCAACAATGATCACATATGACTATATAGAGATTGCTTGAGAAATAACTTCTCATCCATCATCTTAATATATATTTTCTAACAATTTGTTAATTAAGAATGATTTTTTTTTGTAAAATACTACACTAGAACTCAATAATTAACAATGAGTTTTTTTTTATTTACCATGATTATTTTCTTATACAGGGGTATAAAGCCAAGAAGATACCTCTCCAAGTGAATAGAATTTCTTAGGAAAGGGATTTAGCATAGTCATATTGTTATCGACGTAAAGACTAAGAAGTTCTGATTTCAATTATCATGAATGAGATTCATAAGACATTCTTATTTCACTATTCCCTACTCTTATAAGCTCATGGGCCTTTTGTAATAGAAGAAAAACAAATTCCTTTATTAATAAAAAATATTATTACATAGATGGACAAGAGGGTTGTTCCATAAATAGGTGAATTGATACCATACAAAATAAGCCCATATAATTTGTTTACACAACAACCAATAACAAAATCATGAAGCTATAGAGGAACAAGATACGATAATAGCTTGAAAATTAGCAAAGAACAAGCTAAAACAAATAAATGTGAAGTAAATAAGTAGTTCATAAATCTTCAATGATTTTATTCACCAAAGAGGATCGAGGCCTCATTCACCAATGGTTCCCTCTTTTATTGTACTCTTGAAACTAGAATCTGCACCATGTGTTGAGAATATTATGTTAGTTAATAGTTTAGCTATATAAGTAGGAGTCATTGTAAATGGAATTATAACATTGGAAACACTGTTCTTACTTGAATTGCAATGCTAGGAAGCTGAGCAATGGGAGCCTAGTAGTGAGTTGGTGGTGGCGGAGATGCGTATAAATAGGCCAGAGGAGGTGGTGATTTTACTGGCGGTGGAGGCGAGGCATAGTGGTAAGGAGGTGGTGGTGAGGGTGAGGGAGGAGGTGGAGACTTATAGATATATGGAGGAGGTGGAGAGGACGTTGGTGGTGGCGGGGACCTGTAGATGTATGGCGGAGGAGGTGATGGCGAGGGAGGAGGCGGAGACTTGTAGACATAAGGTGGTGGTGGAGAGGGTGATGGTGGAGGTGGGGACTTATAGACGTAGGGAGGAGGAGGCGACGGTGATGGAGGGGGTGGAGACTTGTAAACATAAGGAGGCAGTAGGGAAGGTGATGGTGGGGGTGGGGACTTGTAAACATATGGAGGAGGAGGCGACGGTGATGGAGGCGGTGGAGACTTATAGATGTAAGGAGGTGGTGGAGAGGGTGATGGTGGAGGTGGAGACTTGTAAACATATGGTGGAGGAGGTGACAGTGATGGAGGGGGCGGAGACTTGTAAACATATGGCGGTGGAGGCGACAGTGATGGAGGGGGTGGAGACTTGTAAATGTAAGGAGGCGGCGGAGATGGATATGGAGGTGGAGGAGACTTGTAGATGTATGGTGGTGGTGGTGGTGAGCTATAAATGTACTTGGATGGTGGTGGAGGAGACTTGTAGATGTAGGGTGGGGGAGGTGGTGAGCTATAAATGTACTTGGACGGTGGTGGAGGAGACTTGTAGATGTAGGGTGGTGGAGGCGGTGAGCTATATATGTACTTGGGT
This sequence comes from Lagerstroemia speciosa, assembly GCA_037672795.1. Taxonomy (NCBI): domain Eukaryota; kingdom Viridiplantae; phylum Streptophyta; class Magnoliopsida; order Myrtales; family Lythraceae; genus Lagerstroemia; species Lagerstroemia speciosa. The sequence continues at coordinate 6,410,212 of CM075308.1, read as the reverse complement.
GGTGTTGGAGGCGGTGAGCTATAAATGTACTTGGGTGGTGGTGGAGGAGACTTGTAAACATAAGGTGGTGGTGGGGGAGAGCTGTAGACGTACTTGGGTGGTGGTGGTGGAGGAGAGTTGTATAGATATTTCTTAGGTGGCGGTGGAGGAGACTTATAAACGTAGGTTAGTGGAGGCGGAGGAGGAGACATGTAGATGTAAGGGGTTGGTGATGGTGCCTTCTTGCATTCCTTGGAAGGTGTCTTTGGAGCATAAGCGAATGTTTTAGCTGAAAGCACAACTTCGTAACTGGTTTTTGATTTTACTTGAAGCTGAGCACCATTAGCACCATGGTATAGGTCGGTTGGAACATTGCAAGATGAGCCCTTAGGTGCTGCATGCAGCTTGGCCTTGCATGCCTTAGCTCCGTACTTCAAATACTCAAAACCCTCAACGGTAATGACGTACTTTCCATTGATCCTTGTCTTACCATAAGCTTTGATCTCCTTGTTGCCTGCCTTACATGAAATCTCGACAATAGCACCTGATATGAAATTTGTAAGTTAACACTTTTGGGGGAAGTATTTCCATAATCTGTGTAGATATTTTTTTTATGTTAATTAAAATAGTTTGGCATATCTAATTTAAATAAAATTTCAAGTTTGTGTTTTATAAAAGGATAAAATTAATTATTAAAGGACATTGAATTTTAAGTATAAATTAATTAAGACCTATTGAATTTTAAGAGATAGGTGATTATACAAGAAGAAAATGATTAAAAGAAATTTATCCTCCTAGTGGATGGACCCATTTCAAGTATAAATTTACTATGACTTATCGGATTTTATGATAGGAGGTTATTTACATGAGAGAGCCTTGTATATAATGGTGTCACCACGTGGTAGCTAACCATAAAATCAAGTCGATTTTTAGAAATTTTATATAAAAACCAAAAAGAAAAAAATAACCCGAAATATGGTTTAATTTTATTGGTTGGTGATAACACGTAGATATTGTCATAGAAGCCTCTCTCAATTCAAACAAGGGAAAAACTTAGTTAATGCCATGCCCAAAATTATATATATTATAATATGATTTGGGCCCAAAATTGAAGTGTATGAAGTTTTAGGTAAAAAGCAAATTGCTTTTGTAATGTAATTGTAGAAATTGACTGATAAATATGTAAATATAATATTAAAATAGCATTGTCATTGTATACTATACTAACTTTTCATATCAAACACTTCCATACCTTGAAGGTGTTTCTTAACATGGGATTTTACTGGGTGCTCCCAATCATAACACCTGTAGCAGTAGACTTTGCCAACCACTTTGACTATAAGATGATGGGTTGGTGGAGGTGGTGATGTGTAGTAATAAGGAGTTGGGGTCTTTACTGGTGGAGGAGGGGACTTGTAGTAGTACGGTGCTGGCGAGGACTTCTTTGGTGGAGGTGGAGATGCGTAGTGGTAAATTGGTGACATGGCCTTCTTAATAGGTGGAGGTGGAGGTGGTGGAGATTTGTAATAGTAAGGTGGTGGTGGCGGCGACGACGACTTCTTAGGTGGTGGTGGAGAGCTATAGTGGTAAGATGGTGGAGGAGACTTCTTTTGTGGTGGCGGAGAGGTGTAATAGTAAGGTGTTGATTCCGCCTTCTTCGGTGGTGGTGGTGGTGGTGGAGATTTATAGGAATAAGGTTGAGGAGGTGACTTGTTAGGTGGTGGAGGGGAACTGTAGTGGTAAGGTCGAGGAGGTGATGGAGAAGGTGGTGGGGGAGAGCTGTAAATGTATGGTCGTGGCGAAGAAGGCGTTGGGGGAGGTGGAGACTTGTAGACATATGGTGGCGGCGGAGAGGGAGATGGTGGAGGTGGAGATTTGTATATGTAAGGTGGCAGCGGAGATGGTGAAGGTGGTGGCGGAGACTTGTACACGTAAGGTGGTGGCGGCGGAGGTGATGGTGGAGGTGGAGACTTGTAGATGTACGGCAAGGGTGAAGAGGATGAAGGTGGTGGTGGAGACTTATACACATAAGGTGGTGGTGGAGAAGGTGATGGAGGAGGTGGAGACTTATAGACGTACGGCGGAGGCGGAGAGGGTGAAGGTGGTGGCGGCGACTTGTAAACGTATCGTGGAGGTGGCGATGGCGATGGAGGCGGTGGAGACTTATATACGTACGGAGGTGGGGGTGAAGGTGAAGGCGGTGGTGGAGATTTATAGATGTAAGGTGGCGGTGGAGAATGTGACGGTGGAGGTGGGGAAGAGTACAAATACCTGTCAGCATAGACTGGAACAATATTGTTTGACAATGTTAGTGCCATGAGTGTCACGGCAAGTGCAGCCCAATGACAGCCCCGGAAAGGGCCGCCATCCGAGCTCCTCATCACCGGAAAAATTGACCCCAATCCGGTAGCCGATCAGCTTCTCCGTTCTCTCAATCTGATGAGAGTGTTGAATTGGGAAGATGGGTAATGAATTGTGGTTTGGACGAGTGGGATCTGAGAGGGAAGGTAAGTATTTATATTCTTTTTTGTGGTGGTGCCAGTTAGTCAGTTAATTAATTAACTAATAATTGATCATTGTTGCACCGACAAAGTACATCTAGGAATTTTCGAAATGATATTGATGCAATAGAACCATTTTGAATATGAGATCAAGAGATCATGAACTCTTTGTACCCCTGAGATAGTTTTATATGAATCGAGATCAGCTCACCATATCATCAACGAGCAAAACCAATGGTTATTTGATACGTCGGTAAAAAGTATCACGTCACATATTTTTATCCTTTTAAATATTCATTTCATAAAAAATAACGGGATACTTTTGCTATCATATCAAATATTCATTGGCCTATACCCCTTTATTCTTTCTTACTTCTATTCATTTCTTAATGCATGTGTTTCTACGAATTCAAAAAATGGTTTGATATAGTTACACCATACTTGACAGATTTACATACGTTCGATTTTTCTCACTAGGGCTCCCGGGCCTTTATTCCTCTCTTCCGTTATCTTCTTCTAGACTTATGAGTATCAATTATAAGTACATTAGGAATCAACAATAACATTACCTTTTCCTAGGACTAAGAAGTCTTGAGATCACGTATTTTCAATGGCACTCAGCATCCCCTTTATTTACCTCTTCATCCTATCCTTTTTAAAAAATACTAGAATTCTCGTGGTAATTCATTGAATAATTTTAAGTACCCATTTTACGGAGGGAAAAATCACAATTGGGAAAATTTCAACTTTTTAATAAATCAACTCAACTCGAAAACGAAGTAATCAAGATATTTTGCTAAAACGTGTTGAATTTATATGCATATTTTGCTTTTTATCTTTTCGTACACTATTAATAGTTTTAAGGGGGAGGATTTGCGTTCTCGTTTTGTTGGCTAAAATCAATTTATATTAAGAAATTAGCTGATCCTATTCACAAAGTGTTTTCAATTATCTCAAACATCCGAACTTCAATATAGTTCACCCGCAGGTAATGAGATCTGATTTATATAAGAAATGTGTATCACCATTTAATAGTTTAAACTTTTTTATTAGACATGCGCTCAACCTCTTGTAATCCCGATTAAAATTTTACATGATTGTATCGGAGTCCTAACTCACGGTTAGTCATCCCCATTGCTCGAGTATGGGAGGGAAAATACTCAGCTTGAGCTCAATTATTGAGGGAGAGTATTCAAGAGAACGTGTCAAGTGTGAACGCGTCCAAATCTAAGAGTCGGGAGAACGAAACTTGGTTCTGTAAGAGAATTGGATACCGCCACCCAATAACTTTAACTTTTGCATTGAAAATGAGCCGAATCTCTAGTATCCTAAGTTGAAATTTTACAATAATTTTTTTTTGGGGTGACAGTGTGACAGTGCGTGCAGTATTCTCGAGCGCAGGATCGCGCTTTAACTGATCGATATGAAATATGTTAACAGTTGGATATTGATTTTCATTTTATACATTTTTTCCCTCAATGCACGATACACACGAGAAACTATCTGTCGGGTGCACGTTCGATCCTCGACTTTTTGCCTCACTTATGAATTGCGGGGGCTGGAATTAATATTAGAACTTCTTTTTTCGGGTGGAATTTTCGAATTCAATATAATGGGAAGAGCATGTGACTGAGCACATGATTCAAGTTGACCCGCAGTTCTTGCATGGAAATTTCAGCATCATAGACGATCTATACATGTAAGTATTGCTACATAAAAAAAATTAACCACTATTGATGTGAAGGGCTTTGACGGGCTAACAGTACAATCTTCATAAAGGCCACCCCGAGATTTGTTTTATTTTTTTACGTCAATTCGATTAACTCCGGACCCTGCTGGATTCTTCGATCCGAGATCCAAATTTCTAGGGTTGATTTTTGTGAGTCTTGAAAATCATTCAAAATTTACATTCATAAATCGAGTTTTTTTTTGGATCATTTACAATTGCTTTTTTTTTTTATTTTCACTTACACCCCTGTTACTTGATTTCTTACTGACGATCACCCCTCCCTTAGTGGTGCCCCTATCTAGTATGACAAATCTCATTCTAGTATGACAATTGGTCAACATTTGCCCCTATCTAGTCTTACTATCACCGTGGACGAGCCTGCTTACCTTCAATTGGGAATTGGGAAAAAGTCTCTACTGTCCTCAAAAAGGGCAAAAATGGGCACATCCAAAAAGTTGGGATGTGATCCCCATGTGAGAGAGATTTCTCACTCCATTGAATTGCAAGTCGCCCGGGCTAGAGTCGATAGTTTATATTGGGGATACTAGTCCAAATTCACCGTACATCTTGTATGAAACTGTTTATATCCAAAAACAATGGAAGTTCTATGGCATAAGATTATCTGATTCCCCACCTATACCCTGAGACAATCTTTTATCACTTCGCTTGCCCCCATTGGATAGGCTTTCTAGTGAGGCAAAGAATTGCAATATGGATCAATCTCCAGAGTATCTCATGCATCTTCTATAACAAGGAGATTGAGATCTCTAAGCACCTGCCAAACCGCTCACACAATTTAGAGAGTCATCTTGATTCAACTCAATATCTCATCAGCTATGGGCTCTTGGGATGATGAAGTCAGTTGTGCCATTCAACTCAACTAGGGGCACACTCTTGACTTTGCAGTCTTCCTATTACTCTGGACTGGATAGCGGAAAGAAATGTAAGAATGTTTAATTGCACTCAACAATCTTTATCATCACTTGTAAGGAAAATTTTGTATATTTTTGGGTGTAGAATGATTTCACTCCCTAAATCATAGACTAGATTGCATTGCAGTGTTCTAGTTAAAACCTTGAATGATTTGGAGCATGTGTAAAGGGGTGTAAAAGGATGTGCAAGTTTTGTTTTGATCAATGAAATTCACACACACACATATATGTAAAGTAATCAAAAGTCAAAAACTGTAAATTTCCAATTAGTTTTTTCTTCTTTTATATTTAATTATTTGTTTTTCTCTCGCCAAATCTTTGATCATTTGTTAAATGAATAGTTCAGAAGTCAAACCTTTGGAAATGCACAATTATGTCAATCATAAAACCTAGAGAATTAAATAAAAAGCATGACAGGGAATAACTTCTGTTGGACAGTTGTTGTCTATCACTTCAAACTGCTAGTAGCAAGAACCAATCCAAAAAATTTGTTTGAGGAACAAAACTCCATTAAAGAATAATATGACAAATTCATGGGATGAAATATGATTTTTATTTCAGAATTCGGTGCATCTTCACACCCCTTTAAATCCATTCTTGATGAGAACTTGAATTCGAGTACCACCAAATTTTATATACATATCCAATTTTGGTTGTCTGATTATCCTCGGGGTAATTTTACTGGGATGCCCTGGGTTGGACGAACTAAAAATTTAGCAGCTGCCTTATCAGCATAACTCCATCAAAGTATAATATAATTCAAGAAATTAGTATTCTTATGCTCAAATAATGTTTGGACAAATGTTATAGCGCAAGTGCAAGAAGGGATTTGAGTATGCAATCTCGAACTCACCAAACTATATGAAAGTAAGATGAAACCCGACATTGTTTTTACCTTTCAACCATCCTCATCATATGGGTTAGTGGACAAAATCTTAAATAATTTAACCTTAAAATAGTGTGGTGAAAAGGAACTGTTTAAATTGCTCTGATTAACAATAATTATAACAATTGCTCAAGTCATTAGCACATATTCGCTGATTTGTTATAATTCGATTGGTGTTTCATCGTGTCACATGGTAGGGTAAAATTAGTTGAGAATCTATTGGGTTTATATACTTTGTTAACGACCAATGATTGAAGACCCAATCATGGAAACTCCTCCTACGCTGGCTCACATGGATCCACCATCCACCACGTTTAATTCTTATTCTCAAGTGTGCATTTCCAAATCACCGCATTACAAATGCTGACCCAAATTTTTTTTAAAAAAAATCCCTATCGTTGACGTGCCAAACCTTTCTTTATTAATTTATTGAAACTGAGAGGCACCATGAACAATATTCCAAAGATAAGAATTAGCATGAGTTTCTGACCAACTAAATATGAGATGAAGAAAGAGTTCAGTGGCATTACTATACACAATATAATATGGCTCGTCGTGATTGTTAAATTTCACATCGATTAGATGAAAAAGTAATTCTAGATTTAGAGGCAAAATGGATATCATCGTCTAATAGATTCTACTTTTTGGTGGAAATAAAATGATAATATCCGAGCGCCTTAACCATGACAAACTTTGATGTAAGCTCAAAACTCTTTCTCGACAGCCTCATCCTAAAATAAGTTACGAATCTTTCTCGGTAGTGTAATCCTAACCCAACTACGAGCTCTCTAACTTAAGTCGATGGTCCGGTCAGAACGATGGCCATTGAAAAATTGAGATGAATTAGATAATAAAATCTTTATTATTATTGTTATTATTATTCAATACACCGATAGGTCCATAAGTTTCTCGAATAACAATATTCTTCTAGATCTGCAAGATAAGGGGAAAACGTGGAAGATTTTAAAAGAAAAACTGAATGGGCATGGGCATCCTTAATGCTGGCTGTCTAGCTACATCGTGGCCCGAAATGGATTCCTCTTCCCATAATAAAGGTTTTCTAAGAAAATCTCTCTAAATAATCCTGTTTTTTAAAATGCTGTACAAAGAAAATAAATATCCTATTTTGATTTTGACGTGTTATAATCCGTTGACCGAAGATCTGTTCTTTTTTCCCCCCAATGTGCACCAGGTGATATTTTGAATTCTAACTGACTTAAGTTTGAATCACGTTCGTTAATCCACTAAAATCAATGAAATTTTTTTTATTTATAGAATTCAAGACTCTAACTAAGGAGAAAGTCGGAGGCGGCACATAATTCCCACATTGAGGATCGAACCTCCAATCCTCTCTAGGTTATGAGACAAAACTTTATGCCACTGTACCAAGATCCGTTCCTCGATGAGGGTTGGTTCACATGGATATATTTCATGGTTTGGTTAAAACTAACCCTTATTGACGAATGGATCTTCGTATAGTGGTGTAAGATTTTATCTCACAACCTAAAGAATAGGGGTTCGATCCTCACTACAGATTCTGGCTAAGTATCTTCAATATCTACCTCTTCTTCACACACACACACACACAAAACCCTCCCGAGCATCCTTCTTCTGGAAAGGCACGTGCAAAACCATTAACCTGCTCAAGGAAGGCATCCATCAGTGGTCCAGGGATGGCAAGTGCATCAATATTTGAAGGGATCCCTGGATCATAGATTTGAGTGTTTGAGAAAGAAGAGGCAGGTGATGAAGATACTTAGCTTTGAGTGTTTGAGAGCAAGGGGAGTGCGGAGAATGACTGCAAAGCGATCACGCTTTCTATGAAAGTTGTGTTAACAAAATTAAGATAAAATAATCTCGTAAGGTCACAATACAAGTTGAATATTAGAAGTAGAAATTTTTCCTGACACAAAGTCGTTACACAAATATTATAAGAATAGAAATAAACAATAAACTAATTAAAAGATACAATAATATAAATTGTACTTTTCGTCTAGATATTTGGCTGTTACAATTTCCTTAAAACTTATTCGTCCCCTAATGATGAGCAAGCACAGACATCCATCTCCTTGGATACGACAACTGAGAGCTTGAAACTGCATGGAACCCAAAAATCAAGAGCAAACCAAACCGAAGTAGCAGACCACCAGAAAACTATGCTAGAATGCAAAAATAGAGAAGGATGCTCGAGTGTGTATTGAAACCTTAGGGCAACCGGTTCTTTGAAGGAAAAAAATAATAGGGAACGGTAAAATTCAGCCTCGCATGAGGTCCCATGCCTAGGACAAACATTTGGCACACCTACAAGTTCAACTAAATCGGTCTCCGACTGCACCCATTGCACAAGTGCACGAAGCAAGCATAAGTAGTAAAATATAGCCAATGTTCTCGCTTAATGTAGAAACACCCATTTTTTTTGTAAAACAACCTGATTATTGATGCCAGAATTTTGAGTGCAACTACAGTGAAAAAACTAAAAAGTAAGAGAAGAAATATGAACACCAGATATGCGAGGTAAAACTCTCAGCTAAGGGAAACCTCTATGACACAAAGCAAAGTAATTCACTAGATCAAAACATGAGATTGCAGATTTACAGAGATTCTCGATCGCGTACCCAAGTTCCTTTATAATCCGCTTAGAAAAGAGTCTCGACCCGATTTCTCAAGCTCTCATGCCCTTACATTACAGAGAAGTTTATCAGAAAGATCACTCACAGGACTCCTCACTCTTTTCCAAGACTCTATTCAGCGCTATTTATGGAGATCTGACACAATAAAAAAAAATCAGAGATTTCCTAAATCATATTCTAGAAAATATCTCAATTTGATTTGAGATGAGATTATAGGAAATCAAAATAAAACAAAATAAACCTTTTCTTCATGATTTCCACTCATCTGGCAGATCTTCAGGTCTCAAGTATCCGGCTTGATACAAGACAATCTTAACACAAATAAGCATTCTTTATCAATGTGAGATTGAATTCCCACCATTCCACCTGAAATTGTCAGATAATTTTAGGTTAGGGTCCTTTAAATCGACTTGGAAAAAAGCAAACACTGATCGAGATTAACAATGTAGATGTCGACGCAATAGAATCAACTAATCAAGGCATTGACTAAGGATAATTACCCTAAAATTAATGGTAGCCATTATGTGGACTCGGTGAAATGTAACATTAGCAGCAGAGGAGAGAGAGATAGAAAGAAACTGGGTAGAAGGAGAACTTGACTGGTCATGAAAACTCAAATGTACCTCATTGACAGTGTTGGATAATTATGGGGACTTAAGTCAATAGAGTGAAACATCAGGCAGTCACATGTAGGGATAATCGGGTTTTGATACCTTATATTTTTTATAATACCCAGATCCTAAGTTATGTAAGGTCAGTATTCGGGTTTGGGTACCTTGTTTCTTGAAATGAACACTACTAAAAACCTATAAGATATCACATGTTTCAAGTAGCCTGCTAAAACCTCTTTAGTATTTTTCTTTTGCCTCTATAGGTCATTTTATGTTCATATTTTCATATACTTAATAATTATAAAGTAATCATATTCAAATATTTTGCTTATTATTATTATTATTATTATTATTATTATTATTATTATTATTATTATTATTATTATTATTATTATTATTTTATTATAATAAAATATGCTGTAATTGTAAACATGTACACAATATATTTAGTTATAATCTATTATTGATTTCTAAGTCAAAATTGTATTTTAAATATGATAAATTCATCAAATATAATTGATTATTATATCAAATGAAAGTTCATCAAGTAGAAATGCAATGATTTAAACGGTTCAAGAATTTAAGTTCCAACGAGTAAGCTATAAATAGTTAATAAGCGAATCAGTTAGCATGTTCCAATTTCTAGCATCCTATGTACCGGAATTGGAATTAAAACCGACTAATTCCTAAATTTATTATTGGAAACCTACACAAATCTCATTGAGATTTGCGCAGAACCTATCACGTTATTATCAATTTCAAATCTATCTCATAACCATACACACCTAGCATTGCAAAATACCCATGGTATTTCCCCCCACCAAACACACCGTAAGGGCCCAAATATTAAATCTTGCTGCCAACAGCAAACTATAAAAGAGTTCTACAATTACAACAACTGAGCGCACTTTACCGCTCCGATTCTTGACCTCTCCGATCCAGTTCACTCTCTGCAGACTCACAAGTTACGATTTTGTGGAGCCATAGGCAAAACTCGTCAAAGGGTAAGCCCGATTTCTATTTTTCATGAAAGTCCTCAGAGTCTTCTCCATTGCAGAAGGAAGATTTCTTGCTCATTGATTTTGCTTGCGCCTGAGGTACATTTGGTTTTGATTATGATATGAAACTCAATCTATTTTTAGTTGGGAAAACATTGATATTTTGAAGCAAGTCACCACAAAATCTATTTAGAGCTTAATTGTGATTTCTGATTGATTCAATTGCGGGTTTTACAATGAGGGTCGTTCACCAAGTATCTTCTAGCTATAGAGAAATTTTGCTAGGAACAATAAGTGTTCAAGTTTTTTCACTTGGACCTACAAAAATCTTAGACTCATTTTCACCCAAAAGCGTAAACTTACAGGTGGTTGTACCAAATTACATTATAAACCCAAGTTTCTTGTCCAATCTAATCAATGTGAGATTTATATCTCAACATCCGCCCTCATGCAGCAATGTATTCACACTTGATACGTGCCCTTAAAAACTCATCCTCAACAACTGACTTCAAGCCGTACATTTTTCTTTCGGTCTTGGGAAAGGTGGGACAAATGAGGTGGACCTTCTCTTTTATCCTCGGACTAATACATGAGTCAAACTTTTTTCCATACTCGACAAACTAATCACGAGCATAACATTTTTCTTCTAGTCTCAAGCTTAACCAGCCATGAGTTCTACAATTGGTTCTGGTATCATGTGAGTCCAAGATCGACTTGCTCCGATGTCATGTTAAATTTTTTTTCACTTGAGCCCATAAGGGTCATGAGCCCGTTTCCACCCAAAAGTCGATGTTGATAGGTGGTGCTACTAAATTTTTTTATAAACCCAAGTTTCTTTTCTAATCTAATCGATTTGAGATTTATATCTCAACAATAAGTATTGGTGAGTTCCATTTTTTTTTTTTATGTATTACCGATTTTAAATTTGAGACTATTTGAAGGCAAGGATAGATAGCATAGCACATGTTCTCCCTTTTGCCAGTCTTTTGTTTTAATTTTCTTAGACATAAAATAAGAAAATAGTTAACATATTCTGGTTCCAATTTTTGAGTTCCCTGTGTATTAGAACTGAAACTTTAAATCTATCTATTCCTTAATTTATTAATCAAAACCTACCCAATATCATCAAGATTTACCCAACATCTACTTTACTCCTATCAGTTTTGGATTTACCCCATACACGTATGCACCTAGCACTGCAAACTAAACATATTATTCCCCCAACCATACAAACCATAAGGGCCCAAATATAAAATATTGTCACCAACGGCAAACCGCAAGAGCGTTCTACGACTTCAACGACTGAGCTCACCTTACCACTCACATTCTCAAACTCTTGTTTAAATTCGCTCTCTAGAGACTCACATGTTGCCATTTTGGAGGGCCAAAGGGAAATTTTATCAAAGGGTAAGGCCAACTTCTATTTTTCATGAAAGTATTCAGAGTCTTCTCCGGATTAGAGTTGAGGTTTTTTGTTCATCATTTTTGCTTGCACTCGAGGTAAATTTGACTTCAAGTATGATATAAAAACCCTATTTCTTTTCAACTGGAAAAATATAGGTATGTTGAGGCAAGTTACCATAAAATGTTTGCGCAACTTAATTGTGGTTTCTGATTGATTCGATTTTAGTTTTAATAATGAGGGTCATTCACCAAATATCGGCTAACTAAAACACATTTTGCTAGGAAGAATAAGTATTGGTGAAAAGGTGAGGATAGATAGCACAACACATGCGGTCCTCTTTTATTAGTCTTTTTTTTTTATTATTTTCTTGAATTTGAAATAAGAAAATTCAAACTGACTAGTTACTTATTTTATTAGTCGATACCTTGCTCGCATCAGTTCTAGGTCTATCATATACATGGATGCACCTAGCATTAAAAACTACCCATGGTATTCCTCCAACCATACACCCACCATAAGGTCCCAAATATAAAATCTTAGTGCCAACAACAAGCTACAAAGAGGTTCTATGGATTCAACAACTGAGCTCACCTTACCACTCTAATTCTCCACCTCTCCCATCCAATTTACTCTCTAGAGACTTACAAGTTGTGGTTTCTAAGAGCGAAAGGCAAATCTCATTGAATGGTAAAGTCAATTTCTATTTTCATGACAGTACTCAGATTCCTCTTCGCTTCAGCACTGTGCTATGCTGTTCATCGTTTTTGCTTGCGCTTGAGGTACATTTTGTTTGATTGTGATATAAAATGCTATTCTTTTCAATTGTTAAAATATTGATATGTTGAATTAAATTACCATAAAATTCCTGTGAAGCTTAATTGTGGTTTCTAATTGGTTTAATTGTAGTTATAACAATGCGAAAATATCAGCTGATTGGAACAAATTTTGCTAGGAAGAAGTATTATTGGTGAGTTGGAAATATTTTGTGGAATTACAGATTTCAAATTTGCGGCTAAGGTTTGAAGTCAATGATAGATAGCACAACACATGTCGTCCGCTTTTATTAGTTTTCTTAACTTTTTTGATAACAAGAAATTTATTCTCTGTTAATTATATGAATATGCTTATTTGAACATATTTCGATCTTAGATTCTAGTGAGTTATTTGAGTTTTATGAGGTTTTAATGTATGATTGGTTGTTTTCCCTTAGTTGAGTGAAATCAAGTTACAATTAAATAATTCGAATTTTCTTCCAAGAATGTTAGTAGTTCTGGACTTTTTTTTTTTTTTTTGATGTAGGTATTTAATGAGGGACCAACCGGGCGGAGAAGGTGGAACCAGACCCACAGAACCAAGCTGCACAGAAGTTAGAAAATAGAGGAAGCATGGGAGGGGTCGCAACTCCCTAAAGCAGAAAGCAATACAGAGTCATGGGTTGCGGGTTGCGACCCCTCGCTGGCATAGAAGATTTCACAATATTTGCAGAATATTAGATTTTCTGAAGATCCCGAAACCCAATATAGAAGATATTTTGAGATATTATGACACAAAAGAGTAGATTCACTTGGTTTACACTGGGGGAAACACAATATCTTATCAAAATATTATTTAGGATAGAGATATTTGGGAAATATTTTAGGCTAAATGTAATATTTTATTCTCTATCCTTATAAAGTCTAGACTTAGCAGTGCTCGAGGACACCGATGATCTTAGACGTTAGTTTTTACACATTCGTTTTGCTGCCAAGAAGAAATCGTGTCACGGCTTCAAGGGAGGAAGAGGATCGATGTGCCTGAAGAAGATTTCGAGTATCGAGAGATCGACTTCAAACCATTCCAGAGTTTTTCTTTCTTTTCTTTCCTTAGTCATGGTGTATTCGAATCTTTTCTTGACATTTTCTTTTAATTTTATCATGAACTAATTCCCCATTTCCTCGAGGCGCAATGAAACTCTTTTCTATTTTCTAAATTCTTCCCTTTTCTTTTAGAATTATATGCATGTTATTATTTTCAAGTATAGTTAAAAAAATAGAAGAGCCTAGGAAAATCACGAACAGATCTGCGATCACTAATGAGTTGCAACTCCCAGTAAGTCCATTGGGTGCGACTCCCTACCCATAAATGCAGGGCTTTTGGAGTCACGACCCCACAGCCCAAGCTCATTGGCCTGAACAATTTAACTTGCAATAGAAGAGGATGACAAGAGCGAGGAAGGAGCATACTAATGCATCATACCTCTCATCACTATCAACAAACCAGGCAAGTTCCCTATTTCTCCAACTTTTCTTTGCTTACATTAAGGATAATGTACAGTTTAGGATTGGAGGTGAGATTGCTTTAATAAAAGAGGTGGTAGCAATTTTGTTTCATGTTTACTGGTTGGCTTGCATGTTTGCTCATCATTTAGATAAAGTAAGTTGCATGCATTTAGTATGCTAGTTAGTTTTTAGATTGCACATTCCATCTTAGGCATGCTAGTAGGTGTATCGCACCAATGAATTAATCCACTCATGATAAATTGGTTGGCCCTTGTTCGATGATGATAATCATTGGCTTGAAAATTTGAAACTCGATTAGATTTGAGCTTGCAGCATGCTTTAGGATGTGTTTTGCAAAAATATATCATGTCTGAACCCCATTACTTTCATGAGATTCTTACCTTAGGGATAACTTGAAATTAATCTTGAAGTTACTTGGTTGTATGGCTCACATGAGAGTAGGCAATAACATAAAGTTTGATATCCTAAAAAAAAAAGAAAAAAAGAAAAGAAAAAGAAATATTATGCGTGAGCGAGCAAAGACAATCTTATAAAATTGAATATGTGAGTTTAATTGAAAGATGTGCCAAAGCTCTGAGCACCACTATACGGGCTTGAGTGGCATTTAGTGCGAAAGCATATGCAATAAGGCCCAGCATGTGCTCTTGGTGAAAAAATAGTTCATTGGTCGAAGCTAGGGTGTACATCCGTAGGGGTATATCTAGGCCTGGCAATTCGGGCCGGCCCGGTGTTTTCGGGCCGGGCTGGCCCAGCACGAAAATATTTCACGGCCCGAGGACTCTAATGGCCCGAAATCGCTGGGCCCGAGCACGGCACGGGAAGTTATCGGGCGGCCTGGCACGGCCCGGTGGGCACGGAAGCTTGACTTGGTGTGGGCTTAGTTCGTCGGGTTGGGCCAAGCGGGTGTGTGGACCGATGTTCTTTGCTTTATATCTATATCTTTCTAAACATTGTTAAGTTCAATCTGGCTACAAGACTGATACTCTTGATTATTATGTTATTTGAATGCATTTAAGGTTCTCGCAAGATTCAAGGAATTGGAGCTGGTTTTGTACCGAGGAATTTGGATCAAGATATTGTTGATGAAGTCATTGACGTACTATTCTTTGCACCTGTCTTTTGTCTTTGAGTGCTACTTTGGGATTGGGTGTGGTGGAAAAGTTTGGCTGAGTTTGAGTCCTTTTTCTTTCCCAGGATCTTCAGAATTAGCTCTCAATAGGAGAATCGATGAAAATTTAGGACAATAGAGGGAAGGTTAGTTATGGTTATTTACTTTATACGAGAAAGACTTTAAATCTTCGCTCCACCTTCACTTAAGGTCAATGTAGATCATTCAAATTGTTGTTGGACAATAAATTTATTAGCTTACTATCTGCTGTTAGGTCCCTGAGACTCTGCCAAAAGAGGTGCTTGGGAAGATGAGTGCACCACCTAAAAGTGACGTACCTGTCATCACACCCAGTGAGCTTGCTGGTGCTGATGGATTTGTTTTTGGCTTCCCCACGAGGTTTGGGATGATGGCTACCCAATTCAAAGCATTCCTAGATGCCACTAGAGGATTGTGGAGGACACAGTAGCTTGCTGGCAAACCTGCTGGAATCTTGTACAGCACACAGGATCCCAAGGTGGTGGGCAGGAGACTACAGCGTAAGTCCAAATCACGAGCTCTGATCTAAAACTTGCAATACCAACTCATAAGATTCAAACTCTTGGCTTAGTTGGGAAATCATATTCAAGTTTCACATGTTATCTGAGTAAGAGATGCTAGGCTAGAGAAATCTCCGCCTGGTCGAAGAACAGTGTCCCCCTCGAAAGTTGGAGGTAAAGAATGGACCACCAAGAATTTCTAACAGTTGAGAATAAAAAGGCTTCAATCTAAAAAAACAAATTCATATCCAATCTCTTAATTTATAACTCTTAATCTTAAGCAAAAAGGCCAAGTCGTACAACATTAAGAAGAGAAAAAGGATTGAATTAAGCAGTCTTTTTCGAGGCACAAACCGGTGGAGTAGATTTCGTCAGCCTCTGAATCAGGAATCTCCAGCTTTGAGGCTTGTCAGCTACACCAATATGAATCATGATACAAAAAAGAAAAATAAGAAGAGATATTAGAAGACATGAAATTAGCTAATCAATTGAAAGTGTGTAAATTTCTAATAGACTTAAAGAAGACATGAAATGATATCATCCACTTGTATTTTGTGCTTTACCTATGAATTAATATTTGATCCTTGCGAAGGTCGAAAATTCTCCTCAGTTTCATTAGAATAGAAAACATCCTCCGTGTATTTTTGATGCTCCTCCATGTCTTCCAAAAAATCTACAATCAAAGAAAAATAAACTGAATAAAAAATGAAATTGATTACTCAATATTACTAAATATAAACATAGTAAAATTAAGATATGACCTTGCTCTCCCCAAATCCAATCTCTTAAACAAATTAATGCCTCTGCATTTTCATTCTTGATAGAACTACGAAAACGATTAATTATGTAACCACTACAGCTAAATGCAGATTCTGAAGCAACGGTAGTCAATGGAATGCACAAGATATCACGAGCCATGGAAGAAATGATTGGATAACGGTCTGCTTGCTTCGACCAATATCGCAAAATATCCAATTCTTCAGTCCTATTTTTGGCCTTCTCATCTAAATATTCCTCCAACTCGGACTTTTGCACATCAACATCAATATTTTGTCGTACATCAAAGTCCTACATATAGTTCACAAAAAGAAATGCAATAGTTAAAATTTATAAATGATAAATAATATAATAAAGATTAAATAAGAACATATAAAAGATTCACCATACCGAAAAAAAATATTGACTTTCGGATTGCACTTGTCTTCTAACTTCTCTTTCTGCTAATCTGACACTAACGTTCATTTGAGATACAGAAGAAGACGACCCCGCAGCAAAAGTTGAACTTCGAGAGTATTCATCAAAGAGATCAAACAATCTTTTACGGATCTTCTCATAATAATCTTGTGCATCATCTCCATATAGTCTTTCATATGCCCACTCCACAAACTTTAACTTGTAACGCGGATCCAAAACAACTGCTATGGCAAGTACTTCATTAAAACTCGACCAATATTTCTCAAATTTTCCCAACATCCGATTTGTCATTCTCTTCAAAGAGTCATCATCAGAAACAGACTCCTTCCTCAAATTGTGATAAATCAACACCACCAAAGGAAAGAACAAATTTGAAGTGGGATACTTGGTTCCGGAAAATAAGCAAGTCAAATCATAATAAGGTCCCAAGAATTTGCACAATCTTTCGATCTTAGTCCATTCAGCAGTTGTAGGGCAACTTGCGTAACTACTTTCACTCATTCCCAAATGCTCAAACGCGGTCTTGTAATAAATAGCACTCTTTAGCATAAAAAATGTGGAATTCCATCTCGTTGGGACATCTTGTCTCAAGCCATGCTTGCAATCAAGGCACAAGCTTTTCACACATTCAAGGAATTTCTCTTTTCTTGATTGAGAAGCTTTGACATATCTAATACTTTCCCGAACTTTCTCAACAGCATTATCAACATCCTTCAACCCTTCTTGCACGATCAAGTTTAAAATGTGAGCGCAACAACGTATATGAAAAAGATCACCTTCTGTCATAAGAGCACTCCTACTATTCAACTTCGTTTTCAAAAATGAAACGCAAACATCATTTGCAGATGCATTGTCCAATGTCAGTGATGACAACTTCTCAATAATACCCCACTCTTGTAAATGATCAAAGATCTTATTAGCTAGAGCCACACCAGTGTGAGGGGAAGGCATAGGACTCAATTGTAAAATATATTTCCTCAAAATCCAACTTCTATCAATAAAATGCACAGTCAATGCAAGATAACCATCATTGTTTATCGCCGTCCACAAGTCTGATGTCAGACTTACCCTACCAGAATTGCTTGATAACAAGTCCTTGATCTTCCTCTTCTCCAAATCATACAGCTTCAAAATATCGGCCTTTACTGTATTTCTAGAAACCAATTTTAAACCAGGACGTGCATATTCAAAGGCCGTTCTAATACCAGAATATTCAACAAATTGGAATGGCAAACTATGCATCGTAATGGCAGCAGCTAGCAACTCTCGAAACTTTTCTGAATCAAATGTATCAGACAAGCACATATTACCTTTAGAGGTAGCTAATAGCATCTGACTTATATCTCGTGTATCTTTCTTCAGACAATTCTTCATATGGCGTAGCAAATGACCAGTTCCACCTGCTGTGGCACAGGAAAATTCTTTTTGGCAATACTTGCATTTGCACTTGTGTATGCCATCTTTACCTATGGGAAGCTTATCAAAATGACTCCAACATTTTGATCTCTCTTTTTTTGTCCTCTTTTTCCCCCTACTAGTCGAGATAGTTGACTTCACTGTTGGAGCAATGTTCTCGTTGCCAGCTTCATCCATATCTTGTTCGATGTCATTTGTAGCATCATCATCAATAGAAATGTCAATATCCACACTTCCCTCTTGCGACATCTGTATATAAGAAACTAATTAGTAGTTCATTGATCAAGGATCAAGCATATTATAAATCTCAAGGTCGAAGCAATGTCATTAACTTTAATATATTATGAAAGTTGAAAGAATAAAGAAGACAATACAAATGCCACTTAATCCTGAAAATGAGAACAAAGAAGTAAGTTTGTTGCACCAGACAATACGAAACTTAGGGCTGAGAATATATGTCAGATTCAGAGGCTCAAACCTTGCCTCTCAGTAAACAAGTAAAGGCTTCTCAGTCAGATGATCAGAGAATGTACTATGCTTCTACAAGACGAACACAATCGGATGATTGGAGAGTATACTATGCTGCTATGAGATGAACACAGTTGAAACTCAGACGATCAGAGAGGGAGAGAGCAGCCGATGCAGTGGGAGAAAGGACGATCGAAGTTGGAAGGTGGAGGCAGGGGCTTTGATGTTTAGGTTACCCAGCAAAGCACAACAATACAAAAGTCTTCTCCTCTGCAAGTGCAAAGTAGCAAAATCAGGACTCTGGACCAAATATATATAGCCCAACACTAGATTAAGTAATTAAATTACCAATTTATCCCCCACATCTAATCAATATTTCCAATGTTTTCCACCCATCTTTCCTCCCTTCCAGTTCATTCACAGGTCTACTTCCCACGAGCAGCCAGTTGAACTGGCCATACCTCCTTAACAGCAAGACTTCTTCGATTGGCCCTGACGCCAGCAAGCCTACCAACTTATGGAAAAATTACTATTCCATTCTCCACCTATTATTTGCCAAATCATTTCCATGTGCATTATATTCCATATCAATCACATTCTAATGGACCCGTAAGCCAAGAATTAATCTTTGAAACAAGTTATTCACCACAGGAAGTTCTATCTGTCTAGCCATTGTACCATTAAAGTTCAGGAGCTATATTTATGTCAAGGCAAGAATCAAAACAAAAAACTTTTAAATGCAATTCAACTAATATATATAACATATTATAATATCAGCAGAGGCTCAGCAGACTCTTTTTGATTTGGATAACTAGAAGATATCAATTTGAACCAATACAAAGAAGAGAAACAAACTGCACTTTTCAATCAGAAAGGTAACTTCAATATTCGATTCATGTGGCGACCAAAGTAAGAAGTATTTTCATCAACCTCATAGCTAGAAAAGGCCTAACAACTGTATTGGATGTTTCCAAAAAAAAAAAAAAAAGAAGAACAGTGGTGCCGTCAATTCCTCATCCTCGTCCCCACTAGTTTCCAGTGAACTGCCTCATAAACATCAATGAAAATCATTCCATTACACCGCCCAAGATGATCAAATTCCATATTAACCACCTAAATTTCAGTCGATCAACTGTACCAGCAATAATTTTCTGCAAATGATCAAAAAAAAATCAAGTCTTTACTCTTTCCCACGAAAAAACCATTGAGAACTAAATAAAGAGAACACACAGAGTTTTCAGATTGAACTCACAATCAACGCAAATAACAGTGTAGTCGGGAATTGCAAATTGAAATTTACCCAGAGACAGTGAAGATTCAAAAGGTAGAGCAGGGGGCCAGGGGCGGGTGTGAACTGTGAGTCGTGAGACTTGAGAGAAAGAAGCATGAAGGACGGCGTGAGTAACGTAACTTTAGTTTAGGGTTTCGTCAATTAGATTACTTTTTTTTTTTTTTTACATAACGGGCTAATGGGCCGGCACGGCACGTTTGTGTCATGGCCCAGCACGCCCGAAAAAAGTAAATGGGCCGTGCCGGCACGGCACGAAAAGTGAATGGCCCGAAATTACCTGGCCCAGGCACGGTTTTTTCGTGCCGGGCTCGTGCCGGCCCATCGGGCCGTGCCGATTCTGCCAGGCCTAGGTATATCAAAACCTAATGTCTTGGATCAAATAGGATAGGAGCTATTGATTGATTCCTCGCTACATGGGCCTAGCTTATAGACATGATACCAAGAGTCATGCGCCCCCCACCCCCCCAAAGAAAGAAAACAAGTGAGAAAGAAATGAGCGAAGGTGCAAAAAGGTAATGTCTTTGTGAGTGTTCAAGTCTCCTGATTGCGTGCTTAACCAACTTTGTTTCTGGTTGAGTGCTTGAACTTTAGTAAGAATGGTTACATTAACACAACACAACAAGGGTGTCAAGTTCAAGAGTTTACGTAAACTCGTTCGAGTCCTCATAAACTTGAAACGTAAACTCGTATCGTAAATTCGTAGAGTTTATGTACCAAGTAAATATAGTTCTCTATATTCATAATAACACAACCATTCCATAAAAACCATAAAATAAGTTCAATTCAAATAAGTTCAACTTATTAAGATTCAAATAAATTCAATCAAAAGTCTATGTTCTACATAACATCTCTAAATTAATTTTTCAACTTCAATAACAAGACAATACCAAACAAGTGCAAAGCAGATTCAATGGAGCAACTCCACTGCGGGATCACAATTACCAAGTTCCTCTTCACTATGTTATCATCGAACTTAATGTCAAGATCAAATTTACCAAAACTAAATACCAAAACAATGGATGAACTTGATGACAAAAAGAATGTAAAAGGGAGGTAGTGGGCAAAACATAGAAAGTTAAACAAAATATGGAAAGAACGTCAAAGGGGGGTAGAGAGTTACACCTCAAATTCTAAGGTGATCTCACCTATTTAATAAGTTGAGTTAGCCCACTAATCACTTAAAGAGTGGGTCCTAAATATTAAGAAGTCTATTGGATCTTTAAAAAAATCAATTTATCTGATTCACCAATTTAATGATTCAATACTTAGGAGTTTACCGATTCTATCGAGTTTACCCAGCTAACTCTCGAGTTTACCGAGTTTACTATAATTTCCAATTCTACTCCGAATTAACTCGATTCCATGAGGTAAACTCTTAAACTCGTATGAGTTTATGAGTTGACTCTAGAGTTTAATGACATCGCAACATAGGTTAAGACGGATTGTTAAGAAAATTTTGACATCAAAAGTTTAGAGCAATCGAATTGAAGATCGGGTGGAGGATGAAGAGCCATTCCTGAGAACTCTAAGGGCTAAATCTTTACGATTGAGTGGAAAAATTCTTGTGTGTCTTTTGCATACTTGCTGGGAATGTAATTATCTTACTCGAGGACGGGTAAGAATCTAGGTTTGGGGGCATGTTAATTATATGAAAATGCTTATTTGAACATATTTTCGGGCTTAGATTCTAGTGGGTTATTTAAGTTTTATGAGGTTTTGATGCATGATTGGTTGTCTTCCCTTAGTTGAGTGAAATCAAGTTACAACTAAATAATTCAAATTTTCTTCCAAGAATGTTGGTACTTTCAGACTTTTTATTGATGTAGGTATTTAATAAAGGACCAACCGAGGTAGGAAGGTCGAACCCGACCCACATAAACAAGCTGGAAAATGGAGGATACAAGGGAGGGGTCATGAGCTAGGGTCGTGACTCCCTAAAGCAGAAAGCAGTGCAGAGTCATGGGTCACGACCTGGGCCGCGATTCCTCGTCGGCATAGAAGATTTCGAAATAATTACGAATATTGGACTTCCTGAAGATCGCAAAACCCAATATGGAAGATATTTTGAGATATTAGGACACATAGATTCACTTGGCTTACACTAGGGGAAACACAATATCTTGTCAAAATATTATTTATGATATAGATATTTGGGAATATTTTAGACTAGATGTAATATTGTATTCTGTATCATTATAAAGTCTAGACCTAGTAGCACTCGAGGACATCGATGATCTTAGACATTAGTTTTTACACATTCATTTTGCTGCCAAGAAGAAATCGAGTCACTCACGGCCTCAAGGGGATCGAGAGATCGGTTTCGAACCATTCCAGAGTTTTTCTTTCTTTCCTCTTTCCTTTTCTTAGTCATGGTGTATTCTAATCTTTTCTTGATATTTTCTTTTAATTTCATCATGAACTAATTCCCTACTTCATAGGGCGAGTAATGAAACTCTTTTCTACTTTCTAAAATCTTCCCTTTTCTTTTATATGAGAGTGATTATATTTGTATTACTTATATTATTCTCGGCCTTAATTCTTTTTTATTGACTGGCCACCAATTAACTCATTTAAGAGATTTGATGAACTCGAGAGACGAAATCATAATCACACTAGAGATAGTATAACTTGGAATAATCCACGCCGAGAGGTCATGATTATTTGTGAGAAGTATCGAGAGATTAGCCGATCACCCTAGGTATCCAAATTAAGGTTCGAACTCAATGAGTTTCTTAATATTAATTGCCTAGAGATAGAGTGATTAGTATCGTCCTAGAAACACGCTCTTATTAAGCCGAGAGGTAGGAAAGGAGACACAGAATCCTAGGATAGTAGTACCATAGTCAATTGCATATAGAGATTAGGTTTGGGTTTAAAAGTAGGATTGGCGGAAGTTGTGAGTGTTATGTCCATAAAAATTGATTAATTTCTTTTAATTGCTTTCAATTTACTTTTCTTGTTTTCATTGAATTCCTATCCAAGTTTGAATTGCCTAACTTGGCTTGATTACTTGGTTTACTGTTTAGTTTTGATTGAACTGGATAATCATGGGAACGATCTCTTACTCATTTATTATTATTATTATTTTTTTTTTGATAACCGAGGTATCCGAGCGCCTTCCGGGCCCGACTAGCGGTGGTTGCGACACCTCCTCCTCGGGGTACACGCAATAGCCCGCAAACCACGTGTACCGGGTAAGCCAGGCGAACCTGACGGGCTCAAGAGGGCTGAAAGCCCCCACCCACAGAAACACGCTCCTCCTGGGGATTGAACCCAGGACCTCTTGGAAGAGGCCCCAGGCTCCCACCAGTGGGGCTGTGCCCCTGTGGGCTACTCATTTATTATATTACTTGAGCGATACGTATACTTACGTGCCAACTTTGCTTGCTTATCAATTTCGTCGCAACATTCTTCCAAAGGTTATGAACACCCCCACAGCCCATGAACCTAGGTAATTTCATATGCAAAGCATACGTAACTTTCTTAAATTTAAAATAGCAAAATAGTTTTATCTTATTTCAAACCTCCCAAGCATACACACCATAAGGGATCTTGGTGCCAAAATCAAACTACAAAAAGGTTCTACGAGTTCAAAAACTGAGCTCACCTTGTCACTCTGATTCTATAGCTCTATGATCCAATTCACTCTTGGGAGACTTACAAGTTGCCATTTCCGAGAGCCAAAGGCAAATCTTGTCAAAAGGTAAAGTCGATTACTATTTTTGGTAAAAGTAGTTTGATTCTTCTCCACTTTAGCACCGTGCCTTTCTGTTCATCATTTCTGCTTGTGCCTGAGGTACATTTGCTTTTGATTATGATATAAAACCCATTTTTTCAGTTGCAAAAATATCGATATGTTGAAATAAATTACCATAAAATTCCTATGAAGCTTAATTGTGATTTCTAATTGGTTTAATTGTTGTTTTAACAATGAGGATCGTTCTCCAAGTATCAGCTGATTAGAACAAATTTTGCTTGGAAGAACAAGTATTACTGAGTTGGAAATATTTTGTGGAATTACAAATTTCAAATTTGCGGCTAAGGTTTGAAGTCAATGATAGATAGCACAACACATGTCGTCCCCTTTTATTAGTTTTCTTAACTGTTTTGATAATGAGAAATTTATTCTTCCAAAGCCTATGAACACCCCCACAAGCTCATAAATGCATATTAGTTCATATGTAAAGCATATGTAACTTTCTTAAATTTAAAATAGCAAAATAGTTTTATCCGATTCCAAACCTTTTCTTACTTTTCTACTTGTTGAGATTAGAATCCAACATCGACCAGATTGAGAAAGAAACTTGGCCTTATAAGAGAATTGGGTACCATCACCTATCAGCTTAGGCTTTTGGGTGGAAACGGGCTCGAGACTCTTGTAGGTCCAGGTAGAAATTTAATATGGCATCAGAGCGGGTCGATCCTGGACTCACACCACGCCAGGCCCGAGTGTGGAGCTCGTGGCTCGTTAAGACCGAGACAGGAAGAAAAATGCCCGGCTCGTGGTCAGTTTGTCAAGTTCAGAAAAACCTGGGTGTTTAATGGCACTTGTGAAGTGTAAACACGTTACCACGTGGGAGCGGGTGTTGAGATTAGAATCCCACGTGACCAGATTGAGAAAGAAACTTGGGCTTACAAGAGAATTGGGTACCACCACCTATCAGCTTAGGCTTTTTGGTGGAAACGGGATCGAAACTCTTGTAGGTCCAGGCAGAAATTTAATACTACTTTCCTTCTTAACTATTCATCAAGCTATATCGGGATGGGATTGGCCGTTAAGATGCCTGCAAATTGCTAGGTTTAGATAAGTATGAAAATAAGAATCTAAATACATGTTTCCATACAAACACGCAGTCATAGACAAATAGGCATATCAAGTCTCAGCTACCCCCAATGATGGTAACTAATTGCGGCTCCCTGAAGAGTGTGGGGTTGAGAGTGATATCTTTGTTGTTACGTTTGCATTTGACTGTGTAATAATCAGAGTCTCTGCGTTGTGGATCATAGTTATCAAAATCGTGTATTAACTCATAAATCCAGGGGAGTTCACGTGTCATGTGCATTGAAATGAGTTAACTCACAATAAAAACATAAATTAAAGCAGACTCCATAAACTCAAGAGTCCACTTGGTAAATTTAGTAAAAAATCAATAAACTCGTAAGTATCGAGTCGTTAAATCAGTTACAGATAAATTATTTTGAGGCACAATAAATTATATAACATCCAACTGTTCATGAGCTAGGCCCAACCCATTAAATGGTCGAATCCTCTCTGCAGCATCACCCTACTCCTAAACTTTCTGCTGTTAAAGCTAAAGTCCAATCCTCCCTTGTTGGCACCCCAGCTTCGATGATCCCATTGTCTTGTCTCTTGCAACTCAAAAATCTGATGATTCTTCTCTCTTTCTTGTCCTATTGCCTCCTACATGTAATATCTAGCGCTCTAGCTTTGTAAATTTCATAGCTTTCAGCCCCTAACTATTACTCTACAAGCACTACTAGGTAGAAGCGATCCTTTTTGTTGATTAGTCTGTTCTTGAATTCTTTTGTTGGTTTTCTTCAATGCTCCCTAAGTTTTTTGCAATTTTTGCTAGGCTGTTGATCGTAAGATGCCTCTGAGTTGTGCTCGCAAAATCTGACTGAGGGCAGAGCGAAGCGTACTCATAAGATTTAGGACAATCTAACTTAGTGTATAAACTCTACAAACTTACTATAAGAGCTTATATTTCAAGTTTACTGGGCTACCAACAAGTTAATATAGATTTGTTCATATGAAAATCGTTATGTTGTAGTCAGGTTGATGTTTGTTCTCCCTATCTCGTCACTTATGGTCTTGCTTGCTTTTATCTTATGGTCCTGCTGTGCTTTTATTAAGCCTTAATTTGTTGATTGTGCAGGCACCTCATTTTGGTCCAGAAAATGCTTGAACTTGGATCTTTGAAAAATTGAGCGAGTTTGTGGGCATAATTTATCTAAGATGATGTTTGAGATTAAAATCAACGATACAATTAGATTCATCACAGAGCAAGTCTGGATTCACTATGAAGAGTATTGAACTAATTTCAATCTGACATATCGTGTACCTTGAAATTTGTTTTAGAGAAGAAAATATAATTTTTTTAAGTGAAATTGGTTGAATATGTTAAATTCATCTATCTTGGCCAATTTCATCTAAAAAATTATATCTAATTATTGAGATGTCCAAATTAAGTAATATTAATGCTATTTGATCCTTAACTCATTAAAGATTAAAGAAAAAAAATAGAATATAGAGCCGAAAAATTGAGGATAAGCTCATAAAAGAATATTTTTGTGCTTAGGGAGTTATAGAGCTCCGTAGAAGACTAGACAAGTTTCAAAAAATTATATAGGGCATATTCGAGGTGAAAGTCTTGTATGCAACAGGTACACTACGTGTCAGTACTGACGTGGTGTCACAAGTCAATTAAATTAATTCATAATAAATAACTCATAATATGAGAAAGCTACCATTTTAGAAAAAAGACCAGGATAGGAATGTTCCCCCAGAGGCAGCCGCTCAACCCCTTGAAAGGAAAAAGAAAAATAAGAATAACAAATATGAGAGCCTGGAGAGGGTTTTAGAACGGTAAATTAATAATTTCATTCTCGAGAGATGCACTTTACTTTATTTGGGTCATTGGGAGATTTTTTGCCTCATGTAACTTTCTTAGAGATGTATTATGTATCAGTTCAGTCCCTGATGGTATCAATTGAGTCCCTCATAGTATCAATTAGATCTCTCATAACACCAATTAGGTCTTCCATAGTATCAATTGGGTCTCCAATGGTATGAATTAGATCCCATGATATCAATTAGATCTCTAGGAGATTCTCTGTTACATTTCTTTGTAAATTTTAACTGAAATAATAGCAATTTTATCCCTGATAAATAGGTTTTGCATCACCTAGGTCCATAAATAATTTTTTACAACACACACGAGTTTTTTCCATCACATGTACGAATGTTCACGTGAAGATTTTATATACTCTTTTAACTAAAAATTTATAAATAGGAAAAGATTATACGGATTTCATAAAATAGAAAGAAATTTCAAAAAATTTTGGGAACGTCTCAAAATTTGTTAAAAAAAATCATTAAAATAATAATAATAATTGAGAATAAATTAAGTTTCAAAAAAATGAAAAATATTATAAGAAATTTTAAAAATTTTCCAAGAAAGAGAAAATTTTAAGATATTTCAAAAAATGAAAGAAATTAGAGATTTATTTAAAAGATAAAATTTAAAAATTTTGAAAACATATTTTATAAATTAGAAAAAATGAAAAATTTTTGTTAAATTCCAAAAAATTCAAGAAAGAAATTTTAAAAATAAGAAAAATTCAAAAATTTTAGAAAAATTCAATAGATACTTGAAAATATAAGAAATTTTAAAGAATTTTAAAAAATGTAGAAAATTTTAAAAAATTCTAAAAAACTTTAAAAATTTTAAATTAATAATAAAAATTTTTAAAATTTTAAATCAATGACCTCTACAATAATTTTAAATGTTTTCAAAAAATTTTAAATTTTTTTTTATATTCCTTGAAAGTATCTCTTTATATCACATGTGGTAGTAAAATATTAGTCCATCCCATCTATAATATATATCTTGTACTATTTTTAAAATTTTATCTATTTTTGAAATTTTTATAAATTTCAAATTTATTTCTACTTTTATGAATAAGTTCAAAATTTTCATAACTTTAGAAAATTTTTTAATTCTTTTTATTTTATGAAATTTTTTTGAATTTTTTAAGTTTTTATACCCTTTAAAATTAATAATTTTTTACTTATTTTTAAGTTTTCCTAACTTACAAAAAAATTAGTAAAAAAATTTATATAGATTGAACATATACTTTTAAATTTTCATTTCAGTTATTTAAAAACTTTTTATATTATTCTCAATTATTTTGACATTTATCTTATTTTCTGTATTTCTTTATTTTTATAAAATATATCGACATTTCCAATTTTTTATATTTTTCACAAATTTTAAATTTTTTTGAAGATCTCCGTATTTTTATATATTTTGAATATTTTTTTTTAGTTTTCCTATATTTTATAATTTTTTGATATTTTTACAATTTTTTCTAAATTTTAAAAATTTTCTAATTTAAAAATTTTAAGGTTTTATTTAAAAATATTATTAGGATATGCCACGTTATTAAAAAAATATTATCTAAAAATATTATCTAAAAGTTTATAAGATTTTTTAAAAAATGAGAAATTAATGAGAGCTAATTGATAAAAAAAAAAAAGAAATTAAGTGAGAACATAATTGATAGTATAATATTATCGTTAGTTGGAGGATCAAATTGAAAAAAATAAATATAAATAAAGACTTAATTGATAGTATAATCATGCTCTTAGTAGTCATTTTAATGGATGAATCTAATTGAAGTCAAGAGCAACTCAATTGATATTATAAGGAATCTAATTGATACACCAAAAAAGTATAATTGATGAAAAAAATCTACTCGAGAACTCAATTGATATAAAATGTATCTCTGAGGGAATTGAATGAGGTAAAAAATCTCTCACAGATTCAAATGAAGTAAATTGCATCTCCCAATGACGAAATTGTTTAGTTGTGGTATAAATAAATAAAAAAGAAGAGTGAATTAATGGCTTCGTCCTCGAGAGATGAATTTTGCATCACTTGGTTCCCTTAGAGATTTTTTTTTACCTCAGTTAACTCTCTCAGAGATGCATTTTACATCAATTGATCCTTAAGTGATTTTTTTACCTCAATTATACCTTTTTAGTGTACCAATTGGGCCCCTTATGACTTTATTTAGGTCCCTCATGACTTCAATTGGGCCCTTCATAGCTTCAATTGGGTCCTTTCATTAAACTGAACACTAACGGCGTGATTCTAGTAACAATTAGGTCCCTCTCTCTATTTATTTCTTTTCAATTCGGTCATCTCATTAATGCATTATTATATTTTCAATTAGTTCTCATCTTAATTTATTTTTTATCAATTAGGTCCCTCATAAATTTTTTTATTTTTTAAATAATTTTTTTGAATAATGTCACATATCCGAATAATATTTTTAAATAAAAAATTTTAAAATAAAAATCTTAAATTTTTTAAATTAAAAAATTTTCAAAAAAAATAGAAAATTAATCAAAAGATTATAAAATATAGGAAAATTAAAAAAAATAAAAATATTCAAAATATATAGAAGAACGAAGAGCTTGAAAATTTTTTTAAATTTATGAAAGAAATAAAAATTTGGAAATTTTTTATATTTTACAAAAATAAAGAAATATAAAAGAATAAGGAAAATTTAAAAATAATGTGGAAAAATATAAAAAATTTCAATAATTTAAATAAAAAATATAAATTAATGTGCAAAATATATAAAATTTTCTTTTTTTAAATTAAGAAAACGTATTAAAAAATTATTAAATTATGAAGGGTATAAAAGCTTAAAAAACCAAAAAACTTACATAAAATAAAAAGAATTAAAAATTTCCAAAATATGAAAATTTTAAAATTATTCATAAAATGAAACATTTATTTGAAATTTATAAAAATTTAAAAAATAGAGAAGATTCTAGCCATCGTGCCCATTGCTTAGGTGATTCGGACACGAAGCATCGAAGATAGGTCTCGATACTTCGATTTACCACCTTGGACCGGCCGTCAATCTGGGAGTGTTATGCGGTGCTTCATTAGAGTATTGTTCCTTGCATCCGAAATAGTTCTCGCCAAAAGTGACTGCGGAAAACCTGGTCCCTATCAGACACAATCGACTCGGGTACCCCATGCAGGCGGACCACCTCTCGTAGGAAGATTGTAGCCACTGTGACTGCTGAGTAAGGATGTCGAAGAGTTATAAAGTGGGCATATTTACTTAGTCGACCCACTACTACCATTATGACTGAATACCCTTCTGAGTGAGGCAATCCTTCGATGAAATCCATTGTCACCTCCTCCCACACCTTGTTGGGTAAGGCCAATGGTTGGAGTAGTCCTCCCGGTGCCATTGCCATGTACTTGTGGCGCTGACAGATGTCACATTCTACCACCATCCGAGCTACGTCATGCTTCATTCCCTCCCAGTATATCTCAGTGGCCAGTCGTTTGTAGGTCTTCAGGCATCCTGAATGTCGCCCAATAGCGCTACCATGGAACTCTTGGAGTAATCGCGATATGAGGGATGATGACTTTGGTAGCACTAGGCGACCCTTGTATAGTAAGCGTTGGCCATCCAAGGTATAGTTAGGGTAGCTCGCGTCTTTAAGGGATTCAAGTGACGAAAAATCTATCCCGTGAGGACAAAATTGCTAATTCACTAAAAAAAAAAGGGCCCACAGCAAAGGAGGGCAACCGAGAATGGGAAGAGAAGGGAACAGAGAGAGGAGAGCTCTGCCGATGCTTCCTTCCAGAGCTCGCATCCCATTTGAGGCGGCCAACCCGCATCCGTCTCTCCTCCGATGAGCTTCCTCTGACATCGACGTGACTAGTTCGTCCAAATCACCCACTAGCCGCACCTCCCGTCACCATCACCATATTCAGTTTGTTGTTGCGCCTCTCCTATCTGACAATGCAGCTCGCTACTCGGTGCATTTCCCGAGTTGTGTCCGCTCCTATCCCTAGTCATTTGCCTTGGTAAGTCAGGTAATGGTTCAATGATTTCTGCCTTGGCTTGGTCCCGTGCGTTTCATATCTTGTAGCTATGTGGTATCGATTATTTTGGGATATCGATGGTATGCTCGGATGACTATGATTGTAAAGATATAATGGATGTGTTTGTCATGTTGATTTGATAGAAGGATTATCTACTAATGCTGGGGTTCAGATGACTGTTATGGTTGAGCTTGTTATGGCGCTAATTATTTGTCATCTCGGAGATTTATGCTCTATTCATATGTCAACCTGTCTGTTATTGAGATACTTCTGTGTTTGTTTAAAAATCTGTTGATCCATCTATTCATTGATTGAGGTAATGATTTTGATTAGTCCCTGTGTTTTCTCTTCACGGTTTATGTGTGTGTTAGTGTATCTAGCATGTTTCAAATGTGGCTCAATAGGGCGTTGCTGTCATCTTCCCCTTTGATTTGAAATGCAGTTCCTCTCATTGAGTCTTGGATGCTGGCTTATTGTTTCTCAGCTCGATTTCCCCATTGTTTTGGATGCTTTGCATCCAAAATGTGGCTGTTTAGACCCTATAGTTGTTGCTAATCATTGCCTGATTTCTCCAATTGTTAATGTCGTTCTTGAGGAGATTAGAGCCTTAGTTTCTTGGTGATTGCAGCTGCCCTTTGCAGGGATTTTTTACTTTGCTTTCGTGGCATTTTGAATTGGAAATGGGCTGCATAGAGTCCATAATTGTTGTAGCACTTTGCTCGATGATTTCTCATGTTTCCAATATCCCTTTTAAGGATATTGGACTTGAGATTTCTAGTAATTGTAGCTACCCTTGCTGGGAGATTTTCCTTTGTTTTTATGATATTTTGATAGGAAAAGGGGTTATATAGTGGCTGAAGTTGCAGCAGTTAGTGTAGCGGCTCCTAGTGTTGTTAAATGGACCGGCCCGTTTGAACCGTGAATCGGCCCGGACCAGTCTCGAACCGTAACCGGCTCGCCCCCTACCGGTTGAGGTCTGGTTAAGGGTTGGGTTGACAAAATAGGCCTGTTGAATAGGAACCGGAACCAGACGGACCCCCCAAAAAAAAGTTGAAAGCCCCCAGCTGAAAGTGACACATGGACCCCACCCTCCCTTCTCCTCAAGCTCAAGTACGCCCCAGCTAAAACACAGTGACAGAGGCAACGGTCACATGACCGTTGATCCTCAACGTTAACTTTTTTTAAAATATTTTTATTTAATTTATATCATATCTAACATACTATAAATACTCAACACATTTATCAATTTAACTCACCCCAATCTTCTACTCTCATATCTCAATTCTACTCTACTCTCTCAAGTCTTTTTCAGGTTTCTCGATCGCGATTGACGAGCACAGTTTTTTATCGAAGTTCGATTCATCCTCGGAGTCATTATCATCAACAACGCAGTTCATCCTCCGAGTTTGCGTCGACAACATCGAATTATTATCTGTTTGCATATTTTTATCCCTTACTCATTTATTTTTACATAATATTTTTATAAATTGTAATCATTTTTAATAGATATGGCAAATAGGTCATTTGTTGGTTCATCTTCCGAGGCTAATGCAAATAATCCATCATTAGTTCCGGAAGTGCCAACACAAACATCAACGAGTGAAACATCATCTCGTAAAAGATATACTGTATGGGAAATGTTTGAATATAATGATACAGAAGAAAAAGCAATATGTAAAGTCTGTAAGAAAGTTTATACACATAAAACTGGTAATGGATTAGGTACATTGTCTAGGCATGCTAGTAAACACCCTCAAGAGGGTCCAAATATTAGGCAAACTCGTCTTGGTGTTGATACTACTATGGGTAATATGACTACACAAAAATATAATACAAATATAGCTAAATCTAAACTTGCAAATTGGATAGTCGATAGGGACATACCATTCATCGAAGTAGAGCAACAATCTTTTAATGAATTTGCAACATATTTACAACCTCAATGGAAAAATGTTTTTAGGCACCAAGATAGGGACGAAGCGATGAGATTATATGGAGAATCAAAAGAAATATTATGTGCGATTTTGGCATCAAGTAATTGTAAATTTGGCTTGACATGTGATAATTGGAAAGCTTTAACTCAAGATCATTATATATGTGTAACATGTCATTGGATTGATACGGATTGGATTTCACAAAAACGTATAATTGGTTTTAAAAGATTTGAATTTCCACATAATGCTGCACATATCACACGTATTATTAATGGTATTTGTCGTGATTTTCAAATTTTAAATAAAGTATTTTGTATTTCTTTTGATAACGCTAGTAATAATACTGCTGCTATTACATCACTTAGACAATCAATGAATCCAATTTTAGATGGAAAATTTTTTCATAACCGTTGTGCATGTCATATTTTAAACTTGTGCATTCAAGATGGAATGAGAAATATTGAGGAAACCGTTTTAAAACCGATTCAGGAAACAATTAATTTTATTAGAACTTCCGGTCCAAGGTACCAAGAATTTAAACAACTTTGCGAAGCAAATGGAGTTAATTTTAGAAAATTTAAAACGGAATGTGTTACAAGATGGAACTCCACTTGTGATATGCTTGCTAGCGTAATTCCTTTTAAACAACAATTGCTTGAATTTGCAAATATGAATAATTTAGAACTCGATTATTTCACTATTGAACAAGTTGAACCATTTGTTGAATTTTTAACTAGTTTTAAAATCGCAACGGAAAAGTTATCGGCGTCTTACTTTCCAACTACGCATCAACTTATTCTGCAACTTGCAAAATTATTAAAAATGATTTCTTGTTATATGGCTAATCCATATTTTCAAAATATATGTGTTGATATGATTGATAAACTTAAAAAATATTATGACCATATTTCATTTCTTTAGTCTATTGCATTTGTATTAGATCCTCGAATCAAAATGTTTGGTTTAGAACGTATGATTAGAACAATTTATAATGTGTTATATGCTTCTGATTCTGGTCATATTATAGATATTGAAATTTCTAACTATTTGAGAGAATTTGATATTGTTATGCAGAGAACATTTACCATTTACAATTCCGAATACTTGGCGACCAGAAGAGCTCAAGTTCAACAGAGTGACGGGTCAACCTCCAATATCCACAACACATCACAGTACTATGAAGACGACCCTTTGTTTGATATGGAAGAATCCGAGTTCAACGCGAGCGAAGATCAGTCTTCATTCAACGAACTGGCATTCTACCTAGCAATGCAACGGCTCAGATACGATCCGGCAGCTTCATTCGATATCCTACATTGGTAGAAGGAGCAATCCGGTTCTTTTCCCGTGCTATCAGTTATGGCTCGGGATTTTCTATGTACACCTGTCTCAACCGTTGCTTCAGAGAGTACATTCAGTTTATCAGCAAGGACACTTGAAGAACGACGGTCAAGATTGGCGCTGACCACATTAGAGATGATAATGTGTTTGCGAGATTGGAATCGAGCAGATCAACGCACTCAGGAAATTATTAATAGTTGGATACATGAAGAAGATGAAGATATTCCTACAACATGATCTTGTAATACTACTTTGTAATTTGATTTATTATACCATTAAAAAAATATAATAAAGAGGCTGGTAGAGGGTCAATGCCTAACCCTCCACCCAATGGGTGGTTTTTAAATTGAAATGTTTATATCTTTTAATTTTATTTAAAAATAAATAATTCAAATTTATTTGAAAGTACTAAAAATCTAACACACCTTAATAAAATTAGTTATATAATATTGAATGTAAAAATGTAAACAAAATATAATTAGTCCAGTTGGTTAAGACTTATGACTTTCAAGTAGGAGACTTGGGTTCGAATCTTACTAATCAAATTTTTAATTTCATTTTAAAATCGTACATAAAATCTTTAAAAAAAATCATAAAAATTTGAAAAAAAAATTCTGCTGGTTCAGCCCGGACTGGACCGTGACCGGCCCACCTATGGGACGGTTCCGGGCCGGTTCACTTGGGCCCGAACCGTCGACCCGGACCGTCAACCCGAACCGGCCCGGACCGTTTGCCTCCCGGGCCGGTTCCAAACCAGCCCAGCCGGTTCACGAACCAGACCTGAACCGGACCGAACCGGCCCGGCTAACAACACTAGCGGCTCCTATCTCAACATTTCTCATAGATTCAAGTGTCGTTCTTGCCGAGAACGGGGCTGTGCATACCTCTATAGTGCAGCAGCGGATCCTATCTTGAGATTTCTCTTTCATTCAAGTGTTATTTTCATTGAGAAAGGGGCTATACAGATCCCAATAGTACATCAATGATAAGAACCACGAACTTTTATTAAATTGAAATGGTGGCTGCTATTCGAGAGGCAGCTAGACTCTCCGATTACAAGAAAGATAGTAGAATCAAAATAACACTCAGACTTCTCATGCCCTCCCTCTTCAGCTCGTGGCCTATAAATACTCGTTAACCCAATAAACAAAATAGGAAACAATTGAAATATACCAAAGATAACATATTGCTATACCAAAAATAACCGATTGCTTAATTCTTGCTCTTTCTCAATCGTTGCCGAACATACGTCTTCCAAATCCCATCATTACTCCCCTCCCAATGAGACACATTGTCCTCAAGGGGAAATTCTGATTGACGTCGTATGGTCTCAAAATCTTCCCACGAGGCGTCGTGGTCGAGCAGACCTGTCCACTGAATGAGCACTTCAGTGCTTTCAGCCTTCCCACAGCGAACTCCCTTGACGTCCTCTGAATGCATGAGTACTTCCATGTCATCAGTTAAGGTGGGAGGAAGTACGTCAGAAGGCTTACAGTCCCCGATGGCTTTCCTTAGTTGTGACACATGGAACACAAGGTGTATTGCTGAGGACGGGTGCAGTCGCAAGCGGCAAGCCACCTCCCCAACTTTGTCGGTGACCTCGCATGGCCCATAGTAATGAGGAGATAATTTCTCATTCTCCCGCTTCCTTAGGGATAGTTGGCG
This sequence comes from Lagerstroemia speciosa, assembly GCA_037672795.1. NCBI lineage: Eukaryota > Viridiplantae > Streptophyta > Magnoliopsida > Myrtales > Lythraceae > Lagerstroemia > Lagerstroemia speciosa. Next base: position 6,374,645 of record CM075308.1, on the reverse strand, counting down.
ATAGGGTCGTAATTTCAAATACACCTGATCCCCTACAGCGAACTGAACGTCCCGTCTGTGGTTATCAGCTTGCCCCTTCATTAGTTGTTGAGCCCTTGGCAGATGTTTCTTGAGCTCTTGCAACGTCTTGTCCCTTTCCTCCAAATACTATTCCACTTACGAGATTGGAGTGGTTTCACGACCATAGTATACCAGGTGGGGTGGGTCACGCTGTAGAGGATCTTAAATGGTGTAGCCTTTGCTGACGTATGGTGCGAAGTGTTATACCAATACACTGCCCATGCTAGCCACCGTGCCCATTGCCTAGGTGATTCGGACACGAAGCATCGAAGATAGGTCTCGATACTTCGATTTACCACCTCGAACTGGCCGTCAGTGTGGGGGTGGTATGCGGTGCTTCGTTTGAGTACTGTTCCTTGCATCTGAAATAGTTCTCGCCAAAAGTGACTGAGGAAAACCCAGTCCCTATCAGACACAATCGACTCAAGTACCCCATGCAGGTGGACCACTTCTTGTAGAAAGATTGTAGCCACTGTGACTGCTGAGTAAGGATGCCGAAGAGGTATAAAGTGGGCATATTTAGTTAGTCGATCCACTACTACCATTATGACTGAATGCCCTTCTAAGCAAGGCAATCCTTCGATGAAATCCATTGTCACCTCCTCCCACACCTTGTTGGGTGAGGCCAATGGTTGGAGTAGTCCTCCCGGTGCCATTGTCATGTACTTGTGGAGCTAACAAATGTCACTTTCTGCAACCATTCGAGCTACATCATGCTTCATTCCCTCCCAGTATATCTCAGTGATCAGTCGTTTGCAGGTCTTCAGGCATCCTGAATGTCCCCCGACAGCGCTGCCATGGAACTCTTGGAGTAATCGCTGTATGAGGGATGACGACTTTGGTAGCATTAGGCGATCCTTGTACAGTAAGCATTGGCCATTCAATGTATAGTTAGGGTAGCTCGTGTCTCCGTGAACTAATGCTGCTCGAATTTTTGACAATGTTGTATCTTCTTCAACCTCACGTATTAAGCACTCCCAATCTAGTAAATAGGGAACTGAGAGTGCTGCTAGCCACGGCTCCTCTGTTCGTTGTGACAAAGCATCCGCTTATTCTCTAGACCTGGGAAGTACTGGATCTCAAAATCGTAACCCAGTAATTTTGTCAACCACCGTTGGTGCTCTTCGATGACCATCCGTTATTCCAATAGGAATTTGAGGCTCCTTTGATTGGTCCTCACAATGAACCGTCGCCCAAGCAAGTATGGCCGCCACTTTTGTATGGCGAAAACTATCGCCATGAGTTCCCATTCATAAACAGATTTGCGTCGTGCTCATCCGGATAGTACCTAGTTGTAATAGGCGATAGGGCATTTATTCTGCATGAGAACTGCCCCGAGGCCATGTCCTGACACATCTGTTTCGATGATGAACAACTGGCTAAAATCTGGAAGAGCCAGGACCGGGGTTGTGGCCATTGCAAGCTTGAGTCGCTCGAAGGGTTTTGTGGCCTTGTCACCCTAGTTGAAGTTGTCCCTTTTTAATTGCTCCGTCAACGGAGCAGCGATGCTGCCGTAACCTTGGACAAATTTCCTGTAGTAACCCGTGAGTCCAAGGAATGCACACAACTCCTTCAGTGTCTTCGGTATGGGCCAGTCGATCATCACCAATATTCTGGAAGGGTCGGCAGACACTCCATCCGTAGAAATCACGTGCCCTAAGTATTCCACTGTGGCTTGTGCAAACAAGCACTTTTTTCAGTTTGCATATAGTTGATGCTGACACAACTTGCCCAATACTTCTTCTAGATGCCTCTCGTGCTCATCCATCGTCCAACTGTAAATTAAAATATCATCGAAGAAAACCAGTGCAAACTTTCTTAGGTAGGGACGGAATACCTCATTCATCAGAGATTGGAAAGTGGCTGGAGCATTGGTTAGGCCAAAAGGCATGACTAAGAACTCATAGTGGCCTTCATGGGTCCGAAATGCGGTCTTGTGCTCATCACCTTCTCGAATACGGATTTGATGGTATCCGGACTTTAAATCAATTTTGGAGAATATAGTGGCTCCATGCAATTCATCCAAGAGCTCATCAATCACCGGTATCGGAAACTTTTCGGGGATAGTAGCCTTGTTGAGGGCTCGGTAGTCGATGCAGAAATGCTAGCTCCCATCTTTCTTTTTTACTAGAAGGATAGGGCTTGAGTAGGGCCGTATGATACCGGATTCTAGCATCTCCTTAACCATCCTCTCGATCTCATCCTTTTGGACTTGCAGGTAGTGGTAGGGGCGGACATTCATGGGAGATACGCCCTCCTTGATCACAATGGCATGCTCGTGGTCCCGTTGTGGGGGAAGACCTCAGGACATTTGGAATACCTCATCATACTGAGCTAGAATCGCTTGAATGTGACCCGAGAATTCTTCCTCCTTGTTTTCCTCTAACTCAGGCCCCAATTTCCTCAATTCAACCCAAATTCCATCCCCTATCCCACTAATGGTCTTCATCATGGTCTTCAAAGACAATTGTACCTGACATAGCCCAGGATCACCTTCTAGTGTGACTCTTCGGCCTTCCTCCTCAAATTCCATCCTTAGCAATTTCCAGTTGATCTGTCTCTCCCAACTTGCGCAACCATTGCATTCCTAGGATGACATCAGTGCTCTCGAGTTCACGAGGAAGGAAATCTTCAATCACATGCACACCCTGCAGTATCAAAAGTAACCTGCGGCATAAGCCTCGGCTTCATTCAACTAGCCCAGTTCCCAACACCACTCCAAATCCTCCAATATCCATCACCGAAAGGTTAAGCTCCTTTACAAGAATGCTAGAGATGAAGTTGTGAGTGGCCCCACTGTTGATCAACACCACCACCTTGCGTTCCCCAAGGCGTCCCCTGATCTTCATGGAGTGGTTCGGTGTCAACCTAACCACCGAGTTAAGGGAAACTTCAACCATGTGTAGGTGAGGGTGCTCTGGTTCCTTATCTTCCTCCTCTTCTTCGTCGTTGCAGACAGTTAGGACCTGTAAAGTGCAATCCTTACACCGGTGTCCTGGAAAGTACTTTTCATCACATTGAAAGCACAACCCTTTGGCCCGTTTACTTATAATTTCTGACTCTGTTAGGCACTTAAAGTTGGTGCCAGATTTCCCTCTGTTGCTTCGATCCTTCACAGACTCCTTCAGAATTCCAACTGTGAGGGTTCTTGGGGTCCCATCGGTGTGCTACCAACATTGTTTCGAGAAGAGTTGCCCGTGCTGTAACTCTTGCTCACTTTCACAAATGCCGTTTGATCCTCAATCAGCTGGGCTAACTCCATGGCTTTGATTAGCCCCCTCGGTCTCAAGGTCCATAGTGTGCCTCGTATCTCGGGTTTAAGCTCCTTCATAAAGTTGCTCTCCAACACAGATTTCGGGAGTCCTCTTAGTCGCCCGGACATCAATTAGAACTTCTCCCGATACTCCATCACAGTCCCTTCTTGGATTAATGCAAGGAATTGTTTCTGTAAGTTGCCCTCCTGGTTCGAGCGAAATCGTTCCATCAGGCGATACTTGAACTCAACCCATGAGCGAACCGGATGGCGTTGCTCCCCCCATTGGTACCAAGCGAGCGCCTTTCCTTCTAAGCATAATGCAGCAGCCATTAATTTCTCTTTCTCCATAAGACCATTAATTGCAAAATATCGTTCAACCCGATACACCCATCCGTGAGCATCTTCACCTTCGAAAATGGGCATTTTCAATTTCCGAACCTGTGAATCGCCTCTCAGTTGGCCCGGACCCCTCCCTCCATGTGCAGCCCATGGTTGAACCATGCTCAGGTCTCCGTCGTCCTCTTCCATCACTGTTGGACAGCTCACAGCTCCTCTATTCCGGTCGAAGGAGATTTGGCTCTGTCTAGCACCGAAAAGGGCCTCTTTTCCCCTTCCTGCGTGCCAGGCAATTCTGTCAGCCTTCAGCCTAGGCATGGGTCCTCTTTCTCTACTATGGGCCTCCCAAAAGCCCACCTCTTCATGGCCCAACAGCCCGATGCTGCACCAGCTACTGCTCTGGCCCTTAGGTTGCACTCCTAGGCCTTCATGCATCTGACCCAGCCCATAACCCCCTGGCTCTTTTAGCCCAGCAACATGGCTCAGCTCCCTTGATGCCCTCTAGTTCTTGCCGCTGGAACCTCCCGCTTCCATCCTCGCCATTCCTCCTCCGCTTACTGGGATTCCTACCACTAGCAGCCCTCCCGCTGCAAGTCTCCCCACTTTGTCTCCTCCGATCACATCTCGATCGTCCGATCCCAGCACTCGAGGCCTCCCAGTCTCCCGGCCTTCCTCGAGAACCATATGATTCTAGACTAGAATAGAAGCCTTTGCCCTCTATCAGCATTATTGCATCTGGTCGTTACCCGCTTTTTCCACTTAATTTTGGTGTCATTCTAGTTTAGAATAGGAGCCTTTTCCATCTATTATAGTAGCTTGCCATTTCTCACTTTTCTTCAATTGAGTTTAGTGTCACTCTAGTTTAGGATAGGAGTTATTCATTCCTTATTGTAGCTGCAGTGATTTGATACTGGTTTGACGCCCGGTTCATGTCTTTCATAAGCTCTTAGGCTCGAATTTCAAACTTGTCAAATGTTGAAACATCCAGGTCTATAGTGTTGATTTTTAATGGTTTTAGCCTCTAAACTTCAAGTTTCATGGCTGTTGAGTGCTGATGCATTTTTGGTTTGTACGAGGCATGATTCTCCTCATTTTGTTGGCCCTTAGCATCGAGCTTTAGACTAGCAAAGTGCTGTTATGTGCTGGTTTGTTTGAGACATATTTCTCTTTGTCCTTTAGCTTTAGTGTTAGATTATAGGTTTGTGGAATGGGGCTGCATTTTTAGTTCATTGAAACATGTTTTTCTCTGTTCTTTAGACTCTAATCCCTAGTCATAGGTTAGTTAGTCATTGCTGCACTCTTGTTTGATTAAGGCTCATATTTGTATTCTGCTAGCATTTAGTTCGAGTCTTGGCACGACAAATTTTATGGTTGAAGCATTTCTAGTTAATCAAGCTTGTAGTTCACATTCTTTAACATTGAGTTAGCCGTTAGTTCTATGGTAGAATTTTGTGATTGATTGACTAATATTCATAGTTTTAAAAATCAAATCGGACCGGAAACCAGTTAAGGTACCGGTTCCAAGTTCAATTAGTCGAACCGGATTTATTTAAAAAATAATAAATATTTAAAGTACATGTAATAACCTAAAATACACAATCATTAACAATTTAATATCTTATGGGTTCAACCCCAGTTCCTGCCTAGTGAATGTGCAAACTGAGTTAACTATGCAATCGACTGGGCCAATAGCCAGTTCCAGGTTCAAACGGTTGGATCGACCGGTCTGGTCCAATTTTTAAAACTATGCTAATATTTGACTTGATTACATGTTCTATGATCCAGGTGGGGTTTGGGGAAAATCACTGTATTTGAGTGCATGATCATAATGGGATGGGTAGAGTGAGGTAGAGAGCTGATGAATACTTGTAATGTGAAAAAAGTGGAACCTTTACATTCATGCACATAGATGAGGACCGGTGGTATCATGATTAGGGCACGTAAACTCGACTATTGATCTTAGACCTACGATTTGACGTCGACCGGGGAAACAATTAAATGAATTAAAACGTGCAAGCAAGTAAACAATCTAGACATAGGTATGGGTATCGATTTCGGGTGTGTCAATTAGCTTGCGAGCCTTTCGAACATAACAAGACCCCTTAATTCGAACTCTAGTTCAAGATAAACAAATAATTACCTAGGTGGCTAGTATTATGCTCCTTTAGGTTTTTGATCGCCCTTAGAACCAATCCTTAAATGATTAGTGGCGGCTGCGAAAGCCCAAACACGATTAAAGTCCCAAGTTAGGCATCATGCGCGCTTATAGCCCCTATGGCTATCCCAAGTCGGAAATTTTCAAGCCCGATAGACCATTAGGGGATTGTAATTGAACAAGTATGCTCTTAGTGTTTCAGCATTCAACTTTATAAATTTAACATTTTTTTGTCTTTGATAGAACTTTCGGTGTTTTATTGAATGGAAATTGCTGTGGCTACTACTCGAGGGGCAGCCGAACTCTCCCACAATAAAAATACAAATAAAGAAATCACTCACAAATTCTTCTCCGCCTTCTATGACCAATTGCTCTCAAATAAATACACAAAATCCTACGATGACAAAGGAAACTAAGACCACAATCTAGGAAGGTGTAATTGCTTCCCTTAAATGACAGTATTTGCCTCTAGGATGCCTCAGACAACTGCGGAAATACATCTTCAAGGGCTTATCATTACTCCCCTTCCAATGAGACACCTTGCCCTCAAGGTGGAACTCCGGGAATTGGCGTCAAAGAATGTCATATTCCTCCCATGTTGAATCGCGGTCTGGTAGACCCTTCCACTGGATCAAAACTTCTTTCTTCCCAACTGCCCCTTAGCGTACTCCCTCCACTGAAATTGGTTCCATAATAACCTCCATGTCTTTGGTCAATGTCGGAGGCAACTCTGGTGTACGAGTGTAGTCTCCGAAAGCTCGTCTCAACTGAGATACATGAAAAACTGGATGGATTGCAGAAGAAGAAGGTAATCGTAGACGATAAGCAACTTCCCCCATCCTCTCCTCAACCTCATAAGGTCCAAAATATTGGTGGGATAGCTTCTCATTCCGTCGGTGTGCCACCGAACGCTGATGATACGGTCACAACTTCAAGTACACGCGATCCCCCACCACAAACTGTACATCTCCCCAATGGCTATCAGCCTGCCTCTTCATAATCTGCTAAGCAAGAAGGAGATGCTGCTTGAGCTCTTCCAACATCCGATCTCTCTCCTCCATATACTGCTCCACCTGGGACATTGGAGTGGTGCGGTGGCCATAATGTACCAGGTGCGGAGGGTCCCTCTCATACAGAATCTTGAACGGGGTAGTCTAAGAAGCAGCATGATACGAGGTGTTATACCAGTACTCTACCATACTAGCCACTCGGCCCACTACTTAGGCATGTTTGACACGAAACATCTCAAATAGGTCTCTATACTTCGATTGACAGCCTCGGTCTGCCCATCTATCTGTGGGTGGTAAGCAGTGCTTCTCTTCAAAATGGTCCCCTGCATCTTGAATAACTCCTGCCAGAATTTACTCAAGAAAATGCGGTCACGATCAAATATAATTGACTCAAGAATTCCATGTAACCTGACCACTTCTCGGATAAAAACCATTGCTATAGACACTACAGTGTAAGGGTGTCGCAAGGGAGCGAAGTGAGCGTATTTGCTTAATCGGTCAACGACTACTAGAACCACTGTGTACCCATCCAATCGAGGCAATCCCTCGAAGAAGTCCATTGTCACCTCCTCCCAAACCTTATTGGGTAGAGTGAGTGGCTACAATAGCCCTGCGGGTGCCATGGCTTCGTATTTATGACGTTGACGCACGTCACACTGTGCTACCATTCCCTTCACATCCTTCTTCATTCCCGTCCAATACAACTCATCTGCTAATCATCGATATGTCTTCAAGTATCCTGAGTGCCCTCCTATGGCACTCCCATGGAACTCTTGCAGTAATTTCGGAATGAGGGAAGATGTTCGGGGTAAAACGAGGCGTCCATGGTACAATAATCACTACCCATCCAAGGTGTATCTTGGGTAAGAAGTACCTCCTTGCTGGAGAGCCAAATGAATTCGCTCTAACCCTTCGTCAGCATTGATTTCCTGCATTAGTAAATCCCAATCTATTATGCAAGGAATCGACAGGGCAGTGAGCTTATGGGTTCGACGGGATAGTGCGTCAGCTGCCTTGTTCTCTTTTCCAGGCCTGTATTGAATTTCTAAGTCATAGCCCAATAGTTTAGTAAGCCAGCGCTGGTGCTCCTCTGTTACCAACCTCTGTTCCAGTAGAAATTTGAGACTACATTGGTCAGTGCGCACAATGAATCGTCGTCCCAGCAAATAGGGTCTCCATTTTTGAATTGCTAGAACGATGGCCATCAATTCGCGTTCATACACTAACTTCAGTCGGGCTCTAGCAGACACACCTGACTAAAGTAAGCCACGGGATGTTGATTTTGCATAAGAACCGCCCCAAGCCCATGACCTGAAGCATCCAACTCCACCACAAAAGTTTGGCCAAAGTCAGGCAATGCCAGCAGTGGAACATTGGTCATCGCCTTCTTTAAACTCACGAACGATTGCTCTGCCTCTAATCCCCAACAAAAGTGATCCTTCTTCAGGAGCTCTGTTAGGGGCCTGGCGATGGTGCTATAGCCATTCACGAATTTTCAATAATACTCGGTAAGGACCAAGAAGCCCCGTAGCTCCGTTATTGTGGTGGGACTAGGCCATTCCTGCATTGCTAAAATCTTGGTCGGGTCTGCTGATACTCCTCAGCCTATACTACATGACCCAAGTACTCCACCTTCATTTGGGCAAATAAACATTTCTTTCATGTTGGCATATAATTGGTGGTGCTGCAAGTCACTTAAAACAACTTCCAAGTGCCTTTTGTGATCTTCCATAGTAAGGCTGTATATCAAAATATCATCAAAGAACGCAGAACGAACTTTCGTAAGTAGGGTCAGAATACCTTATTCATTAGGGATTGGAAAGTGGCCGGGCATTTCGACCTGACCAGAAATTCATAGTGGCCTTCATGAGTTTGGAAGGCTGTCTTATGCACATCTTCTGATCGTACACGAATTTGGTGATAGCTAGACTTGAGGTCAATCTTGGAGAAGACCTTTGCTCCATGCAGTTCGTCGAGGAGCTCGTCGATCACTGGAATGGGAAACTTATTAAGTACCGTCACCTTGTTCAAACTTCAGTAGTCCACGCAAAACCTCCAACTTCCGTCCTTTTTCTTCACTAACAAAACAGGGCTTGAAAAAGGACTCGAGCTGGGTTGTATAATCCCTACCTCAAGCATTGAACCAAGCGCTCGATCTCGTCCTTCTGTATTTGAGGGTATCTGTAAGGTTGGACATTTACGGGGGATGTTCCTTCTTTCAGTATGATAGAATGCTCATGGCCTCTGTGCACTGGTAACCCCTTAGGCATTTGGAACACAGACTCATACTTTTCTAGAGCTCCTCAATTGGCCTCGCATAGGTTGTCGGTGTTGGCCGTCCATGCTCTTCTAGGCTACTCAGCTCTACCAAGAACCCATATTCCATTTCCTTGGACTACCTTTAACAAAGTTTTCAAGGATACTGATGTTCGGCATAAGCCTGGATCTCCTTCTATGGCCACTCAATACCTGTTGACCTCAAACTCCATTCTCAGCAGCTTCCAGTTTACCTTCATCTCTCGTAGGGTCTATAGCCATTGGATCCCTAGGATAATATCTGTGATGCCCAGGTTGAGGGGAAGGAAACCCTCCAATACCTGGACTTCTGGGAATGCAATCAATACCCCTCGACATACCCCATGACTCTTCTCGATACGCCATGTCCCCATCACTACTCCAAAGCTCTCGATGTCTGAGACTGGAAGGCCTAATTCTTGCACCACATGGTTTGAAATGAAGTTATGGGTTGCCCCACTGTCGATCAATACTATTACCTCCCTTTTTCCAATTTGCCCCTTAATTTTCATGGTGCGGTTGGGTGTGAACCCCACTACTGAGTTCAATGATACTTCTGCAATGTCTAGGTGCAGGTGTTCCTCCTCCTCCATTGCTGCTTGATCCTCACTCTCTCCTCCTACCTCCTCCTCATCGCATACAGTGAGTACTTGTAAGGTACGATCCTTGCAACGGTGGCCGAGGGAGAACTTCTCATCACAGCAGAAACACAAACCCTTCTTCTTTTTGTCCAATATTTCAGATTTTGTGAGGCGTTTAAATGTCACTCTCAGTGATTTTCCTGGTTCCTTGGTTGTATCCTTCTGAATTCCCAGTAATGTCATTTTCGAGCCTCCCATTAAAGAGCTCCCCGTGTTACTACAACCTGAGTTGCCGAATCCAGAAGTCCGATTAACCCTCCCACTCGTAAGTTAGTCCTTAATTAGTTGGGCGAGTCTCATGGCCTCGTTGAGTCCTCTGGGTTCTAGAGGTCGTAATGCTGCATAGATGTCGAGTTTGAGTCCCTTCATGAAATTACTCTCAAGTACCATCTCAGATATTCCCCAAAGTTGGCCCGACAATAATTCAAATTTCTCTCACTATTCCAACACCGTTCCTTCCTATGTTAGAGCTAGGAACTGCTCGTACACATCTCCCTCCTTGTTGGGTTGGAATTGCTCCAGTAGTTGCTCCTTAAATTCCGCCCATGATTACATTGGTTGTCGTCGCTCACTCCATTGGTACCATTCAAGCGCCTTCCCTTCCAGGCATAACGTTGCTGACATCAACTTTTCTTTTTCTGACAACCCGTTAACCGCAAAGTATCTTTCAATGTGGTAAATCCATCCGTACACACACACTCCTTCGAAAATGGGCATCTTCAATTTTCTAGTGCATGTATCTACTCCAAATTAAGCATGTGTTGTCCCGCCTCGTGCCACTAAGGACCTTGCTCGACTCGGCTCGCCTCCTTCCTCCACCAAACCCCAGATTTCATTCCCATTTCCTCCATTTAGGCTTGTCTCAGCTGCATTTCCTTGCAAGCCTATGTTTTGTGGCATTCCTGGGCTGATTTGCATAGGCCCGCTCCAATTTGGGGTAATCTGGGCTTGTCCAAGGCCCAATTGGGCCTGCCAGGCCCCTCCTCTCCTTGCTTCAGCTCGCTGCTGATTAGGGCCCAGGGGGCTCATGCGCCAGCCCAAGGTCAGTTGGGCCTTGGCCACTCCAGATTGGGCCCGGGTGGGTCGACCCAAAGGCCTTTGACCCTGCCCCAAGCCCTAATCCCTCCAGTGCAGCTGCCGCTCCTGGCTAAGCTTCGTGCCTGAGTGTCAGTCGGCCCGCTCCTCCAATTGCCTCCCTTAGCACGCCTCCTCCGGCCACATCTCCGACCGGAATGCCCAGCACCGGCGCCGCCGCCTTTGCTTCTCCGTCCACCCCCGAAAAGGTTGCGACGGTTCTTCCCGTAGCCCGCGCCCTTCTCGAATCTGCAGCAGCGTCTCCCGAGCCCTCCACCTCGCTAGCATTGGGGTCGTCCCCCTCTGCTGAGGATTCCCCGGTCGATCCACCCTTCGTCCTCAAGAGGATCGCTTGAGGGTTCAGTTGCAACTCCAGCAATTTACTCAACGTGGCCTCCATCGATGCGAACTGTTGCTGCTGTTGTTGCTTGAGATCATCCACGGTTGTCCGAAGCTGGGCTACCTCGGCTTCGAACTTCTCCTCCAGAGCTTCCACTTTCTTCGCAGCCATCGATCAGGTTCGTCGGCTCTGATACCAATTTGATAGAACCTTCGGTGTTTTATTGAATGGAAATTGCTGTGGCTGCTATTGGAGAGGCAGCCGAACTCTCCCACAATAAAAATCCGAATAAAGAAATCACTCCCACAATAATTACACAAAATCCTACAAAGAAACTAAGACCACAATTTAGGAAGGTATAATTGCTTCCCTTAAATGACATTATTTGCCTTTAGGATGCCTCAGACGACGGCGGAAATACATCTTCAAGGGCTTATAAGTCTCTTCCGGTCCTAATTTTGTTAGGTGAAGGTTGGTTTGCCCTCACTTGTATGAGTTATGGAGACAACTCCTCAGGATAATAGGAAACTCGCATTGGATGCGCTAGAGCGGAGATTTGCAGTTGCCAAAGCTGAACTCCTTCAGCAGCAGAGGAATAAAGAACTTGGACATAACAGGGAAAGTGGAAAAGAAGGCATTGTTTCTTTTGAGAATCTGCTTGATGCTCGAGGGGTTGAGTCCTCCAGTGCTTCAGCAAGGAAAGGTGTAGTTGTGATGCTTGCTCATTCTCGCATAGATCTTGATATTTACCTTGGATTTGCTTTCCTATGGTGTTGAAAAGCTTTTTCTGAAGCAAAAATGTTGCTTGGATGGAAAATATCATCCCTAGAAAGCTTTTATGTGGTGAAATGCTTGCCTAAGTGTTCACAAATTAAGACAGGTGTCTAAGACCTGTTTGACTTTTGTATAAGTTTTTATATTATAGTGGATCATAAATTTTCTAATGGTCTATGACTAAGCTTCTATTGTAGACCAATCAATAATGCTGCATCTGTAGTCCTTGTAATGTGCACCTTTGCTTGTCTCACGATTACCGTTTAACCTATGACCCATACACAGTTTTCTGTCTTGATTGCTTTTCGTTCAATGTATATATAATCTCCCGTGTTGTAAGCCTGCACAACGTTTAGTACAAGACCTGCTTCAGATGTATCATGTATATAACTATGTACTCTTTCCATTCACAATGGTCAGTCCCTTGTAACTTAAAGCCAGAAGGATTTTTTCAATGAATGACAAAAGCCTCATCTGAGTTATGCTCGATAGTTTCCAAGTTTTCTCAGTATAAGGTAAAAGGTGTTCTGTACTAGTGGGGTCGATGGTGATGAGAAAAGCTTATGTTAGAAGATTGCAATAGCCATGTGAGAATATGAATGATCCATTCTTCCTGCCAGGTGTTCCATCTGACACGCGTGTTGGCATTATTCATGTATATATATATGCTCTGTTGAGGAGCAACTCTCACAGAAGTTGAATTGTTTAGGAAATAATTTTAATGCTGAATGATCTTTTCTTCAATTTCTGATATCTCTCTCGGCTTGTACTTGGTGTTTTGTGGTTTGCATCTTCTTTGGGCTGGCAAATATTATAGCCTTTGTCACATATCTTACATTCTATGGATATGCTAAAATATTTTTGTTCAGATGTACAAGTAGTCGATCCAACTTACGCAGCGCTTTCTCAACCTATACATGGGAATCTGCTGGCAGCACCAACAGAGGTGGTTCCTGCACAGTACAAAACTCATGAGTGTCATAATTTTTTTTGTTTATCCTGTATCCCTTTTCTTTGTAGGTTGCAATTTGCTGTCTTTTTGAATGTTGAGACGGTTATTCAATTTGAAATCTAAAGGTGATCTGCACTGAATTTACTTACATTAGGGCTTTCATTATTTCTTAGATCTCCAATAAGAAGGGTTCCAGAGTTGATAAGCTTGTGCATGAACTTCTCCAAAAAGGTGATTCGGCCCAAAAGTACATGCAGGGCTCTAGAAGCATGAAAGTTGATCCCGTGATTCTTTTGGATAATTATGTAAGAGGACGGAGTGGGTTTGTGGGGTCTCGCACTAGAGCTTTGCGGGCCCACTCAAAGCGATCTAAAATGCACATGTCCATGAAGAAACATAAGAAGTGTGGATCCCTTGACTTCTCTCAGGATCATCATCAGTAAGTTTAACGTTCCTGACTCTGAATTAAATGGGTCTTTGCATATTTGTTCTATCTTCGAGAGGAGAGACTAATAGTTTTGCATTTTATTGCATAGTCAGACAAGTACTGGTGTACGGTCAGAGTTTCTTTACAACTTTACTCCTCTGTCTATCTATCTATCCTTTTTAAAGTAATTCTACTGTAAGCGCCACACTGCAATGCAGGCGCATCATCTCGAATGAGAAAATTTATTAGAATATATTATGGTCTATCAGGTTCAATGCATAGTACACATCCTATACTTAAATTAAACAAGTTAGCAAGTAACATTTGTTGCGCTTGCGCTGAAATCAAAATGGTTATGATGGAGATTGGTGTCACCAATGTGAGATTTTCATGCACGATTTGCTCAATGCATTGTTTTTTCTAAAATTTTGGTTGCCCTCTATTTTTTTCTAAGTGATTAATATAAATAGTGGATCGCCAAAAGTAAATATCATTTATGATTGACAATTTTGTGCTATTTTGCCTTTGTACTGGTGAAAGATAGAAAAAAAAATATTGGAGTCGGTGGCTTGCATTCAGGTGTACTAATCACTTACCAATATTTTCTGAAATCCGAATTGTCCAATCTTTTGGGTAATACTATATCTAACTAATGCCTAACTAAAAATGTACATTGAATCTTGTAGTATGAGTTAGTCATATTTACTAAATCAGGATTTCAACTTTTTCAATTGTTTTACAATTTTGATGTTGTAACTTCGAAACTTTCTATATGTTGTGCTGAAATAAGACACAAATATACCCAAGAAGACACTTTGGATGCAGAAAAGTTTTTTCCCTTTTTTTTTTCCACAAAGACATATCTGATTAATGGCAAGTTAGATAGTTAAAAGAAGTCACATCAAATCTAAAATGAGAAATGTAGAAGAGAACAATATCAAAAAGTCAAAAGAAAAACAGAAGGATAGGTTTTTTTTTCTTGCATGTACCTTTGTAGGCTATGCATTTTGAAGGAAGTAGGTATTTCGTTGCTGCTTCCCTAGGAGATTTCATTGAAATTGTAGTTTATAAGTAAAAGTGGCTACAATTTGATCTTGCAAAAATTATTTCCTTAGTACTTCACATGGAGAATTCCTTGGAAATATACTTTGGTTTATGTTAAAAAAATGTTTACAATTTGACATGGCACAAAGCATTGGTTGACAATTAGTTGCAGTGTGTGTTGTTAATGTCTTTGCTCTTCATTTAGTTTGACTTGTTCTCGACTTAGAATATCCCATGCGTTTGCAAAATAAAGACACAAAGTCCCTTTGATCTTTGAAAAATCTGCTAGCTTGAAATTGCATTTAATAGAGATTGTTGAAATTCTCTCCAATATTTGTACAACTTATTTTTTGGCAAATTGACCGTGGCCAGTATCTAAAGGGTTTTGAGGTTTTCCATTTCCTCAGTTTAAATTTAGTTTCGCAATTTGCACACTATCTTGAAATTCGATCTGTAACTCGTGTTTGTATCTGGTTACAGGTTTCATCTCTTTGTGCCTATGCATGAAATGTGGAAAAAGTATATGATGGAACTCATGCAAGCCAGTGGGTAAGATGTTTTTTTTTTCACATTTTCATTTAGGTTGTACTAATCATGTGGTCCCTTATATATTTTCATGTAATGACAATAATATATCTTCATGTTTCATAATATTCTGGTGTTAATTTGTTTGTAGAAAGAATCAGCTAGCTCAGAGTATTCTCAGTGCAGATTTACATGGAGCTATCATGCAAGGTAACTTTTGCATCCGTATTTGTTTTCTTGTTTATCTCGGGAATCTTAAGAGGTTTTGATGTGCCTTTATTTCTATTAGATGTTATCTGAATTCTTAGCATTGTCATGTTTACTTTACTACTCAAATTGTACAAAATGTGGTGGGACATGCATGTTTTCCACTTTATTGCTTGGTCTACATGTAGTAAAATGAGAAAGAATCTACTTTGGCTATCTGCAAGAAAATGACAGTTTAGACTAATATTTTCCTGCTTGAGAAACATTTTAACCTACTCTCAACCTTTCATGCAAATCCTTGAGTATTTGGTTTGGTATTAGTACTCAAACTCAAATGAAAAGAAACATCATGCTGATACGAAAGCCTGTCATGGGAAAATGGAATTTCAATTTGATTAAATTGATAGATTTCGTAATTGCATTGATTGAGTTGAACAATTGGTTTGCTCTTCACAAGGTCTTCTACCTTGGCTTTCCTTCTCTGATAAGAGTTTAACTATTTATTGACCTTTTTGTTTCCTTACAACTGTTCTGATTTTTCTTTGTTGATCTGGCAGTTGCTGATTCTAAGGTTACTTCTTTTATCGGTGCAAATGGTTTTATGATCCGTGAAACTGCCGGAACATTTGGAATAATTACAAGAGACAATGAGTTTCGGGGTAAGCTCAACATTTTGAGATCTATCTTCTCTTGCAGCTATTCATTATTGGCATAGAAACCATCGAGGATTGGGCTTCTAAACTCTAGCAATCATATAGCATAAATATTGTTCAGAGTAATATTAAGAATTGAATTCTTGAATTGCTGGAAATCCATGCCCGAAGGATCACAAATCATATTATTGAGGTCCCCATGCTGTTAAACTTGATATTCTCATAGCACCTTTTTCTTCCTGAGATGTCGGTTTCTGTTCTACTTTTTGTGATTTTTCCATGCTTTTACCGCTGATGGTTTTTGGCATCCCTCAGTTTTTGCATCACTTTGTTTATTTTCTTTGGAGTTCATATTCGTTGACTAGCTCGAGGTCCTTGGGTTTGCTGATCACTCATCTTACTTGAACCACAGCTGTGCCAAAGAAGGGTTCCGTCTTCAGATTACGAGTCAATTGCTGGAAAATCACACTGTACGGGGAGAAACTTATTGGAAGAGACCTGGGCTTGTGACAGCGATGTCCTTATGGCTGCTGTGCCCGTGACGGCTCAGTCATAAGCTCTTCCATGCAATTCATTTGCAGCAGTAGGTATTAGCTTCGGTCCCCTTAATCTGGTAAAGGAAGTCTCATAGTGTGACGCACAACTATGTTTATGCATTCTTGGCTTCATTCTCATCATGGACGACTGAAATTTAAGAAAGAGAGGTGAAGGCGGTATAGCTAGTCCCATTTGATTTTACATTGCCTTACATGCAAGGTTGTCAAAAGCGTAAAGTATACTCGAGGCGCAAAGGGTCCCATATCGCTTGAGGCACAAAGCGCAAAAAAAGCGCTCGCTTCAGTGAAGCGAGACGCATCTTATAAGGGAAATATATCTATTATTCTCATCCAATAAACTAGCAATATGAAACTAAGAGTTCATAATCTATGATCCATTGAGCAAATAAACTAGCTATTCAAGGAGGAAAATAGCTACATGAGTTCGTAATCAATCAGATAAACTAGCAATTCAAAGCCATGCATCAACAAAATAAAATTGGTGTTGAGGCACTTCCACTTCGAGCCTTCATATCACAATTTAAACAATTGAAATGAAAATAAAAAAAATAAAAGAAGCCTAATTTAAATATTACAAGGAGTCAGCAGCAAATTCGTGTGAGCTGAGACAGACTAGAGCAGAAGCAGAGCAGAACAGAAAAGTCTGAGCCACAAGAACAGAAGACCAGTAGGAGCCAAAAGCAGAAGCAAAGTAGTAGGAGCCAGAACTATAGAAGAATATTCGGAGCTAGAAGCATAAGCAGAACAGACCTGATACAAATCACTGACCAGGGGAAGATGAGGAGGAGATAGCAGATTCCAGACTCATAGCCGAGCAAAAGCAAAAACCGAGCAGAAGCGGAGCAGCGTCAGTGGAAATAGAACAGGAGAATTAACGAAGAAGACTCGGGGAGAAGGAAGCCCTAATTCAATGTTCTAATTTTTTACTGGTAATAAGTGGGTGGGCTCACTGTTGGCCCGGCCTATTAATGTAAAAGTGAGCTCAGATGAAGCTGAAATAGAAAATGACAAAAGCAATAAGGCGAGCGCTTTTTGCCCCAAGAAAAAGCGTCGGAAATGCACGCTTTAGGTGCACTTCAATGAAGGCACTGCGCTTTGCCTTTGTTGAAGCGCTAGGTGCTCCTAGCGCTGCACTTCGTGCACTTAAGTGAGAGCGTTCGCTTTTAACAACACTAATTACATGAACAGATAATATAGATGCCAGTGCAACAATCACACATATATATATCTGTGTGGGTGTATATATATATATATATATTATGCTCGGAAGTTAGTTGCTGGAGGATTGAAAATGTCTTATGAACTGTCTTATCATCCCACGTGGTGATTGAACATAATAATCCTGGAGGAAAAAGTGAAGATCAACTCCGCGTGCATTAGATTGCTATGAAATTGCTCCGAGCGATCTACTTGTTATTTGTCTGACTTTCATTTGCTCAAAAAATATAGGCTCCGACTAGCACTTGGAAGCAGAATTGGCGGTGACGACTGCCCTCGAGTCATCGTGGAAATGGAGGAGAGTGCTCAAAGTTCAATATGATGATACGATTCATCTACTTAGGATGTGACACTGGATGCAATAGGTGCAAGGATAAGAGCTGCTATTTGTTAATATAGAATATGGGAGATGCAGACACGGCAGGTTGAGAACTTTCGCGCATGATTTGAGGATTCATAGAACTGTGTGAACCAACAAGCCCCCCACTTTGTGTGGTATTTTTGGTGAACAGAACAGTAACTACCGATTTATGATAGTGCATATTGGGTTCGAGTTGTTCATAAAAGAGTTCGTGGTTTGGATACCAAGATGTTGGTGCTACTATTGATGAAACCATGCCCGGCCTGGCTCAGTGCAGGAGGCATTAGACCATCCCTTCTTCAGCACGAGCATTATGTCATAGCTGAGGATCTAATGTGCTGCTCTCCCTTTATTTCCTTCTAAACAACTCCTGACGTGATCCACCCCTATCTCCATACTCCAAAAGAAAAACCTTTTTCCGTTCTCACAATTGAATTCAAAGTAGCAGGATATAGAGCTTTACAGCGGACACCCACATGGCTTTGCTAACAACACATACATAGCTTAAGACTAATATCTATCCAACTTGATTCAAGACAATATTGTTTGTGCATACGAAGGTTGTCAAAAGCATAAAGCGCACCTGAGATGCAAAGGGTCTCATATCACTTGAAGCACAAAGCGTAAAAAAAAGTGCTCGCTTCAATGAAGTGATGCGCATCTTATAAAGGAAATATATCTACTATTCTCATCTAATAAACTAGCAATGTAAAACTACCAGCTCATAACCCACGCTAGCGGGTCCTAGCACTGCGCTTCATGCACTTCAGCAAGCACTTAGTCGCTTTTGACAATCCTAGTGCATACACAAGTGAGGGCTCTCGAAGAAGAAGAAAGAAAAGAACTTAAGATATGTATGCCATAGCTTAAAGATTAGAGTGCAGAGACATGCAAACAAGAGAGTTCATAAGATACTTTGACATTGGAGCGCACCATTGAATAAGGCAAAAGGTAGGAGGAGATCACATCCTTGGATTCCAAATCATTCGCTAAGCTTGCTTTGGTAGCAACTGCTAATGGGTCAATCCCAAAACCGCTGGAACATAATGGAACAATTTAACCAAACCGAATCACCAGACATGCAGGTGCCAGACAGCTAAAGATTGGCAGGGAGAACTCTGACTAGCTTGTGGAAACTATTGTCAAAAGCAAGCTTTTCGATAAGGGTAAGGGGAATGATTGGGGGATCATTAACGAGGGGAGATGGATAATTTAACAAAATATGAATTTATATTTTATAATATCCATTCTCTTCCTCACCAAGTTTGGAGGGAGGAAAAAAGTTAAAAAAGAGTTTTCCTTTCATATCTCTGAGCTGAAACCTAATCCAAGCACGGGCACTACAACAGCCAGTTCAGCAAATTCCATGCGGGACTGTCACTAGATTTGTCATTTGCCGAGTCACTTAAACAGTACAAAGTGGTCTTCAACTTGGAAACGTTTTGCTTGACAAAAGCTTGCGTCTGTTAATTGCTCAGAAACTCCTGCTGGGGCCTCTTCTCTTTCATGTGGCCTCGTAGTGGTCAGGAATAGAAGCAACAGCTTTTGTGATACTCCATTATCACTACCTCCGCTTGTACCTAGAGGAGAGCATAGAACAGTGAAAAAAGAAAGAAGGAAATCTCAATCCATAATTATCCTTTTTCATTGGGAAAAACTAAGATTAAAGATTCTTCACCACCACAAAGACAAAGGATGAAGGCAATGCAGATATATTTTGCTAAACTAATTGCACTGATTAAAACATCTACAACCACGAGTCTCATCTCCCGATGCATCGTTTCATGGGGAAACAGATCTTGTACTCTTCTCTTTCCCACTGTCAAGGCATGGGTGGGTAGTGAGGGGATTTCAGCGCATATCTAGATATGGTCGATGCTCATTCATGTTCATAAATCTCTCCTTCCACGTGCCAGTAAACATGCGTAACGCAGGTTCACTTGTAAGTGAAAGATGCTTATCCTTGTATCTAAATCAACAACCTAATTCTGAAAACTTTGTGGTAAAGTACCTATGACCAGGCATCTCAAGCATAAATATTGAACTTGGTCAATGGCATGTATAATATGGTTGCCTTAGAAATAATACTTGCTCTATGATTTTTTCCAAAAATATTTCTTGTTTTAAGTGAAATGTTCCCATTTATTGTGAGGACCACCCATATCTCAAACCCATGTAAATGATGTATCGGTAACAGCAGCAGGTTTATATCTAGTTTCTCAAGATGATAAAGCTTGTATTCATCAGAGTACTCAAGGGAAATAAAACTTGTTCTCACCTTGACTTGCTCTTAAACTTTGACTTCTTTTTCCCTCCCATGCCACTTCTCTTCTTTGACTTCCGCTCGTTCATGTCACTCTGAAACAGGTCGTGCATCTCTTCTCTCCTCGATTGAGTTCTCTCAGTAGGCTGCTTCTTTTTCTGAGTTGCTCCCTTTCTAATGATCTTCCCCCCATCCATTGCCTTCTTAGCTGCCTTTGCTGCTTTTGCTCGTCGGTAAGCAAGGTCAACAAGTGAAAGCGCCTTGTCCTTTCCCCCGCTCTGCATTCATCAAATTCGGGATTAATTAAAATTGATTAATGGCATTAGTTTGGTGACTAGAGATTTATGTGGGTAAAACAAGAATAATACAATGTTAAATAACACTACAATTAAAATGAAAACCCTCTATGAAGCAAGAATAGTGGTAGAATGAACAGGATATTAAAATAAAAAGTTTTAAAGCACATTACAGTGCTACCTCCCAGAAAAAGAGATTTCAATTGGGAGTAGCTATATTGAAAGAATTTGCAATTTACAGAGAAAATAGACTATTGCAAACGCTTCTGATGATCCTTGCAAGGTTCAAGCTAAGACACCTTTTAACTTTACACTATCTGGATTTGGCAGAAAAAAGTGAGGCCTCAGCACACAAGACCTCGATCATTATACTGAATTTTTGAAAGGGAAAGGAACAGGAATACCTCTGACTTATCTTTGTGATTCTCTTCCTCCAGCATTTCCCTGGCAGCTTCTAACTTCCGCCGCTTCTTTCGGGGCAAATTTTTCTGCTCAAAAGATTGGATAAGCATGTCAATTTTCAATTATTCAGGAAAAAGGTTGATCATTAAATAAAAAAGGAAGCAATATTAACTATACCTCACGCTCTCGTCTTCTTTTCTCCTTCATTTTAAGATCTTCAGCCTCTTGGGCACTGATCACTTCATTTTCAGAAGCCCTCTTCTGCTTTGATTCCTGTCAGAAAAGAAGACAAGCACCTCACAACATAAATTCATTTGGGACTATTCCTGAACTTATTGCAACAATTCAAGTATAAAATATCTCATGGGGTTTGTATCACCAAACATAACCAATCATTGTAAAGGTTCAACAAGTCAGTCAAATGATTCCAAGATGGGAATTAAATTAATGAAAATATGCTAATCTATCAGCAGGAGTTATCCAGAAACATGTTTTTAAATGTTTCTGCATGATTTCAACATTGAAATGGCACAAAAAGATAGAAGAATATTTTAAAGAGAGAGAGAGAGAGAGAGAGAAGGCAATGACAGACTAACAAATTACAATAGTAGCTAAATCACTAACAGTTGCACAGAGAAATACAAGAGTACTAATGAGGCCATTCTGCATCATGTAATTTCTAGGCTGCAGGATCAATCATCATCATATATATGCATCAACAGCATTTCTTGTACAGGATGTAGCACAGCACCCGGGACATCATAGCCGAGCACATAAGCATGGAGGAAAAACATAGCAACTTATAAAGATCTACCTTTGCTGCCTTGGCCATAAGTTTTTTCTCCTTCTCCGTTACAAACCATGTCTTTTTAGGGCGTGAAAATATATCATCCTTGTGTGCAATCATATTCTCAGCCTGCAAGATCATAATTAGTTGAAAGAAACACAATTACGATATATCAATTTCTTGAATGCACAAATGCATATATATTGTTTTATGATAAAACATCTACAAGCAATAGAAGAAAAGAAACATTTTCTTACCATAAAAAAACAGAAGAAAACATACATACTAGCGTCAAAGTGGACCAGCTTACCTCACACCATGTCTTATCTCATAAGTTCTAAATATTTTAAATCTAATGTCACTTATACAATTGTGACTGGCTGCCTCGTGTAATAATATATTGGCCATGATTTCAGCTCCTGTGAACTAAAAAAATTCATTGGACCATTTCCTGGACCAAGATTTACCTAGTGCACATTAAGGGGACAGTTTGCTCGCACATAGGGTTAGAGGCACAGTTAACCCATGAAGGCCATGTGCTAGTTGATTCAATATCCGGTCCACGCATTCTAAACTTTAGGATGAAAATCTAAGAATATGATTCAATATTTTAGGATCAAATCATCCAATGAAATTTTCTTAAGTTAATCAATAAAATAAAGCTGATTTACTGGCCTAATCCTACCATATCTATCCTATTTGCTTTGCTCCTCAATGACCAGAAGTGAATGCGGGGGCATTGAATAGCATGTATAACAAAACTGCATACCTTGGTGACCTCCATCTCAGCTTTTCTCAGGGCTCTCTCTTCCCTGCAGACTCTCAAGAGTCAGCAATAGATATGCGATTATAAGAATAACTCACATATTTTAAGAGGTACGATAATCTTTACCTCTCTTCTCGAAGAATGGCATTAACTTGATCCTCCATTTCTTCAATTGCGTGGGCCCACTTGGTAATTGAATGCTCAGCAACTATTCTGCTCTTCAGCTTTGAACCAGCTCTCTTGGCCTGTTGAATTGAAAACATTAAGGTTGTATTCTATTTAGCCAGGGAGGCCAATGAATATTATCAATGCATATGAGACACATATCCCCTCTACAAATGCCGTCTATGATTGCTGACAACAGAACTATATCACAGGATGCACAGGCCAGTGGAAAATAGAGACACGGAGAGGAAAAATTGCAGTTATTCAATAATGTCCTTGAAGTATCAAACATTAGTTCAATCTTTCATACAGAAGTCACATAAATTGCCTAAGAGATCTAAATTGATGAAAATCGTTCCAAGTCTCGCAAGGAAAATCCAACGCCGGACTAGACTAAAAACTCAGCTAAAACCATCAGGCTTTCTGGGTCCATTTATTTCAGCGGGTACCTCTCATGATTCAAAGGTTGCTATCCTATAGTTATGAAATAACAGAATGATTTCTCAACTTAACAAACAGGAACGTAGCACAAGTATAGCATGTGATCCAAAACATACTATTGACCAACCAGAAGATAAATATTAGAAGAATGATATAAAGGACGTGTTGCTAACAATTGCTTTCAACAAAGACCGGTCATTGTCAGTTAAAAATGTCACAGCATATCCTTCTCTGCCTGCTCTTGCTGTTCGTCCCACTCGATGAACATAACTGTTACAAAGAAAAGTATGCCCTAGTTATAATAAATCTTATATAAAAGGATAGGAGATTTAGATATAAAAGCACAGCCATACCTTGTAATATCACGAGGACATGCATAATTTATGACTGTCTGAACCCCAACTATGTCAAGACCCTGCAATTAGAAGGATTAGATTTCTAGAAATTAGGGAAACTAAGAATTCTCGAATGCTAAATGAAAATCTCAGTTCACATATTTCAACTTACTCGGGCAGCCACATCGGTTGCAATCAGAAAATCAACTTCTTGCTTCCTGAAAACTTCCAATGCCTGCAATAAACAAGAAAGAGACTAAGTAATCTAACACAATGGTGAAAGAATAACTAACGAGAAGATGACCTAAGAAAGTCTGATAATATGAGATTTTTTTTTTCATAATAAGCAAATAGTTCACCAGTTGGCACCATAGGCAATGATGGTAATAGGAATGATAAATTCATGCTACAAACACCTCAAGAATAAATTCATGCCACATCACCACAATTTGGCAAACTCAATGTGTTGTACAAACATCTCAAAGTGCAACAAGACATTTTTGTGCCACTGATAAATTTGAGGAATGACGCGTAAGTAGTTTGGACTCTTGTTATTTTACTCCAGCATATAAATTTGAGAAATCACTCACATCCAGGCGTTGAGCTTGAGTGAGATTTCCATGAAGTTCGGCAGCTTTTAATCCAGCAAGTCCAAACAGGATCTTCAATCTATGTGCTGCCTGCTTTGTTCCACTGCAAAACAAATGCAAAAGGAATTGAAATGAAATTACCATATGATAATTGGTGAAGCAAATTTTTTTAAAAAAAAAAAATCAATGAAACAGAGACAAGATTAATCATCAAAAAGTTCCAGCTATTTACTACGGCAAGTATTCAAACTTCTCACAGTAGAAGGTTTTTAGTCCGGTCACAGGAGCAGAAATAGTGATAATAAAGTCAATGCATGAGGAGATTAGTGCTGCCCACACAACTAGTTCAAAATTCGAGCTTGAATTTCTCCCATATAATAGAGAATTAGATAATGCCGAATGCAACAATATCTATGGTTAAATAAAACAATTATGAGATGAACAAGCATTAGACCTGAAGACAATGACTTTGGATGTAAAAGTTTTAGAACATAATGCTAGAAGCACTGCTTCCTGGTTGGTTTCACGCATCCTCCGTATCCTTACCACCCTGCAGAGATATAAATTAAAGTTTTAAGCATATTTTTAGAGAACAAAATAGAACTGCCAAGATTATATTATTAGAATCATCTGTATGATCCAGGAAATCTTGCATCTAGCACTTTCTTGCGGATTTACATAATGTAGGAATGATACAATACTGAAATTTTTAAAGGTCAAGAATAAATGATATATGCATATATCATTTTTTATGCACATATAAGTGATAAATTTAGAAAGAAACTACTGCACACCTTCCGCTTCTAGTAGAAAATAGCTTCTGTTGCAAAGCATATAATATGAATAGAAAATATAAATTTGGAAAGGTATTTACTCCTCAGTTAGTGCAGCTGGCCGTTTCGAGGATGGATCAGCTGAAAGCCGCAAAGGTTTGGACAGAGAAAGCTTAATGAGCTCATCAACTTCCTCGGTCATTGTAGCTGAGAAGAGCATTGTTTGCCTCCGCTTAGGACATAGACGAACCTGAAATTAATGGAATAGTGAGAGATATTTTGGCAACTACAGGCAAAACAGAATATAAGATTTTTAAAGAGTACCCATCTGCCGCATAGTGCAGACAGTCCTATGTCACATCACAAGTCTGGCCAAGAAAGTCATAACAGACTTTACCAATTCATGAATTTCGGCACTAAACCCGAGCTCCAATAGACGATCAGCCTCATCGAGTATTAATACTGCAAGATCTTCTAAATCCACTGACATAGAGTTGCGTAAATGATCTATCATGCGCCCAGGTGTTGCCACAACAATATCTGGCAGCGATCTCAAGGCTGCCTCTTGCTCCTATGGCATAAATGATGAATCAATTCCAAAAAGCTCCAATACAAGCTAATAAATGCTCTAATACAAATTTCAATTCAATGAATACCAGGTATAAGAGTAAAAAATAGAACAAAAGTTTCATTTCTATCAAGTGGTAGTAACAATGACAATCACCTTCAATTCCCTAAAATTTACCAACTCATAAATTATAAATTTTCAGGAGAAAACAAATTAGCAGTTTCAATTCTAAGTCCAACAATCTAAAGACCACTCCTGCAGTAAAAAGGAATAGAATGTCAAACCTTCATTGAAAGGCCACCGAGAACAAGGCAACATCTTATATCAGTAAACTGTGCAAGCTTCTGTATCATGCTATGAACCCTGCAGAAGGTTCAATTCACAGTCATCAAAGCTGCATACACTTATGTTGAAATCAAGCTGTATACACTTATGTTGCAAGTTACGTGAAAGTTGTGAATCAAATAAACTCAAGAATAAATAATGGAACCCCAAAAGGTACCGTAAGTACAAAAAGCAGGTTCAACATCCCTCCACTTTTCACCATCAATATGTCTTTTCTAATAGACTCATCCTTTGCTACTTAGCTGTAGAGTTTCCAAGTTCAAACAGTAAATACTAAGATGTCACAAGGGGTTAAAAACAAAAATGACAAACACCTGGCAGACCTTTTATCCATTTTATACAAATATTGTAGAAGGGTCATGTATCACATAACATCTTTCTTGAATGAAATTCTCTATGAGCAGAAACTAGATAACTCTAAGAGAATATACATTTTATCTTTTGATATAAGGGACGGATTACTAACAAAAGGACTTCTTCTCGAAATTTTTTATCTTAATAAACACTCCAATCATTTATTTTTTAATCATAATCAATAAAATCATTCAAGCTAATATATTAAAAAATATAACAACAACAATAATAATAGTAATTTTGACTTACTTATCGCTCAATGAAGAAAACAGGAAAATATGAACTTAGCCAAACAATAGCAAAAAAGCTCTTTAAGATACAGACGGAATAATGACCAAGAAGTGATAGGTAACAACTTACTGAACTGCCAACTCTCTGGTTGGAGTAAGTATAAGAACTCTTATTGCTTTCATCCGCTTCGGTCGAAACAGTAACCTCTCCAAAGTTGGCAAAGCAAATGCTGCTGTCTGCATCAACAAACACATTCAATGCACCAAACAACCCACAACAAGATCTCAAATAGTAGAACACCTGCAGCGGTCAAGAGAACTGAACATTCTGAGAGAATAAAAAACTAAATACCTTCCCAGAACCAGTAATGGCGCTTCCACATATATCACGCCCAGTAAGTGCCAAAGGAATGCAGGCAGCCTGTAAATGAAGAATCACAAACACTTTGTCAGATTACATGTTAATCATTATGATCAAATAAAGGTACTACAAATCACAGGGACAGTACCTGAATTGGTGTGGGCTTACTGTACCCCAACACTTCACAAGCCCTAAGTAGCGGCCGAGAGAGATTAAGCTCCATAAAGGTATTTGCATGGAAGGACACTCCATCAGCAGGGGCAAAGAAGGGTTTGCTATCTCCTGCACCGTCGCCAGCATCATCATCATCCTCTGATTTATAATCTTCCTACAAGATACATCAGCATGAACAAACAACTTTCTCATCTCCCACTCATCCAAAAGAATTCTCAACATTTACCCAGAAATAAACACATTTTAGGCAGAATGCAACATTTGTATTTTTAGATATTATCGTTGGCATCATGCGGGGGAAAAACTGGGGCGCAATAACTTATTAGGGCTCCAACGCCTCTCAGCTCTCATCACAGTTGCTAACAATTGACAATAATCAAATGCGATAGAAGTACAAAGGATAAATAGGCAAAGATAAACACAAACAAGTAATGTCAAACTGCCGAGCAAACTCAGCTCAATTTCACATATAAAAATGTAAGAAAAACAAGAGCACTTAGGGAAATTATGCGGGTCTGATCAGTACTTGTCGGTCAGACTTCTCAGATTCACTGCCAGTGTCATCGGGTGGATTGGTGCTCAGGACAGAGCGGCTCTGAAGAGCTTTGGCGATCTTGAAATCAACAGATGTGGTGCTCCGACGGGCATGCTCTTCTGCAACTGACTCAGAGTAGGCGCCGAAATCCCAAGGAGACTGCTTCTTCTTGTTGTTCTTTTTAGTATCACCTGCTTCTTGTTCTTCTTCTTCTTCCTCCCCTTCGTACTCCTCTTCTTCTCCTTCCTCTTCCTCATCCTCCTCCTCTAAGTGCTCCTCATCGCTCGGGGCTTCAAACACGAAGCTCGGCGCCATTTGGGGCCCCCAGTAAGATCTGGGTGATCCTTAGAAGTTCTCGGGGAGTCCTGTACTCGAAAATCAAAAGCAGTTGAACCCCTAAACTAGACAGAAATAGTAGCAAAATATTCCTATCCTACTTGGGCCACCACGGAAATAACTGCAGATCAACGCACTAATTGATTATGGCCAAAAATCAACAAACTTACAAAACATAAACAGAAGAATTCTCAACCTTTTCAATTCAGCCGGGCAACTAAACCGATTGCGACAGGATCTGAAGAAGCAGCTTTCTCAAGGAGACAGTGAAAGGGTAAGGTTCAGGTCAAAGAAACCAATACTATAAGCAGCTGGTAGGAAACCTGTTAAAAGAGTGAGAGGGTAAGGCTTAGGTCGAAGAAACGGCGACACAAGGGGGCTGGAAGAAACCCGCTAAACCCTTTAAACCCTCCCCGCGCATCGCCTATGAGAAATAAGGGTGAATGGGATTAGTTTTGAACGTAATTCTATAAAATCGATTCAGTGACAAATAATTATAAAATAATGTTTATTTTAACCACATCCTGAATATGTACTTTTGTTTTTAATGATGCCGTTCACTTTTTCTTTCTTTAAGGAAAGGCATGTAGTCGGAGAGAGGGCTCAACAACTAAATATTTACCGTATAACAAGTTTGTTTGATAAACCTCTGTTATAACTTTATACATGAAAAAATTTTACAAAATTTTAGGAGTAAATTTTTTAAAATCTTAGTTAAGGAAAAAAGATATCTTATCACCTCAACTAATTTATTTTTGTCTCTTTGGCGTCTTTTTCACCTCTCAAAATTACTCATTATCACATAAGATTCACTTTTTAATCACTACAAAATTAAGAAAAATTAGGAATGTAATAATAAATTTACTATTACATAATTACCTAATTACCTAATTTTTTCTACTCTCACTTTTTCTATCCTCTTTTCTTTTGCATTCATTTTTCTCATGATTTCCTTTTTCATTTTCTTTATAACTCAATCTTTCATAAATTCATCACTCATTCTTCATAATTAATTCACCAAAAAATCCATAATCCAAAAATAACTATAATTAATCATTTGTTACATATTAAATTACAAGATACATAAGTAACACCGGTCCAACTCTAGTTTTATCCTATACCATTCCATTTTCATTTGCCTTTAGGGTTTCATAGCGTGAGCAAAAACTCCATTCATATGTAACGATCAAAAAAATTTCAAATCAATAATTTAGTAAGACTTCATTTGCAATTGATTTACAATAACTCATACAGATCCAACTTTCCGCCACAACAAGTTCAATGCACGGTAGTGGGGTTTCGCACACTTGAATCAAATGCAATGGAATGAGTATTTTAACCTTATGTATTATAATTTTTTATCTGATTATGGTTTTTCAAGTTGTTGTATGTATTTTATTGGGATATATTTTTCCTCATATTAGAATAATGAAGTTTCCGTTAAAAAAAGTGAACATGTATTTCATCCATCACTCCATGCAGTTTTGTTAGGTCGAGTTCCCTAGGTTGGAGTATTGCTCAAAGTATTATTGTTAGGAGAGACTCTTGAACTCGGTTTTGATAAACACCAACTTTTTGAACTATACTATTTGTTTTGTGGTACTACGTTGGTGAGGCCAGCCTTGATATTGGTTGAACATTGGGTTATTTTGTATTTCTTCAATCCCTTACTAAATTCTCTCCCAAAACAAACAAATTGTGTTTAACCTCCATTAAAGTTGTCTCCTTCTAAAAGTACTTTTATGTACTTTTGAGGTACCAAACCTCATCAGTGTCTAAGCACACTTAATTAATTAAATGTATGAAATTTATCCAGTAAAAAAATCAAATGTATGAAATTTAGAAATTAATTAATGGAGAAGAGAGGTAAATAAAATAAAAGAGTAAGCTAACTTCATCTTTAATCTATGCAGATGAATCTTTGCCTTAAATGAGAAATTCTTTTATGTAAAGTGTCACCACATGACAATATTTAAGTAGTGATATAGTCAAATTATAAAAGAAAAGATTTAGAATGAGATAAGTTCTTGATAATCTCATTATTGTTGGAAATCTTTATGCAATTGAGTAGCTTCCTATTTTGAAGAGATTTTATTATTGATTTTATGCTGTATCATCCTATATATATTGGCTGGTTGTAACTTATAACAAATTTAATGATTATGAGAAGAACTATTCTCTCTTTGACATGGTATCAGAGCCCTAGGCTCTTTCCTGATAACCTTTTCTTCTTCTGCCATGGCTGCATTCTTTTATCCTCTATTCACCCTAGAAACCTTGATTATCCATTAACATCCCTAGTCCTTTTTCTTCCTAAAAAAATATGTCAGAGGCCACTATAATAAGCTTTGTTTCAACCAAGAATAGTCTTCTACGTCAATCAGAGATCTACAAAACATTTAGCCAGCTATCAATTGAATTGAAAGAACTATCTAAAGTGGTCACGACTAGTCCGCACATTCCTAAAAGGCAAAAGGAAACTAAGTCATCTGCTTGGTACATGTCCTTCAAAGGATTATCTCGAATTTGAGGTATGGGATGAACAAGATTCAATGATGATGCCATGGTTGTGGAACTTGATATTACTTAAGTGATAGTTGCATGTTTCTCAGAACAGCTAAAGAGATTCGAGATGCTGTCTGACAGACATATTCTAAGGTCAACAATGTTGCCTAGATCTATGAAATTAAGACAAAAATTTTAGCAACCAAATAAGAAACTCGAACCGTTACTGAATATTCAAGTTTCTTGAAGGTTATGATAGGAGTTGGGCCATTATCAATGCATTCAGATGAGTTGTAGTTCAGATGTAGAAATTTTGGAGCGATTCAAGGAGAATGATCACATTAATGACTTTCTCGTTAGCCTGAACGCTAATTTTGACACTGTGAGAGTACATATTTTGGGTAAAGAAAACATGCCCTCCTTGAATGAGACAATCTTGATTATTTGAGCAGAAGAGGGATGACGAAATGTTATGCTTGAAATCGGTAGAGAAGAGGGATCTGCTCTTGTGACCAAGGCAAACGAAGCTATTGAATTGAAGGACTCCATCTTGGTTTATCTTGAAATCTAAGAGATCCTCCCAAGCCCATCAATCGAGACCCTCGTTTCTGCACTTATTGTAAAAAGCATCACTACACCAAGGAAAACTGCTAGAAACTCCATGGTAAACCTCACCGAGGTGCAATTGATGGAGGCCAAGCTCACATGGCAAGCACTCCATCGGACAACCGGGGAAGTTCCAAAAGTTCAAACTCTGAATTCAACTATGAAGAGATTGAGAAATTGAAGGACCTTTTGGGAACCATTGAAAAACCCTCTTCGGCAGGTAATTACTCATTGGAGTTTTCAGACATTTCTTCTTCTTCTTATATCTCTAATGCTCAGAGAAAATTTCTTAAAATATAAGGGTGATAGATTCCGAAGCCACCAACCACATGACTTGCTCTTCTAAGTATGTCTTATCCTATCAATCGTGTTCTATCCAAAAAAGATAACTATAGTTGATGAGTCAAATAATACTGTAGTCGATTAAGGAGAAATTAATGTAAGTGATTCCCTTACCTTTAAAAAATGTTCTCCATTTCTCAAAATTGTTGACAAATCTAATTTCTACGAAGAAACTTACCAATGATTCCAATTGCAATGTGACCTTTTTCCCGTCACATTGTGTGTTTCATAAGCTTGGCATGAGGAGGATGATTGGACATGCTAGGAGAAAGGATGGTCCTGGAAGGTCAAGATTGAAGAACAAGAATTGAGGCTTTCTTATCTACATCACTTCTTTTTTAGTTAATTATTTTATATAAAACTAAGATTTTGCTTTAAAATCATCGTTTAGGTCACTCATCTTTAACTGAAGCTGATGTTTTCTTTATTACTTAAAGAGTGTGATCTTGTGTCTTTTCATTATAGTGATTGTGAACCTGCCAAGAATAAATGCACTTCCTTTCTAGTAAGCAATAAAAGAACTCTAATTCCCTCTGCACTTTATTCATAGTAATATTTGGGGTTCATCTCATATTCCAAATATTCTCGGTGCAATGTTGTTTGTCTCATTAATTAATTACTACATTTGAGTAATGTGGAACTATCTTTTGAAAAATGAATTAGATGTCAACACTGCTTTACCTAATTTCTACAACATTATCGAGACCCAATTTGATGTGAGAATTAAGCAATTTCTTTATGATAATCCAAAGATTATTTTAATCAAATTGTTTCCCCATTTCTTCAAAAGGAATAAATTATAAATGATCCCTCTCATGTAAACACTCAACAACATAATGGAGTTGCTAAACGTAAAAACAACCATTCACTAGATGTCACGAAAGTTCTATTGTTTCACAAAAGTATTCTTAAACAATATTGGGGAGAAGATGTTTTAATCTCTTCACATCTCATTAATAGTATTTCGACTCAAACTCTTGACTTCAAGCATCCATGGATGTTTTGTCAAAGTTTTTTCCTAATATCAACTTCAAATAGTCATACTCCAAGAATTTTTTGAAGTGTTGTATTTATTCATATCCATTCTCAAAATAGGAAAAAGATTTATTCACGTGTACTTTAGTATAAGGTTGTCAAGTTCGAGAGTTTACGTAAACTTATTAGCGTCCTTATAAACTCGAAACATAAACTCGTATCATGAATTCGTAGAGTTTATGTACGAAGTAAATATAGTTGTCCACATTTATAATAACACAATCATTCCATAAAAACCATAAAAGAAGTTCGACTAACTAAGATTCAAACAAGTTCGACTAATTAAGATTCAAACAAGTTCAATCACTTAAGCAAAAAAAAAAAAAAAAGGTTCAATCAAAAGTCTATGTTCTACATTACATCTCTAAATTAATTCTTCAACTTCAATAACAAGACAATATCAAATAAGTTCAAAGCAGATTCAATGGAGCGACTCCACTGCAGGATCACAATCACTAAGTTCATCTTCACTATCGTTATCATCGAACTTAATGTCAAGATCGACTTTACCTAAACTAAATACCAAAGCAATGGATGAACTTGATGACAAAAAGAATGTAGAAGGGGAGGTAGTGGGCAAAACGCAGAAAAGTAAACAAAATATGGAAAGAACGTAAAAGAGAGGTAAAGTTACATTTCAAATTCTAAGGTGATCTAACTTATTTAATGAGTTAAGTTAGCCCATTAATCACTTAAAGAGTGGTCCTAAATATTAAGAAGTCTATTGGACCTAAAAAAATCAATTTATTTGATTTGCCGATTTAACGATTCAATAATTACGAGTTTACCGATTCTACCGAGTTTACTGAGTTAACTCTCAAGTTTACCGAGTTTACTATAATTTTCGATTTTACTCCGAGTTAACTCATTTCTATGAGGTAAACTCTTAAACTCGTACGAGTTTATGAGTTGACTCTAGAGTTTAATAACACTGCTCCAGTACATCTTCATTGAATATTCTTCTACACAAAAGGGATATAAGTGTTTTCATCTACCAACTAGGAAATTTTTTGTCTTTGTAGATATTACACTTGTTGAAAAGTGAGTCCTTTTTCCATCATTCCTATCTTTGAGGGGAGAACATGAGTAAAGATAGTGCAAATGATCATTTTTTTCCTTGATTGTACCAATTCATCTAATTCACTTGAATCTCCACACGTATCCACCCTTTGTCCATTGAGCCTAGTCCTACACAACTTGATCAACTCACTTCTTTAGGGTCACTAAATCAGTCCTCTTCTTCACAGTTACTGGATCAACCCACTTCTACAAAATCATCGGATCAACCTCTAATGTCACCATATTAGTCCACTTTTTATTTATATAGGATATATGAAATGATGAAAGATAAGAGAGAACAAGACAATATTTGACCACTACAAACCAACTTTAGAAAGAAAATTCCGCTTCTCGAATGGTGCAAGTTTAATCTCCTGTTCACCACCCTCTGAAAATATCACACTATCAGCTGACTAAAATAAATTGAGTGATATATATCTACCAATTGCACTTAGGAAAGGAACTAAAGATTTTACCAAACATCCATTATACCTATACATAGCCTACCAAAACCTATCCCAGAAATATAATGCCCTCTTAAGCAACCTTCACACTATATTTATTCTGATAAATCTATCAGAAGCATTAGGGGATAGAAAGTGGGATGATGCCATGATGGTGGAAACGGAAACTCTTGTAAAGAACAAAACATGGGAAATGGTCAAATTGCTAAAAAGAAGTCAAACCTATTAGGTGTAGATGGGTGTTTTCTGTGCAACATAACTCAGATGGATTAGTTGAAAGATACAAGACAGGGTCGGTCGCCAAAGGGTACTTGTCATGACTCGAAAATTCAATAAGGTTTCTCCTATATCATCATATTTTAAAATAGATAGCCATTAACCTGTTATAGCACCTAATGAAAATTTCAAAATAAACATGATAAATCTGTGCCAAAATTTCCAAGTCGCAATATAATAATATAGAATTTAATAAATATTGAGAATAACTTCTATCAAAATCTTCGGCCGATTCCCTACTACAAAAAAACCTACCTCAGCTCAATGTGTTGATCCGATAAACTCCAAACTTATCTGTAAAAATAGTATGCAAAAGGCATGAGCTGCATATCAGCAAATATTCAATTCTAAAGTAAAATGAACTACATAGATATATATAAGCAATTCGTCATAGATCATTAACTGACAGCCATCAAATTCAACTTATATCACTTATTAAATTCACACTTATACATACCTTATCTCAATTTTCATCCATCATATCATTCCAACCTCAGATCTAACAATTCAATCCATGTCAATATAAGTCATATAACACATAATCACCGCAATATAGATGAACTCATATCAGTAACATGTTTCTATAATAAAGGTCCAAACCAGTCAATCTTCACCACACTTAATTAAATCAATATATATAACATTAGGCACATATAACAGTCACACACATCCATACTAAATAACCCAAATAATTTGATATCAGCCAAGTACAGATCACACCAATACAAACTCAACCACTTGTATCATATACAATTTCACATTAGAGAATACAAACAAGCCAATGCACTAGACTTGATAAATAATTAATACAATCATATGGTCATATTTCACCCGTAACAGGGTTCTGGCGGTATCGATACTCATCTCTTCGACGATATCGCGACCATCTCTTCGACGATATCGCGACCCCGTGTTATAATCAATATCAATCTTCCTTCCAATCTCCTGGTGCCCTTCATCTATGCACCACACGCCATGGGGGCCGCCATTATCCTCTGATTGTAAGAGCAAAATTTTAATTATCTTACTTTTATATCTCGCTGGAAACCAACGGTAAGTTACCTCGCTGGATATCAGTGGTAAATTAAATATCTCTCTTTTCACTTTTCTTTATCTTTTTTTTTGGCCCATTCCTACTTCGCCCGCTTAGCGGCCACCATGGCTGTACTCAATCAATAGACCTAAATGCAATAAAATCAAACAATAATAAGCATGTCCAAAATCAAAGCGCAATCAAATAGAGCCAACCAATTCCAATAGATCAGATATTCTATTAGTAACACTAGATATAATACAACAAAAATTATACAATATAATTAGCATAACCATGTAAATATCCATACACTGAACCGTAGTGTCAACAACCAACCAATCACACTTAAATAATATATTCAATCATTTACCATTTCACATAGCATATAACGCTTTTATACTATATATATTTATATCATTTTACGATAGAAAAGAATACTCACCATTAATCTTGCTATTTCGTTCGTTGAGCGTGCCCTTGGAAATGCTTGATTTAAGCCTTTGAAATCCTCGAGTTCCCCTCGGCTCCTTAAATCACTTAAGTCTAAAAATAAAGAATCTTTCTTTAATTCGGCCAACCTAATGATCTCTAACCCATATTCTCATGTTACAAGAAAGAATATAATTTTCAAGAGAACATAGATAATGTTAATCATAAGTTATTAAGCGCATGGAAATGTTTAATGAAATCTAAGCTCTTCCTACTTTCCTCCATCCCTCGAACTTTCATTCAACATTTTTCACGTCTCAACACTTATCCAACTTTATTTTTAATCCTCCATTATTCTAATTCAGCTAGCAACCATTCTTTGCCTCAATAGTAACTCTAGTAGTTAAATAAAACAACACTTAAGACAAACCACATCCTAATTAAGCCAAAAATCTATGAAAGGAAGGGACCTTAATCAACTAGTAGCACACGATTATGAAACAACAAATCGGATAAAAAGCCCAAGCTATAACAGTTCTTCTGAAGCTTAGATTAACACTATACCTCTAGTTTGATTCCATTCAATAATTTAACTAGTTCACATTCCCCATTTCACTAATTTAGTTATTCTTATTCACTAGCTATTCACTAGTAGAAGCATATTAGAAGTTATAAGAGCACAATAATTAGAATTCAACCACATATACCCATCTTTACTCCTTCAAGCCTCCAACGCTCTCCAAAGAAGACTCCGAACTTTCAGCTCTTTCTCTCTCTCTCTCCCCCCTTCTCTCTGTTCATCCACTTTCTTGATTTGGTTTGTTTTCAACTAGAACTCCTCCTAGATTCCTCTTCATGATCACCCCTTTGGTCTTCAGTCCCTATGATCCGCTCTAACGACTCCGTTCACCCACTTGGTTTTCCTCATCCCATTTTGTTCTATATATTCCCCTAGGTCCCTGTTTTCTGGAGGCCTCCACCCTCTCTCTAATGATTTTCTCTTTCTCTCTCTTTCTATATGTAAAACATGCTCAAAAAGTGAGGTGGAGACAATGATATAAAGCAAAGAGCAGTGGAAAAGGATGAAATCAAACAAATTTAGAACATGGGCTATTGACCTTTGAAATGAGCTTAATAGGCCTTTAGAAAGGCCTTGGGCTTCTTACTTTAGTGGGTTGTACGCCCAATTACTTTGTTTTTCTAATATGCCTTTTAAATAGATAATAAAATTTATGGCACTCACAATACTTGAACCTACAGTATAGATTATCTTGAGATGTTTGCTTTGGTGGCAAAGATGAATATGATACGAGTTCTTTTATCTTTAGCTACTAACATTAGACGAAATTTACAATAATTTGATATGAAAATACATTTCTCCGTGGAGACCTAGAAGAAGAAATCTATATGGAAGTCTTGCTTGAATTTGAAACTAAAGAAGGAATTTATGTAAGATGAAGAATGCTCTATATGGACTCAAACAATCACCTGGAGCATGGTTTGGAAGACTCACCAAGGTAATGATTACTCCAGGATACTAACAGAGTCAAGGCGACACTCTTTATTTGTAAGATACTTTGATCTAGGGGAGTGACAGTCTTTGGTATATGTAGATGTAGTAAAGATGCATAATTTAAAATTGTCTCCCCTCAAAAAATTTGATATCAAGGAACTTAGAAGGCTAGAATACTTCCTAGGATTTGAGGTGGCTCATTTAAAATAAGGGATCTTTATTTCTCAGTAGAAATATGTGTTTGATTTGCTTGGAGTGGCGGGGGAGCTAGGCTTCAATCATGGACTATGTGATGCTCTTGATGATCCCATAGTAGAGAGAAGCTCTTATCAAAGGTTGGTTGGGATACTGATTTAAGATTTCTGCATAATCCTAAAGAAATACATCTTAGGGCTGTTCACATAATCTTGAAATGCTTGAAGGGAAATCCTCAAAGAGGTATCTTATTCAAGAAAGCTTAACACTAGAAGCTTATTCTGATGCTGATCATGCAAGTTCCTTGGATGACAAAGGGTTTTAGGCTATTGTATTCTCGTAGGAGAGATTTCGGTTACATGGAATAGTAATAAAAAAAAAACATGATGTCTCGATTAAGTGTAGAATCTCCGTTTAGATCAGCGACAATGGGAATATGTGAGTTATTGATTGAAGGTTATTCTCAATGACTTGAGGATAAAGTGGGCATGACTGATGAGACTATATTAAGATAATAAATCTGCAATCAGCATTGCTCACAATCTTATACAACATGATCAAACAAAGCGTATTGAGATTGATAGGCACTTTTGAAAAGAGAAACTGAAAGGTGGTTTAATTTCACCTCGTTTGCTTCATTAAAAGGACCAGCCAACATATATCCTCACAATGACTACATATGGTAGCATTCCGTGATTTAGTTGACAAGCTTGGAATGAGAGACTTCCATTGCCGACTTGAGGGGAAGAATCATTATGAAAGATAAAATTTAGAATACGATAAGTTCTGGCATAATATCCTTATTGTTGAAAAACTTTATGTGATTGAGTAATTTCCTATTTTGTAGAGATTTTATGATTGATTTTATGTTGTATCATTCTATATATGTTGGCTGGTTGTAACTTGTAAAAAATTTAATGAATATGAGAAGATTTCTCTTTGATAGAACCAACCACTCAAATTAAATTATTTTTGTTATTTTTTTATAAAACCTAAAAAAAAATAACGCTAAAATAACTTAATTTGATTGATTGTTATTATGATATAATTATTATCACGTGGTGACAATTTTCTCCCCTAAATAATAGTCAATGCATTTGTTGGTCAAAAGGTAATATGAAAGTGGCTACTAGCTATAGATGACATAGAGTCCAAGTGTATCGAGTCTTAAACTTTCATATGCTTTACCTTTTTCTGATGAGTAAAAAGAGGACAACAATAATGGCGATATAACCATCACACTACATAATGTTCAAGCTACTGTATTCAATCATAAACATATCAAACGAATTAGACAACCAATACTAACATTGATCTAGTCAACTTAGGACAACCATAGTATAGTTGAAGAAGTTGTTGTCTGCCAAGGTTCAAGCTCAAAGAATCCCTTCTAGCAAATCACCGTCGTTGGTGGTCTAAAACATGTGCTTAACCATTTGAGTTTCTAAGAGACCAATTATAAACTCATTTATCTAAAATTGGCAGAGCAAATCTATTATGAAAAAGTAATGTTTTCATCTCTTATGTATCATTGGGCTGATTGTTAATGTCTAATACCTTAGCACGCCTCGTACATTATATTTTATTTCTTATGTTAATAAAGTTATAACCCTTCTGGATTGAAGCCAACATATGGATCAAAGTGATCATAGGCAATGATGCTTATACAGCATGACCAAACAAACATGATCATACTCAAAGCATAACGACATCCCTTTAAGATATTCTTAATAAAAATATAAACAATGTCATACTTATGATAGATGTGACATGGAGAAAGCAACCTGATTGATATTTTTTTGTGCCACGTGCTAAGATGAAATCACCTAAAAATCGCTGTTATAACTAAAAATTTACAAGATATAGATGCATTATACTTAAGCAAATGTTAATTTTACGAACTCAAATCTGATGACAAAAAAGGTCATCTAATGTCGAACGATATAATTCCGTATTCAGTTAGGCTGACTCAATTCATGAATTATGTGATAAATTCGATCGATTATTATTTGAAGTATCATAAAAAATTATCATATGATTTTTAAAATTTGAGTATTTTTAATTAAATAAAAGGTGATGCAATCTATTACTATATTGAAAGTATGTGGTGATTTTCATCTCACTTTTAACTTTTCCATTTTACCCATGGTACATAAAAGATGAATTATTAATAGCCTTTAAATAGATAATAAAATAAAGTATGATAGTAAATTTACCCATTTTCTACTTTTTTTTTCCTTCCATTACTTACTCTACTCTCCACTCTCTTCTTGCATTTGTTGTTCTTTTTATATCTATTTTTAATTCTTACATTTTTTTTACTCTCTTTTAAAACTATGTTAGTGTTTGAATGTGAATAAATTATCTTTACTTGAAAAATTAATTATAATTTCTTTCTCAAATTATATATTAATCAACATTTTCAGTCAATTTGATTCAGATCGCATGCACATTGAAACGGTGACTAATCGAATTTACATAATTATCACCGAGCCTGGCTTCCGGATGATTCGCCTATCCGCAAGGGTCTCATGCCCGCGCCAGCTAAACGGCGGTGCGTGTTAAGCAAGCCTTCTTGTGTGAGCTTGGGGTATATACCTCGCCATCCACATTACGGTGGGCCCCACCTGGAGTACGCGCTACCTCACGCTAGGACCACCCATACGCCGGGCGCACCCAAAATGGTGACTTCTTGGTCCCCCTCTCGGCCTGTCGTCTCCACTAATTCAGATCACTTTCCCACGTCTGTCCTCTCTCTCTCTCTCTCTCGCACACCCTCTCGCCGCAAAATTCTTCAGCTCGAAGCAGACCGGGGGAGGAGGAAGGAGAAGAAGAGGGGGCAGGAGTTCCGGAAGCTACTTACAGAACACAGGAGCTCGCAATGTCGTCGGACGATGAGGCAGGAGAGGAGTACCTCTTCAAGATCGTGATAATCGGCGACTCGGCCGTCGGCAAGTCGAACCTCCTCTCCCGCTACGCCCGCAACGAGTTCAACCCCCACTCCAAGGCCACCATTGGCGTCGAGTTCCAGACCCAGAGCATGGACATCGACGGCAAGGAGGTCAAGGCCCAGATTTGGGACACCGCAGGCCAGGAGCGCTTCCGTGCCGTCACATCCGCCTACTACCGTGGCGCCGTGGGCGCCCTTGTCGTGTACGATATCAGCCGCCGCACCACCTTCGAGAACGTCGGTCGCTGGCTCGATGAGCTCAAGAGTAAGCTCTCAGTCTGTCACTCCCTTAGCATTTGAACAAATCTTTTTGGGTGTCTAGCAGTCGTAGTTGCGTATTCTGGGTCCCTTTTTGGATATTTGTTAGCTCGATCTCCAGATCTGTAGTTATCGAGAGCCTGAGAATGAGCTCTCGAGGGTAATGCTATATAGACAATATTTTAGTAATCTCACCAGTTTGGAGTCGATCTTTGAGGAGCAAGCTAGAAACTACCTATCTGATCACTAGAACGCATGAGAAATTGTTAGATCATAGTGTCGGGGATGTTATCCCACTTGATCTAGAGCAACCAAGTTGCATTAACCTCATGTCTAATCAACTCTTTGAGGGCCGCTGGCGTAATTTCGATTGGGAGATAAGTTTTGGTTCTGGATGATCTTTGGATTCTTATGATTGGCGAGTGTGGCTATAGGTCGGATATTGAAGTGGTTGTATGGTGGCTTCAGGACTGATTTGTCACAGGTGATGGGTACTAGGACTAAATATAGAAGGAATATTTTTTAGTTGGTTGATCTGCAAATTCAAAAAGTAGATGTTGATTTGAGTTGCTTGTTATGTCCATTTTCTCATCCCTCTCCTTTCCTTCTTTGGTTGTGGGACTTTGGTTCGTGATGTCCACCAGTTATAGAAATAGAGGTTGGTGATGGGTTGCTTGTGATGGTCTCTTTCTTCTCCTCTTTCTCCTTTTCTCTTTCTCATGTGTTGCTTATTGCTGTAATTAAGTTTTGTTTGGTTTTTTCATCTTTCCTTCTTGAAAGATTGAGATGTCAAGTAGTTGTCAACTTTGTATAAACTCCAGATGAAAGTGGATCTTAGAAATTGCTCCTCTTTTTAATCCAGTGGCTATAAATGCTGATATTGCAAATGAGCTCTTCACAGCTAAATGCTATCTTTTAGGCCATCTCCTTCGACTTTGGGAATAGAGAAATTAAAACTAAAAGTAAAGGAGCAAATCTCTGTCACCAACTTTGTCATGAATCACCTCCACATGTTCAGCATTTTTACAAGAGCATTTGGTGGGCTTTTTTCTCATTTCAGCCAACCCCCTCTAATAACAATCCATCTTTGCCACGACACTCTATATTCCCTCTTCTTATTGGAGCATCTCATCTTAGAAGGGGCTTTTTTCCTCTTCTTACCTTAGCCAGTTACCCCTCAGTAAGTGATTTCCTTATCTTCATCTTTTCTTGTGAATCGTACCCTTCCTTTTTCTACTAGTTTCATTCTTAATCCTATCTTTACTATTATACAATGCACCTGCTTATGCTTACTCATCTCATTATTTATTGTTAAGTAATTGAAGTATTGACCAAGTCTTCGTCAAGCTGCTTATGTTGGCTATATGTGTTGTGCCAAATTTTCTTCCTGTGAACATGCATTTGCTGCCACTAAATAAAGTTTCTCTTTTTAAGAGAAATATTTCGATGTATTGAAAATCCAGGTTTTCTCATCTAATTCTTGCATGTTCATCTTTAAAAGCATCTCCTTTGTGTTTGGCCCAGTTGATGTGTTTCTTTCATGTTTTCTACAGTGGAAAGAGCATATTTGTGTGAACTGTAAATTTGCTACCAGAAGCATTTGAATGTCTTATTTAGGCTATAATTGCATTAAATTCTCGAGGTTTAGAAGAACTTAAATTGGTAGTGCAAGAGCAGCAGATTTTATTCCCCATATGTCTTTTGGCATTCTCCACAATTGCAAATTTAGAAAAGACCTTTCAAGCAATTTCTTGAGAGCTTTTCAAGTTCCTCCTTGGGATACCACTGTTTTTTTTCCTGATGCAGGTGTCTTTCATTGTAAATCCTCATTAACGCATCTCAGAATGTCATCTCATGAACCAAGACCTCTTTATAATATTCGTTATGTCTTCTGTTCTTACGTCAATTCCTATAACACTAACCTCCTCTAAAAGTGAATGCACTATGCCAATCTTTTTACATTATTGGAATTTCTGCTGACAAATGTTGGTGCTAATATGGAATGAATTCCAATTTTACATCCCTAGTTGATTGCTGAAGCATTTAGATTGAACCTGGATCACGATACATTATAGATCACATCTGGAACCAGTTGTCAGTTAATCCACAGTCCTTACTAGATTTTGTAGATCAAAAAACCAACATAAGGCCTTGGTGCTCCAAAAATGCAAGTCCCCCTGGTCTGCACACTTGAATTTGCATGAGGGTCTAGGATTTTCACAAGAAATGTTATGTTTGATTTCATGTCCTTCGTCAAAAATTATGATCGGTTATAAGCTGTTTATCATGACACTTTGGGATGGCCCTTGTAGGAGCACACTCCACTTTTCTTCTAAAGTGGATAGCTCGTGTCAAGTTGTTTGGATTATTTTGTTTCGATGTTCTGTTAATATTCTGTCTTGGACACTTCCACGATTTTTCATGCTCTAATATGAATAACAGGTACCTTATTTTGGATTTTCTATATGATAAACTCCCATTAGTTGTTTCATCCATGAATTCTGTTGACATCCAGACATGTTTATACATCTAACGGCTTGGAGTGGAATGAACCATGTGCAGCTCATTCGGACACAACTGTTGCAAGAATGCTTGTTGGGAATAAATGCGACTTAGAGAACATTCGGGATGTGAGCATTGAGGAAGGAAAGAGCTTAGCAGAATCGGAAGGTCTATTTTTCATGGAGACATCAGCCCTTGATTCGACAAATGTTAAGACGGCCTTCGAGATGGTCATTAAGGAGATCTATAGCAGTGTCAGCAGGAAGGTCCTGAATTCGGATGCTTACAAAGCAGAATTATCTGTCAACAGGGTAACCCTAGTCGGTAATGGAACCGATGGTTCGAACAAAAATCAAGGATTTTCTTGCTGCTCCAGGTGAATGTTCTCACTTTCTAGCACAAGAGGAGTGCGGTTCCAAGGTTGGCCTGTCAATTTGATCAAGCTGGTCAGTTGGTTTGGTTCTTTGCTCGCTTGTTTGATGATTATGGTTGTTCAATTGTATGGCATTATAGAACAAGTCATATTT
Organism: Lagerstroemia speciosa; assembly: GCA_037672795.1. Taxonomy (NCBI): domain Eukaryota; kingdom Viridiplantae; phylum Streptophyta; class Magnoliopsida; order Myrtales; family Lythraceae; genus Lagerstroemia; species Lagerstroemia speciosa. The sequence continues at coordinate 6,331,345 of CM075308.1, read as the reverse complement.
ATTCGAGTCAAGGATATACAATAGAGGTCACCTTTGGATATTTATTATACAATATATGTAACTGTGTATAACAATGTGGAATTGGATGAAATTTTGACTTGCCAGATGATTGAGATTTATTTATATTGCCATTATCTACTGCAGTGGTATCTGACTACTTGATGAATATAGATGAACAGAGACACTGCCATTTTTTATGTGGTCGGTGTAGCTCTTGCAGCTCTCTGTTTTCAGAATCTTTCACTGGATCTCTTGTCTGCAGTAAGGACTCTAAATTTCTGCCTTTGTGCACGGGAAATGCATTTAAATTCCTTTCTCTTCAGTTCTTTCAGAAAACAAAGGCAATTGATCATTTTTCACCTGAGGATGTATCATCCAAAGTGTTGCTTTTTGCTCGAGGGAGGAAAATGTCCCACAACTAAGATGCCTGATTCACGCTATCCCCATACGTTCAAGGCATTCTATTCTTAGATTTTAGGCTTCCTTGCCACCTATCTGAACTTCGCTCAAGGATATTCCTCTATGGACCGGGTATGATCGAAGGGCAAGGGAATAATTCAGACAATAGTTCAAAAGTAAGATTCTTGCATTCGTGATCCATGCAGCTGTACTTAGCCGGGGCTGCTAATACCTCATTTGGTTTGAATATTGATAGCTCGCTGAACCGTGACCACACGAGTGCACAGCCAACACCAATCGAGTTGGTATACACTGTGTATCTTTGAAGCCGACTCTGTCATGTATTGATCATCAGCGAAGAAGCAAAGACCAAAGGATGAGGGACCCAATGGCAAAGGACCACAGCCTCACTTTCCAAGGGAAGTTTTAGTGGTGGCAACTGATGATTGCCATCCCTGAGAAAATTTCCACTCTTCTTTATTTCTTGAAGTGGCTCCAAGCAATCCTGCAATACTTTATGGTGGAGGGTCAACTTCCTGGGTGGTGTTGATATGATGACTAAGACGCCAATCTCTCAAAGATGAAAAGGCAAAACAAGGGTTCCAATCCAACGCTACCCACCAATTTCAATCACCCCATTAAGACCCAAAAGCAAAAGACTCGGAGAAAAGATTCACTGAATGAGCGTGAAATGACCCACTGTTTACAGATATGAAAGTGAGTTTTTGAGTATCGTGGTGAAGCACATAGCCGTGCCGTGCACTTTTTATCATCCGGTTTGCAGAAGAATCACCACTAATAAGTGAGAAAAAAAGTGAGATTGCATCTTTGATGGAGATGGGAGGGGAGAAGGGAAGCGATGGTAACCCAGAAAAGCATGATAATGACAAAGCTGACCCACCCACGTACTTGGGTGGGGGCGGACACACATTGAGGAAGTTTTATATACAATAGTATTATTATCCAGTACTTATATGATGACATCAATCAATTAAATGTAATTATTTTTAGAATTTCCTTTTATAAAACAGAAAATCAATCTTATGAATAATTGATTTTAATTGATCGGTGTCATTACGTGAGTACTATCATGTAGTGATATCCTTGCATAAAAAACCTTCTCCTCCACCGGATTTGCCCCCTTCCACTGCACTGCACTTCATGTTCTTCTAGAAGGCCACTTCCTTCCCGATCAGTAACCGAAAAACAACATGACAGTGAAGCCCTCAGTGACACAAAAAGGATTCTCATCTGAAATGTTATCTGATTGTATTCTTCTGAGCAGGTTGTTCATCAGTTCTGTCAAAAACTCAAGACAGTTTCTCAAAGGGACCCATGATTGAATCAGACATCATCGGATCGTGTAGGACCCATCGGATAACTCTGAAGCCATAATGAATCAGAGAGTCGGAGAGACAGGTAGATAAGAAATCTGTGCTCTTATTTCTTTTCTTTATTTTTCTGGGAGACAAATGATCATCAGAGACCGAGTAAAATGAAAAAGGAAGCCTTGTTGGACAGGTGAAATAATCTTTCCCTAAGTCTGAGACCTCCAATGCTTTGCCATCTCAAAACCGTTCTTGGCATACTGATAGTCCTCAATCGCCTGATCAATCTGGGCCTGCGAGTTCATCACGAACGGCCCGTACTGCACCACCGGCTCGTTCAACGGCTGCCCTGCAATCAGCACGAACCTCAGTGGCTTTGACCCATCGTTCCACACACTCAGTCCATCCCCATGACCCAGCACGAGCACGTTGTGGGCTCCGGCTGTTGTCGAGTTTGGTGTCCCGAATGCCCCTTCACCGTCTATGACATAAACAAATGCTGTCCAGTCCTCTGGGATCGGCTGGTGGGCCTGTGCCCCAGGCTTCAGGGTGAAGTCGAGGTACATTGTCGGGGTCCGGGTGTAAACGGGTGAGCGGACCCCCATGGATTCCCCAGCGATCACCCGGACCATGACGCCATCTTCCTCTGCCTTTGGTATGTCCTCGCTTGGAAGCTCCTGGTAACGCGGCTCAATCCTGCAAATCAGCTTCTCTCATGTCAGATTCTAGAGATGAAAATGTTACACTGCAGATCAGAACTTAGACACAAAGCCTGCCAAACCAGAAATAACATCTCGACAATTTTTTTACACATTTTGCATTCAATTTGATGAACAAGTATGGTTATAAACCACATTTTTAGGAGATTGAGGTGTAAAATGGCTGCAGATTGTGCAGATCTTTGAACCTTAAAATCCGCTTGGATGAACTTAAAGCAGGGGGTTCAGCTAGCAAGATGACACTTCATGGAAGCCATATCCAATATTGAAGAAAGGCTAACATTTATGGGGCATTTTGATTTTAAGATTTGTTCATTCAACTACCCTAAGAAGCTCTGAATAATATCAGTTAACTCAAAAGGGGAGAACAAGGAGTTTTACATTTTGTCTTTGGAGGAAAGATTGATCCAAAGCTGCAGCCCTTTGTTGACCCCTTCAGTTGCCGGCATCTCCGAGTGGATTATTCCCCTTCCTGCTGTCATCCACTGTTCCAAATAGTAATAGTAGCCATTTCCATTATGTCAGAGACAAAGTCAGGATTTTTCTCATGGAGATTCTTAGTCAGGCAAATAATCAGACAAGAATCCTTGGACAGAGTTGAGCTTTACATGTTACCTGAACATCGCCTGCTCCGATCGTTCCCTTATGCCCGGCAAAGTCCTGGTGGGTGAAGGCTCCCTGAAAATTGAAGAAATCAAGTTTCAGACTTCAGGAAGTGAATTTTCTTGAATGAACTCGATTTTCTCCATTTTTTGCTTCCCTAGATGGAGAAGTTGTGATTACCTGAAGCATGTAAGTGACAGTCTCGAAACCTGGAAAACATTAGGAGCATATCTATCAGATAAGATTGATGGAATTTGGTTCGAAAACTGAAAAGAACTGAAGTCTTGATGGAATGAGCCTGAAACCTCTGTGTGGATGGTCAGGGAACCCGGCAGGAGGAGATACTGCAAAGTTCAAGGAGCACTGTTAAAATATTTCCAATCAAGAATATTAATTAATTGACTGATTAGTTTAATAAGTCAGAGTCAACTGTTCATTGGATCAAGCAGTACCATAGAACTCATCCAGCATAAGAAACGGATCCAAGTTCCTTAACTCCATCCTGAAAAATTAATTAAGAACAAATGAATTCAATACCCGAATGAGAAAATCCTCACATGAACACAAAATTCCTGCAAAACATCGATCCAAACTCAACCCGAAAGAATGAGGAATTAAAAAAAAAAAAAAACTTGTAACGTAACATTATAGAGGGGATTCTCAAAAATACGAAATCAATGGATCAAACTTGCAAATATGCATGGAAGAAACTCGAAATTAATATGATCAAGATTCAGGAGGCAAGAGGACATGGAATTTTGATCTAAATTTGATGAATATCGTGCAGGAAACTAGTAACCAAGATGTCCCGATCAATAATAAGAAAAAAGGCAGGAAATGATCAAATTTCACAAGGGAACTCTACGAAGAAATGCGAGGGGAATTCGAATTATCGGTACGACCCAACTGACCGATTTGCAGAAAGGTCGGAACTTTGAACCAGAAACGACAGCAGGGGTAAGGAAGATGAAGGGATGGGAAGAAAACCTTCCAATGCTTCTTCTGACAGTGGCCCCTGCCCCATCTTTCTGCTGCTTAGCCAAGACCTTCTTCACGACGATCCTGGGGCTACCGAACTGTGAATCCTGATCCGACCCAGACATGGTATTATTGCTAGCACTGAAGTTCCTCAGAAAAACAGGGACGGGGAATTTGGGACGCTGCTTGATGATTGGATTTGTATGAAACAGTGAGATTCTATGAAAGGCAGCTCTCATAAGCTTTTTCCTGTGTGTTTCTGGCGATTTTGTGTCTTCGGTGTGTCCAGCTCGATGGTTATTTATATATGGGCTGGGTCGGAGAATTTGGAAGGAAAATGAGGAGGAAGAAGAGAAGATGGAGAAGAAGTCAAGAAGAACAATGGGAAATGAGACGGGAGAAAATAAGTCCTGGGATTTGCCATGTAAGCAAGGGGGCAAAACATACTATTCCAAAATTTGACCAAAAGGGCTGGTAAATCTCAGACATTCTTACTGTCTATCTCGTCACATTATTATAAATTTTACTAATAAATATTTAATATATTATTATTAAATATTATTTCATATTTTTCTATTTATTAGTAATATTTATTTTCAAATATGATTTAAAATATTTGTTTATATATTAAATATTTATTGATTAAGTTCGCCACGCTATGCATGAGCTCGGTTGACCTAAGAATTTCGCAGCAAATCAATAGGTTAAATGATAAAAATTGGATTGTAAAAAATATTGGAAATGATTTTATCTTTTAATAGATTTATTCTATTTTAATGTATTTTAAACGGGTTTTAATTTATTTTTAAATATAAGATGATTCAAATCAAATAAAAATTGGATTTTTTTTACCTTATCAAGCTGTTATGTGCACGCTGAAGTTCACGGCTTGTACACACACCAATATGAAAATAGAGAGTGAATGACAATGCTAAAATATGAAAATAATTTAACCAAAAACATATGAAAATAAGAGCAAAATTACCATGAATTTACTTAAAGTAATAATCTATATACTTATACTAAAGGAGAAATGTCAATGGAGGATGGGGAGAGCGAGTGTCCCGGTGCGAGTAGGAAAATCTAGAGTAAATATTCTGTATGCAATACATAACGAGTTCGTTGTGTAAATCTCTTTCAGATTTTGATACATTCACTATTTTTTAGAGTCAACTTTACACGTGTCAATATTTGAATTGTGATTTGCACAACGAATTCTTTATGTATTACACACTAAATATTCACTCGAAAATCTGGGTTCTGTACTGTCTATATAATTTATTCACTTTTAAAATGCATATTATCTATTGTTTTCTTTTAATATGAATGTGCAACTATTATTGCCGAATACAATCACTATCTGTTCGAATGTAATTTTTAGAAAAAAATTTCAAAAATAATTATTATCACAGAAATATTTGTATATTGAACATCAAATTGCCCTGTAGTGAAGCGCGAACTTTTCAACTAGTAAAGATATTTAATAGATAATAGGTAAAGAGGTCCTCTTGTCTTTGGTTTACATATGGTTACCCCTATTCCTCCTGTCTCATGGTTTTCATAAAATCTTAAATAATCTTTTTTTCTTTTTGTTTCACTACTGATAATCTAGTTCGAGCCGGTTCGATCCAACAAAGGTAAAACTGTTATAATATGAATTTTTTAGTTACAGATACTTGACCCGTGTCCTTTTACTCGAGGGGAACAAGTACCGAACAATTTAAACCAACTCAAATTGTTGATCTTAAATAATCTTAATTCAGACTGATTTTATTCCAAAGAACCTACCTACTTCATCTAACTACCAAAAAAGAATGACAAATTATGGATTTTTTTTTAATATATAATTTCGATGACGAGAGACCAATGTCCATTTCTTTGTTTTCAAGAACACTCATGATACAGGGATGTTGATCTCATTGCTAACCTTTGTTCATAAATTACACGACAAAGTCACGCATTCGAATGACATGCGATCGGTCGATCTCGTAGATTCCTCACAAGATCGACGTATATTTCCTGTTCCACGGTTCGTGATACTAATATGCGGGCCTCACACGTTGCAAGACGGGCATTTACTAGCATGTAACGAGTATGTCACGTGACAGTACTTACGTGGTATCACAAACGAATAAAATTAAGTCATTCTAAGATTTTTGTTAAAAAAACCCAAAAATAACTTAATCTTATAAATTTGTGATAACATATAAACACCAACACGTGATATATAATTTTAATCCAATAATCATGTCATGGTCAATATCTTGTCATCTATTATCTTCTATTATTACATCTTAGAACGTGGTAGTTGTGGTCTAACTTTTGAGATTCCAAAACTACCATTGATAAGTAAACTGAAAAAAATTGGTAAAATATGTGAAATTGTAAAATCATGTTAAAGAATATAGTTACCGCTAACTACTCTCTATTTCTTTTTCTAATTATAGATTTTATTTTGTATTCTTGATAAATTATATTAAAAATTAAAAAGTGTTATAAAAATTAACACAAAATTAAAAATATACAATAAAAAATATAATTTAATAATCAACTACATATTTAACCATTTATTTTTCATTCACGGTAAATTATAGTAAAAATTAGTGTTATAAAAATTAATGCAAAATTGTAAAATATACAATGAAAAATATAATTTAATAATCAACTGCATATTTAACAATTCTGTGCAAGTACGAGCCCTCATCTAGCATTCAATTATGTAAGGAAAAACGATCCTCAAATGGAACTTAATATCCCAAATTTTGTGGAATTTATTTATATTGATGGAAGTCCACATGCGGTAGCCGACATAGGTTGAAAAAAAGAGTTAAATTCGCCCATCGACAGGAAATATTTTATTTTATTTTATTTTCACATTTCAATTTCAGGAAGCGGCGGCAAAAATTTGTCCGCCGGTCGGACAAGGTAAAATGGCTGGCGTCATCATGCTGTAATCGTGACGTCTTCTTTTTCTGACCAAAAAGTCAAATATTTTACATGTGAGGCAAAATTGCTTCTCCGGCACTCCAAGCCAGGCATTCTCATTGCCAATGCCATTCTTGATTTGATCCACTGGTTTGCATGGTATGGATTTAGGTGGGTGCGATTGTGAGATAATCGCTTGGTGAAAATTTGGGAAATTTCATGTATCATTATACGTATTTCTTTTGATTTTGTTCAATTTTTGTTGAATTATACATAGTTCGCCTCCCCAGAACAATCATATAATGCTCCTATAGAGTTTTTCACTGAATGAGTTTTCTAGATCTGTCACTATTCGCTAATAAGCGATAATAGAGTTAATGTTAGTAGAAACACCAGAAGAGATCGGTGAAAATTTCTTTTTATTGAATAATAAGGATGGTAATAAAAGCTACGAACGAGTCGTCCCGCTACATAGAAAAGAGTAAAATTGCAAGAGTAATGTCTTTCACAATCTTGTGCTGATTTAAGTATGACATCCATCATTTGATTAGACTTCATTGGTAAAAAAGGAAATATGTTTGATTAAAAAAATCTTATAAAATCATGAAAGAAAATTGATTCAAATTGCCATCATAAAATCATGATCCGAGCATGTCTGGCTATCCAATTTTGATTTGACGGATATATTATAAAATCACCAGAAAAAAAATCTTGATTCAAATTGCCATTATAAAATCATCCTAAATACAACCACTAATAAAAGACAATGTCAGCCAACTTCCTTTGATCAGTCTCTCCTGTCTGCCATTCGCAACATTTTTTGGACTATGTCTGTTGTGGGAAACTTTGTCTACACTTACGAGCCAAAACTTCTCGTTTTGATAGCTAAATCTATTTTCTTGACAGATATATTAAGTCACATCGCACATGAGACTCTCTCTTTTTCTTGATCCAAGGTGAGAAATTTTTAGATGATCCTACCTCACCACGTGCTATGAGAAAATACCAATCAGACTATAACAAACGAGTAAATTAGTATCAATCACCTAAGTAATTACCTTAATTATTACTGATTGGAGTAATTTAGATATGACCATTTAAGTATTTTTTTTTGCAACCCGACATGCTTGCATCTCAATCAGTATTATTGGGAACACTGAGATCTCGAGTTTCCTAAACCCTAATAGTAGTATGTAAGGCTCAAAGATTCATTCTAGAAATTTTTCTCAAAGGAGAAATCGAAATTGTGATCCCGACATAACCAAATTTTATGATAGTGAGTTTTAAATCACTGCTCTTACTGGTGTATTGTAAGAATTTTTGTTTACTAGATATATACCCATGCTATGTATGAAAAGAAAATAAAAATAAATATAAAATACTAGAATGAACCGTTATAATTAAATTATTTTATTATAATGTAGTACAATTTAATTTATTTGAAATTTATTAAATTATAATAGTAGATAGAACTTTCATTTATCATCAGTATATAATGTCAATTTTATTTTTTTATTTATAATTTTGTAGCTAAAATTGTAGATATTGACTGACGTGGAGTGAGAATGAAAAATTTGGGTATTTAATGAAAGATTTTTAATGTTAAGATCGTATATATGCAGCGAGAGAAAAATAACTGAAATGACTATTTTAACCTTAATGCAGAGAATGTTATAAAGTATATACTTACTACAGATTTTCTTATTTAAAATAGACTAATGACAAATATAAAAATAAAAAAAAGGTTAAATTTTTTAAACGTTTGGATGTAATATTATAGATAATGTAAAGCGAGTTTCGCAATTGATTTTTGAATTAAAAAATGGGTACAAGCACTTTTTCTTTTTAGGGGTGTTTAGTTCAAGTATTATTATATTGTAGAGTAAATATAGATTACATGAAAAATTATTATTTTACAGGAAAAATACAGTATAATATAAAATTGTTATATTAAGTAAATATTAAAGATTGTTGAGAAAATAGATAAAATAAAATACAATTTTTTTATAAGTGATAAAATATAATATTATATTTATGAAAATTTACTAAAATACATATTATATCTTCCTATTGATGTATGTAAAGAAGAGAGAGAACGTGATTTTTAGTAATTTTAAAGAAGTGGCAAGCGTGGGCCCTGCCATTCCAGCACGTACCTCCAACTCAGCATTTATTTTGCTGGGAAAGAGAAGAGGCCCGGGAAGGATTTGAAGGTCCGGTGAAATTAAATTACATTACCAATCAACCAAACATTGTAAAAGATAATGTAAAAGACATATATAAAGTTGGAAGATCATATCCAATCAGACACCACCTTAATGATAGAGAGAGACTTCCCTTGTTTTTATTTTTTTTTTTTTTTGTCGTCAGTCACGGTATCCAAGCAGGCCCCACCAGCGGTGAGATGACATCTTTCAGCCAACCATACTTGACTAATCCGTTGGTCGCCCCGGGTCGCACGCCTGGCAATGGCGGGTGAGGCTCCCAAGGGGGGTGTCTGCGTACGTGAGGTCTTGAACTCGAGACCTCCTTAAGCGGCACCGAGCTGTTTACCACTCGACCCAACCCCCCTTGGTTCTTGTTTTTATCTTTACCGTATTAAGGCTTCCGTCCAATAGATTTGATCGTACTGAGATGATGACATGATGACATGAGCATGATGTTATGCACATTGTGGTTGTATCATCATCTCATCATCAAAAATGTCATATGATTGATTGCACAATGAGCGACTGGAAAATATTTTCCGGGATAATTTTTTTTACAAATATTCTGATTTTTATAATACTTGAAATTCATTTTACATGCGATTAATTTATAAATTTTGATGCAGAGTTTAAGAACCACATCTTACTCGGAAACTATAGCAGATTTCTGGTACTTCGTTTATCTGTGTTTCATTTGTTTTTCTCCCCCATACCATTTGACATTTTTAGGGAATTGAATGCTAATTAAGTGATCAAGTTTAAGGTAAATTTTTACTAGTTTAATATAATAATTTTATTAGAATTTAGTATATTTTATTTGATTTTAGGTCTATTTTTAGAGTGTTTTGTTGTTATTTGTTATAAACATCAAAATTCATGTGATACCATGCACCATAAATTTGTTTTAAAATGTATAAAAATATGAATTGAAAACTTATCTTTTTTGATAAATAAAAGAACCCTCGTCAAATTAAGAATAAAATGGTATAAACTTCAAGGGAATTAAAATACAAATAAAAAAAGTTATAATTAATCAAAGTTAATCACACAAACCAATTTAGCTTCTTGGAATCAGAACCGGTTTCTAAATTCATCACTCGAATCCGCCCGAATTTTATTAGTATCTACCGGAAACCTGCTAACTGGCAGCCGTAGTAAATATATGGTTTTTGAGTTAATCAGTTTAAAAAAATTATGAAAAGGTACACACTTAATTTTTCCCAGAAATACGTATTTAAAATAATAAAATCGATACTATCTACAGATTAAGCATTGGCTCTGCGATGAAGTTTCGCCTTGCCGTTCATGCAATTACTCATTTGACCAATGCAGAAACTATCGTTTTCAATCCTTTTTCTAGAGCTTTTTTTAAAAAATTATATTTCTGGTCATAATTTTCACTATTATAATGCCTACATCTATCTATACATATTATACGTAAACGTTTTTTTATTTTGTTATTTTTATCAGAAATGTAAATATTTCTTTTAATTTCATTTTTAGTTTTTAATTTTTGCCTATAATGTATCAAATTAATTCTAATTATCTTCAAATTTAAATCTCAAATTTGGTGAGAGAAACGGAAACTATACTTCGTGGCAAGGAGGAGAGAGTCTCGTGTATAACTAGTAAACCATATGATAGTACTGATGTGTTGTCACGAGCCAATAAAATCTAATTATTTTAAGATTTTTTTTAATAAAACATAAAAGGAAAAAATTTAAACCCTAAAAGGAAAAACAACCCTAAAAATAGCTTGATTTGATTGGCTCGTGATACCATGTCAAAACTGTCACATGATATACCCGTTCAAATAAGACTTTGTCTGCAAGGCCAGAAGGGAGTTTCTGTATAACGGATATACCACGTAACAGTATTTATATGATTATTAGGAACTAATAAATACGGTTATTTTAAGATTTTACTTAAAAAACCTTAAAAATAAAAGGGTAAATTACATCAAAAAATACGTGGTTTGCTTCATTTCTCAAAAGAAGCCAAACATTTTAAATTTGAGAAATAAAATCACATAGTTTCATTTTATTCCCAAATTAAACCAAACATTTTATATCTTAAAAATAAAATCTCGTAGTTTCCTTTTTTTTCCCTCAATTTAAGCCAAACAATTCATCTTTTAAAATTAAAATTGCATTATTTATTTTACTATTAAAATAGTTCATTTAACCCGATATTCAATACTTATGTGACTCATTTTTTTATAACTTTTTCTACAACGTTGGGTAAAAGTATATTAGAATTTTTTTAAATTTACAGTAATATCTTATATAAAGTTCTCTTTATATTTTTCAATAACTAATATTAATCTTAATTCAAGAGAAAATTCTTAAATTATTTTTCAATAAAAATCATGCTAGTTTTATTTATTTGTAAGTACATGACAGACAAATAAGTATAATATATTGCACAAGAATATCAATTTATATTTTAATATATTAGTCAACTTGTTAATAAATAAAAAATATAATTTTTATTTTTTAAAATTGAAGAGTTTGGCTTGATTTGAGAATTAAATAAAATTACATGATTTATTTTTCAAGTTTGAAAAGTTTGGCTTAATTTGGGAACAAAATGAAATCTCATGATTTTATTTTTAAAATTTAAAACGTTTGGCTTTTTTTTGAGAAATGAAGCAAATCTCATGCCTTTTGATGTAATTAACCCAAAATAAAAAAATCATAAAAACAATTAAATATTATTTATTTATAATAAATCTTACACATCGTATACATACAACATTTTCTGCGAGGCGAGACATTGAAAATTTAATGGCCATTCAATTTTTTCCTTAAAAGATTCAACGGCAAATGAAAAAAAAACAAAGACACATATTTTTTAAGTTAATTATTTAATATCTGTAAGTTGGAAAACGTTGAAAATTAATGACATGAGACTTGAAAGGCAATGAATCATTTTTTTTAATGAGTCATGCCAACTGTTGAAGTCCGGCAAGCTTTTTTTTTAAAAAAATTAATTATATTTCTAATAACAAAAACATAAGAAGGAAACAACGTACTATGTCATACAACATCTGCTTTTAATATTTCGTATTCATGAGTTTGTAAAAAGTTTATGAGTTCGAGGAGAATAAACTCATCATTATAAAAAAATTCACTTCAATGGAAACAATAAATAAAATTATTGGTAAAAAATAATAAATCAAATTAGGTTCAGGTCGAGATTTTCACTCTAAATTATGTTATATTATATTTCAAGGTCTTTATTGTCATTCAAGTGTTTTGGAGAAGTTGCTTCTCTCGGAAGCTACTCTATCCCTTCGAATTTACACAATGCCATCGTCAAGCACTTGAAGCTCGATTCTTTCATTTAATGAATTTTACCCTTTTTAAAATAAAATTAGACTTTTTATGAATATTATTATTATTATTATTATTATTATTGTTATTATTATTATTTACATATTGTTAATAGTGTTAATAACGGTGTTATGATTGGATAGACGGAAGAACGTGATTGTTGGCATTTTCGTAACATCGGAGACTACATTGTTGGGAATCTAATATCGAGGATAAAATTTATGGCCGCATGAAATTTCAGGGGTAAAATTAATAGTTAACTCTTAAATTTAATAAGATATAAAACATAGCTAAATATTGTTATTATAGGAAAAAAATTTAATATATCCTTAACGTATTGCTTTAACCCCCCTATCTTTCCTTTATTTTTCGTATCATTTTTTAAATAAATTTCTAAATTAATTTGACACGCACCAATTATCCTCCATGTGGCTCCTCATTTTATAATCACATATAGAAATATGGATGAGATGAGCTAAGCTCGCCGAGTAAACTGACCAAATACTTCGGCAAAAAATAAAATAAAATAAAACTCACAAAATCCAATCGGGAAATTCTTAATTGATCACATCTCGTCACGTAACGTGAGGAAATACCAATCAAATTGTAACGTCATATAAGATCAATTTTGTTATATTTTTAAGTCCGAATCGTAACTGTTACCACTACAAGAAATTCTCTATCTAATGAAAAAAGAACATAGTTAACCACTAGGGTGGTAGCCTGGTGGTTGATTGTGCTTCCCTATCCTCGGTGCATTGCCCAGGAGGTCATGGGATCGATCCCTGGGGGCGCATTCGCCATTAGGTGCAAATCCCCTAGTGGCCACCCGCACACGCGGGAGCGTGGGCTGACCGGCACGTGGGACTGTGGGGTTCTCACGGGCTCAGGGTGATCGCGACACCTCGTCATAAAAAAAAAAAAAGAAAAGAAAAAAGAACATAGTCTTGTCGCAAAAACCCTCCTCGAAAACATCGGTTTTTTCAAATTTGTGGCCAAGCCATTTGATTTTTCAAGCCTAACCCTGCAGCCAATCCGCCGTCCAAGTTATTTGCCTCTCTAAGGCATTGTTCATGCGGGGAATTGACCCTCGGTTGTCATCGTTCAGTATGCCTTACTCCTTTAATTATGTTTGTATATTCAAATTTTGTGAATGGTGGGGTATAAATGAAAAATAAAAAAATTCAATTAATTGATCCAACCTGACCCAAAAAATCTAACTCTATATAATCAATTTGGCCTTGTTTTTTTTTTTTTTTATTCAACTCATTCTTATATTGAAAATCGAAATTCAAAAAATTCCTCATCATAGCTACTGATTTTCGTTATCCTAAATGACTCTCTCCTGTAGATTTTTTTAAAAAAATATGCAAAGAAAAAATCTCTTAACCCAACCACTCTCACATCTAGTAAATAAAAAAACTCCCTGTATATTTTGCCTATAGTAAAAATTTTCTACAAATTGTTGATAAAAGATTTTGTCCATAATTTGAAGGAAATGTTTACTTGCGAAAATTTTACAGATAAATTTCACTTTTCTTAAATTTATCGGTAAGTTGTCTGAAAATTTAAAAATTGATAAAATTTCGACTAAATCCTGTCATCGAAATCATTGAAAACAACCTTTGTATGTAATTTGTCTATAAAGTCATTTTGATTATTTTTTATCTGAACGCGTTTCATTTACTGACTGATGGACGATAATTTATCGATAATTTCAGCAAACCGTATGTCGTTGAAAGTTAGATGATAAAGTGGAGTTTAGTTGTAGTGTGCAGCAATAAAATTACTAAGAGCATTAAATCCAAGTCAGCAAAGCAGTAATAATTCGGACTAAAACTGTAATGCAATTGATTTTAGAGAACTGAATTAGTCATTTTCAAACATATATGACTCACTTGTAAAAAAAGCCAAGCAACCTTATGATTATTCATGTAAAAAATACATTCAATACGTAAGAAAGATATTAAAATGGATTCGTCGTGGCGATTCATCCATGGCTGCTCAGATAATTACTTTTTCCCAACTGATTCACAAGAAATTCATTGACCCGAGAAAACCGGAACTTGGAATGTCAATTTCTTGCTAACCTGTCCAGAATATGGTTTTAGTCATCTACTTGGTAACATCACTTTAGTCTTAGAAAGAGATATATACCAAAAAAAATCAAATGAATTAATAAATATTTAGAAACATATGTACTAACAAATAGTACATGATATCACGAGTAATATTGATCGTCGATGCCGGTCTATCGCGCTTACATGTTGCGCTTCTCCTTGACTTTTTGCTCTGAGCATCGCCAACAACCTCTTTTCTACATTGATGTCCATCTACATTCGATGGGCTATAATCGACACCAGTTAATGACTGTTACACCGGACAGCTACATCGATATCACAAGGGCAACAAAGCCACATGGATAAATGGGATCACATTCAAAATTTAAAAACACATTCGATATAGAGTAGTAGGATTTTGGGCACCATAAGAAGTGCAATATACCATTAGGCTCTCAATTTAAACCTCCCATCTCTGATAAATTCTTAGATAACTCTACATTATCTCCACGTGACGTGAAAAAATATCAACTAGATCGTGATAGATGAGTAAATTGGTGTAAATCGTCTGAGCAATTGGCTTAATCATTATTGATCAGAGCAATTTAATTAATTATTTATCACCATAATGTAGAGCCATTTAAAGTTTTTTTCCTTCGTCAGGTACGTGTCATTAACATCTCAAAAATGTCAGTCATGTCATTGAAATGTGAACTAATTCCGAATGGGAAAAGGATGATTTTACTCCTCAACCTTTAGCATCTTTTCAACTTTACCTAAACCTTTTTTGGGTTGGAAATGGTCATCAACCTTTCCCATTTAATTGAGTTCTGGTCCTACTGTTACTAACTTCCTTAAATACGCAAACATGGATTACCTACAAAATAAGACACGTCCATGTGAAAAATATTGTATTTGACCCATCTAAACCAGTTTAATAAAATTAAACCCATTTGCTTTTTCTAGTAAACCTGACTCTGTCTATCTCTTTAACACTTTATTTTTATTCTTAACGTTTTCAGTTTCCCTTCTCCCACTAGAGACACAAATCAATACAAGAGCTTAACATTTCAAGTTTTGATTCAAAAGGCAAATATTCTTCTTAATCACGAACCGATCCTTCTCTTTTTTGCACTTAGGATTGTCGATATTAAACTGACAGCCCTTTCATTTTCTTCATCTTATCATGTGAAAGAACGGGGTAAATTTTTGTGGTTGCATCATCCGATTGAATTCTGCGCAACTGAATAGCATTCAGCAGAGTATGATGTAATCTTGTGAAATCATGACAGTTTACCTAGAGGATTCTTGATGCATATAAAATGTTCGATGAAATGCCGTAGAAAACACACCACAATAAAACCGATGAAAGCATGAAACTGGTTTACTAGTTTAACTCTGAACAAATTGGTTTAATGCCATCAAACCGGTTTAGATGAGTCAAACATATTATTGTCCACGTGGATGCCTTTTTATCTGGTGGAAAATCTATGTCAACATATTTTAATAGGATTAATAACGATAGGACCAAGATTGAATTAAATGAGAAAGGTTGAAAACCGTTTCCAACTCAAAAAAAAGGTTATGGCTCAAGTTGAAAAAAGTACTAAAAATTCAGGATTAAAACCGTCTTTTTCCTAATTCTAAATGGGCTATCCTTCCTTTCAAATATTCGCCATCATTGCCAGAATCACCGAGATGGCCAATAGCTTGATTCTTTAAAATGCAAAGTGGACTTTTGGAACATTCGAAAAGTCAACTTCTAGAAGCTTTGAGTGGTTAATCCACCATATGTACACACACAAATACATATTCTTCTGATGAAGCGAGACCTCCTGGAGATCACAATTTGCCAGTGTTTCGATATTGTGTCTTGACTTGGAACCAACTCCTTGACATAAAAGTTTGTCAAACCGTAACTCTTCGGTGGAGAAAGCTTTATATGTACTGAGTATATCTTGTGACAGTATTTACATGGTGTCATGAATCAATAAATTTCATTTATTTTTATGATTTCTTTTTATTTTTAGAGTTGTATAAAAAATAAAAAATGCTAAATCTTTTGTGATACCACGTAAATATTGACACGTAATATACATGTTACACCGAACACTCCCTCCTTCGGTGAGATTTATGACTTCCAACATTTCGGTTGGATGAAATCCCTATCGCGCGTCAGTTTAGTCCAACTCAAAATGTTTTTTTAGCAGAAATTCAAGTTCCTATACTACAGCTAAAGTCCAACACATGCAATGCCGGTTGTCAAATACACTAAACCTTAATCCTGAGTATTAGCTCGGATGGATGGGACATGCATCTAAATCGTGACCAAATATAGGAGATCGAAGATTTGATTCTCCCTTGAGTGCGTAGCCATTCGTGAGACAACCCACACATGTGTCATGCACATAAATTTATCTCGATCCATGAGTTTGTAAGGTGCTTATAGTTTGAAAAAAAAAACTTATTATTATTAAAAAAAACACTAAAGCTCTGATTTAAAATCAGAAATTCAATAAGTGGGTTAATATGTTGAGCTCTTTGTTTAATTAAATAAGACATTTAGGAGGCAATTTGAGACATTCAGTTGCACATATTTTCATGTGTGGTCAGAGTTTGTCGAGCAACCCACTAAAAAATGTTATCGGTTCATGCACCTTCCCCTCATGTTCCATTTACAACAGATAAACGGGCCAAAATTACTTCTCCTTTGTTACAGTATGTATCACCTGATATCTATAAGTCGGTAGACATTGACCAATTTAAGTTCAAGTTGGACGGGCTCACAAAAGGATGAAACTCTCTCAATGTGAATATTCTCCATTTACATGACTCAAACTCGAGATCTTATTTAAGGGTAAGAATTTCCAACTATTTCGATCAACCCATATTGCTGGCTCAAATTTTTCCTTTAGTCAATGAAAGGAGAAAGTCTTGCATGTAATGGTGTCACGCGTAGCAGTGCCTATATGGTGACACTAACTAATAAAATTAAACTATTTTTAGGATTATTTTCTCCTTTTGGATTTTGAAAAAATCCTAAAATATCCTAAAAATTTCTTTGATTTTATTGGTCTATGACACTACGTAGTATACCCGTTACACACAGGACTCTCTCCCATGAAAGACCAAAAAAGATGGTTATCTATCTAGACCTATGTGGCTTTCTAGAGCAGTTTTGGTGCATATTTTCCTGTTCCAACTTTAAACTTTCAAAAATAGAGTTATTAATGATATTCAGTCCATATAAAAAGATAAATGGAGTGAATTACAAATATCAATGTTAATATTATAACTATAAACTAAAACATAATTAATTTTCTTATTCGAACTATATATTTTTATTTTTATATATTCATAACATATTCTACAAAATTAATCATATTATAAAAATAATACTCAATTGTAAGTAATATAAAATAATTTACAAAATAAAAATACTATCAATTTATAATCGACTATACGATTGATAATTTTGCATGTAACGCAAAACGCACTACAATATATTAAAGGGCAAATAATCTTATTGCGCATGTAATTTGACCAAATTCTCACTTTTAGCACGAATTTTTTCGCGTGACCTATAAAAATATAAACTATGAGACGTTTCTTCTATTTAGCACACCGTCTGTTTTTCCGTCAAAACTAACAGGATTGATCTACGTGGTACGTGAATTGCACTTTCGTGGCAAACAATAGTTGATGTGGCAATGCCATGTCAAAGACATTTAAGAAAATGTGAAATTTATCCCTTAATACTCTACATTAATTTAAGCACAAGTTACTTACTCGATTTAATCAATTTTAAATTTTAAAATTTATTTATTGACAGAAGAATATGTTCCAACCGGATACTCAGAACCTGTGGTATAATACATGTTGTAGAACGTTGCATGGACGTTTGAGGAAAGAAGAAGATAAAATTATCCCCGATAACTTCAAATTAATGAAGAGTATTTAAGGGTAAACTCGACATTTTCTTAACGTCTTTGACGTGGCAAGGGCATATCAATCGTGATTTGACAGAAAAACAGATAACATGTTAAATGGAACAAACGTTCCATAGTTTATACCTCTCTAGGTCACGCGAAAAAAGTTTGTGCTAAAAGTGGAAATTCGGTCAAAGTAAATGTATAATTGAGTTATTAGCTCCTATATATAGTAAATGAGGCCAATAACTTGGAGTTTGTCATAGGTTTTGCTTGAGAGTGTTGCGGAGGATTGCCGTCCACGGAGCCGCACTACCGAACTTAAATATGCCTTAAACCGCATATCAGGTATTCCATGGGTGATTGAGCTCGGGTACCTTGTAATTTTTCGTGGTACTGGGACCTTGTTCGGTAAAAAATCAATTCTTAAAATTTGGAACCTTTCGGAATATGTAATATACCACATGTTTCGAGTACCATATTAAAATATGTTCTTTTTTAATAAATTAAACTGTAAATGTTAAATATTATTCGATAAAATTATAATAAAACAAAATTGAATTGATTAACCATGCAACACATTAAAAATGATAACCCGTCGTTGAAATACGGATTCATAACACAAAGATAACACAAATTATTTAAGTTTATGAACGACGGAGGGGAACTTTTAAGTGCCCTGCTGAATGGGTGTTATGTTGAATGAGAATGGGTGGCGGACGCAGAACGAAGCACTGAGGATATATAGGGTTTTACTTTTCTATTTTTAAAATATGGTGTAATATATCGTATATTCCAGTTTTCTGTTTCCAGTTCCGATTCTAGCTTCCTAAGTGTTGGAGCTAGAACCGGAACTTGAACAGGTTAAAGTGGGTTCATAAATTTTTTTTACCTAGACCTTGCTCATTTTTCACCGGTATCTATTTGGAACCTTTCATATTGAGTATGTTTTTACCGGTTCCGGTTTTATCCAGTACCTGTGCACGCTCCTCGGGTAAAAGGATGCTCTCTCAATTGACGAAATGTCCAAGAAGGTGCTACAGAGCCTGCTTGATAGGTTCTTCTAAATGTGCCCAAAGAAGAGATGGCCTCAAAATTTAATTTTCCCAATGATTATTGTGGGGCTGGTGAAAGAACCCAAGCATAAAGATTCGAGGTCCTTTCTCAGAGATTTGACTCTCCCTTAATCCTTGACCGATATGTTGGGATCTCAGGTTCAGAATAAAATCTCTTTTGTTCTGTTTGATACGAAAGAATAGGAAAAAATGGAATAGAATAAGTAACTCGGCCTTATTTTATATATTTATTTCCTGGTTCCAATTGTGAAACTTGTTATATTCATTCTATTGCTGTGGACTTTTCTTTGATGTTGATGGAATAATATTAGGAGTGTGTATGGGTATAGGGTAGACTCGGAATAATTAGGAACCTACTTTATTGTGTAGGTTCTGCGTAAATCTCAATGAAAATAGAGTAGGTTCCGAGCAGTGAATGGATGAACCAATCTGTTCCGGTTCTAGAACACATGGTACCCGGAACCAGAACTGGTACTTGTTAACTTATTTGCACGGTTAATTTAATCATTTGTAACTTTCTTGTTTGAACTGCAATTGACGAATCGTTTAAACCGTTGTATTCCTAACTTGGTGGACTTTCATTTGACATAATAATTATGCATATTTGATGAATTTTTCATTTTTAAAATACCACTAGAACTTAAAATCAGAAATAAATAGTATTTAAACATAATACAAATATACTTAAAATTACACATATTTTTTTAGGATAAAAAAGTATATGAAATAATAATAATCATAAAAAATATTGAAGTAATCACATTTTGGAGGTAAAAAAATAAATAATAAACGAGTTCCAATAGGGTACCCGAAACCTGTGGTGTCTTACAAGTTCTGGATAGGGTCCGGTTCCAAGTCAATAGGGTAGGGTCTGGATCCAAAAGTTAGGAATCGACCTTATATATGATAGGACCCAGGTATCATAAAAAAATACAGGGTACCCAAATCTAAATACATGTAAGTGATGTTTCATTGTAAAAAAGATAAGGAACGACCATTTAGTCATTTATCACAAATACATTCTTTTTTATTTTCAGAATGAAAATAAAAATTAATAATTTTGTAAATGTGCGATGATAATATATACTATTAAACCCGTTCCATTATATTACTTTTCATTCTTTCGTACCAGACATAATCTCTGAGTCTTGCCTGTGAATATACTAATGGAGTGACTGTTTGGGGGTAACAGGAATATCGGAATTGCTTTACCTGCGTGCATCGGGTCTTCATGGGACCGTCTTGTTTGGAAATTTTCTTGTGAATGCAATTACTGCACCGAGTTTGCCTATTCAACTGTATGTGGTCGTGCGCAACAATACTGAAATAGTATTGCAAATTAATAAGATTTAATCATTTAAGATTTTTTTAATAAAATCTTAAATATTAAAAAAAGACTCTAGAAATAACTTAATAATATTTGTTTGTAACATTGTATCAATAGACTTTCTCGTGGTCCAAACCCATCGAATGATGTTTGCAAATGGAACTGAACTTGGAGAGTTTGATGCATCCATCCATGTTTTAGTCTCATGCTATCCTTACTCACTGGATCCGACAAGTTAAAGGAAAAGTAAGAAAATTGTGTGAGTTATATGTTCCATTAACCGTTAAAAAAATGCTATTTTCTGGGCTGCTATGTAAGGCAAGATTCAGCAATTAACAGAGTCTAATAGCGCTGAAACAAAGGGAAGAACAGCAGCAAATTTCTGCGGGCCTTTCGGTGTCAATCGCGAGGTGCTTTAGAAGTGGATTGGAAGGTGAGTTGTACCCTCCTTCCTCCTCCTCCTCCTCCTCCTCCTTCTTCTTTTTTCTTCTTTCCCGTGAGGTTTCAGAAGGTGATTTTTCGTGCAACAAAGTTTAGTTTGACACAACTTTCTCTTTGAAATTCGCTCGTGTGGCTACTCGTTCGACACCTCTCTTATCTATCTCTTTTGTTAAAATTGTTCCCGGTATCCGTCTTTTATTTCAATGATGAATTTGTGTGATTCAAGGGTTTAATCCTTGATATTATTTGCATTGTACCTTCGATCAGATCTAATAAGTAACTATGTATCATGCTATTTATTAATAATGAAAATTCTACCAGCTCAGGCCGTAGTTTTTTCCCTCTTAGGGCAACATTGAAATCTTGATTTTCTTTATCTGAATCTCTCGTTACTTTATTTCAAAGTTATCTATTTAAATTATAGTTTTTAAAACCGGATAGGATTGGGAACCGGTCAAGGCATGGGTTCCTGGGTTTATGCATTCAACCGTGGGTTCGATGAGTTGAACCGGACTTTTAATAATATTATTATTAAATATGAAATTAATAGTAATACTTTGAAATGCCACATTTAAGGAATTTCTTCAGTCAAAATTTTCAATTGTAGCTTTCTATTTCCTCAAGATAGGATCTGTTATAAAATTCTAATTAATCCAAAGATCTGCTACAAGCAAAAATATTCAACAAATCATGCAATCAAACTGATCATAACAACAATTGAAATCAGAAGAACGAGATATTACTTGGGTATGCATACAAAAGAGTGCGGTAATCTCAATTAAAAACGTAGCTGACATGTTAATGTCCAAAAACAATCTAACTTCAAGAGACTTAACCAAAAAAATTATCAAAAATTTCTAGAAATTCGTGTAGTCAACATTTTTCTATGCATTAATTAAAAAAAAGAATTAATATCTTAAATCAGAGTCGATCCAATTTTATATTACTGGGAGGAGAAGAAAGAAAATGTAGAGACTCCCCATTGAAGGCATACATTAATTATAGGCAGACATTAATTGCTTATCAACATTTGGAGAAGAAGAATAGGAAAGACAGACTGAGGAATTCAAGCCGGACATGAACTAACCGGCCGGTTCTTAATGAGAAGAAGAATAGGAACAAACGGATAGACTCTCGGGAATTGAAGGAGCCCATTAATGAGCTGGCCGGTTCTTATGAATTTACCCATTTTTTTTTGTTAAAACTAGCCGGCTCAACCGGGTCAGGACTGAGTTACCTTGCAAATGGAGTTAATGAGTAACCGGACCGAACTAGTGGCTGGTTCTTGGTCGAACCTGCTCAACCAGCCGGTCCGATGCGGTTTCGAATACTATGATTTAAATCGCGCATTCGAAAAAAAATATTGTGATTTTTAATATATTCTGTTTGGTTTTAGCATTAATACCATTAGAGCTTGATACGGTCCTGTAAGATGCTTCATAAAATTGTCCAACCTTTATTTTGAACAAGGCCTTAAAAGTTCAAAAGATATAATGCAATATTTTTTTCTCGCTTTTTAAAGGAAGAGGACAATAGTAATGGCATACTAAATGTCTAATATAGTTTAAAAAACTAGTGTCCAGTAAGGCACATGCTTAAGAGTCTCTTTTAACAATAATACTTAGAATAAAATTCAAAGATGTGATTTCAGTACCACCAAACCGCATGGAGAGTGTGGTGGATATAATGCAATATGATTTTATCCACTAATGACACTATAACTTAAATATTTGATCATTTTTTCTTATATGAACTAGGGGTGAGCGGGTTTGAGTATCGTGTATTTTTTCATGGTACCCAGACTCTACCCTGTAGGAGATTGTTTCCCAAATATTGCAATCGGACCCTATCCTGTTAAAATTTGAAATTGAAGCCTTTGCAGAACCTGTAAGATACCCATAGGTTTCTGGGTACCCTATTAGACCTACTTATTATTTATTCTTTTAACTATGTAATATGAATTATTTCAATATTTTTCATAATTATTATTATTTCATATAATTTTTATCATGATTAAATGTTTATAATTTTTAAATATGCTTTTATTGTATTTAAGTACTATCTATTACTAATTTTAAGTTGAAATGACATTTTAGATATGAAAATTCATCAAATATACATAATTTTATCAAATGAAATTTATCGAGTTAGAAATGCAATAGTTTAAATGGTTCGTAAATTAGAGTTCAAACGAGAAAATTACGAACGATTAAAATTAACTGCATGAATAAATTAACCAGTTCCAAATACCCTATGTGTTGGAATCGAATCAAAACTAAAACCGACCGGTTCTTTAATTCATTACTCAAAGCCTATTATATTTTAATGGAAATCTATCTAGAACCTACCCAATATGGTGGGTTCCTATCAGTTTTAGATCTACCATATACCTGTGCACACCTTAGTCTGAACCACTGGTATACAAAAATTCAATGAGCCCTGACTCGATCCAGTTTGAGTTGAGAGAGCTCACTAGAGGTAAAACTCTCCCAATGTAAATTCTCTTCATTGACAAGACTCGAACTAGAAATATTTCTTAAGAAGAATAGATGTTGTCACATCTCAACCAATCCACTTTGGTTATATTTATTAAATTTGAATTATATGGAGATACATTAATGTATATTTTAATGTGATTAATAAAATACAAAATAATAATTTTAAATTTAATATAATGTAAACGTTAAAAGTGATGTAATTACATAATCGTAATTAAGCTGCCATAAGCATGCAGTCCTTCCTTTGTTCTAATTTCCCCAATTACAAGGATTTATCCCTATAAAATATTTCTGTTATATTTATATGCAATTTTTTTAATTAAAATTGCCCTTTTTTTTAATATTACTTATCAATGCTAACGGTAAATTTTACCAACGTAATATTATTAAGGTGTATATATATTTTTTAAAAGAATTGTTGACCCGTTAGCTCCCGCTTCTACGTGGATTCTGAACACTACAAAAACCCTAGTAACCACCGATCAGGCTGCCGCAGCTCAAACCCTAGGGAATGGGGAGCCGCAAACCTGAGAAGTCCGCTAAACCCTCCCTCAGAAACCCTAATGACAGCCTCGGCTCCCAGAGGACTCCATTCAAGAAGAAGAAGAAGAAGAAGAAGACGGCGACGAGCAATGCCTCAGATAGCAAATCAAAGAAGAGGGACAAGAAGAAGCCGAAGCAGAGCGGGGAGCTGCCGGACGGTGGTGGAGCTAACGAAATCCCTCAGTGCAATGACTGCAATTCGCAGCCGTTGACGGCTTCGGAGCAACTGAAGTTCTTTGTCGATCAGTATCAGTCCGCCAACAATGTACAGCTTTCGTCCCTTGAGCTGGAATCGTTCAATGGTGCGTCTGATTTCTTGGGTTTTTCCTTGTTTTGTGCTTAGGTTTTTCTTTATCATTGCTTGATTGTTTTTCTGTTAACTAAGCCTCAACTGAAGGGGCAAAAGATCATTAAGCGCGAGGGGAGCCTTGAATTTTTGTCAAAGTGCCCTGTTGTCATCATTGAACTTCTTGTTAGCGTTCTAATCTATTTCATTGTGTCCTTATGCAGAGAACTGCATTTTGGAATTGTCACCAGGGTCCAATCAAGATGATAAAAGTCTGGGGAAACAAATAAAGGCAGCTTTTGGCCCATCATGGAAGGAAGTGCTCCACGAAAAGGATCTCGTGGAAGGAAAAGTTGATCCAGGGAGTCCAGCAGTTCTTGTTATTGCAACATCAGCTATAAGAGCAATTGAGGTTTTAAGGTCTGAAACTTTCATTTTACTGGGCATTAGAAAGAGATTGACAGATCTAATGAGTGGCTGGTAGATTGATGAAATATCGGTCGAGATCAAGACTGAACAATCTCATTTTAGAGGCTTTTCTTTTAAATGAATTCTTTCTTCCTTTACTAGTGTTAATCAATTCCTTATGTGCCACAGGGGATTTCGGTCATTGACAAAGGAATGCCATGCTGCAAAGCTTTTTGCAAAGCATATAAAAGTTGAAGAACAGGTGAGCATCTTCTAGGTCACTGTTCGTGGAGTGAAATTTTTGGATTTTAATATGTTGATTATTAATAATTATGATATCCATTTTCAAGATCTTTTTTGGTGTCGACAATAATATAAAGCTTAACTCATAGTTGACGAAAGGATGTTAACCCTGTGCTCATCTGGCTTCTATTGTTATCATGTTGTATTTTATGGTTATATAATTTATATTCTTCTCATATTCAAAAAGATTATATTCTTCTTAATCCTTTGATTTAATTTTCTATTTTATTTTATTTTTTTCCAATTTGGAGTTTGGGAGATGATGCTATCACAGTTCATTGTCTAAGCCATCAGCCTTGCTGAATACTATTTTGCACGTCAGTCTGATCCCAAATTTTTCTAGATCTTCCAGCCTATAGTTTTTCCATATTCCAAATATCTTCTTGTTCACACATCTGGGGACTGAGGCTGGCTGTCTAGTGTAAGTTAGATGCATTACATATGAGTGGTTCTCCTATTGGTTGTGATAATGCCCTGAATTTCTACATATGGACATACGCTTATTTAAAGATGCATTTGGCTAAGAATGGGTATTTTGTGAACGATTATGATATGATCATCATTAGTGTCACAATCATTATTATATTTTTATATGACTTTCCATTTTGATCTTTTGGAGATGATGACAATATATATACTTATGGTCAAAGGCATCAGCTATGCTGAATACTTTTGCACGTCAGTCTGATCCAAATTCTGTGCTTTAAAGTGTTTCTGTTTTCATACTTATATAATACACACACAGATATGCGTGCATGTTTGTCGCATGTAACGAGTTCTTTTTTCTGTTGGTAGCCAATTTAGGTTAAGGAATGATGCAGCTGAAGTAATAACTAGGCAATTTAAATTCTGTTATGTTATGTGTGAGATCATTGGTTAGTTAATAATTCTTTGAAGTTTATTTTGGTTCCTGACTTTTGCTTTGGTATGGGGTTCGGAAAATGGTTATCATATGAGTGTGAGAGGAGATTAATTTTGATATTTTTTCTTAAATCAATAGATCAGTGAATAAATGTGAGAGGAGATTAATTATGGCGCTTTGCAGGTCACTTCATTAAAAAACCGGGTGAACATTGCAGGGGGTACACCAAGCAGGTTTATCTTGTCAACCCTATGTTTATTTCCTTCTGCAATTTCTGATTCAGCGTGGTCTCTATCAGCCTACTTGCATGGATTGAATTACAAGGGCAAGTTCTTTCATAATGTTTGTGTTTCTCATGAAACATTTTTTTCTCCCGGTGCCGTGAACAACTGTAGATTAAAGAAGCTGATCGATCTAGAGGTGTTGGGGCTTTCCAGGCTATCGGTTCTTCTTATTGACTTGCATGTAGATGTGAAGGGCTATTCTCTTCTCACTCTTCCACAAGTCAGGTATCATTTTGGTGAGAGTCACTGCTTATTCCATATTCATTTCCCAACTTCTTCAACTCCTTGTTGCTGTGGCAGCGATGAATTCTGGGATCTGTACAAGAATTATTTCCACCAACGGTTGGTCGATGGCAGCACAAGGATCTGCCTCTACGGTCCCATCCAACAGAATGCCAAGTTCTTGCGCAAGAAGAGAGTTCCTGAAGACTAGGTGACATGGAGCAAAGTAATGTGTCCCTTACACTGAGTAAAGCCATCGAGAATTTGAACATACATGGAGCTGGCTTGAGCAGCACCTTCTCTGAAAAGATTCTCAGGGTTTTTGGGTCAGAAAGGCATGTGATGTACTATGTGAACGTTAAGTAGGTCTGATTTTGCCAAAGAATCTTGATAAAGATGCAGCAAGAGTCTTACGTTGTATAAGAATCATTAACAGAATCTTCAGCCCATGTTTTATCATTTATTCATTTATAAGATAGATCGTGTTGCATGACGCCTTGATTTTCCGAGTTATACATCATTTACACGTGAATTTACTAGAAATGTGGGGGTGTGAAATTACGTGGTGCTCTCAGCCACCAAATTCCTGTTTAAATGTCAAACTAGAATCTGTCGACCATTGTCTATGGAAGCTGATGCCGAGGATCATCAGTTTTATATGACTGGAAAGCTTGAAGTTGGCAGCAAGAGTCTATCTGAACCGCAAGATTCCATTAATCTGCGGGTCTATTGGCAGCAAGAGTCCATTGAACTGCAAGATTCCATTAATCTGCGGGTGGCATGGCCAATTGGGTTGTGCCTAACGTTAAGATTGAGTCAGTTGAGTTGGGATCTGCCACCAATTTTTCTTAATGTTGTTCAAGGTTGTCAAAAGCATAAAGTGCACTTGAGGCGCAAAGGGTCTCCCATCACTTGAAGTGCAAAGGGCAAAAAAAGCGCTCGCTTCAATGAAGTGAGGTGCATCTTATAAAAGAAATATATCTACTATTCTCATCCAATAAACTAGCAATGTAAAACTATGAGTTCATAATCCATGATCCATCAAACAAAAAACTAGCCATTTAAGGAGGAAAATAGCTAAATGAGTTCATAAGAAGGAGAAAGAGATAGAAGTAACGAGCAGAAGCATAAACAAGCATACACAGATGAGTGAAAGTAGAAGCAGAAACAAGCAGACACAGCCGAGCAGAAGCAGCAACAAGCAGAAGTAGACAGACTAGAAGCAGAAACAAGTAGACACAGTTAAGCAG
This sequence comes from Lagerstroemia speciosa, assembly GCA_037672795.1. Lineage (NCBI taxonomy): Eukaryota > Viridiplantae > Streptophyta > Magnoliopsida > Myrtales > Lythraceae > Lagerstroemia > Lagerstroemia speciosa. The sequence continues at coordinate 6,303,362 of CM075308.1, read as the reverse complement.
AAGCAGACGAACTAGAAGCAGATATAACCAAGCAGAAGCAGTAACGAACAGAAGTAGATAAACCAGAAATCGAGCAGAAGTAGCAGACTCACAGCCGACCAGGCAGACTAGAAGTAGTAACCGAATGGAAGCAGACAGACCAGAAGTGAAACAGAGAAGAAGGTCTCAGTGGAAACAGAGCAGATACGAAGAAGAAGACGTGGGAGGAACACCAACGGCAGAAGAAAGCCCTATTTTCTAATTATTCTAATATTTTCCTGGTAATAAGTGGGTGGGCACACTTTTGGCCAGCCCATTAGTGAATAAGTAAGTCCAGATCAGATTGAAACAGAATATCACAAAAGTGTAAAACGCTCGCTTTTTCACTCCAAGAAAAAGCACAGAAAGCGTGTGCTTTAGGGAACTTCAGTGAAGGCGCTGCGCTTTACCTCTACTAAAGCATCGGGTGCCCCTAGCGCTGTGCTTCATGAGCTTAAGTGAGCAAGCGCTCACTTTTGACAGCCCTGATGTTGTTTAGCTGGCTATATGGTGTAAATGAGATAAGACGATTTGCGAATAGTTTAGACTCAACTCGATAAAAACTCGAATTTGGTTCAATTTTAACAAGTTCGGCTTGATGAGTTGGCTCGGGTTGGAGCCTATTAGCTAAATGAGCTATAAGCTTTAACAATATTTGACTAGATAAACTTGTGAGTCTAAATGAACTTTTTATTTTATGTTAAATAATTATAATCTATTTTTAAAAAAAATCAAATTTAATGTCTAATTTTTTCAACTCTCATTCAAAACCCTTCTCCTCATTTTCCCTTACTAAGCTATGATCATAATCACTTATCCTCCCTAGTCCTCCCCGCTTGGTAACTAACACATCCACCTAATGCCCGCCCTACATCTCGGCTTGACTCACGTAGACTCAGCGAGCTTCGTTTATTTTAACAAGCCAAACCCAACTCGAAATATGAGGACCATCAAGTTTGAGTTCGAATCCAACTCAGAGATTGTTAAACGACCTAAGTTGAACATGTTAAATTCAAGATCAATCTGTCTCGCATACCCCACAGATGGCCAGAAAAAGGGGTCACTTCTAACTCCATCATAGTGCAAACTATCAAATAAAATGGTGGTTTCAAGCTAAGTAGAAAACCTAGATGGCAGTAAGAGGCAGTTTCGCTGCCAATTTCCCCCTTCAGTACGCAGAGAAATCCATCGAGTTGAAGCGAAATGCATTGGATCTTGCAGTGAATCCCTCCGATTCTATTATCATGGCCAGACATTTCATTGTTTGCGTTTTACGATAATAGTACCACCAGAGACTGTGATCAATTCATGTGATCTGGTAACATAAAGTTAGAGATTTGAATTTCGCTCTAAGCAATATTCAAAAAACAAAAAATGAACCCGTAACACCTGCTAATAAAACCGTAATGGTGATTGATGGTCCTGTTTACCCTTTTTTTTTTTTGGGTTTCCCTTTCATCTTTCAGAAAGGGCAGATTTGCTTACAGATATCACCAAACACTTAAATAGATGTAAAACAACAAACCATAACCAAAAGACTCCAGTCTCGGGAAGCCTGGATGGGCAGAGATACCTCAGCTTCGAAGGAACTCTTCATCCTTCTTTTCTCCTTCGAGGCTAAATTTCTTCAAGATCTGTCAGAGGACCTGTGACTTTCAGTCGTTTAGCTGTCCTCTATGAAGGTAAATAAGTCAGTGAGAAGTTCACGAGAGAATGGCTATATCCAGTAAAGCTAAAGACCAATTTCGAGAGGCTAGGTTAGATGGCTCAGGTAAAATGCCAAACTTCAATTGCTTGGGTTGGGATAGATACCAAATGTGCGGACTGGATCAAAGGTCAGACTACAAGGTCCACTTTGCGTGTTTTGGCGATTTGATAGAGGTTGATAGAGGTGTAACCTAGCGGAAGAGCCTTGGAACTGTCTTCTTAGGAATTTTGCCTTCGAGCTTTAGCCTTCTATAAGCTTCTCTGATGTGACAAGGCCTGATTGGCCCCGATTCTTTCCTCTCAGTCATAACTATCCGAGCTGCATTATCAAAATCAATCACTTGCCATTTTTTTGACATGTTCTCGACGACTCTTCATCAATTAATTGGAAACTGAAGCTGATGCACGTACCTGTCTCAACAAGTTCTCCAACAAACATTTTTGCGATTCCTGACATTGCAATTGTCATGGGCATTGAGATTTTCTGGGTTCCTGTGACACTTGTCAGCAACTGCATGAACAGACAGGAGCAGTGCCAAGGGCATAAGATGCTATGAATAACCATTCTCAGAATATAATTTAATTTCCGTGTTTTGGTTGGAAAAAGACGTGAATGGCAAAAGATGATCACTACAAAGATGGGAACTCTTCTGTAAGTGAATTCCAAGCCATCACTTTCTCTGCTATACGTGACAATAGTGTGCTGACAAGTTATTTTATTTTATTTGAACGCAGTGTACTGACAAGTAAATTGCACTCGAGATAAGAGATGAAAGGAGAGAAATACCCTTTTCATGGTAGCTTTCTGAAAGCCAGACCTCCGAAAAGACTCGTACCTATTCATCTGTTCCTCTGTGAACTGAGATAAAATTGATCTGTTCAGAAGAAGATTTACAGATTAAAAAAGCGCAGCTTTAAATCTTTCAGGCAAGGAAAAGTAACAAGAATAAAATGGGAAAAAAAGGCTCTATTCAAGGTCATCTTTTGTATAGTATGTATTTTACATGCCAATGCCAACCTGGAGAGCCCTAAATCCATTTAATTTCATTTTCTAATGGCAGTTTTCCCATCTGCAAACCAACTGGACAGCTGTGACTACACCCAGAGCTCATTAGTGAGGCTCCCACACAGCAACTAAAGGGAGAAATTTGACAACAAGCCACTTCTGCAAACACACCCCACCCCCAATTTACAACAGATACAGTGCAGCATATCCCAGAGAGGCAATATATTTCCCACTTTATAGGCACCATAAGGATTTAGCTGGAATACTGATGAAGTGTGAGCAAAGTCAAGTCTCGAGATTGATATATCTAACAACAATTCACTGATCCTCATATTGCTTTGATCATCTGATCCTCATATAGCACATTGAAAAAAACAGTAATTTTTGAATTCATCTTAAAAATATGAAATAAAAAAAAAATGCAATAGTGAGAAGTGATGGAATGACAATTCCATAATAAGAAACCTCATTACACCAATATGAGGAAAAAAATTATATCCAAGTGGAATGTAAATCTCTTAAGAATGCAACCAAAGAAAAAATATGAAATGGAAGACTAAATTATTCGTTCTATTCCATTCCTTTTGACTCAAGTGCACCAACTATAACCAAAAGGAAAAAGAGAAGAAACAAGAAGCACAGAAGTAACAGACAGCCCTACTCCCACCCAAATAAATCGCTGCAGAGGCTGTTACTATACTAATTAACCCAATCAAAACCAAGTTCACTCAAAAGGAAACAAGGAATATAAACGACAAGCAAAACTAAATGAATGAATTGGCATGATGACATAATGCCTCATATTCACGTGCATAAGAAACTTGCACTAGTATTTATCAATTTTTCATGCAAGCGTACGGATCATTCCCATCACATATCCACCCATACATGAAACATTAATAACACTGTTTTGCCACATATCTCCCTCACAATCCTCGGGGTCCCTCATAGAAGGGTTTCATTGCCCTCACCATCAGTAAAGAGAAACGTGTAATGATATCTTTCCATTATCTGCATACATTCTCTCTAAACAGAACTATAAGCTTCAAAAGTAAGCATGTGTCACCAAGACTGCAGAAATGGAAACAAGAGAACTCACTGCATCTTGGCCATTTTATCGGGATCTCCACCAGATGGAAGCTTGCTGAGCTCAACGTCCATGTTCTCCTCCTCTTCCTCATCCTCCTCATCCTTGTTTTTTGTGGCTGCAGCAACTGTGGAGGATGGAAAGTGCGCCGAGGTGGATGGTACATTTAAGTCACCCTCTTCATTAACAGCTATGTCATTAGGAGCCACAGATGGTTGTGTGCTGAAATCATCAGCAGGGGATGGGGATTCAGGCGGCGAATCCTCCTCCTGCTGCTCCTCCAGAGCAGCCTCGAATGGATCCTTGAATTGTTTCATTTGCTGGATCAACGGAGACCTCTTGAGACTGTCCACAATATATATCATGCCACAAAAACATTCAGGACAGTAAGAATACGCAAAGCAAAATGGTTCACATGGAAATAACCTCCAGCAACTGGGAAAAAAAACCTTAAACCTGAAAAAAAGCTCCCTGGACACCAAAGCGAAAGACAAGAAAATCAATTTGCCGTGAGACATGAAAATGGAACGAGCATCACAAACAAGCTATGGAATAAGATTTGGGGGGGGGGGGGGGGGGGGGGGGGGGGGGGGGGGGGGGGGGGGGGGGGGGGGGGGGGGGGGGGGGGGGGGGGGGGGGGGGGGGGGGGGGGGGGGGGGGGGGGGGGGGGGTGGGGGGGGGGGGGGGGTGGTGAGTGGTTGGGGGAGGCGGGAGGGGTGGGGGGTGTGTGGAGAACTCAGAGATATCATAAGAATGCAGGCAGCCCTTAAGATGGTCAACATCATACAAGCAAATTGAATTTGTCTTTGATTCCAAAATTGCATTTAGACTGGTTGAAGTCTTGCAAACGAGAACATTACAAATTTCCAAGAACTAATTGAAAGGACCTCTCATAGTAATAAATAAGAACAAGTGCCAAACAGATGTAAAATGGAAGTTCTAATACAGCTAATGAAAGCGTCAATGATATATCCAAGGAAGACCCCCAACACCCCCCCCCCCCCCCCCCCCCCCCCAATTTCTTTTGAGCAGTGAAGAGTGCGCTCAGACGTGAAAGCAAAGATTTTGGAAAAGCCTCAAATTTTAATAAGATTGAGGGACTCCATTTCAGCAGATTTTTGCACTTCTCTTTTGCGGAAATCGTGGTCTTTATACATCGACCCAGAACATAAGAAATCATAGATTTCAAAACCCTAAGGTTGATTACAGTCACCTCTTTCGCTTTTCTCTCCTGTAGCAGGCTGCAGGAGCGGAGGATGGTTTTCAGCTCGTAAAGAGACGGCCGAGAGGGAGAATGGAGAGTGAGCAGAGGCAGGAAATAATGGGGTAGAGAGAGAATCAGCTGATCGACCACGAAGGAGCTTCCGGGAATTTGGAGATGCAGGGGAAGGGAGCATAATTTTTCAAAGAATTATCTACCACTGTCGTTCCTAATTTTAGTTTTTACCATCAATATTATCCTTAATATTTTAAAAAATCTTAACAATTTTATATTATATTTTCATATATTTTAAATTAACTTTTATTTGATTTATATCTAATTTTCTCTTAATAAATTAGAAAATTATTATTTTATTTTATTAAAGTTGTATAAACTTTAATTATTTTAAATTATTTAAATATAAGATTATAAACATGTAAACTTATATTGATAAATAGTCTAAATAGTCACGAATTGTGGATCTCTTTTATTTGCTACCACGCAAGTATCACGAATCAACCCAAATCTGGGAAGTTGTCCATGACACGTCAACGATGGTATTCGAGAATGCAGTTTATTCGTGATATATCGTCAATCCTGCCCAACAAAGAAAATAATCCTTCTAGATGGGTTACCATCACTTTACCAAAGTAAATAAGAAAAGTAGATCAATCATTTATGGTATATCCGATACTATTTTCCTTTTATTGCATAGAAATATTTCTCACTCATGTACAGGGGTTTTACTCATTTACAATACATCAAAGAATTCATCAATTTTGGAGATGCTCTCTATACTTTGTCTCTAAGAGTCTCTTTGAGGCTAATTTAGGACGAGTTTCTAAGACCACAGGGTTGAGAGAACGCTAGGAAATTAGCAAATCCGTGACAAGTAGTATCAAAGCGAAGGTTTTGATTGAAACGATCTCATTCAGATATTGTGAATGAGGAAGTGAAGGGTGCCATCTCGAAGAAAGTCTGTGACAACTCAAGGGATGTTGTTGTAGACATAGAAAGCCACGTGATGAAGATGGTGTTCGTCATTGCAGAGGTCCAAGGCAGGGTAGATAACACAATGTCTACCATGGAGGAGCTACAATTAGGGGGATAGAGGAGCTCTGAGAGGACCTATGGACACGTTGAATGCAACATGTGAGGAGCTGAGCCAAAGGAATGATTTTGTTGAAGCACTTGTTGTAGCCATGTGGAAGGAGATCGACGAGCTCAAGGCTGAGCTTACTATGGTTAGAGCACACGGAGCTTGGGGGATTTGCTTCTTACCATGGTCCTCAATTGGAGAAACCGAAACCAAAAAAGTTCAAGGGCTCATGAGTGGCCAAGGATATGGACAACTTTCTCTTGAGTGTGGTCAACTACTTTAGGGCAATTGGCATTATGGACGATGTTGTGAGAGCAAGCAACCTTTCTATGTTTCTTGTGATGTTGCTTTACTGTGGTGGCGATGTAGATAAGATGAATGTAGTGGGGAGCACATTACAACATGAGCACAATTTGAGGTAGCAGTTCTTCCTCGAGTATGCTAAGAATGAAGTTTAGGTGAAACTTCGTCACTAGAGCACAAGGGAGAGATTCACGAGTATGTGAAGAAATTCTTTGAGTTGATGCTCTAAATCTCCACTCTGGATAAGAAGCAAGTCTTTTTCCAATTCATGGAAGGGTTTAGGCTATGGGCTAAGCTTCAACTAAAATGACGTCGCGTCCAGGACCTGACAAAGGCCATATTGACGGCCAAGTCATTGATCTAGTTTCGACCTTTGAGCAAGTTCAACTCTAAGGGAAAGAGTTAGGGTAAAGGTGAGGAGTCTAAGAGAGGTTCCACCAATCAGACGAGGGTAAGACATCCAAGTCGATTCCCAAGGATAAAGTGGGGTTGAATAAAGGAGAAAGCGGGATTGAATAGAGGAGTATATTAAGAAAGGAAGCCAGTTGAGTGTTTCCTTTACAATGGACAACACATGGTAAGGGACACCAAGGTCAAGCTCAACACTCTTGTCAAAACCAATGAAAAGAAGGGAAAAGAGGAGACACGGTTGGGTCACTACGGTACAATTGCTTATGTTTGCAGATATGGAGGTTATGTTGGAAACTTGTAAATCGATACGGGTGCTGCCAACCTCTTCAATTCTAAGGAGAGAGTAAAGACGTTGGAATTTTACGTGGAGAAGATAAAGGGATGTCTCAAGACTCCGAATTCAGAGGAAGTCCTTACTTTTGGCATAGCGCTCAACGTGAACATCCAAAGAAGACCATGGAAAGGCAATGCATGAATTGAAGTTATCTCGCTTGATGACTACAATTTTGTAATATATCAGAAAATTTCTCAGCCTTAGAGTTTCTCTCTCTAAGAGTCTTTGGTTGTTAAAGCTAACTTAGGACAAGTTTCTAAGGCCAAATGAGTTGAAGGAATGCTAGAAAATTAGCACACCCATAATACAAGATTGCCAAATTTGAGAGTCTATGTAAGCCTGTTGACAGCCTTGTAAGCTCAAAATAGAAACTCATAGAGTTTATGTACTAAACAAATATAATTGTTCATATTTAGCATCCCACAACCATCTCATTAAATAAGTTCAATTGAGACAATAAGACAATATAAAATAAGTTTAAGTAGAAAGCATTAAAGGGGGAATATCTCAGAACCATTGTTGAGACCAAAGAAATAAGCAACCTTTAATTGGCAGTTGTTACCTTGGATAATATCATACAAACAACAGAATAGACTGGTGTTTTCTTTGCTTCAACCAATGTTCTTCATTTTTTTATCAAAGCATAGGGTTAGGGATATGCAGTAGAGAGACATCTGACCATTTAATGGGCAGGGTCTACCGCATTTATAAATTAAAGAGTGGACCACTAGACATTATTAGGTCTCAAAAAATCAATTTATTTGATTCATCAATTCAATGATGTGATCCTGATGAGTTTACTGAGTTAACTCTCAAGTTTACTGGATTCTTTACAGCTTTCGATTCCACTATGATTTAACTCGATTCTATGCACCGTTAAGTCTCGATTTTGACAACAATGCACGTAACATCTCAATCCCTTAGTTTATGTTGAGATCACATGGAGGTGAGTATTGTACACATTCTATTTGTTGCATTGAATTAAATTGTAGCATTAGGTGAAATTAAATACTCTCTTTTCTTGTTTACAAATTTCATTGATAAGAAAATTTGAAAAAACTATCCTCAGATATTTTGTCAGGTAACATATAGAAATTTGAAAAACACACTGTAAATGTTTCACTAGTATCAGAGCATATGGTTCAACTGGTAGCCCATCCACTGATTAGCACATCTTCCTTTAAGGATGGAATAACTGTATATTAGGATATTGATGGGATATGTGAAATCATGCTTACAGATAATTGAAGATGTCGGCTGCATATAACATAACTTTTAGCTATAGATTCGTAGTTGAATTCTTCGATGGAATTATCAAATGTCTTTTTTTTTGTCTAATTGTGAAAACTAGCAATGTCTCTCATATTGTCTTATCATGACTAGGTTATATTTGGTAAGATGGAATGAAATGGAAAGGGATGGAATGCAAAGGAAATAGAATGATGATTACTATTCTCTGATTTGGTACCATTCATAATATCGAAGAACTAGAATTCATTATAGAAATTTATTTTACCAATCATTGGGTACCATCCATAATATTTTAGAGAAGTTTGTACACCGATCACATCTCATCTATCTATTTTTTCTTGCTCAGTAGTGCTTTTTTCATGTGTAGAGTTATTGATAACTTGTAGTTTGCAAAGTTTTTAATGGTAATACAAGTTTCTATGAAGAAAAATCTATAGTCAGACCAAAGCCTAGAGAGCATGGTAGCGAGAGAAGGACAAAGAAGGGAAGCAAACCTACCGGAAATGCAAATGAAACCCTAAAAATATGAGGATTATTGAGAGAGTGCCTTTTGGTGGACGAGGCTAAGGGGGAGTCGAGATAGCACAAGGTGGAAGGAGTGGTGTCACAATGAAAAAAGAGGGGAAAATTGGGTTTTTATGATATATATATATAATTTGAGAATGTGACCTTTTTTCCTTGCATTTTCATGATCAAGAAAGTGAGTCGGTCCGATAGAATTTTAAGGACTAGGTAAAATGAAAACAAGCTGAATTTTACACCAAATATTGTAGAACTGGGATAGTAATTTTTCATGTAAAGATGGCGAGGAATGCATGAAAATATAGCACGGACAAAAAAAAATTCGTGAAAAACCGCTCATATCGAAATATTTACTTTTATACGGTCAAGAGATCGTAACTTCAACCTGCGATCTTGTTTTTATATTGAGATCGCATATTGAAGATGTAATTTCTTTATAAATGTAAACTTAGTTGACAGAAAAAAGAAGGTTGAATATAAAAATAAAGATTTTATTTATACCTAAAACCGCAGCCTGAAGATCCGATTTCAAGATGCGATCTCTTTATTAAAAAATAAGATACAATAAATACGAATTGTTTATATTTGTTAAGAGATTGTATTTTTGACATAAATATTTTGATAATATTTTTGTACATTCCTCTAAAGAGGGCTTAGGAGGAAATATAACCTTGGGAAACATGACATGAGAAAATCAAATTTAGAGCATACAGCTAATTCACCGACAGGCTGCCCACCAGACCACTTATGTATTATGTATGGATATATTAATAAAAACTTTTTATAAATAAAAAATAATTAAATAGGTGAATTGACATACAGACACATATAATCAAGAACAAAAAGAAAAGGATTAAAAGAGTGGAATATTTAACAAAAAAAAAAGAAAGGAATTTGGATTCCATCTTGCTCTCCGCTCACCAACCAGTCTCATGGATTTCCATTGTCCTCCTTACCAGTAGAGAGAGAAAGCGAGAGAGACAGAGGGAGCAGAAACCTTTCTTCCTCGTCCATCCATCCTTTGGGGAAGAGAGAGACGGGCTCAGAGACACCCCTCCCTCACAGAAATCTAACATTTTCTGCAGTGTCTTTGTATTTCTTAATTTGCCCATTTTCCATCATCCTCCATCACACAGAAAGCCGAGATCTTTCTCGTTTTGTGCAATCCATTATCCTCTCTTTCTGTAATCACCATCACTGTCCCCGGCCATGGTGTCCCCGTCTACACGGCGCCGTTTCTGCCTCTTTGCGGCCCTGCTTCTGATTGCTGTTCCGGTCGCCTCTGCCAAGTCCAGCGACGTTCAACGGGATGACACCTCCGCCCCCAAATCTCCCTCTTGCCACAATGAGTTCCAATTGGTACGGTGCTTCCTCCTCCTTTCTTAATTTCGATTTGCATTTGGCCGGTTGGTTGACATTGTATTGGTATTCTTGAGCTCCCGTTACGTCCATTGGGTTAGGTGAAATCAAGTTCTATCTGAGTTGGCGCATCGCACAGTGGCCTTTTTTGGGATAAATAGTGAAGTTACCGGAAACTATTGGTTGACTAGGAGAAAATTTCTCAATTAGGTGTGTCCCGTATGTTCATATCCTGCGGTAGGTGAGTTCATGGTGCTGATATCCCAGGATGAGTGACTCCTCACAACGTTCTGGGTTTGCAGTTTCGATGTGTTTGGTGGATCAATGGTGGTCCTATGAGAGGCAATGATAGCTAGATCAGTTGAGAGAAACAACATATGAAACCTGCTGCACAGTGATAGCTTCATGTGGTGCTTTTCAAAGAAAATATGAGCCCTTCAATCAAAATCTTGGTTGAGGCAGAGCTTGAGAATTATATAGGTATCTATGAATAAAATTTAAAAGCAATCTTGGGATTCAACTTGGGGCATACGTCTGATGAGCCATTTCATGCTTTGTTTGAAGAGCTGAACAGCACTTTCTGCTATGAATTCAATGGTTTCTCTGTGCCATCATTCTACTTGCAATGGATTTGTGATTAATGGCTCCTGTAAGAATGGGGTTTCCGGTCTCTGTTGACTGTTAGGTGCATGTTCGTAACGGTGCTGTTACTTATGGTCCGATAAATAGAATAGGAAGCTGTCTACAGTTTGTGCTGCTTTTAGCTGCTAATTTGTAGATGAGTTTGTTGGAAGATTTTGCTGACAACTGAGGGTTTGGTGGAAAATTTTGCTGGTTCTAGCTGACAACTTTAAATCAATCCATGTGTGGATTCTCATGTCATGTTGTACTGATATTACCTAAAAAAGAAGTTTCTTTCGTATCAGGAGGTTTATGAAAAAGAAACAAATTGACTAAATTGACTTTCCAAGATTTTTTTTTTTGTTCCTTTCTCATCTGTGTGGAATGTGGCATAAATGATCATTTTTTTAGTTTCTGCAAAACTCTACCTTGATAGAAGCATCCATTTGTTGAGTTGTTAGCATGTGTCAATTTCCACCATCACCTAACTTCCTTCTATCTGCAGTACTGTTCTCAGACCAAATGCTCATAGTAGTCCTAAATTATTTCTGTGCTTTACTTGGTCAAATTTGCAGGTAAAAGTTAAAACTTGGCTTGATGGCGAGAATGATAAAACTTTTGGGGGTTTAAGTGCAAGATTTGGCGCTCTGTTGCCTTCAGATGCCCAAAAAGGTCAGAAACTTGCTGTTGTTATCCCAGATCCTGCAAACGGTTGCTCGAATTCCTCCGTGAAGGTACTGTTCTATTGCCAGCTATAAAAGCTGTTCCCAGCTAGAAAACCTTGTTGGCATAACTTGGCGCCTCCTGGTGTCTCTGCAGCTGTCTGGATTGGTTGCCTTGGCCACCCGTGGTGAGTGTGACTTTACTGCCAAAGCAGAAATTGCACAAGCTGGAGGTGCTGCTGCCCTTTTGGTGATAAATAATGAAGAAGGTCATATTGATTCTCTTAAGTGTTACAGTTTAATTCAGTTCATCTTTATTCTTTCTATCTATGCCTATAATAGTAGGAAATAGATATACAAATCAAAACGTGTATCTTGAGTTCTTTTTTGATAATTTTTATTGTCTGATATCTTCTTTCTTTTGTAGATCTATTTGAGATGGTTTGCCCTAATGATAGTTCTAGCCTCAATATATCAATTCCTGTAGTCATGGTCACAAATTCAACAGGAGATTCTCTCAAGTCCATGATAGGTTCAGGGAAAGGTGAGTTGTTGTCTGATATATCTCTGTTTTTGGTGTATAATTTCTGCATATGCTTTACCTTGTTGATGTGATTTGAGCAAAAAATTCTCTCTTTTTCATATGCATGGAAGCATTATGAATGGGGTGGAATAAGGACTGTAAATAATATAAGTTGCCCACAATATCTCAATTTAGGATCATGACGATGGTATCATTTATTCATATCGTTATTACTTACCTTATTATTATTTCTAAATTTTCAGATCGATCATAAGTATTCTATTATGGATCCTTACAGATTAGACTAAATTTCTTCTTATTCTTTGATCCATCTCCTGAGCATCAGAATCTCTGATATTAGTTTGTCAAGATTTGATTTTGGTATATGTATTTTGTACATATTCTATAAGTACCTTGGCCTATGGTATGTTTACACTGATAAGTAATACACTTCGGAAATTCATTGTTGTTAAATAATGCCAGGGGTGAGATTTTGACACTTTTCTCACCATTAACTAACATTTCTTAATCCTCTTTTTTAGTCAAGGGAGGTAAAGTCCTTCCTAATCCTTTGATGTATTTATAATTTATAATTTTTTATTTTTTATCTTTGTTGTGGGAAGTTCTGCTTTAGTTGGAAATGCAAATGAGCCAGTTGTATTTCCTTTGTCCATGCAGTGGAAATATGGCTATATTCACCGGATCGTCCACTTGTTGATGGAGGAGTTGCGTTTCTGTGGTTGATGGCTGTTGGAACGATTATCTGTGCTTCCCTTTGGTCAGACTTGACAGCAACCGAGCAAACAGATGAACGCTATGACGAACTTTCGCCAAAGGTGTCCCCATGCTCATAATTGTCACTTTACTTGAATCATCTTATTGTCTAGTTCAATCATTGCAAATTCTTTGATTTTTTCCCCTTGTGAGACAAGATGCACCAATTATATAATTTATACATTTTAAGAGTTATTTGGACTGGTCAGTTGTGTTTTAGATCTGCAGCTTGGATTAGAGTTATGTGTAGCAATATTTCAGAGTTCACTTCGACCCTTGCTGTCACTGGCTGGTTGAATGTAATTGTCATTCCTTAGCTGGTTAAACATTGGCATGCAATTATTTTCCAAGAGCAGTCGGAAATAAACGGTTCACTTAATTATACTTGCTAGAAGAATTCGGAAGTGCTTCTTTTTGTTGCTCGTGAACATTGAAGTACAAATACTAGCAAAGAACAGCAATAGTAATTTTCCTCTTTAAAGCTTCATGCTCCAGAATCCCTGGGAAACCATGTAACTTATGATTCTTCTAGAACCAGTTATTTTATGCACTGCAATATATTTCTCTCTGGTTGATATGTGTATATTGTTTTAGTGTTAATTCATAAAGCATGAATTGCAGCAACTTTTGTTTCCATTGACATGGGATAGGTTCCTCGCCTTGCTACCTGACTAATCTCCCCCTTTCTAAGTTTGCCAGTTTTAGTGTTTCTGATAGATTTAATTCCTAAATACTCTACCTTTTGCTGTCAATTTGGTTTGAGCTTTTGGGCTCAACTATCTTCTACATTGATGAGTAGGTGTCCTCTCATGGTGGAGCCGCTAAAGATGATCCTGAGAAGGAAGTCTTGGATATTACTGTGAAGGGTGCTATCTTTTTTGTCATTTCAGCCTCACTTTTTCTCGTGCTACTCTATTTCTTCATGTCATCATGGGTCTTTTGGGTGCTGATAGTTCTCTTCTGCATTGGTGGTGTTGAGGTAACATGGTTCATCCATCTTTTTCCTGTATTGCAATAAATTTATGGTTTAGATATTGGATGACAAGAGATCTTCATTGTAAAATTATGATCACTCAGGTTTTGATGTGACATGTAAGAGCATGTTCACTTGCAAACAATTTTCTTAAATTTTTCCTCTTTATCTTTTGAAGTATCATGGAAGTCTTCATAATAAAAACTGTTCTCGTATGAATTACAATTTCACTTTTCTAATTTGATATAGGTTTTAAAAGAGTTGTTTGCACAGTTTGGAAAAGGATGAGTCTTCCTCCATGTTGTAACTAATTATCCTTCTGACATTCATATGGGTACATACCTTTTGTTGTTCAATTTGGACCTGATGTTAATTTGTGTTGGAAGGTTTTGAGGTCACAACTTTCGGAGAGTACAGCTATGCTGCTTATAGTTTTTGAATTTTTCTAATTCAGGTTTCTGTTACTTGAAATAGTGACAAATAAATTGTCCTATAGGATCTATTTGATCCTCTTGGACTTGAAAGATGAAAGTAAATTTTTTTTTGATCGTGAAAGATGAAAGTAAATTATCTTACAAAATTCTCAGAAGCTTTTGATGGTACAGGACTGTGTTGGGATTTAGTGTGTAAATGTTGTTTTTTATTTCTCCAAAGAGAACTGAAGTTACACTGCGTAAAGAAAATTAATAATACCTGATATAATGGTAATCCTACGATGTTTGTAATATAATCCCTGGTTCAGGAAAAATGAAGTAGAAAAGTTGATGAACAGTATGCTGTTTGAATAACTGTGCACGCATTTGTTTTAAAACCTATTTTATCGTACTAATATGATTCCAATTATGATTAAAAAAATTCAACAAATTATAAAAACCATTTTTCCATACAATTTGCAAATGATGATATTACCAATTTCTGCATTGTTGAGGTAAGTGAATTAGAAAATCAGTATGCTGTTTGAGTTACAGCACCTGAATTTGTTATTGAACCTATTTCGTTACATGCAAATATGATATGTCGAGTTTCTGTTGGGTACACATTTATTTATAACTGAAATGGTCTTCAGTGGGTAACCTTTTGGTAGTGATTCTGTTGGCTTTTTATTCCATGATATTTGTTAAGATTCCCTTTTGTTTTCTTGTAGGGGATGCATTCTTGTATCATGTCTATTATATCCAGGTACTGTCATAATCAATTTTTTTGATGGTCTAAGAATTAAACTATCTATGTGTATATTTGGAATATTACTCTAACTTGGCTTTTTTATCTACTAATGTTGGATTAATGCAGAACATGCAAAAGCTGTGTCCGGAACACCATTAATGTACCTCTATTTGGGGAAAGCACAGTAGTCTCTGTTATTGTGTTGTGTCTCTGTATAGCATTTGCTGTTTTCTGGGTTATACATCAGGCGGCATCTTATGCTTGGATTGGTCAAGACATTCTTGTGAGTTTCCTTTCTTACACTACCTGATGCTCATACATACATACATATATGTATGCATACTAGACGTTGACCCATGTTGCACTTGAAATTGTCAGCTATATAGGTGATTACCAAAAAAATTCCTATCAAGTGTCAATTTTTCAATAGCATTCTTAATTTTTATGAAAGTGCAGTCATAATTGAATAAAAGTAAATATATAATTAGGAAAAAAGAAATTAATGAACGGTTGGAGAGAATTTAGGTGGTAGTTATAGTTTTAAGAATGGTTTTCCCACTAAACCCCTATTTCCTTTTTTCTATTACGTTTGTTTTATATTTATTAAGGGTGTGTATGGAAGTCTCGAAAATGAGACCAACTACCCATCCTCTTTACTTAAAGTAATAGAGATAATTATATCTGCATGTATATTTACATAGGTGTGTATCTCTATCTGTACTAGTAGTAATGCATCTGCTCGTCCTAATAACATATCTTGATTTACCCACAAGACTACCATGTTAATCATGGTTTGACTGAGTTAGCATGTCTTATATTAGTAGTTTTACAAGTGTTATGATTGTTACTATCACTTCCCACAGTTCTATCTCTCACAAGCTAGCTATTCCTCTCTCATACATCTATTACATAGGTTATCATTCTAAAAGTAGTTATTTTCTTAATTTTGTTTGGGGAGGGCAATGTACCAGAAGTGGAGCATTTGTAAGCGCTTTTATTAGTCTCATTAGTTTTGTACTAATTTGCAATGTTGAAAATTAAAATGAAGCTGATGAAAGAGAATAAGCTTATTGAACACTTTCAATACATATCTTGGGTCTCCACTTCGTAAATGTATTATGTGGAGGTATAATAGCAGCAATTGCTATTTAAGCTATTTAGACCTCGGAGTGTATTTTTAAGGTATATATTTAAGTGAGAATTAGCTTAAGAAGTCCTTAGTCCTAGTTTCAGTGCATTTCATTGTATGCAGTGGCATCATAGGATTGCACTTTTGCTCGACAAGGTCAAGCCCTATTGTATTCATGTGCACAGATTGTTTGGTCTATTTCTTTGTCATTTGCAAATGATTTTCTGGTATCTGTTTGCTTTATTTTCTTATCCTTTCTTATGTTAAAAAATTTCTGCAAAACAATTGTCAGTTATCTTAAGTAAATCATGTCAGGGTTAAAAGTGGCCCAGGCTAGGCTAGAGAATTTTGTTTAATTCAGTAGAAATCATGTTGCATAGTCATACTGTTTCCAATGGAGCTTCTGAATGGCTGACAGATGAATTACAACCAGATAGAATGATGTTTCTTTCCCTGGTTAGCAAGAAAAAACTGGTGACAATTCTTATAAGATTCCTTTACCAGGTTTTTTTCCTCATTTACTATGGTTGTGATTGGCAGGGGATCTGCATGATGATAACAGTCTTGCAGGTTGCTCGTTTACCCAATATCAAGGTGCTTGTAGAAACACTGTAAATCCTTGCTATTTTGACTGTAATGTTTGTTGCTGGTCTTATGAAATAATTTGTTCATCAGGTTGCTTCTGTACTGCTGTCATGCGCATTCCTCTATGACATCTTCTGGGTCTTCATTTCACCGCTCTTCTTCAAGGACAGCGTTATGGTTGCAGTAAGTTACTGCTTACATGCAACTGTCAGCTCTTTTGACAACTCATTTTTAATTTCCATGATCACATTTGCATTCTTCGTTTTATTTCTTTTGTTCGTAGGTTGCTCGAGGTGATAATAGTGGTGGAGGCTCCATTCCAATGCTCTTGAGGGTTCCTCGCATCTTTGATCCTTGGGGTGGTTATGATATGATTGGATTTGGGGATATTCTGTTTCCTGGTTTGCTTGTTTGTCTTCTTTTCAGGTACAGTATGAACATAGACTCAATTAACTCCCTCTATTTTGGAAAATACAAACTGGAGATTAGCAAAGTAGTATAGTGTTTACAGTGTAAGGGATGTAAGGAAAGTACATTTGATGAAAACTGTTATGTTATTGGACGTAGTCTATACTTTTGGCATATTGGATGTTTATTACATCATATAGATTAGATGGGTTGTTTCGTTAATAAATATATTTAACAACTTAAAATACAAAATTTAATATGTTAGCTACTTTATACGGCTAATGTATTTAAAAAGCATGATAAGTTGGATTTTCTTTAATGTTTTCTTTGCCCTTTAAAGTTGGAAATGTGAAGCCAACACTATGGCAAGGATGGTGCCTTAGAGATGACTGGTTTGAAGTTAATAGACAAACATTGGTGCTTGTATGATAATTAGAGACGACTCATGTGAAGTTAATAGATGAATTTCGGTAGTTGGATAACAAAGTCTGTTAATACTGTCAATTATGATCCAATAGGAATCAGATTGCATGCATATTTTTATTGAAACTATTCTTGATTGTTTATGCTGTTTTCTTCAGTCTTTAGAAATTATGCTAATTCCCTTTTTCTTGGTTTGGTTTTTTAGATTCGATAAATCCAATAAGAGAGGACTACTGAATGGATATTTTCTCTGGGGTGTTGTTGGATATGGATGTGGTAAGCACGCTTCAGTTTCTCTTGTTTTCTTTCGTCCTATTGTTTGCACTTCTGTCAATATGCCAGTATCCTCCTCCCCTCCCCCCTCCCCCTGCAGAGAACCGAAAAACAATGTCCTTGGTGAAGCATAAAGATGGTCACGAAAACGGCCACCTTTATACTCTTTTATTCCAGTTGAATTTAAATCGAACTATCATTCTTCTATGAGTAAAACCTGAATTATCGTGCAGCATTTCTCTTTCAATACCTGCTACCTTCAAATAGTATTCTTCAGTTGCTTTCTTTCAATTTCCTTTGGGCTCGACATAGATCCACTATATTTTTCTTTGTTGGTTTTCAATCATAGACTGCTTTCTTTGTTTCGGACACGTATACAGAGTGATGATTGTTTGTTGATTCTTTTCTTTCAGGTCTCATGTTTACATACATTGGATTGTACCTGATGGATGGGCATGGGCAACCTGCACTTCTTTATCTTGTTCCTTGTACATTAGGTACTACTAGTCCCTTGCAACTAATACAAACCTAATTAAATCCTACATCAGATCGATAATGATATGTTCGTAGACAAGTCATGATATCTTACCTCATCATAGCTTTCAGATGGGCCTGTATACGGAACGGACTATATCATGAAAATGGGTTATTAAAAGTAGTGATTAGTGAGGCTTAGAAATCACCCACCACGATTGATATGCTGTAGAAGTGCACGAGTTTTTTCTGATTCTTATAGCTCGAGTAATCATGTTGTGCGAGAGATTTGGACCCAGATGATATTTCCCGCTTCTTTTTTATTGCATCTCCAATATGTACCATCTCGAGCCACAGATCTAACCTAGTACATGTGGTTTTAGGTTGGAATGTGATAATAAAACTTGAATGTTTCCCAAATATTCTCTGAGCTGCAAGATTGTATGCTCACCGAGCTACCATATTGTTGTTTCTTTGAATTCAGGACTATCTCTTGTGCTGGCTCTGATAAGAGGAGAACTGAGACACCTTCTGGCTTATGGAAATGATTCGACGCCCGACCCGACGGGGGAAGCTTGAAAACTCTGATACCATCTCTTCCCTCTCATCTGTGCCAATTTGGAAAGAAGAGCATAGAGGTGAGAAGGCTTCTTATGACTGATCCGCTTGTGGGAATACCTTTACATTTTGTTCAAAGAAACCATTAGAGCCTTCCCCCTTCATTTTAGATGTTAGGAATTAAAGCACCCAGATTTGCCTTGAGACTCCTGGCTTAACATAAATCATTGTTAATATGGGAAGCAGTGATGTCTCATCCTTTTTCCCTTGTCGGAATTATAATCGTCAATGCCAGAAACGTTCTGTCTATGGGCAACTCTTTCATGTCTCTATTAACATTCTGTTTCAGGAATGGGAAAGTTGTCAGTTCCATCTCTCTAGTTCCATCTCTTTTTTTTCTTAATTGGATTTGTTATGCACATGAATATGGGCATGGAAGATGTTGAACCAATGCAGATCCTGCTTCCCAGCTTCTGTAATCGCATTTGGAAGTCGGTGTATTGCGAGGATCCACAACAGAAAATACATATCAAATGTGGATTGCTAAGTTGAATCTACTTTTCCTGTCTGGTAGATTCATTCGATGTTAAAGGCTGTGAAGAAGTCATAAAAACTGGCGACACTTTGTGGGCCGTAAATTCTAGTCTCTGAGCTCCTCTGTGACATTATTCTGAGGAGTGGAGTCCTTAGATTGCTCATGGATTCATATGCAAAGCTGCCAATTTCTTACTCAACATGATGATATGACAGGGCATGGAGTCAGTTGGGTTTGGGTCAAACTTATTTAGACACAAACTTGTTTAGATATGATAAATAAATTTGTTTAAACGAGTTGAACTTGTGTAACTTGGTAAGACATGTTTACTAAATGTGTTTTACTATTTTTATATAAATATTTAACATATTTATTGCATTTATATAAAAAAATTACAGTGTAAAATATTACATGCATAGCATGTCTCATTATCATCAAAAGTTATGTTACATTGTCAAAAATTGATTCATCTTACTTAATATTTTGCTAATTATATGTAAGTATTATTATTTTAATAATCATGCATGTCATATATTATCAGAGTATAATTATAAATATATGATATATGTATATACTACATTAAACGGTTCAACACGGCTTAAACTTGGTTTAGACATGATATATAAACATGTTATGTTTAGTTCATTGGAGTTTTTGATCCAAATCCGTTACTATACACTTAAACACAACACGACATGATACAGTTTGAATATTCATATTGCTTCCCTGTGTTTTTTTTTTAAAAAAAAAAATTCATTGACTTGAACGGCATTTACGAGTTGGAGAGCTCTTATTCTATGTGTTCAACTTGAGACATTAAAAGATGGATCATATATATGATATGGAAAGTCTATGATGCCGGTTATACTCCATCTCATCCAAGGTGACTTATTAAATCAAACCCTCTTTGGTCAAGGCCGATTCTTATAAGTTAAACCCTTTTGGCCATCAAAACAGTCGAGATCGACTTTTTTGAGTCAAACCCTCCTAGCATGATAGTTTTGATCCATGCCCTAAGCGCGTGACAAATGGTGCTGCATTAGCCTTCCGTAGATGTAGGCTCTCCAAATCTGATATAATTCTTCTTCTGATCTTTCTTCTTCCCGTCTTATTATCTTCTTACCATCAATTTCATTTTTCCCCTTCCAAGAGATATATATTTTTACATAAGCATAGAAGGGCTGTCATAAGGACCAACTCTAGGCTCGACTTCAGTGCAAGTAATTGGAGCAGCCTTACAGAGGGTTCCAACTGTTATCCCGGTTCGAAAATACCACTGCCACTAGAAGATTTTCTGACCTGATGCCTGATAGACCATTCAGATGGCCGATCGACATACGTACAATTATAAACCGAAAAATCTCTCCTAGGAGTTTATTTTATCAGTACCAAGGTGGACAGGAATAGTGGTGATCTTATTGCCCCTGTTCTCCTTGGAGTTACCACACAAGAATAAAACATTTTTTGAGGTGATCTTCTCAGTTGACTGGCCAATGAGAGAAGACAGGAACTCCTATATATATGTATATGTATATATGAGGGAAGATTTATAGAGGTGATGGCGAGATTGGAGAGAGCTGCAGCTAAAAGAAGAGGTAAAATTTGACCTATATCCGTGTTCACATAACAATCATCAAACACACGGTCATCTTTCTTCCCATATAGGGCTTAACAGAACATGAATTCCACATTCGAGTCTAGCGATGTGTGAGACTACTCGATTGACTCACATGACAAACCTTAAACACCCAACAATTTTTCTTCTAGTTTAGGACTTAGTTGAATACAAATTCACCTATAGAATATCCATATGGATCTATAAAAGGTTGTGCCTATTTTCACCCAAAATCCTAAGTCATTCAGCACCATACCCAATTTTTTTATAAGTCAGGTTGTGTTAGATTATTTCTAAAAAAAGGTGAAAAATGGGGTTGGCAAGACTGTTGTCTTCTGCATAGGTAAATGTGGAGCTGGATTGAATTTGGATTAATTAGGTTTGCTCGAGTTATTCAAAAAATACGGACGACTTGGATAGCAACATAAAATTAGGAGTTTTGTGCAGAAATACCTTTATTTAATTTTCTTTTTTAAAAAGCTGTTCGACGAAAAGTAACTCATGGAGGACTGTTGCTAGATCGCGATTCCAATGCGTGATATAGTAAAATCTATAGATTACAGATTTTATGTGCAATGTATGTTATGGACCGCAGCTTCTATATGCATTATACAGTTTGATTGAGCAGTACAACGCGTGTGGCATATGCGATCTATGCATGGCATCACGAGATTTCAATTACCATTTTTTTATTTCGTTTTTTTTTTCCATTTTTGTTTCATATTTTGCCATCAAACAATGCAGAGAGGTAATGAACATTAGAAATTAACATAAGAAATAATAACAATTCAAATTGCCGTATATCTAATTATGGTAAAAATAACTATAAAATAGTAATAATTATAATAATTAATAAAATTATTTGAATATAGTTATTTTATAATTATTAAATATATAAAAAATATTAAAATAATCTATACGAAAGAGGTAAAAAATAATAAATATGTTTCAACAGAATACTTGTAAGTTGTGATATATTATATAGGTTCTGAATAAGGTTCTATTTCAAAAGTTAGCGGGGTTCGATTCAGTAACAAATTCAGGAATTGATGTTATACATGGTTGAATTAAGGTACCGTAAAAAATTACAGGGTACTCGGATTTGATCATCTCGTATGAATAATAGGTGGCCACTGTCATGTCCTTCTCGAGGAGCGTAAGAACCGCTCGAACCCGTGATATGTTCGCGATCTGTAATTTAATTAAATGGTGCTTTTTTGGTTTAAAATAGATCACATCTTGAATTTGATCTGCACTTTAATCAATTGTGCGTTTTTTTGGTTGAAGGGGCAATGAAACGTGACAGGTCGCAGCTCCAAGCTGCGTTCAATTCAATGTCAGCTAAAATTGATGCATCGCGTTCCTGCGATCAATTGTAGTATCTACACGTTGGATTCGCGATCTAATAACAGTACTTTTTTTTTGCCAGATTTAATAACGGTATTTAAGGAATTAGTTTCCGAGGTACGACTTTTTAAAAAGTGTTAATGGTGGAGAATATCACAACTCTCCACTAAACTTGCAAAAATAACACCAGTTTGTAAAAATTTTAAAAAATAGCACTACATTATGTTAAAAGTCAATTTTACCCTCTCTCACACCCACTCCCCTCTCTCCCTTCCTGCGAGTGTCCTTTCTTCTTCCTCCTCTTGCAGCCCTGTTGCCCGCCGCCTGTAGCCTCGTCGCCCGCCGCCTGCAACACTGATGTCCAGCGCACCATGGACCATTGCCCGTCGCATGTCACCGTCGGCAGATTTGGTCGTCGACTCAACCATCGGTGATGAGCAAGTCGGTGCCTTGGGCGCTGGTGCATTGAGCGTCGAGTGTCGGGCATTGGTTTGTCGGCGTCGGGCTTCGGTGCGGCGGGCGTCATGCTTCGGTGCGGCGGGCGTTGGATGTGGGGTGATAGTGCGTCGGGCTTCGAGCAACAGTGCGTTGGGCTTCGGTGAGCCAGGCGACGACCGGGGCCGGGCGACGGGGCTGGGCAGGGGATAGGCGGGCAGGGGAAAAAATGAGAGGGTTGTTTTGGGAATTATAAAAAATAAATATATATAGTAATGTTAGATTTGAAAACTATTACAAATCGGTGTTAGTTTTAAAAGAATTAATTTATTTTGTACTATATAAATTTTCACATCTTAAAAATTACTTTCTAAAATAACGGTATTTTCGCTCAAAGCTCACTAGTACGTGTACTGAAAGTCAATTTATAAAAAGTTAAGGGGTCAAATACTACATTTTTTTCCGTTCCTCGTTGTGCTCGCCGTCGTCGCCATAGCCGCTCTTCCCAGGAGCTCTCCTGTCTTCCACTCAAATCCTCCGATGAGTTCACTCCGCCGCGCTTCACGGGCTGTTATTAGATCGTCAAAATACCTCCTCCTGCAACGGAAATTCGACCTATTTCCTCCTCGAAATCCTCAAATCGATAGCCATTTCTGCTTCAGCCTTGCGTTCTGCACCAACTCTCGCTCGCACAGCAGAGAACGCGCCATCGATTTGACCCTGTATCCGCCGGAGAGGATACGCAACTTCTCGATTATCGCGCACGTCGACCATGGGAAGTCGACCCTCGCCGACAGGCTTCTGGAGCTCACCGGCACCATCAAGAAAGGCCATGGCCAGCCTCAGTACCTCGACAAGTTGCAGGTGCTCCTAGGAGTTTATTCTGTGCTCTCATTTCTTGTGCTTTAGCAATGATTATGAAACTCCAAGGGGCAATGTAGATTCTGGAACTTCTGCTTTTCACTACGCCAGTAGGAAGAACCCCATGTCTTCTTTCTCGCCCGTAGGAGGCAAGAGATAAGTCAGTTGCTTGCTTTCATGTCCTTCGCTTTTTGTTATATTATTATATCTGTGTACCGGTCTATCGTCTTGCAGGTGGAGAGAGAAAGGGGGATAACGGTGAAAGCTCAAACGGCAACAATGTTCTTCACTCAACCTTCGCATGGGCATAATTCCTCGGACCCAACTGAATCTCAAACCTACCTGCTCAATCTTATTGATACGCCAGGCCATGTCGATTTTAGCTATGAAGTATCAAGATCCCTTGCAGCTTGTCAGGGTGCTCTTTTAGTTGTTGATGCTGCTCAAGGAGTTCAGGCGCAGACTGTTGCTAACTTCTATCTCGCCTTCGAATCAATTTGACAATAATTCCTGTCATAAACAAAATCGACCAGCCGACTGCTGATCCTGACCGTGTAAAGGCTCAGTTGAAGTCGATGTTTGATCTCAACCCTAGTGATGCCCTTCTAACATCTGCCAAGACTGGGCAGGGCCTTGAGCAAGTTCTTCCTGCTGTGATTGAGCGGATCCCGCCGCCTCCTGGGAAGAGCAATTCACCTATGCGTATGCTACTCTTGGATTCATACTATGATGAGTACAAAGGAGTAATCTGCCATGTGGCAGTTGTTGATGGGGTCCTTCGCAAAGGGGATAAAATCTCCTCTGCTGCAACGGGTCAGTCTTATGAAATTCTTGACGTTGGGATCATGCATCCTGAACTTCGACCTACTGGGATCCTTCTAACTGGACAAGTGGGATATGTTGTAAGTGGGATGAGATCGACCAAAGAAGCCCGCATAGGAGATACTCTTTATCACACAAAAAGTGTTATTGAGCCTCTTCCTGGTAAATTCATCCCATCCCTTCTTGCACTAGAGCTTGTTCTTATTTTTGAAGAAATCAATATAAGACAAGCCAGCCCATTTATGCGTAAAGAGATAGAACAACTATACATGTTAACTAGAGTCAAGACTATTTGTTTTGTTCATCTTATTTGCTTGAAGAGATAGAATGACTGTCTATGTCAACTAGAGTTGAGATTATTTGTAATGTTGATCTCACTCTTCACATTTTTTTTGGTTCTGATTCTCATGAGTTGATTTTCAGGTTTTAAGCCTGCAAAGCATATGGTATTCTCGGGTCTCTATCCGGCTGATGGATCTGACTTTGAGGCACTAAACCATGCAATAGAGAGACTTACATGTAACGACGCCAGTGTCTCCATTAGTAAAGAGAGTAGTACAGCTCTGGGTCTTGGTTTCAGGTTTTCTGTTACCATTCAGATGATTCATCCTTGTCTTTCTTGTTCATTTGACATGTTTGTTTGCTAGTATTTAGCTCTTTAAATAATTTCAGCAGAAGTAATTGTTGCTTTATGGTTAATTATCTTTATGCAGATGTGGTTTCCTAGGCCTGCTTCACATGGATGTTTTTCATCAGCGGCTTGAGCAGGTTATTTACCCTTTCTATTCTGTTTAAAGCTTCCTATGAAGCATATTGCAAAAAGGAAACTACTTTTGTATCCTAAATCTACTCAATTGAAGTTGATATCCTAATGATAAAGATGTGCTATGATGTGCCAATGATTGTTCACCTAGGAATTATGTACTTTCTTTTATTTGACGGAATATGTTGCAGGGACAATTGAGGAGTTCACAGTTGCCTATGTATGGTAACCATTCTCTAATGAAGCAATCCTTAGTGATAATGCTATAGTCGAATATATTTTGTTTGCCTTCTGTTTTAGCTTCTTTTGACGTATGATTCTGCTAGGTTGACTGCTCTAACCATCTTAGTATACTTGGTGATTGTTTGAGACTGACAAACTATACATGTTTGGTACACATGAATGAAATGGAATAGAATGGCACGAGTATTTTAGCCTTCAATTCCATGTTCTTTTACTTGGATGCACTGTTCAGCAGTGTTATGTGCTTCCGTTATGATGGAATTTTTCTTTTCATTGTAGTGGAATGGGGTTTAATTGGAAAAGAGTCAAAAGAATACTCATTCCATCACTTCTCTCAATTTACAGTCCCTCATATTTTTAAAATTATCCCAGATATGTGCTATAGCATTTTATTATGTAAAATCTGTTTTGTTCCATTATTCTGTAACAAATGTGAGCTGAATGTGAAAAGCAGATATTGGTTATTAATATCATTTCCTGAATAATGTGACAGGAGTATGGAGCTCATGTTATTTCAACAGTTGCAACTGTACCATATATTTTTGAATACTCAGATGGAAGGTAAATGCTATAATATCTTAGCCAGTCTCCAATCTCGCAGTGGGATCTAATGTCATGTGCTGTGCTAAAATTGTTGATGCTTTCTTTTAGCAAAGTTGAAGTTCAGAATCCTGCTGCTCTGCCTTCAAATCCGAAAAGCCGAGTGACAACTTGTTGGGAACCTACAGTGCTTGCCACCATTATTATCCCTAGTGAGTAAGCTCTCATCCACCACCCTCTAAGCAGATTCTTTAACTCCTAGCATATCAATACTGTGTCAATTCATCAAATGTCCATGTGCTTGAAGGTTCATTGGGCCTGTTATTACCCTTTGTTCAGACAGAAGAGGCCAGCAGCTGGAATATACATTCATTGACAGGTAATTCTAATGAATTGATGTCTCCATTTTGACTGTAATAAATGAGTGGGTGTTTTAACCCTGACATTAATTGGGCCAAACTCAATCTTTGAACATCTGGGGCAGTCGTCCACACTTGATCTATTTTACCCTAATATAAACTGATTTTATATCTGAGAGATTATGTATCTGCAGTCAACGGGTCCTTATGAAGTACCGCCTACCACTGAGGGAAATTGTGGTTGACTTTTACAATGAATTGAAGAGTATAACATCAGGATACGCATCTTTTGATTATGAGGATGCAGAGTGAGTCTCTATATTGTTCTTTCCTTCTTTTTCTCAATCCTAATCCAGCAGATTTACGGCATTGGTGATTTTTCATTACAGTTATCAAAATTCTGACTTGGTGAAACTCGATATCCTCCTGAATGGTCAACCCGTTGATGCAATGGCCACCATTGTTCACACTCTAAAAGCTCAAAGGGTTGGAAGGGAGCTGGTTGAGAAGCTGAAGAAATTCATTGACAGGTTACAATTCGATTTTCTTACCGTCAATTATTTGTTGTGTTGTTGTACCTCTTGACTCTTGTTTCTCATCCTTTGATAGGCAAATGTTCGAGATATCAATACAAGCTGCGATCGGATCAAAGATTATTGCGAGGGAGACGTGAGAGTTTGATACATCTTTTTTCCTCAACATTTTCCTCATGTTGTTAGTTTGCCTACGATTAGAAAATCATTATTGTTCATTTCCAACTAATTTCTCATGGTTGGTTCTTTGCAGAATATCAGCAATGAGAAAGAATGTACTTGCAAAGTGTTATGGGGGAGATGTCACAAGGAAGAAGAAGCTCTTGGAGAAGCAGAAGGAAGGAAAGAAGCGGATGAAACGTGTTGGATCTGTTGATATACCTCAGGAGGCTTTTCATGAGCTCTTGAAGGTCTCTTAGCAGAACATGTTGCAGAATGATCCTCCAGTAATGTGCTGCCCTTGCTTATCTTGCTGTGAATTACTTTCATTTGGCACTTGCATTAATCTTCTGAATGGATACCTTTACACATGCCCACGTACATCTGCTGCCTTATCTGTCTTTAGGAGTTTTACTTTCTTGGCGGGGAGGGAATGTTCTGTAGCTCAGCCCAAGCTCCACTCGAGCCAAAAGTCATGCTCAAAGCTAGCTTGAATTTGTAAAGTTTCTTCTTTCCTACAGGAGCTTTGTTTGATGCTATACTCAATGAGTTGAAGCCTTGATTCTAGTGTGATCTTGAATGAGGTCAACTTCTCTAAATCTTGCATTTAGTCTTTGACTCAAGCTACCGGCACGAGCCAAGCTTGATTTTAAAAATTCCACCAATAGGTGTACTTATATTGTGGAATTAAAAAAAGTCATAATAGTACAGGAGAATCTCTTTTGGAATCTTATGAGGGTAGGACTCCCTAGCCTAATGTTATGAGGTCGAGCTTGGCTTGCTCAACTTAGAAGCACTGCTTCAGCTCAAATAGATTGAATCTAAGTCAGGGTAGCTGCTGGGTCAAAAAGCCATAGTAGCCTTATTCACTATGAAAGCCATAACAGTACAGGATGATCTCATTTGGATTCTTAAGAGGGCAAGGCTCCCTAGCCTCATGTTATGAGGTTGAGCTTGGCTTGCTCAACTTTGAGGCACTGCTTTAACCTAAATTAGATCAAATCTAATTCAGGTAGCTGCTTGGTCAAAAGCAAAAGTAGCTTATTCACTGTGTGTGGCTCATTCGCTTTCCTTTTCTGCAAGAAGAGGAATTGATAATTTCAAACGCAGTGGCTCATTATGAATTTTAATTGGTCAATCTCTTGAACACCTAACCTCTTCATCTAAAAACATACTTGCGTTCGTGGAAAAAAAAGGATGCCTTCTTTCTTGATAAGTAGTGCTTTTAGATGTTTTAAACTTTTTTAACTTTGTTAAGTAATCATGTAGTTTGACAATATATAATAAACGATAGCTTCATCTAAGAATATTATCCTTTTAAAGCTTTCAGCTGTTGGTCTTTTGAGTTGCAAGTGGTCAATTGTAAGTAGTAAACACTGGTCCACTCAAGTTTTCACATCCCATGAATTTAGATAGCTGGCTATCCATTTTTTGCTGCACAATAAGGTTTTATATTTTCTTCGTGACAGGAATTTGGTCCCGGGATTTTTTATATGCTCTCATGCTGTGAGATGCTGCCACACAGGCTCAGAAAGCACAAAAGCCATTCCAATGAAGTTTGTTAATTGGAGATCCCTCTAGGAGTAGTAATTCCAGTAAGACAGATAAGTTAGCTGAAGCCACCAATCCTCTTATCATGCTACTTTGTTTTTTTTTTTTTGACTGTTAACTCCATAGGTTTATCCGCTGTAAATTTCAAAGAGCATACATAGAGACCCCTACTTTTCATTGGGCCAGGATGGATGGTTATTTTTGTCATATTCGATTTTGTATTATTAGCTAGAAGAATTGGAATAATTATGAATATTCATTCCTATTATTGGAGAGGACATAATATTATTTCTTTACTAGGACAAGATGACCTCTTTGATTTGCCAACTAGCTCTCTAAGATGACAGTGAAATACATGAAGCTATACTCTTTTTTGATGGAAGGAATCAATTTAAATATGATGTCGACAATGGCAAATGCTTCCTGAGAGGTCATTCTGGAGGAACTGCATGCTGTGGGGTCAGCCACCGTAAATGGCAAGTGTGCAGCTTCATCCTCTTCAGTTAGGTGGTGTTTGATTATCCAATTGGAGGGTCAGAAAAGGTTTTTCTGCACTTAGTTGAGTTTAGCTTGTTTGGTAATGCAAAAAAAGGAAAAAAAAGTGTTTTAACTTATAAGGAAGAACACTGTTAATTGCAGTTTGGCACACTAGCAAGACAAGATTTTTTACCCATCCAGGCAATGCCCGTGACGATTGGGACCCATCTATTTGTGAGAGGTTTGTGTTAGCCATTGTGCCTGTTATTGCTGCAGCTAAACTCAGCCTGCCCTTGCATTTTCCAGCCATGCTCTATCTGTCCAATCTCATTATAGCATTTCTTAATTCTATTCAGCAGTCGGTCACTACTTTAAAATCCATTCCTAGACTTAAGTTTCCATATGATGCCCTTTTTAAGTAGGGATTTATGTAGGGAATACTTGAAGGAGGTACTCCTGAATTTTGGCTTCAAGGTAGTGTTGTTAGCTGGGCCGGTTCCAGTCCGGATCGGACCGGTTCATAAACCGGCTGGGGTTGGCCTGAACCAAACAGGAATGCAAACGGTCCGGTCCTGGCTGAACGGGTCAAATTTCTTTTTCTTTTTTGATATTTTTTGAATTTTTTTGGTATTATTTAGGATTTTTGTATGATTTTAAAATAAAAATGAAAGATTTCATTGTTAGGATTTGAACCCAAATCTCTAACTTGAAAGGCAAGAACGTTAACCAATTAGACAAATCATATTTTGCTTATATTTTTAAATTTAATATTACATAACTAATTTGGTTAAAGTATGTTTGATTTATAGCATCTTCAAATAAACTTGAATTATTTATTTTTAAACAAAATTAAAAAGAAATAGGTTTTTCGATTTAAAAAGCCACCTGGTGGGTGGAGGGTCAGACATTGACTCTCTATTAGAATAGTGCTCGTTAATCGCGATTAGGAATACTTGAAGGAGGTACTCTTGAATTTTGGCTTCAAGGCTTTTTGAAATATTTTTTTTTTGTCACAAAAGCCAAAACAACTCTTATTCCTACTCTTGAATGCATGCTGTGTTTCCTTAAGTTTCATGAACAGCCATTGTGCTGTCTGGATCCCTTATCCTATATTGCCTCAAAATAGAAAGATTTTGGTCCCATTATCCAAAGTTTGTAACATGATAGGATAGTGATCAGATCTAACACCCTATGAAAAGGTGACAGCTGACACCACTTTAGTACTGGCTTTTTCCTTAAAAAGACACACAGAGATCAATGCACCCATGAGCATGTGCAAGATTGTAGTGGAAACCTGGGAAGGACGTTGAGAGCATTCTATTACTTCTCTTGTTCATTTGCAGTTGGAATTTCGTTAAAATCTTGGATAGATGTTCATGGTTCAGAAATGGGATTCTGCAATGTGACCTAGGAGCTGCTTAGATCAATGTAAAATTTTCACTTTACATAGAAAATTAAAAGATTACGCCATATTTTACGTCATTTGCCTGCAAAGTTAAGCTCATAAATTTCCCGGGTCACAGCTCTTTCACCTGGCCTCCCACCTTTGGTTGTAAAGATTTTGTAAAGTCCAGTCACCTGATTACAGTGGCTTGCACAAAGAGGACGAGGAAAACAGGATGGCATGCAGGCAATTTTGTAAAACTAAAGATTATATCATAATTACTTCATGTGCTTTCCATATAATCAGTAATATTTATCAAAAACATCAGTGCTAGCCGCCGTTCTCTGGAGCAAAGATGCAGATCTTCGTGAAGACCCTCACCGGGAAGACCATAACCCTAGAGGTTGAGTCCAGCGACACCATCGACAATGAATTATCAAAAAAAAAAAAATAATTATATATATTTATCAAAAACAATGATTTTACATTACCAATCACTTTTCATGTAAAATGGTCATTTTTTTTTATGTAACATAATCTTAAACTGCAATCTAACAGTACTTGAACCAAATATACCCTCAATTCCAAGTTGACTCGATAATCTTCTCTATGAATTCAAGTTTGCTCCACTTTTAATTCCATTAAATTTTGGCTAAACAAGCTCCCAATCTCTACTTGTCAGCGATTTTGGCGATTGTCACCGGAGATTTTCCATCTTTCAACTGGTGAAAAGTCCCGGGGTTCGTAGTAAACCGAATCGAAGCTAACTCATTGACGACTTTCATAATGATTCCAAGCTTGGTTCATTTTGACTCCACTCAGGCCATTAAATTCACTCTTTGAACATCAAATTCGATCATGTATCTATACAAGCTTATCTAATTTTCCGGGATCTAGGCCATGACATTTTTTTTTATCACTAGTGCATAGAAGGTCAATAGGTGCTGATTGAAGCACGTTCGAGCCCGTTGAGCGATAAACTCTCTAATAATGGACTCTTTCAATCGAGAGACTTGAAACTGAAATATCGCTTAAGTGAAAGAAAGGCCAAACACCTCAAACAACCCATACCGATAATGATTCGATTATGACATTGCCAAAATAGAAAGCTGGAGTACACGATGGCAGAAAATGACACACTATCTCTATTGCCGCAAAAAGAAAAAACCCATGCCGCGACGTTATCACGTGATAGTACTACGTGAAGTGATAACACCGTGATATAAAGGACTTTCTCCAATTTTTGGCATCTAGTAATTAAACACACACAAGGATATTTTTATTGACCTCCAAATGGGTACTGGATACTCACTGTCCGTTTTTCTAAATAGATAGATAGATTCATAGTTCGCTGTTGATACTTAACGGACTAGGGTTCACAGAAGCGAATGACCGGAGCTCGGGATCCTCTTGCATCAGATCCATCTCCCCTTCACCCAAAGTGACCCATGCTTCTATTCCATCACCGGACCTCGTGTCGACCAAGTAAATCATGTTGATGAATACTGGCCCGAGCAACCCGATGTTGCCGACCCAGATGGGCCGTCCCCACCCAAAATCAACGTCATAAAACCCGAACTTGCACCAGCTTGAACACACGATGTGATCCACCTTGTCACTAGACCCCGCTCCACTAATCTTCCCCAGAGAGCTACTGATCATATTCTTGTCTTGACTTAGTCCCAAGAGGAAGTTACCGTCGATCTTTGATATTGCTTCTCTCAGTTTATCAACCAGAGAAGGCAACATATCGTCTGCGCAATGAGAACCAGAACCAGTGGTCTGGCAATGTGCAGTGGCCAACCAGAGAAGGTTTCCCATGGAGGATTCTGACAAGGGAGGATTCATCCTCTTGCGAATGTTCACCATATGTGAGAATGTTGAAGGCCTTCTGAGTCCATTATTCTTTCTTTCCGATGAGGTCATTGCACACTTCCATAAGAACCCGGAGACTGCCTCGACCCGAGTCGGGTTCTTCACGTTTTGGCCCACTCCTTGGGCTACGAGAGCCTCTATTGCCGGTCCTCTAAATAGAAATCTCTTTGTGACGCAATTGCCCGGTTTTAACATGGAGGTAAAGATGGTCTTCATTGTGTCTCGAAGCCACAGATCATTCGCAGGGAATAGTTTTGCTGCTGTCACGAGATTCCTATCTGCTGCCACGCAGCCGTAGCTATCTCCGCCGCCACCTTCCCGGGCTGCTGCCGCCCATTCCATTAGAAACGCTCGTAGGGCAGCTGCATCGTGGAGCTTGTGTGTATTGCCCATTGCGATGGCGATCCCACCACCCCGGAACACGTTCACCTGAAGATTTGCGGCGTGAGCCAATTCACGAGATCCGTCATAAGTAAACTCGCATGGAATCAATTTGTTCAATAGAATGAGATCCGGGTCGGCTAGGAATTGAGTCAAGGACATGTTAACGCGAGCCTTGACAAAACGGGCTCCTCCATCGCAACATTCGATGTGGAGGCCGTCCTGGATCTTCCCTGCGAGTGGACAGAAGCGAGCCAAAGTCCGAGAGAGGGATTTCTTCAATCGATCTAGTATCTTCGGAACATCACAGCGCGGGTCGGGCTCTGAGTTGGAATCGTAAAAGAGGATGACTGGAGCATGAGGGATCGGAATGAGCTGACTGAGAAGGGAGAGCTTGAAAGTCTTGAGGTGTTGTGGGGTTGGTGAAGAAGGCTTGATGAGCTCTTCAGAGATGATCTTCACCTCCATTGACACTGTGTTTTTCTGTACTTTCTTGTTAAAGAACTGGAGGAGGTTCTCTTAGTAGTGCGAAAGTCCATACCCAATTTATAGGGTTGCATGGATGATATTGCATATTAACTTCTTCTCTTGTTCACTCCTATTAGAGAAAAAAAATTACAAATTTCTTTCCCTTAAAATAAGTTATCGGATTCGAATACTGTGAATGGAGAAAATTCATATTGAAGAGTTTTGCTCTCTTAATGAATCCACTTGGCTCAGACCTGTTTTAGTCAGGACACATTGAGATTCTGAATATTAGATGATATAAACAGAAAGATATCAGATATTTGATGGATTAATTAAGAGTTCTTTAAAATTCTGAATATTAGGTTATACGTATTAAAAAGATTACAAGACTTTAATTGACAACTGCTTATCTTCTATTATTAATTACTTGTAAATTATTGCTCAAATCTTAACACTGTAAAGGTAATTATCGAAAACTATGAATATTGTATACCTATTAAAACTCGAGAAAAATTTATATAATAAACTCGTTGCGTGTTATACAATATATATTTGCCCAACTATATCTCGAATTGATTGTTGTGAGTCAATTCATCATGGAGCCCAATCAGGGCCATGACCCGATTCGGCCTCTGGTCTGAATTCGGTCCTTTGTCTGGACAGAGGTTAACGGAGGGAACGAGAACGAAAAGAATTGAAGGGGAAAAAGAGGGAAGGGAAAATTTTAATTCAGCTTTAATATATTTAAGGATTATTTATTCGGAAAAGTACGAGCTATCGAAGAATTCTCCAATTTATCACAAACTATTTTTTTACCCAGAAAATCACTAACTATCCAAAAATTCCCCAATCTACCATAAATTTTTTTTGTCCAGAAAATCACGAACTATTCAATAATTTCATAATCGATCACATCGTTAATTTATCTATTAATTACTCATGCGTATCGTTAATTTTACTGATTGTGTAAACGGAGTCTGATGTGACATCATATGTGGCATCTATCTGGTCACAAAAAATTACGAACTATTGTCAAATTCTCTATTTTATTGTGAGGACGGATGTGCAAACAGATAATGGATGTACAGACGAATGCCATGTGTGATATCACGTTAAATTTTATTTGCACAATCACTAAACTTAAAGGTACAAATCAGTAATTAACTGTGAAAATTAACAACGTGGCAGCTTAGGGAAACAAAGCATAGTTCATAATTTTCTGGACAAAAAAAAGTTCACGGTAGATTGAAAAATTCTTGAACAGTTCGTACTCTTCTGGACAAATAATCCTATATTTAATAAAAGGAATGAATGGGAATACATGTGAAAATTTTAAATTACACAACTATAATATTTTTTATATGGGTTTCTCAGTAAAAAAAAAAAGAGAGATAATTTGGTCATCGTATGTCTTTTAAATCTTTCACCTCTATTCAATCCCCATTTAGAATTTAAAGAAAATGAACTATGAGGGAGAACAGAGCTAAAATTTTTACCTCCATTCACATTATTTTTTAAGATAATATATTCAATTATGGCAAAAATTTCCTATTCTTTTTCTTTCCCTCTTTTCACCCTCTTCTATTTTTTTTTAATAACCGGAGTATCCGATTACCTTCCGGACCTGACTAGCGATGGTTGCAACACTTCCTCATCGAGGCACACGCAATAACCCGCAAATCACATGTGCCGAGTAAGTCAGGCGAACTTAATGGGCTCAAGAGGACTAAATGCCCCCACCAACGGAGAAACACCCCTCCTGGGAGCTCTAGGTGAACTCCCTGGTTCCCCACCAGTGGGATTACTGGCCCGTTGGCCTCTTTTCACCCTCTTCGCCTCCATCCAAATAATGGTAAATCACCAACATGAGTTGGTTCAAATAATAAGACACTTATTTTTTTTAAGTAAAACTCTCGGGTTCGAGTATCTGTGAATGGAGAAAACTCGTACCGTTAGAATTTTATCTCTTAATAGGCCGACCCGGTTCGAACTGGATTAATCAGTAGTCCCAAAAGACTTTTGGGTACGAGTGATACGCTCTAAAAAAATAAGGGTAAGTCAATTAATAATGATAAAAGAGAGAGGCTCAAAAATTAGAGAGACATAAGTTAACCCAGAGTAAAAATACGTTGAACAAATAGATGACCTCTTTTTTGAGGAAAATTGTATAAAACCTTCCCGGTACTATACCGGGAAGGGTTGAGCCATTGGATTGAGGTTTTTTAATTTTTTATTATTTTCTCTCTCTACACTCTCTCTCTTGTGGATGAATTGTAGCCCTTGGATGACCAAGGTATGATACCTTGGAAGTTTGATAGAGGGCTCCCTTTTTTGAATGAAATTGAAGAGTCGAATCCATCGAATCAGATTCGGACTGTGCACAGTTTGTTACGTACGCATGCTTGATTGACAAATAATTGGTAAACGACAGCTGTACACTTTAGTTTGGTGCTCTCGCATGCGACTGGTAAGGCTAAGCCCACATTCCACGAGTTGGCATTTTCTGAAGTTACATCAATGAAGATTGCTGTGGAATGGCTTTTCGTTTTGCAAATGCAGGGAAATTCAGAGGCTCGAGTTGCTCGACAGTTAGCCAGGTGGATAAATGATGACGAGTATCTCGATTCTGTTCTTTAATTCGAATGATTGACTGTTGAATGGTCGAGTGATTAGTTTGTAAAAGTTTAACACGACCGCATCTCTTCTCGCTCTTGCTCTCGAACAAGATGAATCGGTCGATGGTGGTGTGCACATGTATCACGTTGGATGTAGGAGATTACGGCTTGAATGAGATGAATCAGTCGGTGGTGGTGTGCACATGTACCGCGTTGGATGTAGGAGATTACTGCTTAATTGGGCGTGTGAAACATAATCAGAGACGGATTTAAGTGGTGCAGGGGCGATCGCTCTTTGAACTCAGGAAAAATCTTTAATATTATGTAAAAAGTTTACTAATTTTCTCAATATTTTTAATGAATTATCTTATTTTATTCATTGAAATTCGTTTTCCAACTCTATTGAATTTCACCCCTAGTGAAAGTACTAGATCTGTCCCCAATCATAATGGCTCTACAAAACATTATTGCTGATGGTTGAAGGACTATGGCTCATCGTACCAAAGGATCCTACCTAGAATCCTTTAGAATGATCAAAGCCTTTTGCCAGTGGTCCAGTTTTTCCAATGGTTTTCTCGTGTGATGAATTTCAATATAACAATAAGTTAAATACAAAAGTAAAATTTAAAATTCATTTAATAAATAATAATTACTAGTATTTTAGTATATTAGCAAGCTAATTAATACAAATATAATACAAATTTTAGGTCACAAAATATTAAAAATATCTTTTTATTGTCGAAATCTAACAATTATGAAAATCATTAAATATGATAATTTATTTTCATGAATCTGACTGTCTTGGTATCCACCAGATTTTTTTGAGTCAGTCCCAAATTTATTGGGCATTTTTTAAGTCCTTGAATACCGAATAAATTTTATATAGGGGTCCATAAAGTTGATTTTTCGATTTCTTGATTTTTCACGTGTACCCCTATCCAAAACTAACCCTGTCCTCGAGGTTGAAAAGAAAAAAAAAAAAAAGGAGCCTTTGAAAGTAGGTAAGTCTTTCCAATCGAATGAGTACCTCTACCTTGGATAGTAGACTAATTAACCCGAGAAACTCTTAGGCGATCGTAACTCGTCACGTGACATGAGAAAACGCAAATAAAAATGTGACAAACGAACAAATTTATATTAATCACCCGAGCAGTTGCCATAATTGTTGTTGATCGAAGTAAATTAATGGACTCTTCATCATCACGTCATTGTGAGATATGACAATTTAAGATTCTTTCACCATGAACCCCATCACTGCCTTTGATGAGAAATCCTTAGGTGAACCTATCCCAACACGTGATGCGGGCAAACACCAACTAAAATGTGATGAACGGACAAATTGTTGTTAATCGTCCCGAGCAGTTACCGTATTCATTGCTAATAAAAATGCTTTAATCGGTTCTTCCCCACCATATTATCGTGAGGTAAAACCAGTTCAGATTTTTTCACTGCATTTGGTTCAACAAGTAAGTCCATGCTAGGTGAAATTTGTAAGGGAATCTTAGCTGAAGAGATATGGTTACCAACAGTTCTCTTAATCTCAAAAAGACCAAAGCAAGGAGGAGATAACTTCTTGTTTCTTCCATTTTTGGCAGTTAGGATAAAATCGGAATTTTAAAGGGCGGATGAGCATAGTTCTGTAAATGATTCACTTATTCCGATTGGGATTAGCTACAGAGTATCCGGAACCAGTTAAAACCTACGTGATATGGTAGGTTTGAGGTAAATTCTCATGAGAATAGGGTAAAAAAATAGAGAGCCTGTTAAAACAGGTTCCAGTTCCGGTGCCATTAAAAGTGATACCTGGAATCAGGACTAGACCGGTACTCGGAACTAAAAAATATGTATTTATATTTTTACTAAATATAAAACATGAAATTACAACCTTTTATCTTAATATTTTATTCTAACAATTTATTCAAATCCTCAATGTCTCTTAAAACTCATATTTTCCGTAATTTTTATCATCTAATAATCTTCATTCTTTTATGGTAAGAGTCTTGCCGATCACAAAACATTTCTCCTATTACATTCAATTGGATATTTTAAACAATTTTCAGGTATGTCAAGTAAGAAGATTATTAGATAATTATTTATTAATCAATTTTAAATTTTTATTTTTATTGATGAGATGGTTCCCCTTATCTTGTTGTCTTATTCTTATGGTTGGCAAGTCAGAGGCTCATGGTTGCGTGTACCGTTTTGTTTGGAGAGAGTGGAACAAGTGGATCCTCGATTCGACCAGCTTTCATCATCTTTCTCGCAACGAGTTAGCAGACTCAACTGATTGAACAGGATTACTTCCTTTGCAATAGGAAGCTATCTCAAAGGGCTTCCATTCAGACCAACTTCCCTTTTATGGAAATCTCGAAGGAAGGTGAAAATGAATCCTGGGAATGGATTACCCACTTCGGGCCGGTCCTATTCAAATAAACCGAGAAATGCTGCTTTCTACTTCTCTTAGGGATCAAAGAAATGATTATCTTGTTCGGGGCAATCAATATGGACTGCTGTGTAGAATAGGAGCGATAGGCCCCTACTGGACGTGGAGATGAAAATCCACTCCATGATTTTTCAATTTCCCACTTAGCTAGTTATGAATCAACCCGGTAAGGCATAACATCAAAAATGCAATAAAGAAGGGGCCGAAAAGGGTCCCGTTAACCTCCAAACAAAAGTAGGCAGAAGGAACCCCGCTATCTCTGAGAAGGTATGCTGCCCCGCCAAACCTAAACCCGAGTTAGTCCGGTAAGCCTGATCGGGATGATAAAGGTGGACTTGTCTTGCCATTAATTAAATGAAGAAGAAAACTTGAGCGCTAGAATTCCGAACCCTAACTTCTTTTTTGTTTTATCGAATCGCTTGCTAGCAGCTAACAGAGTAGGTTGGTCCTACATTTTCGGGTGTCTTGACGGAATAAGATAAAAGAGAAACTCTTCACTCATCGACCCTTCATTTTCTTTCAACATAAGAGCAAAAAGAATGAACCTTGAACAAGTTCTTACTTACTTTTCACTTACTTTAATTGGTGTTCGCTTCTGCCGATTTATCGATTGACATTATGAATTTCTCGGTCGTACAGAGCCAGAAGAAAAAATATTCAAGCAAGTCTCTTTACTTACATAGGCAACTAAACGCACCTTTGATAATTGGACGAGTTCAAACTAGAGCTGTAGGGGAACAATTCTCGACTTATCACTATATTACTGGTTCTAACACGTGGACTTGCACGAATATAACTTATGACACATTTGGTAGCCGAGAATAAAATTGACAAGTAATTGACGCTGAATGTAATAGACATGTAAGTGAATTGAAGAGGAATCAAATTGACTAAATCCTTTATTTGGTAGTAAGGAATGCATTATAAGTATTTAATTAGGAATACGTATATGAAATACCAAAAATATCCTTTGACATTTATATATAAAATAAAGACATTTATTATGATATATGCTTGTCCCTAAAAAAATTAAATCAATTTTAAGAATTAATTTTATAAAATTTAAGTTCAAATTTGTGTAATGTCGAGAATATACAAAAAAAAAAGTTCTTACTTTGAGGGAAGGTCTCAAGAGTGTAGTTTCTAGATTTTGAGGGGCAATATTGGTAGCTCAAACAGTTTAATGTATTGCCGACAACTTTAAATAGGCCCGTAATGAGAAATACGTAACTGAAAATCTATAACAATCTTTTCACGTGGGCTATAATTGAGCCCAAATTCAACGAGCATGTTACAGACCCAAAATGCAACCAAACAATGGTATGGACAATCCATATGTAATCGGGCCAGAAAGGAATGGCCCATTCAGGACTACCAAACAGGCCATTAGAGAATAGCCAAGAAGTCGGAGGAGGAATACAAAAACTTACTTGTAGGAATAAACCGTCTTGATCATGGACTGTTTGTAAATGGAGAGTAATCGCATCGTATTCGTTTTATGAATAAAGCGAGCTTCCTACCATCTCTACCCAATGAGAAATTCTTAGATAATCATATCTCACTACGTGATATGAGAAAATATCAATTAAATTATGACAACTACGCATATCAGCATTAATCACCCGAGCTGCTGCCTTATTTATTACTGATCAGGGTAATTTGATTGGTTTTTTTTCATTACGTCAATGTAAGGTAGGACCATATAAGATTATTTTTTTCCCAATCTAGTTTAATATTTTTCCCGATTTATCTAAATATCTAAATTGGCGCCTTCAAGAAATGTACACACAGATTATTCAAGGACAAATGTATAAGCATATTCGTGAAGTGAGGTTTATGGAGAATAATGGCATGGCAGCAATAACTAAATATGCCTTATCCACATAGGCTGCAATGGCATCCCTACTTTATTTTTTTAGATTAAAAA
Source organism: Lagerstroemia speciosa (assembly GCA_037672795.1). Taxonomy (NCBI): domain Eukaryota; kingdom Viridiplantae; phylum Streptophyta; class Magnoliopsida; order Myrtales; family Lythraceae; genus Lagerstroemia; species Lagerstroemia speciosa. The sequence goes on along the minus strand of CM075308.1, from coordinate 6,263,164 downwards.
AAAGGGAAAGGAGATGTAATAGCGATTCAACCGCAAGCATATCAGACGAACTGAATTATGGGCGTAACACTGATCTACCAACGTAACAATCACCAAAGATCTAGTACCCTTTTAGTTTGAGCGCATAGACGAATCCAGAAAGTTGATGCAAGGGGACAAACTAAAAGAATAACTAGGAGATGGACTTGAGGGTGAGACAACATACTATAAGTAAAAAATTAATAAATGTTATGAAATACCTTACGAGTTTCTCATGTTTCGGTTCCTGCTAGAGTGGACTTGAATATGAGATCTCAACATCATCAAATCATATAAGTGTGATTTTTATACCATTAAACTACCACCATTTTTATTTTAATGGCATCTCTGCTTTATAAATTGACAAAATAATCACCCTTACACCTAAAGATCTCTAGCAATCACTTCAGCCATTTATATGTCTACAGATTCTCTCTCACTCACATACACACAGATATATATATATATATATATATATTATATTCCTCCTTTGGAATCTTAATCTTCTGGGTTGGCAATGACCCTTCCTTTAACTCTATATTCTTAGATTCAGATCATCAATTGTGTCAGCCTCTGCCCCTTTCTCGAAGGAAGCTGGTTGTACCGTTGCCCAGCTGCCAGGACATCAACCATGAAAGCTTCATCAGGTAAATTGATTGATCAATTATTAATCACACACCTAATAATTTCCAGGGCAACCGATTCAACTGTCTTGCGGTAGTTAGTTCCTGATGATCCCTCCAAACTTAGATTCTTAAAGATCTAATTAGATTATTATGATTTAGCAGAATAATGCTATATGCGAGCTCATAGACCAACACCACCACGACCCAGTTAAGAATCGGGTCAGATTATGGCATTTTCGACACAAACATGACATATTTCATAACCGGGTTGGTCATACAACACGATCGGGACATGTTTATGCTGACAAGTTGACAGAGATATTAATATTTTCCCAAACACTTATCTTTCCCGGTTGTTGTCTCTTCAAGTTTTGTTCATTTCATGTCTACCAGGCAAAGGCGAGGCTCTCCCCTGCGCATCGATCAGGTCCCTGTCCAGCAAAGTCAGGAACATCCTCCGCTGCTGCGGCAGTAGTGGTGCACAGAACAAGTACAGAAGGTTGGACTCGAAACTTGAGAGGAAGATCGTGGAAGTGAAGAGGAGTTCTTCGGCAAAACCGGGCAGCTTCACTTCCATCAACACTATAATCCTGCGGTTTCCCCAGTTCAGGGAGGGACTGAAGACCATCAGAGCGGTCTTCGAGCAATTTGGCGAGTCCTCGGTTTACCCTGTGTCTCCTGTTTAATCTCAATTGCAAACTGGTATGTGATATTTCCTCTTTTTTTTTCCCGTCTCAGACGAAGACTCGAACGGGACAATCGACAGACAGGAACTGAGGAAATGCTTGGAGGAGCTTCAACTGAAAATGACAGACAAAGATGTCGATGATCTCTTCCATTCGTGTGACATGGATGGGACCGAAGGCATTCAGTTCAAGGAGTTTGTCGTGCTCCTGTGCCTCACCTATCTCCTGAAGGAGCCTTCATCAGCACACCCAGTAAGTATCGAAATTACTCTGAACAACTGATTTTTATTATTCAAGTAGATTCGAGGTTCCGTGCAGAACGCCAAGGTTTAACAGCACATTTCGGAATCGATGTTCAATTCCTAAGCTGACAAGTGCATATGCAGTTAACTGCAGTCATTGTAGTTTCTGCAATGAAAGTCTGACATTTGTTTGACAATCTGCTGTGGGCTCTACTAGCAGGTCTCGAAGGTGGGCTCCCCGGAGCTTGAGGCGACTTTCGATGCCATCATTGAAGCTTTCCTGTTTCTCGACAAGAACGGGGACGGGAAGCTTAACAAGAAAGATATGGTCAAGTCGCTGAACGATGCGTCGCCCTGGGAGAGATCACCCACGCATGTCGCCATGAGCCGATTCAGTATCAATCCCTCCACTCAAAACTCTATGATTCGAAAAAGAATATTATGCCTTCATTGCATAAACCATGCAACATGGGGACAACAGGGATCGCTTCAGAAAATTTATCCGAAGCCTGAAACTCGACGGAGAGGACGAGTTCAATCCGTCCCTGGTGGACATATATGACATACCCATTACTCCAACGCCCAAACAATCACTTGCAAATACCATAACTAAGTTTCTCGAGGACAGTTTCTGCATGGGCTTGCAGGCGTTTTTCTTAGAACTATGCACATGTTCATGTTACCTAGTACAAAAATTAGTCTCACCTGGTTTCAATGGAGGCCACCATTGGTGGCCTCGCCAAGTATCTTGCCGGGCGCCAACTATCTTTGCAAGAGATCGAGCCATTGACAGCAATGGCTAAAGAAGTCTACAACATCCGGGTGCCCCTCCGCTGTTGTAACGAGATTTAAACCATGAAGTGCCAATTTTCCCAGCTGCCACAGCTAACATTTGAGCTGACAAAAATGATTTCAGCCAACAGCCTTGTGATGTCCATCCACCACAGACAGGAAACACCGAAAACTTCTTTATTGCTATAATTTGGAAGGACGGCAGACTTGAAATTCACCGATCATATTTCTTTTTCCATGCATGGAGCAAATGGGGCTGAATTGATCATTCTGTATGATTGCAGAAGAGATGGACTGGGACAGAAATGGGAACGTAAGCTTCAGGGAGTTCCTCTTTGCCCTCGTTGATTGGGTTGGTCTCGACGTGGAAGACGAGGTCCCAATCTCCGAATGTTGAATTGCAGATGTTAAATAACTGCTAAATATTGACCAGTGTATGTGCTGTAACTACTGATCAGTATCCGGTTCAGACAGAAGAAATCTATCGGCAGTTGAAAGAGTCAAATCAGGTCAACGGATCGATACATGATAATCTTGCGTAAGCAGTGTATTATACTCCACAGCTACCGATGGGAAGAGCATTGGTTCCAATCTTTTATTTCCTTTTCCTTTGGTTGAACTACAAAGAGAAAACCTGCAATGTACAGCATATGAAGATGTTATTGGAAGTTTTACATACTGTACCGCTTCAAATGTTCACAGAGTCTTTTGCATAAGGGGGTCATTCTTCTCTGGAGGAAAACCACGGCACCCTTCCACGTGTTCCCTGAAAGTTTGAACCCGAAATATCATTAAGCCAACATTGCTCATGACATGGGACAAGTACAAGGTGGGACATCTTCAAACTGTTAAAAAAAACAGTATTTTGATAACAGTGCTGAGAAGACAGGCCAACATACATATATCTTAACCACCGATGTGGATCATTGGCCTATTTGCTGTCTTCGCAATATCAAACATTCCAGCATGCGCAGCCTTCTTCCTCTTGACCTGAAAAATGGTTGAGCATGTCGATGGAACAAAAGGACCTCATGTCAAATTATTTTCACGTAAAATTGAGATAGACTGAGGAGCGAGGAGATATTTCTGGTACATAACACAACAGCAAATCATTTCTCTCATTAAACTTCTATTTGTTTGAGGAATACGAATTCTCAAAATGTCGTTTCTGAACAGTTTCTCATAAGGCATTTCCATAGTATACTATTAGGAAACAGCCACAATAACTTCCAGAAAATGACAGTCCAAACATCAAATATTTTTGGAAGACTGGGGGGACAGAATAGGCCACACATGGCCACTGCACAACAAGAGGCAAATAATCAACTCCACCACTGAGCTCTAGTCCGCTAGGTCACTTTGCCAGGTCATTCAATTCAACCCTGTGGATATGCTACGTCAAAGAGATACACCAAGAGAGTGGGAACAGCCACAGATTGCCTTACTAGTTATTTTTTACTTCATACAATCAAATACAGGAAAGTGGTCTATTTTTCAATTATCCATGGACGACCAATCAAATGAAACAACAGAGACAAAGGGTGCCTTTTGGACGTATTTTCAGATCCACATATGCATTCAGGTCCCGTGAAAGATTCTGCTCTTCCTTAAATATCCCAAGGATACATCCTAAATTTTGATTGCTTATAAAAAGGATAAGTGGAGGTTATATGCAGAAAGATCAGTCTTTTATGCACAGATGCAAGGAACAATGAAAACCATGGAATTATAAGGAGAAACAAGATGCATACCGCTGCTCCAATTATTTCCCGCAGTGTATCATCGCTGGCACCAGAACGAAGTGGATCTCTCAAGCTAACCTACAGCAAATTTGCCAGAAAGACGTGGATTAAGATTAGCTTAAAGTTGATTGAAACTGCAAGAGCTATATTGAACAATCTTAAATGCATGATTTACAAATTTCCAAAAGGGCACGACGGTGGGGGCACTCTAGTATGAAGCAGGTTCTTGAATAACTAATAGTCTAATAACAAGAGTAATCTACAGCCGCGATTGACCTGAGCCACATGAATTATTTCCACACCAAGTCTAAGTTAGAAATTTCCACAATGGGAGACTTCTTAAAGGATTAACTTTCAAGAACCAGAATGTATCTAGGGTTTTTAGTGAAAAAGCTGCTTCGGGAGGTGCAACTGCAGATATAGCTATGCTTCCACAAATGTATCAAAAAAGGAGGAAAACTCTTAAGCAGTGAAACAAAAAGAGTTCAAGAAACGACGCAAAAGATGCATACTGGGAGCACTAAAATTCAAAGTGTAAGATAAACACATTTATAAGTGAGGGATGGAAACATAATGGAATTAAACTGAATGTCAGAATGCCAATATCCTTTGACAGAGCCATCCTTCAAGTTCCTTCACATACATGACAGTTAATAGATTCATTCCACTTCATTTCCATTTCCTCTTTTTTGACAAAGTAATATGCATGCAATAGGAAACATGAGAGAAGTTATTTGAGAAGGATCTCTATTCACCTCAGAAGGGCCAAAGAGGCACACTTTGAAGTTCCCATCAGCTAAAAGTCGCAATCTATTGCAACCGGCACAAAAATGCTCAGTCATTGATGTGATGAAAGAAACCGTACCACGATGCCCATCTATCCTGTAATTCTTCGCCGTGTCGGTGGGATGGTCTTGGAGTCTCTCTAAGCCTGGGAAACGTGCTACCTATTCATTTGAATGAAAAAACTTACCAATCTACAAGAATTCCCAAAAAAAATGGATGTAGTAGCTCATTTCTTTTCAGTTTCTACCTTACCACCTTATCTCGCATTTCAGAGTAGGGAACCAATTTCTTGGCATTCCAAACATTTCCATCAAAAGGCATAAACTCGATGAAACGGATGTTAATTGGTTTCTCCCGAGTCAGGTCCACAAAATCACTCATCTCATCTTCATTGAATCCACGCATAACGACACAATTAACCTGGAATTTATGACACAAAATTAGTAAAAATAATAGCTTCTACATTACACTCATCTCACAAAAGCCAGTTAATTGTGATGGTTCATCCTTAAATGGTATTAGAATACTAAGGTCTCGACTTTCGGCAAGCCCCACTTTCATATCAGCTTAAGATTTCAGGATTACAATGACAATCGCAAAATGTAAAAGCTATCAAATTAAGATACCTTAACAGGATCGTAGCCAAGATCAATGGCTGCATTAATTGCTTCCATGACCTTCTCATGCCCCTTACGCCTAGTCATGAACTCGAATTTTGCAGGGACCAACGTGTCTAAACTTATATTAATGGAGCCGAGTCCGCATTCTTTGAGCTTTGGAAGCTTTCTCGCGAGAGTTACACCATTTGTCGTCATTGCGAGATTCTTCAAGCCTTTCAAGTTCGACAGTCGTGAGCAGATATCTTCAATGTCCTTCCGGATTGTAGGCTCTCCACCTGTAAGGCGAATTTTCTCCACCCCTGCAGTAACAAACAGATCCGCCAGGCGAATGATCTCATCCTGTGAGAGGAGTTGAGGGCTTGGAGTAAGTTCAACGCCGTCTGCTGGCATACAATATTGGCACCGGAGGTTGCACCGTTCGGTCAGTGAGATCCTCAAGTAACTATGGAATCTTCCGAACGAGTCAGTCAACATATCCGAAAGAGGTTTCTCTACGATGGGCTTTTCTAATAGCTTAGCACATGTTGAATAAACCTTTGTCATGGGGTGAACTTGATGGTCCACTAAACATTGGCCTTTGAAAGTCCCGAACATGAATGTTCGGATTTGACTGTTAACCTGCTTGGGAGATCAGGGATCTATTGAACAACTTATACTTGACATTGCAGGGGCATTATTGCAATGATAAAAACAAGGAAAATGGAAAACGACATTGAAACATACCGCTCGAGAACGCAAGCTCGATAGTGCAGATACGCACTTGGAGAATAGCACCATCCTCGGACTCCCAATCAGTATAATCAATTGAATCACCTGCAGAAAGACCATTCAAACATAACTGAGACGAGACTTCACATGAATCTCCAAATCACAGCCTAAAAGCTACCTATTCCAACCAGCAAGTAATCATCAAAATGGTTCAACTTTACATGAATATCAAAATCAAAGTTTGATTTTCAAAAGAGTCGCTATTCCAGCTTATCAACATTTTTTAGCCAGTTCGGGAAATTCCATTTTAATGAGAATTTGAGTTTAGATAAGCATCAACTAAACGAACATCGGACTTTCCCAAAGACCCTCTATTTCGACGAACGTCAAAATCACGACGTACGGGAAATTCCAATTTTTCAATGGTTGCAATTCAATAAGCCGCCGTCCATCAAAGCTTGTACGGCCGCATCGGGGCAACGAACGAAGAGATCAAGCGTCCACAAGCAGCTTGATAATGGCTCGACGGGGCTAAGAACTCGATCCTCTTACGGTACCCTTTCGGGTTCAGCTTTCAGAGAAGGTCGACAGCGAAGCAGGGTCGCCCGCGGAGATAAGAACAGAGAGAATGGAGGCGGCGGTCATCCTTTCCCTTCTGTCGTAATTTAAAATTGTATATATAATAATGAAAAGGAAAACAATTGAATGCAGCATTTTTTTTTTCATACTTACAAAAAAACAAAGCGATAAAAAACCTCAATCTCATCCCCTAAAAAATGTGTTAGTTTCAAATTTGAGTCTTGTATTAAAAAATATTGTTAGAAGAGATTTTTAAAATTAAACTTTGGCGGACACCATTTTCTCGATGATGAAAGGTCTTTACCGATACTATGTTGACGGAATCAGTATTAGTACTTTTTATTCCGTTCATATGATATTTTTGCAGTTGAATATAAAAGCAGGAACTTTACACAGTGAGAATGTGCTAGATCGTCACTACTATTACTCTCGTAAATGATCAAAATGAATACAAAAAATTAGAGCAAATTAACAATTTAGTCCTGGAGAGATTGAATTTTTTGTCATTTGGGTCCCTTAGAGATATTTTACCTCGACTCCCTCAAATATGTATTTTTCATCAGTTGAGTCTCTCATGGTATCAATTTGGTCCATCATGGTATCAATTTGGTCCCTCATGGTATCATTGGGTCCCTCATGGTATCAATTTCGTCCCTCATGGTATCGATTTCGTCCCTCATGGTATCAATTTCGTCCTTAAGAGATTCTCTATTAACTTTTCTGTTAATTTTGACGAAAATACTTGCAATTTCATCCCTCAGAGATGAATTTTGTATCATTTGGGTCCTTAGACAATTTTTAAAAATTTTTAAATAATTGTAAAAAATTCTCAAAAATTTTAAAAATTCTAAAATTTTTTTAAATAATTGTAAAAAATTCTATTTTTTTTAAATAAAGGTAAAAATTTTCTAAATTTTTTAAAATAACTTTCAAAAATTCCAAAATTTTTTAAATATATTTAGAAAATTCTAAAAATTTTTAAAAACCTTAAGAAAATTCTAAAAATATTTATATAATTTTAAAATATTCTATAAAATTTAAAAAATTAAATATAAAATACTTGTCCATCACTTCCGCATTATGAAAATTTTCAAAAAATTTTAGAATTTTTTTTATCTTTCCTGTAAGTATCTCTTTATGTCACCTATGACAGTAAAATATTAGTTCATCCCGTTTGCAATATATATCTTCAAGAGTGTGTAGAAAATCAGTTCGGGACTGAACCGGTTTCGAATTGAACAGAACCAAAAGAACCGATTCGTTTGGCACATTAGGCAAAGAATCGAACCAGTTATGTGGAAAAAACTGCATTGTTTTAAACCAATTCGGTTAACCAGTTCGAACCGAATTGGTTTTACAAAGGTTCGATACGATTTTAAATCAATTCAAACCAAAACGAATTGGATTTGGAATAGTTGGGTTTGGTTCAAAACCGGTTCGGATCAAATTGAATTGGTTTTGGAACAATTCAATTCGGATTGAACCGAATTGAATTGGTTTTTAAATTAAAACCAATTCGGTTTGGTTCGAACTGGTTAACTGCATCAATTACGCTTAAAAATTAACTGAACCGCTTTTCCTCTAAAAAATTCCACCAAAATAGAACCGGTTCGTGGAGAACCGGTTCTCGAACGGGTTCGGTTGCGCACCCCTATATATCTGTACAATCTTTAGAATATTTTCTATTTTTTAAATTTTTATAAATTTCAAATAAATTTCTAATTTTATGAATAATTTCAAATTTTCATGATTTTGGAAAATTTTTAATTTTTTAATTTTATGAAAGTTTTTTGGTTTTTTAACCTTTTATACCCTTCATAATTTAATAAATTATTTATTTATTTTTAAGCTTTCTTAATTTTAAAAAAAGAAATTTTTTTATGTATTTTGAACATATAATTTTAACTTTTCAATATTTTTCTACATTATTTTTAAATTTGTGTAAAGGGTGGAGAGTAGCACAACTCTCCCCCCAACTTGCAAGAATAGCACTAGGTTATAAGAAATTATAAAAATAGCACCAAATTGTGTTGTTTGTCAACTTTGCCCTTTATTTGTCTTCTTCCTCCACTTAAATTTTACACTTTCAGCCACTTTCCCTCCAAAAATTATCCCTCCCTCTCTCTTTCCCTCTCTCTCTCCCCCCTTCACTTCCAGCAGCCGCCCGGCCACCCGAGCCGCCCGCCCACCCGAGCCAGGCCAGCCCCAGCCCAGCCCGACCAGCCCCAGCCCAGCCCGCTCGGCCAACCCCAGCCTGGCCCGGCCAGCCCCAGCCGCAGCCAAGCTAGCCGGCCAGCTAGCCCCACCCCCAGCCGAGTCTTGCCAGCCCCAGTCGGCGCAGCCAGCGGCCCAACCTCCTAGCTGCCCCGCCAGCCCCAGCCACCCAGCCTCCCAGCTGCCCCGCCAACCCCAGCCACCCACAGCCGGCCACCCCGGTGCCGAGCCGAGCTACTTTTGCTGCTCCCGTCCGTCCACCTTGCTGTCCCAGTAACTCCAGGTAGTCCAGGCCACCTTTGATCACAGCTTCCCTTAGTTAGATTTCATTAAAAATTCGATTTTTCTCCTCAGGTAAATAGGTCCCGACAAGGGAAAAATAGGTCCCGGTAATAGAAAAATAGGTCCCGATAAATAACGTTAGTCAGATTTCATTAAGTTTTCTTCTCAGTTAAATAGGTCCCGGCATAGAAAAATAGGTCCCGACAAATAGAAAAATAGGTCCCGATAATAGAAAAATAGGTCCCGAAAAATAATGGCATAGTCAAATTTCATTAGAAACTCTATTTTTGAACAATGAGGCTAATTGGAAGAGAGATGATAATATTACATTTTGTAGAGTGTAACTAATATATGTTTGCTTTATATGAATGAATAGGTACTATGAAGCGTGTTCGGGTGGTAATTATGTTCAATGGCAAATGGGAGTGCACGACGGATGGAGGTTCTCGATATATGGGGAGTCAAATAAAGTCAAAGGGATTAATTGTCCCAATGAGCATCACATATGATGAATTATATGGAAAGGTGCAATCAATCATTCCTTATGATAGTAGTAGGTCTACGATGGAGTTGCATTCCACAAATATCGGAGGAGGTGGTATTCCATATCAAATGGATGTGGAAAATGATGAAGATTTAGAGTTCGTGCTTAGTGAGAAAAGATATCCTACCTCAGATATGTGTGACATTTATTGACCGACGAGATAATGAAGGAGTCCAACAAGGTGGTATTAATGAAATAGGTGATGCGTCCTTCCATGGAAGCAATCAACCTCAAGTAGGCATGCAAGTTGCACCACCATTTCATGAAAACATTGAAGTTGGCGAACTAAGAGATGCACATCACAATGATATAGAAGATACACATGTCCATGGTTTCTCAAATGTAGAAAGAGAATATACCCGAAATGATGGGGTCCCCTTTTCGGAATGTAGTCGCTACGGAGTGCAACATGAGGATGATGTGGTGAGACAGGCAATGGTAATGGGAGATCTTCGTAGCAATGATTCAGAACAGGATGCTGTACAACCATCAGCTAATATAAGTACTGAGTGGCATATACCAGGTGCAGATGGATTTAGATGGCAAGGAGATTTGATGAGTGACATGCCTGAAGAAAATACAGATGTCATTTACAAGGGACAGTTCTTCCCGAATAAGAAAGACATGCAAAGATTGCTTGGTCTATATGCTTTGGGACGAAATTTTGAATGGCGAGTCCATAGGTCCAATAAGTCCTTGTTCCATGCAGTATGCAAGGAGGCTAATTGCTCATGGAAATTTCGTGCCATTCGAATCAACGAAGGTTCTTTTTGGGAGGTTCGAGGGTGGATTAATGAGCACACATGCATGCGTAATGAGGTTCACCGATGCCATCGGCAAGCTAGTGCTAGTATCATTGGAGAGGTAATTGCACCGAGATTGTCTAGTGTTGAAGGAAGAGTAATGAAGCCAAAAGATATCATTGCTGACATGAAGGAGATGTATGGAATCCAAATACTTTACAGTAAGGCACGACAAGCGCTAAATTATGCACTCTCTCTTACTTATGGATCTCCTACAGACTCATATCAACTATTGCCATCATACTGTCATGCTTTGCGGGAGGCGAATCCTGGCTCACATACAGACTTGTACATTGACACTGATAATCGTTTCCTATACTTTTTCATGTCTTTCGGGGCAAGCATTAGGGGTTTTCAGCAATTCCTTCGACCAATAATTGCTGTTGATGGTACCCATTTAAAAGGACATTATAAAGGCACGATGTTTGTAGCATGTGCCAAGGATGGTAATGACCAAGCATACCCTTTAGCATTTGGGTATGGAGACACAGAAAATATTCATGCGTGGACATGGTTTTTTAGGGCTTTACGTGTGGCTATTGGCGACATTACTGAGTTAATGTTTATTTCAGATCGTAATGCTAGCATCGCAGAAGGCATTCATGCAGTCTTCCCAGATGCAGAACATGTTTTGTGTTGCTGGCACATTTCACAAAACCTGATCAAGCAGTTCCATCGAACCGACCTCAAAGACTTTTTTTGGGCAGCAGCAAAGAGTTACACAGTACATGAGTTTGAGAAACACATGGATGAGATCAAGCGAGTGAACTCTCGGTGTTATGATATGCTTCTGGAAATAGGACCGCGTAAATGGTCTCGTGTCCACTGCCCCTTACCACGGTACCAATTGATGACAACTAACATTGCAGAATGTCTGAACTCTTGTCTTAGATTTGCACGTTCCTTGCCGGTTACTACTTTGGCTGAGTTCACACGCAATATGACCCAGAGGTGGCATTGTGATAGAAAGAATATTGCATCTAGCTGGACATCTCGTTTAGCGAGCATTCCACATGCCAGGGTGATGAAGATGGATGCTGATACTCATCATATGACGTGCACCGCCGTTGATTGGAATATATTTTTGGTAAGGCAGCGTACATTACAATGGACGGTCGACCTCCAGCAACGGACTTGCACCTGTGAATTTTTTCAACGAGAACGATTACCATGTGGCCATGCTCTTGCTGCAGCAAGGTTTCCTTTTCTTACATCTAACATTTTTTGCTGATATTATCAATAATAGTTTTAGTTTTAATTACTTCATTTGTGAACAGGGGGCGGAACATAGATTGGACTACTTTGTGTTCCAATTTCTATTTGTCATCTTCTGTGGTTGGTGCATACTCCGAGCCAATCATGCCTGTTGGTGGGCCAACACAATGGGTAATCCCCGATCATTTACGTGCCACGGTCATTCTTCCACCGGAGATGCTACCTCAAGCAGGAAGGCCTCGTAGGAGTCGTATTCCTTCTTCGTCAGAGACACGAACTCGGAGGAAGTGCAGACACTGTGGGTCATATACTCACCCATCATCCAACTGTCCAAATAGAGTTGCGGACACAAATCAACCGAGTTCGTCTAACAACAGTGGTCGCTCATCCGGTAATCGCCGATGCAGTAACTGCCAGCAAACAGGTCACTACAAGCAACGATGTCCAATGAGGGTACGACTCCTTAATAGAGAAGAAGCAAAGACGTGACTTTGTTCTTATATAACATCCGGATCTTATATGTATTTTAATCCTAAACTCAATGTATTTCAATTTTTTGCCATGAATTCTAATTGATACATTGCTCTTTACGGGACCTATTTTCCTATTTCCGGGACCTATTTTCCTATTTACGGGACCTATTTTTATAGCCGGGACCTATTTAATTGAGACGAAAAATAGAGCTCGCCATGAAATCTGACTAAGGCATTGCTCTTCGGGACCTATTATCGTATTATCGGGACCTATTTTCCTATGTCCGGTACCTATTTTTCCTAGCCGGGACCTATTTAACTGAGACGAAAAATAGAGCTCGCCATGAAATCTGACTAAGGCATTGCTCTTCGGGACCTATTATCCTATTATCGGGACCTATTTTCCTCTTTCCGGTACCTATTTTTACTAGCCGGGACCTATTTAACTGAGACGAAAAATAGAGCTCGCCATGATATCTGACTAAGGCATTGCTCTTCGGGACCTATTATCCTCCTATCGGGACCTATTTTCCTCGGTCCGGTACCTATTTTTCCTAGCCGGGACCTATTTAACTGAGACGAAAAATAGAGAGTTTCTATCAAAATCTCCCCGACAAAAAACATAACAGAAGAATGACAAATTTCCCAACATAATATATAATATAACATGGTATTTCCCAACAGAATACATTAATATTCAAATAATGTACATGAATATCTCAACAAATACATAACTACATTAGTTATGATGATCTGGGTCAGTAAATGGACTAAGACAAGCGGGAGCTTTTGTGCGCTTTCGGGCCACCCTTTTTATTTGCATCTGCTTTCTTGTACCTTGCAGTATGTAAACATTCATATTACAACTATATACCATGTAAGTCATGAAATTTATTACTTATATATCATTTGAATAATATACACTGTTACCTGTGTTGATGAGGGGTGACTAGTAGATGGAACAATCGATGATGGAGCTATTGGATCTAGAGGTTCGGAATAACTGGCAGGTGGAGCACTTGGAGATGCATGTGGGGAGTGACCTGCTGATGGACCTGCTGCAGATGAAGGAGGTGGATACGACGAATGTATAAAGTCCTTCATCTCATCTATTATCCGAGCCTCAGAGACTCGGATAGCTTCCATCAACCGGTTCTCAGATGCCATAATGGATGCCTTAATCCTTTCTTCCATGGCATCATAGTCATACCGGTATCCCTCCCGGTCACCCCCCGCCTCACCATCACCCTCCTCAGAACCCCCTCCTTCACCTCCTTCTTCACCACCTTCCTCCTCACCTCCTTCCTCATCATCACCTTCATCCTCATCATTATGTCCGAAAGGTTGTTGCGGACACAAGTCTTCCACGGATGGAACATCTAAATCCATAAAATATCGCTGCCGACTCTCAAAATCTGTCGGTTCAAGCGAAGTAAATGCTTCCATCTGCATATAAATATATAGTTTGATAAATATCACAAATATTCGATATATAGTATTAAAGTAAAAACATTCAACCTACCCGTGAAGTGAAAATGCTCCTAATCATTTTCGTCGATGGACGTCCACTGAAACTCCATCGGCAAATTCTTGGCCGGTCCTCCATTCCCTCACGAGTCCTTACTTGAGGAAGGACACGCCTCACATCCAAAATAAGCTCAAATACAAGAATCTGAAAAATAATAGTAAAGGTATTAAAATACAAATTACATTTAACTAAATTTAATTTGTATGAATGTTACATACCTGGAGGACCAACGAAAAGCCAAACAGATTACACTTGATTCCCTCGTGAGCTTGTTCAGGGCTGTGCAGGGATTGGCGGAACATTTTCAATGAGTATTGATAAACAAGATTCCCCCAAGGGAAGGAATCAAATTCATCAAGATTTTCTACTATTCCCCACCACCAATGGGGCACTATTTGTCTCCGATCTATGCCCCAGATAAACTGTCCAAGCATGAGTAATAAACTCAACTTGACAGCATCAAATTGTCGCCTAAAATGACCCCTGCCCAGCACAGCCCGAATGTCCTCAAAACGAACATCGTTTCGCCCAGAAAAATAGCGTAGTTGTACACAATGCAGAGGAGGCTCATATTGATCAACATTTGGAGAATGTCCAAATTTAAGCCCCGAAATGAGGCAAAATTCTCTTCTTGTCATTTTCATTATTCCACCTCTCTCGGATAGCAACCACATTTCGTCTCTTGGTCCCCCATGTGCAATTTCTCTGAGCAGTAAATTCACTAAAAGTAATCCACTAAATGACATGTCTCGGTCTATATCCAAAAAATGACCGAGACAACTTTGTCGGAATCTGTCCATTTCTACTTGACTGCTCAGTGCATTCTCAACAATCTCCAGTACATCCATGTGATTATGCCGATTCAGCTTCGGATAGAACCATTCGGCACGAGAAATTCTTAAGTTTCGTTCCATCTGCACAAGTAAAATATGTCTCAATTAAGATACTCAATTAATATAAATATAAATCCCAATGAAGAATAAATATGTCCTGACATAATTAAATAGGTCCCGGCATAATATAAAAAGGTCATTATAAACTATAAATAGGTCCCTATATAGTATAAATAGTTCTGATAAACCAAAACTAAAGTGTAAATCTATTAACTAATACTTCCCAATGCATATAACAAATAAGTCTCGCATAGGCAAATAGGTCACGGTATAGAAAAATAGGTCCCGGTCATATAAAAATAGGTCCCGGTCATATAAAAATAGGTCCCGGTAACTAATGCCTTCGTCAAATATCATGACAAACTCAATATTCCTTCTCAGTTAAATAGGTCCCGGTAAGAGGAAATAGGTCCTGATAACAAAAAAATAGGTCCCGACAAGAGAAAAATATGTCTCAGTAACTAATACATTAGCCAGATTTCATGAAAACTCAATATTCCTTCTCAGTCAAATAGGTCCCGGAAAGGGAAAAATAGGTCCCGGTAACTAATGCCTTGGTCAGATTTCATGAACTCAATGTTCCTTCTCAGTCAAATAAGTCCCGGTAAGAGAAATAGATCCCGGTAATTAGAAAAATAGGTCCCGGTAATAGAAAAATAGGTCCCGGTAACTAATGTCTTGGTCAGATTTCATAAACTCAACGTTCCTTCTCAGTCAAATAGGTCCCGGTCATAGAAAATAGGTCCCGGTAGTAGAAAAATAGGTCCCGGTAAGAGAAAAATAGGTCCCGGTAAAACCCTAAATCACGCATTCTACTCACAGAACAATCTAATCTAGCATAAGTATGAATCAACCATGAAATTCAACCTAGAAACATACCAACCTTTGATGGGGGGCGGCGGGCTTGAGGTCGGGAGCGACTTTGGGAGCAATGGAGAATGGGGGCAAAGCGGGATCAAGGCCGAAGGACCTGGGCAGTAGATCGGGGGCCTCGGGCAGTAGCTCGACTCGGGGACTCGGGGACTCGGGCTCGGGCTCGGGCTCGAGGCTTGGCCTGTGGGAGCTCGGGCTCAGGGGGCTCGGGGGGGACTTCGGCCTGTGGGAGCTCGGGCTCTGGCTCGGGCTCGGGGGGATTCCGGGCTCGAGCTGGGGCTGGGGCTGGGGCTGGGGCTAGGGCTCGGCCTCTAGGAGCTCGGGCTCGGGGCTCAACGGCTTGGGCTCGAGGGGCTTGAGGCTGGGGGCTCGGGGCTCGAGGGTTCGGGCTGGGGGGGGCGCTGGGGGCTTGGGCTCAGGGGCTGGGGGCTCGGGCTCAAAGGCTAGGGCTCGGGGGGCTCGGGCTCGGGGGGCTCGGGGCTGGGGCTCAAGGGCTCGGGCTTGGGGCTCGGGAGCTGGGGCTCGGGGGCTCGGCCTCGGCCTCGGTTCTTGGCTCGGGGGTTGGGGAGCTCGGGCTCCAGGCTGGGGCTCGGGGAGGCTCTGGCTCGAGGAGGGCTCGGGCTCGGGCTCGGGCTCGGGCTCGTGCTCGTGCTCGGTGCTCGGTGCTCGGGCTCGGTAGCTCGGGTTCGGGAGTGGAGGAGAGAAGGAAGAGAGAGAGTGGAGGATAGAAGGAAAAGTGCTGCAGAAGAAAGGAGAAGAAAGGAGGAAGAAGAAGAAGTTAGGGTTATGGGGAGGGCAATTTGGCCATTTTTTAAAAAGTGATTAAAAGGGGAGGTAAATTGGTGCTATTTTCACAACTTTTCATAACATGGTGCTACTTTTAAAACACTCTCTTCAAATAGTGCTACATAAATTAATCCCTCTTTAAATTTTCCTTATTTTTTATATTTATTTATTTTTATAAAATATAAAAAATTTCCAAATTTTTATATTTTTCATAAATTTTAAAAAGTTTTCAAGCTCTTCATTCTTTTATATATTTTGAATATTTTTATTTTTTTTAGTTTTGCTATACTTAATTATCTTTTTGATGAATTTTTCTAAATTTTTTGAAATTTTTACTAATTTGAAAATTTTAAGATTTTTATTTTTAAATTTTTTATCTTTAAATATTATTATGATATGTCAAGTTATTCAAAAAAATTATTTAAAAAATAAAAAATTTATGAGGGACCTAATTGAAAAAAAAAAGAAATTAAGATGGGGAACTAATTGATAATATAATAATTAATTTCTAGGAGGACTAGATTGAAGAAAAATAAATAGAGAGAGACCTAATTGATAGTATAATCAAGCCGTTAGTATTCAGTTTAACAGAGGGACCTAATTGAAGTTATGGGGGACCTACTTGATACCATGAGGGGACTTAATTGAAGCCATGAGGGACCTAATTGGTACCGTGAGGGACCTAATTAATACACTAAAATGGTATAATTGAGGCAAAAAACCCAGTTAAGGACTCAACTAATGTAAAATGCATCTCTGGGGAGTTAACTGAGGCAAAAAATCTATAAGGGACCCAAGTGACGAAACATCCATATCTCAAGGACGAAATTGTTAATTTACTCCAAAAAATTACATATACTTTATTTATATAATGCAATGTTTAATTAAAGATAAAATAGGAGAGGAAAAGAAGAAGGAAATTCTCTTCCTCATGTTAGGAATTTCCAATTAATATGCTCTGTTTTAATAAGAAATTTTATCATTAAAAATTGTATGTACTATATATGGGAGAATAAGGTTAATGAGGTCTGCAAAAACATAGGGAGAAAATCTTAAATGAAGCGGTCATACCATGTAACTGATACTAATGTGATATGTCTGTTTGATCATAATTCACTATTTATATATTTGTTCAATTAAAGTTCACCATTTGTTAGGCTTTTTTTAATATTTGTTAAGGCAATTGTAAGATTTATTAATTTTATCTATATAATTATTGATTGTATGTCAAGTTTTGATTGAACGGATATAGCACGTTATTGTTGACACGTGGTATAACCACTCCACTTAAGACTTTCTCAAATATAGGGTATAACAACGACGCGTTAGCGGATTGTAGAAAGGAACAGAGCTCCCTTCGGTAAGCATACATCTTTTTTTCTTTTGGCGCTAAAGCTGACGCTTGGAGCAGGCCATTTCTTTCTCATCTTCTTGCCATGCTTTTAGAGGGCAACATTGGACTTGGGCATTTTAGACAAGAAGAATTGAAAGTGTTTCAGCAATGGAACAAGTGAATCAAGTAAAAGTTAAATTACCAAGATAAAGTTGAAGCATAAAGTAGCCTTTTCCTCCATGGACCCTTTGAGAAGGAATCCACCATTGAACTACAAAAATACACTTAGTTAAACAATAAACAACCTAGGGGTTATCAAGCGACTCTCCTTCTCCCATGTTGCAAAAAAGTTAAGGGGAAGGTTTAGCAACAACTAAACCAACAACACTGCTAGTTTAACCACGCGCACCCTCATCTCATGCTCTCTCAAGCAAAAGTAATAGCAATATTACCAAGGGAGACCTAAAATACTTATTTTTTGAAGCGTAGGAGAATAGGGCTTTATTAACATTCTAAATAAGTGGAATAATTGCCCTTGTAGTGCAAAATCTTTGCAATGTATAATATTTTAGTACAAAAACTAAAAACTGTAATATTTGACTACAAAAACTTTTAAAAGTGTAATAGCGTGGAATATTCCGTTAATTTTTCACTGATGCCGTCAGCATTTTACTACGTGGTGTGTCTATGTGTCAAAAATTGATGACATGTATGAGTTAATAAAATGAATTTGATGGCATGACACAATGATAAATTTTTAATAAAAAAGAAAATAAAAAATTAAAAGAAGAACTAGGAGAATAAGAGGTGGGGAGATAGGCCGGGACTACCCATCGACCCCCTCCCCTCCCAGCCTCCGATGACCCATTGGCGGAGGAGGGTGCCCGTGGACAACCTCAACTTATCTCGCCTCCTCTAATTTTTCCTTTTTTTTTTTTGTTTAGAAGTGAGAGAGAGAGGGAGACTGGTTGAGCTCTGTCCGCTGGCCCCCTCCCCCTCCGAGGGCAAGGTTGTTGGGCCTCCGATGAACCCATTGGAGGGGGAGGGGTTGGCTGATGGAGCCCCGACCGGTCTCCCTAAGAACTATAATTTTCATAAAAAAAAAATTGCAGGTGGCAACTAGGATTCTACGGGGGTTGGGAGAGGAAGAAGATATAAAAAAGAGGATGATGATTGTGCTTATGTGTACTTTTTTAATCTTAATCTGGCTTGGTTAATGTGTTTAGTTTAGTGGTAGGATAGCTTGTGTTTTAAAAGGAACACACGGGTTCGACTCTCCCCTCTTTCAAAATTTTTGAATTTTTTTACCAATTTTAGATAAATAATACAAAAGGCAAAGAATGCTTAAGGATTTGAACACATTAACACCAATGTCATCCCAAACTGTCAAACCACCAAGCTAATCTTACTTTATTTGAAAATACAATATATGAAATAGATTATAATGCACACCTACTCTTCCTCGAAAGAAACGATTACTTAATTACAGTATTGATTACCCACTTGTAATTTTTTTCGAAAATTATAGTTTTTAGGGAGACTGGTTTCAGGCTACATCCGTCGGCTCCCTCCCCTAGGGAACTCGATCGGTCTCCTCTCTTTCTGTCTCTCACATGTAAACAAAAAAAGAAATAAGGGAGGAGAGACCGGCCGAGGTTGTCCACCGGCCCTGATCTTTGGCAACCTCACTAGAGGGGAGGCGGCCGATAGGTGGCCCAGCTGGTTTCCCCTCTTATTCTCTCCTTTTTTTTATTTTCTATTTTATTTTTATTAAAAAATGTTGTCTTTGTGCCACATCATCAAATTCATCTTATTAACTCGTACATGTCATCAATTTTTGATACATAGACACGCCATATAGGAAAATGCCAATGACGTCAGTGAAAATTGACGAAATGTACCACGTTGTTACACTTTTAAATGATTTTGCAGTTAAACATTTAGTCTTGTACCAAAATGTTTCACCGGACAAAAATTTTGTACCGTGCGGGCAGTTATTCCTAACTTTGAAACTATCGCTCTGTATTTCTTTACTCTCAAAGACTTCAAGCCTTTGGGAAGCACTAGCTTCAATTGTCGGGCCTTAAGGCAGCCGAAATGGTGAAGAGATTGCAACTTGGATGATCTCTCCCTAGCCCTCCTCTCTTTTGTATTTTTTGACAACGGGTTACGTACGCACATACAGTGTTTTGAATTTTGCCTAGTTCAGATAAGCCAATCACGAGAGCAAAAGAGGTTTCCATGAATGCAATTTTCGCAAGGCCGATTTCTGGAAAAAGAAAAGGGAAAATAGAATATTGGAATGTTCCCAAGTTAATACCCCACGCTCCACAATGCATTTGTCGAGAAATGAGTTAAATTACGGTTAGTTTTGAAAATATTTCGTAAAATTAGGTTCACTTGAAAATAACTAGCAGATTATCATTTTTTAATGGCATTTTAAAAATGCCATTTATTTTTTTAATAAACCGCATATAGCAAATTCCCTTTGCTTTTTTTTTTTTTTAATTTTATGGAAACATGAGCTGCATGTTGAACATTCGGTTCAGGAGGGGACTTATACTAAATATTTAGTATATAATATATAGCAAACTCGTTTTGTAAATCTCTTCATATCTTTAAATGTCTAAAATTTTTACAAAATTTTAAGAGTAAATTTTGTAAGCGTAAATACTTAAGTTGTGATTTATATAATGAATTCTGATATATAGTAAAGATGTAAATATGTCGAAGGCTGTCGATTAGAACTCAATATATAATTAATCATAATTTATTGTATAAATCACCATTTAGGTATTCACACTTATAAAATTTACTCTTAAAATTTAATAACGATTTTATACGTGTAAAGATCTGAAAGAAATTTATAAAACGAGTTCATTATGTATTACACATTATTATACAACGAGCTTTATTTTGTAAATCTCTATTAGATCTTTATACATATAAAATTTTTACAAAATTTTAAGAGTAAATTTTACAAGCGTAAACACATAAATGATGATTTATACAATGAATTCTAGTGTATCATATATTGAGTACCAAAGATGTTAAAATGTCGAAGGTTTTTAATTAAAATTCAATGTATGATACACTAGAATTCATTGTATAAATCATCATTTATGTGTTTACGCTTGTAAAATTTACTCTTAAAATTTTGTAAAAATTTTACACGTAAAGATTGGTAGAGATTTACAAAACGAGTTCATTATATTAGACATTGAATATTTAGTATAAGTCCCCTCCTAAACCACATGTTCAACATGCAGTTCATGTTTTTATAAAACCAAAAAAATAAAGGGAATTGCATCTTCAAGACGCAGCTAAGAGTAGTAATTTAGTAATTATTTTTAAATAAATTGTATTTTGCTAAATATTTTCAAAATTAACTGTACTTTGACTCATTTCTTCACATTTGCCTGTAGTTTGATAGTAGTGAAAATTACCAATTTTCAAAAATTTAAAGCAACCCTTAATCAAAGTGAATTGATTGAGGTTGTAGAGCATTTTTCCTTCTAAGTAAGTAAGTTATTGAGTTCGAGTCTTATAAATAAATAAAATTCACCTTGGTTGCCACCTGACTTGAACTAAATTAGTTAAACAAGGCGACCCTAAACCATTCTCTATTCAATCTGGAAAAACAATGATTCCTTCTACTCTCGGTGAGCAGGCATATTTACTAGAACTGGGAAAATGAGGGAGTGGTTCTATGTTGATTCTCCCCATCTCCAGGGGCCTATTTGTTTCTCTAAAAATGAGCATCGAAATCACCAATTCATTTGAATTTATTTGTTATCCGAAAAAAGGATTCTGATTCTCTTGTTTCCTTAGATACCGTAATTTGATTCCCCTCCGAAACTAGAGAATTAGGTTGAAAGTTCTCCGGAATATAAAACAATTACATTCTAAAAAACTTAACTAATAAAAAATTCTTCAATGAGTAACTAAAAAAATTGTAACAAATATTAATTATTAGGAATCTTTTACATGTATAAATTCGAGAATTCTTTTTGCAATGGTTGAGCGTCAGTTTTGAAAAAGAAAAGAACAGACATATTTTCAATAATCGAAGAAGGGGAATGCCTGTGAAGAGGAGAGAAACTTTTAAAAGGGAAGAGTTTTTACAATTGATAGATTCTTTGATAAAGTAATAATTTTTCATTAGATAATTTTCTTATATTTATTCAATTTATCTAGATTATATTTGATAAATTATTCAAACTTTTTTGTTTCAAATGTCTAATATTTTAATCAAATAGTGATAAAAGGAATAAGATTCCATTTTTAAAATGAACCAAATATAAACTAAGGATTATCATTCCGTTTCCGATTCCGCCCGATTCCATTTCCGATTCTGCAATGCAGACCAAACGGCCCCTAAGCATTTAAATACTTTTGAAGGTTTTAGTCTATTCCACTTCCTTAGAGGTTAAGAGAGAGAGAGACAACACACCCTTAAGATCCCCATGCCAATAACTCGTCATCATTAAGATGAACGTATCAATGACAATAGCAAGGAGCTGGTGCAATGAAGGATGCACATGCATGAAGGGATGGAGAAAGGTAAAGCCTTGAGAAGAAAAGTGAAGAGGGCAGTTGAAGATAAATGTTGAAATATATAAATCCCATATTAGAGAATTGATGAGTTGAAATCTGATTCATAAGAAAGCGGGCACTACCATTCTACCAACTTGAACTTTTGGGTCAAACATGGGTCCAACCTCCTGTAGGCCGGGTGAAAACATCACATGGTATCAGAGTCAGGTTAATCCTGAACCTATACCACACTATGTCCAAATGTGGAGCTCATGGCCTGTAAACTTGAGACAGAAAGAGAAATGCCCGGCCTGAAGTTAATTTCTGAGGGTGGGTATTTAAGGGTAAGCATCAAGTGTGAACATGCTGTCACATGAGAGCGGGTGTTGAGATATATAAATCCCACATTGGAGGATTGATGCGTTGAAACTTTTTTTTTTTTATAAGAGAGCAGGTACCACTATCATATCAGCTTGACCTTTTGGGTTGGACATGGGCCTAGCATCTTATGGGCCGGGTGGAAATTTCACAAGGAGAAGAACACATTGGGAAGTGATGAAATAAATAGCCCCATAATAGGCATCATGGCTTTGAAATTTTCACCCGGTCCATAAGAGATTGGGTCCATGTCTATTCCAGAACACAAACTGATAAGATGATGGTACTCGCTCTCTTATAAATTAGGTTTCAATTCATCAATTCTCCAATGTGGGATTTATATATCTCAATCCTCGCCCTTATGTGGTAACGTGTTCACACTTGACACGTGCCCTTAAACAGCCGCCCTCAATAACTAATTTCGAGCCGAGCATTTCACTTCCAGTCTCGGGTGGGGGGGACAACTACCACAAGGCAGCCTTCTCTATCGTCCTCAAGCTAACAATTGGCCTCGAGCCGGATATTTTCCTTCCAATCTTGGGCTTACGGACCACGAGCTCCATTCTAGGGCCTGGCGTGGTTTGAGTTCAGGATTGTCCTGCACTGATACTATGTGAAATTTGTACTTGACCCATAAGAGATTGGACCCATGTTCATCCCAAAAACTCAAGCTGATAGAATGGTGGTACTAGCTTTCTTATAAATTAGGTTTAAAATTTTCAATTCTCCGATGTGTGATTTATATATCTCAACACTCGCCCTTACGTGGTAACGTGCTTATGTGGTAACACGTTCATACTTGACACGTGTCCTTAAATATCGGAGAATTGATGAATTGAAACCTGATTTATAAGAGAGCGAGTAACATCATCTTATTAACTTAGACTTTTGGGATGGACTTATGCTTAATCTCTTGTGGGCTAGGTAAAAATTTCACAATGGCTCTCAGGGAAAACTAAACCAATGGCGGCTCTTAATGGGGGCATCAAACCAAAGTATAAGCAAGACTTGTTACATGTGTGGGCCCCTCTTGAAACAACATTACTCCCCCTCTTTTCAATTAAGAAGGTGGGAGTTGGGGGCAAGTAGGGATATGTACGGATATAGGATAAACTAGGAACTGGTAGGAACCTACTATATTGATAAGTTCTGGGTAGATCTCGATGAAAATAAGATAGATTCTAGGTAAAGAATTAATAAACCGATCGGTTCTGGTTTCGACCCCGTTAATTTATTTGCACGGTTAATTTTAATCATTCATAACTTTCTCGTTTGAACTCCAGTTCACAAACTGTTGAACCGTTGCATTTCTAGTTTGATGAATTTTCATTTGACATAATAATTAGGAGTGTGCATGGGTACCGAGTAGACCCAGAATCGGTCGGAACCTACCCTATGTAAATTCTCATGAGAATATGGTAGGTTCCTGGTAGAAACATAAGAAACATTTTAAAATAGGTTCTAGTTCTGGTTCCATTAAAGGTGATACAATGGAACCGATGCTCGGAACCTATAAATATATATATTTATATTTTTACTAAATATAGAACATGAAATTACAATATTTTATCTTAATATTTTATTCCATTCGTTTATTTTCATATTCAAATCCTAAGTATTTCTTGAAACTCGTCATTTTCTTAATTTTTGTCGTTTAATAATCTTCATTCTTTTACCGTAAGAGTTTTGCCGATTACAAACCTCTCTCCTATTGCATTTAATTGGATATTTTCAACGTTTTTTGTGTATGTCAAGTAAAAAAATTATTAGATAATTATTCATTAATCGATTTTAAATCTTTATTTTTATTTATTAATGAAAGACTAGGTTCCAAATCGGTAACCAAAACTGGTGTTATAATACAGGTTCTAGGTAGGGTCCTGTTCTTAAAACTAATAGGGTAGGGTTAGGCTCCAAATTTTAAGAACCGGTCTTAAATAGGGTAGGATCCGAGTAATATAGGGTACCTGGACCCGATCACCCCTAATAATAATTATGCATGCTTGATGAATTTTTATATCTAAAATATTATTATAACTTAAAATCAATAATAAATAATACTTAAATACAATGTAAACCTATTTAAAAATTATACATGTTTGATTATCATTAAAAAAATGAAATAATAATGATTATGAAAAATATCGAAATAATTTATATTATAGGGGTAAAAGAATAAATAATAAACATGTTCTAACATGGTACCTTAGAGCCTGTGGCATCTTACAGGTTTCAGATAGGGTTCGGTTCTAAGATTTAAAAGGATGGAGTTCGATTCTAAGATTTAGAAACTGGTCTCATGCAAGGTATAGGCTACCAAGACCCGACATTCATAGGGGCAATTGTTATTGAGGAAAAAAAAATGTCACAGTCCCTGTAATAAAAAAGCACAGAAAAGGGAGAAAAGCCCTCAGAGCCCCGTAACAGCGAGGACTAGAAGGAACTTGTTAAAAAAAAAAGTAACTGTTGAAGGCAACTATGAAAAATATCGAAATAATTTATATTATAGGAGTAAAAAATTAAATAATAAACAGGTTCCAATATGGTATTTTGGTGCCTATGGTATCTTATAAGTTTCAAATAGGGTTCAGTTCCAAAATTTAAAAGAGTGGAGTCCGATTCTAAGATTTAGAAACTGGTCTCATCCAAGATATAGGCTACCAAGACCCGACATTCATAGGGGCAAGTGTTATTGAGGAAAAAAAAAATGTCACAGTCCCTGTAACAAGAAAGCCCAGAAAAGGGAGAAACGCCCTCAGAGCCCAGTAGCAGCGACGTCTGGAAGGAACTTGTTAAAAAAAAATTAACTGTTGAAGGCAATTACAGGGTGTCGAGGATAAAATGGCGGAGGACAGTTACCAATGAACAGTTTCTTCCACAACCATAACACAAACAAAACAATGCCTCCCCTTAGATTAATAAGTTAACTTGTTCAACCATGATGGTGATAGCGAAATTTCTTCGCTGATATTTCGTATTAATCGTTCCCTTTTTATCAGTTGTGACCCGAAAAGCGATTTAGCTCGAACCATCTCAGATCTACATGTTACTGTTTTGAGATTAGCATCTCCCTTTTCTATATTACACGCAAATAAATAAATAAATAAATGTCTCTCATTCGTCTTTTTATGTACTTCTTTGGTTTGTTTATTCATTTACACATTGTTTTCCCTTTAATATGCTCTTTGCTGTGGCCAATGAGGAGGAAATTAGTAGCTCGTGAAGAGCATGTTGTCCTTTACTGATGAAAATAGGTTATGTTCCGTTGTGTACACATGATGAAACATATTTAAAATAAAATGAAAGCAAAAAGGATGATTTGGCGTAGTGTTAAAACTCTTGACCTAAGATCAAGAGATTCCGAGTTCCATTTTTATTGGTAAGATTTCCTGTGCCAATTTAGTCTCTCTTTCTTCTATCTTCTTCCAAATCTATTTGTCACTTGTGTATGTCGAAAGAAAATAAGATACAATGCAATGTGGTAGATCATAGGTCATAATCACGAATTTTATTAGATTGAGTAGTTTATTTATTCTTTTCTTAATCAATAGTAACAATATCTGGAAAATGTGATATCTAGAAACTTGTTAAAGTTCCAACTAATTTAGGTTTAAGTAAGTCGAACTACGGAGAGATAAAATCCTATCGTTTGCATATTTCGTCCATTTACAAACTCGAAATTAGAACCTTTGTTTAGGAAAAGAAATATTAAATCATCTGGAACCACTCGATATGGTTATTAAAACAGGTTTGTTCGAGATAAGGGGTTGGTGCTGTAGTACTGCTCTTGGCAAGAAACTAAGAGATTTTGAATTCAATTATCATCAATGAAATTCCTTATACCCTTTTATTCTCTCTCTTTTTATCTTCTATTCCTTTTTATAAAGGACGTACACCTAGAATGGGTAAGAGGAAAAGGGGGTAAAGGGACATGAGAAGTCCAATTTGCGAGATCGAATCCAAGATATACATGTTTTAGAACGAGAGTAGTATAAACTATACCAAGCTCTCATTCTTGTCATATCGCATTTATTCTTCTTTCTCGTCTCTTAAAGCGATGCTTGTCTGCTTTCCTTTTTCCAAACTAAGAAGAATGGGAAAGAAACCTCCAAGCATTCCCCCATGTGAAATTTGAATTCAGTCTAGGAAAGATCTTGAAAATTTATTTAGGGAATAAAAATTAAATAAAGAGTATAATAAAATATAGATAAAATCAAGTGAAATTTATCTAATATTTCATGAATTTTTTCGAGTTTAGATGACGATTGTTGCTCGTATACCCTCTTAATCCATCCCTGAGTCTTGGTATACGAAGCCCGAGGGGTTGAGTTAGAACACTGCAAGTAGTCTCTTCTATGTTTTATGTGGACACATAAACGATCCGACTACGAAGGCCAAGAGAAAAAGCATTGATTCGGAAAATTAATCACAAGCTACTTATTGTAAATTTTTTCTATTTATAATTTTTGAATTTGAACTCTCACTTAAAAAGGAAGTAATATTAAAATTTTAATCCAATCCATATTATTATATGATAGCTTTCCTATACGCTTCTATGTTTTTTTTTCCCTTTCCCCTAGTAAATAATTTATTTTTCCCTCTAGTCCCATAAATTGTCTAAATTTAAGTTAAGAGCTTCTTGATTCAGTTGTTGGGGAGACTTCCTTGGCCATTTGTTCCACCTCCAAAACAAAAATTTTTAGGAGATCTTATCTCACAAGGTGTTATGAGATAACATCAATAAAAAGAGATAACGGCATTAAAATTTCTGTATATTTATCGATTCTTGTAAGTGAGTCTTAAATATTTTAAAGTGACAAATCAAGTCCGATATGTTGCCCGCGTTATAATACCAAGTCCTTTCTATCACCCACCACTTTTTAAATTGGTGTGGCATCGATGTAGCATTGGCGCGCGTCAGCTTAACGTAACGGTAAGTGACAGAAAGAACTCGATATTGTAACGCGAACAACATATAGGACTTGATTTATCATCTTGAAACATTTAGGGCTTACTCACAAGAATTAATAAACATATATTGCTCCTGGTGAAAAATAATTAAATTAATGTTAACCATACGAACAGTTGCCATATTTATAACTAATCAGAGCAACTTAATTAGTTTTTCTCATTAGGTCATTGTGAAACAGGACTATCTAAGATTTTCTTGAAAGAAAAGAGAAAGTAATTGATAGAATTGGCTAGTCAGATCATCCAAAACTGAATCATATTTCTGTCAGTGTTATATTGATGCTGGTGTAATAACTATCCTTGTCTTTCCATTGTATGAAACCTATTAAAAAACAGACCCACGCTCATATTTTACACGGGCTTTGCCTTCTCAATATTCTCTCCATACACTAAAATTATTAGAAAGGACTTAGATAAAATAAAAAGTCTTGGGTCCACTTTACTTCTAACACACTGAACAAATAACTTTAAGATTTTTTTTTTATGTACCAACCAATCGAATACATTTAAGTTCGAATTGGGCAGACCAAATAATAGAATAAGTTATTTTAATTAATAATTTTCTCCACCTATAAAATTCGAATTGATATGTTATTTAAATAGAAAGGGTATTGGAAGGTGTCTCACGCTGGTTGTTACTTTAATTTTTAAATGCAAAAGATGCCCAATTTGCCAAAAAAGAAGGAAAAAAGATGCAATTCTATTCCCAACAATTCAGCTTAAGAAGGAAAAAAGATGCAATTCTATTCCCAACAATTCAGCTTACAAGATGCATTTTGGGCATCTTTTGCATTTAAAAATTAAAGTAACAACGAGCGTGAGACACCTTCCAATACCCTTTCTATTTAAATACCTATTTCATAATAATCTAATAAGAAAAATCAATTAAGTTACTTTGATTAGTTATAAATATGATAATTGTTCGTATGATTAACATTAATTTAATTTACTCGTTTGTCATTAGGAGTACTATATGTTTATTAATTCTTCCAAGTAAGTCCTAAATATTTTAATATGATAAATCAAATTCTATGTTTTGCCCGCGTCACAATATCGAGTTCTTTCTATCACTTATCGTTACTTTAAACTAGCGTATATCAATACTATGTCGATGCCACGTCAATTTAAAAAGTGGTGGGTGATGGAAAGGAATCGGTATTATAACTTAGTCAACATATCGGATTTGATTTATCACTTTGAAATATTTAGAATTCACTTGTAAGAATCAATAAATATAGGGCTTTTGATGTCGTAATCTCTTTTTGTTGGTGTTATCTCATAACATCTGGTGAGATAAGATCGCCTAAAAATTTTTGATTTGGAGATGGAACAAATGGCCAAGGAAGTCTCCCCAACAATTGAATCAATAAACTCTTAACCTTAAATTTAGATAATTTATGGGACTGGAGGGAAAAATAAATTATTTACTAGGGAAAGGAAAAAAAAAAAAACATAGAAGCGGAGGAAAGCTATTATATAATAATGTGGATTGGATTAAAATTTTAATATTACTTCCTTTTTAAGTGAGAGTTCAAATTCAAAAATTATAAATAGAAAAAAATTTACAATAAGTAAGCTTGCGATTAATTTTCTAGCTCAATGTTTTTTCTCTTGGCCTTTCGTATTCGAATCATTTATATGTCCGCATAAAACGTAGAAGAGACTACTTTCCTTTTAGTGTTCTAACTCAACCTCCCGAGCTTCGTGTACCAAGGCTCGGGGATGGACACAAGGGACAATTGTCATCTAAACTCCAAAAAATTCATGAAATATTAGATAAATTTCTCTTGATTTTATTTATATCTTATTATACTCTTTATTTGATTTTTATTTATTCCCTTAAATAAATTTTCAAGATTTGTCCTGTGAAGACTGAATTCAAATTTTCGAGCAATGAGGTATAGAACTGTCATATCAGTTGTGCTGGTATCTCCTCTTTTACATCGGGGCATGCTTGAAGCTTTCTCACCCATTCTTCTCTCTCTTTTTCTTAGTTTGGAAAGGGAAAGCAGACAAGCATCGCTTTAGGAGACGAGAAAGAAGAATAAATGTGATATGCAAGAAGCATAGTTTGGTACAGTTGGTACCACCCTCGTCCTATAACCTAAGTGTCTTGAATTCGATCTCACCGGTTGGACTTCTCGTGTCCCTCTCTCTTACCCATTCTAAGTCTACGTTATTTCTATAAAGCAATAGAAGATAAAAAGAGAGAGAATAAAAGGTTAAGGTTCAATGGGATAAGGATTCAGATCCAAAATTTGGGAATTGGTCTTACATAAAATAGGGTCCATGTGCTGTGAAAAAATATAGAATACCCGGATATGATAACTCCTAAGAAAGAATGGATAATATAGGGGATAGAAAGTCTCGCAGGAAAAGGTGAAAGTGGTGCCAACTGTGATAAATTCTATGTTTTATAACTTCTTATCGCTTTTAACTTAGGGAGAACTTGGTTATAAATTGGAAAGGAAGCAGCCCTTATGGAGTAATACGCTGCCCATCAACACAGCACCTCTCCATAGCCACAACACCCAAACTCCAAGATGGCGCAGCTAGAAGATCAGAAAGCGAACCAGCTGGTCGACAAGCTCTTCGAGATGGCGATGCGAGGTGACTGGGACATGTCCAACGAGTCGTCCGACATGATCAGGGAGAATAACGATATTGCCAGTGCTAAGGGCGAAACTACACTGCACGGTGTCGTCGAAGCCTACGCCCACTGGTCCGACATGATCAGAAAGAATTACGATATTGCCAGTGCTTGGCGCGAAACTGCACTGCACGTGGCAGTGGCCGTGGCCGATGAAGAGACCGAGCATGTCTCGGAGATCATCGACGGGATACCGGAAGGCGATCTCTCGAAGATCCTGAGGATGAGGAATCGCAGAGGGGACACGCCTCTTCACCTGGCGGCAGCAATGGGAAAGAAAGACATCTGTTGGCTCATTGTTTCCAAGGATAAAAGCCTCATAAAAGAAAAAAATGAACAAGGTACGTACCTATTATCACAGGAGAAAAAATTTAACTTCAAAGGTTAACTGTCTTTATTTATTCATTTATTTACATATTTATTTTCTTTTTCGTCTTCTCATTAACGAGGAAAATACTATAGTTTCAAGTTATCGTAGTTGTTTATGTATTGTATGACCCGGAAAGGAGAGAATTTTTTGTGCGGCTGTTATAGCGTGTAACAGTACTTACGCGGTATCATAATTTTGAGGGTTTTCATTATAAAATCTAAAAAATTTAAAAATAACAACATTGAAAATTACTGAACCTTATTACTCTATAACACCACGTAAACACTGTCGCGTGATATAACCGTGACATTCAAGACTTTCGCTTTGGTAATGTAGAGGAAGTGCAAAATTACTCGCGATTTGATGAAAAACGAAACCGGAAGCTCTCGGTACAGAGTAGAAAATGACTGCTGCTGCGGCATTGGACCCGTCAGTGGATGATGGTCAGTCCAATGTATCATCTTTCCATCCCGCGATCATCTTCATCCCGATCCCGTGTTCGTGTCAGAGAGATGCCGTTTATCCAACAACATCATTTACCCGGATCAGAAGATCATATGTCAGTTACTGCTTAATCGATTGATTCCTATGATCTGAAAGTTAACTTCGAGGTAATTTTCTCAGAGGAGACTCCTCTTTTCCTTGCTGCTCACCGCGGACACGAAGACGCGTTCTTCTATCTGGAGTACGAGTTCGGCAAGACGGACGTGCTGGACATGCTGAAGAACAAGAGCGGCAACACCGTTCTTCACTCTGCAGTCTTCGGACAGCAATATCGTGAGCTTGAAACATGAAAATTGTTGTTGTCGGAAATGACCGACAATTATGTCTATGCAGTATGGAAATGGGGTATGACATGAACTTTATTTTTTGTTTTCTTTGGACTGTTTTTCGAAGTACAGGATTGGCAATTCGAATACTGCAATTGGACCCGAATCTCGCAAACGAGGTGAACGATGAGGGATTGACGCCTCTACACATACTGGCCCTTCAGCACCGGTCGTTCGAGAGCAGCACCGTCCACCAATTAGGCCTCTTCGATCTCATCTTCTACAAATGTAAGTAGTTAAATACGTCTGGCCAATGGTAAATCTACTGATCCTTGCGACGATGGGAATGGGATGGCAGGCTGATGGGACTCGAGTAATTTGATCAGTTCATCTGTTCATCTGTCTTTGGCTTGTATAGTTTTTGACTGAGCAGTAATGAAAAATTGTGGTTTTTTTATTATCTTTCTCCCACATGGAAGGCATGATCATCGGGAAGGAAACATGGGAGGATCGAAAGGACATAAAGGACATCGAAGAAATAGACCATGCCCGGAAATCTCCAAAGTACCCGAAAAACTACAGGACCTGTTGCGACATCTACGAAATGCTGAAGGGGTTCTTCGCCAAACTACCGGAAATCTTCAAAGTACCCGAAAATCTACCGCACCTGTTTACATCCTGTACGGTCACTCTACTCTTCCTTCAACTTTTTCTTTATTAATGGACAAGACCGATTAGTCTAGATCTCGATCTCCTCCTTCCTGCCGAGCTTAACCAATGATCCCACCGAGCCTGCCTAGTCAGCTCCGGACAGGCAGCTCTCAGCCTGAGAATTGCATTGTCTGATCAGTACCCAAAACTGATCTGATTCTTCTGATGTAATAATGTCTGTGCACTTTGTAGGTCGTGGCTGTGGCGCTTCAGGAGAGAGAATAGATCGTAATACCTCGAGTTTGGAAGGTAACTATGCATCATTGACTCATGTAGGAAGGGGTCAACACTAGTGCTTGTTGGTCGATATGTTTGCATTTATACACGAAAATCCGAACATTACATAACGGTGATGGTCGAGTAGCCCACTACTGCTGTCCTCCTTTTTTCCTGATCAATTGAGGTGGTAGGTTATGTTTTTTTCTTAAGTAAATTATGATTTTTTTAATCTTATAAATGAAAAAAATCTACATTAAGTAAGTCTTACTCTCCAGTGGTCCACCTGCCTTAAACTAAATTATTCATAGCTGATTGGACTTTGACTTGCAAGGAAAAAAAAAAAAAAAAGAGAAAATGCTTGTGCACTTGTTTTTCCTTTTTTTTTTGGGTCTGGAGAGCATTTTTTTTCCCCTTTATTATTTTTCCTTTTCTTAGGTGACGTCTGGCCAAAGGCAGCGTGAGAGGGAGCAGGAGCTCGTGGATCATCCATGAATTGCTTGTGCACCCGATTCACTTGAAATAACACTCGACTTACCTACACAATTTTTCTGATGGTAATATGCAGGAGGAAATGGAAAATACACCGAGAAGTGGGGACCGTCCACAAGAATTTGTGACTTAGTATTCCAAATCTTCAAGTACATATGGTCCGTGCCCCTCCATTTTCTTGTAACCGGTGAGCATCGACAACTCTCTCACCTCATATATAATTTTTTGGAAGAATATCTGTCTACCCTTATAGCTTTCTATTTTTCTTTTCAGTTTACCTATTGAGAGCTGAGCCACACATTGACTAGATTGAACAGTAACATTAGATTTATAAGAAATTGGGTACCACCACCTGTTAGTTTAGGTTTTTGGATGGCAAAGTGTTCAAGACCACTATAGGCCTACATGAAAAAAATTAATACGGTATCAGAGCAAATTAGTATGTGGGCTCATACCATACCAGACCCAGTGTGAAACACGTAACCCATCAGCCTAAGACCAGAAGATAGTTGTTAAATTCGAGTGTGGAATTCGTGGGATTATAGCCCGAAACCGAAAGAAAAATGTCCGGCTCTAGGTTATTTGTTGAGGGCGGATTTTTAAGGGCACGTGTCAAATGTGAACACGTTGCCATGTGAATGCAGTTGTTGAGAGTTGATTCTCACATCAACTAGATTGAAGAATGACTTTATATTTATAAGGGAATTTGGTACTACCACTTATTACCTTAGACTTTTGGGTGGAAACGAGCTTAAATCTCTTGTAGGTCCAAATGAAAAAATTAACATTACTTATCGTGAAATTATGACACCTGTTAATGAGTCGGTTGAGATGACAATGCATCTCTTCCCTTTCAGTGAGGTCGAGTTTCACCCCTCAGTGGGCCAGCCAGGCTCGGGCCGAAGCTGAAGAACTATCTTCATTAGCTTTAACTCTATCCTTGGCAAAGTGGCTGCCATTTTCTCTGTGTTGAATTGATAGGCTAACTAATGAACAATGGTGTCAAGGTCCATGCCGTTCCCGATGATGGTAGCTGCCTTCAATTCATCATCCTCCTAGTTTCCTGTAATTTTTGTTCACCCGCAACATTGTCTGAACTCCTAGTCGAACCTCCCCAGTTTCCACACAAGAGAAAAGCAAACTATCCATTCGCTCAAGTACCAAGTGCCAGCCACCGATGGCCCGGTTTCATTATCTCCATATCCGAGAACCCGAAGAGCAAACGAGCCACCAATGTCCAGTTCTTTATCACTACTACTTCTTCCTTAAGATCAATTTGCCTTCTTCCAATTTCTCAAGTGGACCTCCCCGATCTTCCCGCCACTTGAGATGCTAACAGGGTACCTAGCGATACCCTGTTTCTGTTTGAATTCTCAAGAATGATGTCTTCCCCTAAAGTTCTTCTGATCTGCTTTTTGGGTGTCAAGGGATGCAAAACCGATCTAGGCCAAACATTTTTCATACAAACTTGAAAAGAAATTTTCGCTGATAACCAGAATCATAAAAGTTTCCATTCCAAATTTTAGCAGACACTACAAGAAACATTAGATTTTTCGTTTAAAAAAATGGACAATAGTAGTAAATAATGGACGGAAATAGTACTATTTCATCCTATTTTCATCCAAATCGAAGGGACGTCAAAAACCTTGATGCAAATATTTTCGTCCAACTTGAGACAACATTATCGACAGTCTTTCATCCAATTTGGGTCGATTTATAAAACATTAACAAAAAGTTGACAATATTTGGCCGAAATATGGAGGGAGTTTATCTTCCACTTTTCAACCTTCCATTCCACTTGTCTTCCCATTTTCATCCTCATTTCGTCCCACCTTTTTCCTTCAAAAGAATGTGCCACTAGCTATTCTCACTTACTTCGGGCGCCTCGTGTTTCGAGCAACGGTCTTCCTCTTGAATGTGGGACGCACCAACCTTGAAGCTGAGATTTCATTCTCGTTTATATCTCGAAAAAAATAATATTTAACTTGATAGTTCCCTTTAATGAATAAATAAAATATAATCAGAAAAGGAATATTGGAAAATAATTATAACTCTATGTGGTATAAAAAATGATTTTGCAATTTCACACTCATTTTGTTGTTTTTATTGGTTAAAAATTCTTAGGTAAGAGCATTTTAGAAATTTTAAAAGTGAGATCCTTTTTTTCCCCTTAAAACTAATAATTAAAATGTTATTTTTAACAAATATGTACGTCCCACGGATGCGAAAACTCGAACTAATAAGACGACCTCTCGAGCACTAGGATTTTCTTAAATTTGGTAGATTGAATCAAATCTTATGAATAAATCAAATATTGCAAGCCTAAATCTTAAAAAATTTGGTAAAATGAAATTTTTTTGTTCCATGAAATAACGAAATTGGAGCATGGACGAATTGTCTCCCAATTTCGGATGAAAATTTCATCAATTATCGTCCATGCACAGTCCAAAAAATCCTCTGCATCTTCCGTCCACAATTTACTGCAATAATATGGACGATATCTTAAATAAAAGTTTGCTTCGTCCAAATTTTTTCTTACAAATTTGATGAAAATGTTTTTAAAAGAAGTTATACTTTTATCGTCTAATGTTAAATGCAAAATAAACACAGATCATATCGTCCGACAGATTGACGAAACATTAGCCACGGTAATTTCAACATTTGTTGTAGTGAGAAAACAAGGAATAATTCACTCCTTTCCGGTTATAATTACGGTGTGAGATACCGAGTTTTATGCAGAGAGGCTAATGTCAATTGCGAAGAGGAAGAGGAAACACAAGCTGGCTGAACGGCTCCTCACTGAGCTGCTCGATGAAACTCGTTCCTGCGAAGTTGCTAAGAAGAAAGCACCTTCAACGCAAGGTACCGCTTTTTCTCTTCGAATTTACCTTGAATTGCTTAAAGAGCTGGGACATGTTGAGACAATATGTATCCAAGGTTGAAATTCAAAGAGTGAGAAGAACACGCGCCTAAGCTTTGTCAGTTTGTGACATAACAGACTTGTTGAACAAGCAGGGTTGTCTCTCAAGTTTTAAATTTATATTTTCATGCAAAAACCTATGAACGAACATTTGTATAAAGTGCACATGTACAATGTCAAAGTTGCAGGGCAAGGAAATGGTCAGTCCGTGGCTGCAACCTCGGCGAGCGCCGAAAAGAAAGGAGAGGGGCAGCAGCAGCAGCAGCAGCAGGAGGAGCAGGAGCAGGAATCCACTGAACCATGCATCCGAGGAGAGACGCCATTATTGACAGCAGCTAGGTTGGGGATCGTGGAAATGGTGGAAGCCATACTGAACAAGTTCCCCAAGGCCATCGAAGATGAGGACCACGAGAGGAAGAATGTGGTGCTGCTGGCAGCAGAGCACCGGCAGAACAGGGTGTACCGGCTCCTAGAGAAAAAGACCATGGTGAAGGAGAGCATCTTCTGTCAGGTGGATAATGAAGGCAATAGTGCACTTCACCTGGCTTCCCGGTATAAACCGGAACGACCCTGGTTCACTCCCGGACCGGCACTGCAGATGAAATGGGAAATCACATGGCATGAGGTAGACAGACAGACAATCATATTAGTAACATCACAAATTCTCCCACTGGATATAATCCCACAGTACTAAGTCAACTCGTATTTTTCTGAATCGATATGCTTTTTCCATGTGAACCGGTGGACAACAGTACGTTAGAAACTCTGTGCCATCAAACACTTTTGCCTATCGAAATAGCAAGAGGAAGACTGCCCGGGAGATCTTCATCGAATCACACAAAGACCTGAAGAAAGAGGGCCAGAAGTGGCTCAACAGTGTATCCACCGCATACTCCGTGATCTCGACCCTGATTGCCACGGTCGCCTTCGCCACATCATCGTCCATTCCCGGAGACTACGAAAATGGAAAACCGGTGAGGAGCAGCATGCCAAGTCCTATCTAGTAATTTTAATGGTACGATTTGCCCCGTTTCTGGTGATGATCACCTTTACTACACGGTTTCAGGCACTTGAGCCGGAGTTTGTCTTCAGCGTCTTCTCCATCTCCTCGCTCATTGCCCTCTGCACTTCCATGTCCGCCACCGTCTTCTTCGTCGCCATCCTCGTGACCCGTCACGAGCAGGAAGACTTTGCCGTGAAGGTGCCCAGCCGCCTCCAGTTCGGCCTGACATTTCTCTTTGCGTCCATTGCCAGCATACTGGTCTCTTTCAGCTCGGGCTTCTACTTCAGTGTGAGGAACAAGCTCGAGAACGCAGCGTACCCGATATTTGCAGCCATGTGCTTGCCGGTGACCCTGTTTGCAGTAGCGCAGCTCCCCCTCTACCTCGGCCTCACCAGGGCTATCTTCTTCAATCCCAAGGACAAGATCCAAGACTACGACCACGACATTTGATACTCATTAGCCACCATTCCTCGATCTGTGATTTAAAATGCTGGGTGTTCGTCAAGACATGTCTTAATTTTGCTACATCGAATGTGTGTGTGTGTCATCTGAATTTTGTGTCAGGAGTGATCTTGTGTGTGTGCCAGTTCCTAATAAAATGTGTCTTCAGCCAGTTGACTGATCTCTTCTTTGGGGGAGTGTCAACTTGACATGAAATATTTTCAGTGAATTTCAAAATTCTGTAAATTCGATCCACGTGGGGCGCATTCTACCAACTATTAGGGCCGGTTCTCATATTTCTATTGTTTATGTTGATCATATATAAAACTGTTTATAGTTACGAATCCGACCTCATCTAATCAAATTATCATATTTCTCTGTCCATACATGGATAAATAAAAATGACCACATCAGCAAGCAAGCAGCTGAAATTGACTGGAAATTATAACAGAGTTAACTCCGATATTTCATAGAAAAAATGAAAGCGTCAATTTTGACAATTAATGAAGGTCATAAAAATGTAATTCTATTTTAAAAGTCATAATTTAATCCGTAATTTACGGGAAAGAATGTTTATTTTCATGCTAATGTGTAACTTCCAAAACCAATATATTAAAAGTAATATAATAGACAACAAAAGATTTTTTTTCCCGTAAAGTCACCCTGCTACTTCATGTTCAGGCTTTCCTTTTCAAACGTGAATATATCAGACAAGGGGAACAATTAGCAATTGGCATTGGATACAGTACCATCAAATGACTAGTATAATATAAGAAGTTGATATTCTTCAAGTTCCTATTCCAAAGAGCACGAGTCTATCAGGTGTTTTTGACAAGTGCATACAAAGTATTCAAACTCAGTATCTCAAGCCCATCAAAATCGCTCGAGGACAGGTTCTAAACCAACAAACCACCGCTCTTTACTGTATAGATAATAAAAAGGTTGGCTGTATTGATAATTTTTCCTATCTTAAGATAAGAGATTTTTTTTTTTATTTAATTCCTCCCCTATTGACAGAGGCTATTGGTACAAGAAAACGAAAGGAAAATCAGTGAGAAGCCGAGGAGGAAGGACAGATAGCTTAGGTTATACTTCCGCCTATATATCCAAAAATTTAACCACTCTTAATTTAACACTTTTAAACATTTAAAATTCTCTTGTAATAACTGACAAACATATAGGACTTCCGGTATCATTATCTCCTTAGGTTATACTTCGGCCTACATGTCCAGAAATTTAATCAGTCTCGACTTACTTAAATTCAAACTTAGATGGCTTATGCAAAATTCTTTCAATACTAAATTTTTTTATTTACAAGACGTCATTTCGAAAGCTTATGTAAACCGAGGAGCAACCAAGCCATCCGAACAGGAAAAATATATCTATTACGAAGCGTTTGGTCTGATAAATGTGTGGTGACAAAATCATATTTTTTTTCTATCCATTAATAATATTTATCTTTTTAAGTATAATTTAAAATATTTACTGTTGTGTCAAACAATCATTAGTTAAATTCATTGCTTCTTCTTATTAGAGTTCGGCTGACCCCAGAGTTTCTCAATAGGTACTGACGATGACATTCTTCTTATTCTGATTTGCAGCCAATTTGGTTGCCCTTTCAATCTCCTAGTTCATTTATC
This sequence comes from Lagerstroemia speciosa, assembly GCA_037672795.1. Classification (NCBI taxonomy): domain Eukaryota; kingdom Viridiplantae; phylum Streptophyta; class Magnoliopsida; order Myrtales; family Lythraceae; genus Lagerstroemia; species Lagerstroemia speciosa. The sequence continues at coordinate 6,224,323 of CM075308.1, read as the reverse complement.
CGAAAAAAGAAAGTCCGGTTTCTGCATCTTCTCTCTCATACAGTATGTCGCACCCCGAAATCGAATGGGTTCCGCAAGCTGTCTCGCGACGTCATGGTCATCAATGAATATATAAAAGGAGTCGCCACTAATCGTTTAAGGAACTAATCCTAAGGTCGATCAGAAACCTATCATCCACCTAAGGGAGCATGAAACTAACCACCTAGGCTTTATTAGTCGGTCTTGAACCAAAGTTTGGATCCGGGGGTTCTATTACGTTCGAAAGGCTCGCAAGCCAGTCGACACACCCTAAAATCGGTACCCTAGTGCTTCTAAGCTTGCCTTATTTTATTTTGTCCAGTTCTTACCCTATTCAAAATGTGGACCAATGATGGACACAAAATTTAATAATCAAACTCATGGCCTCATGACAAACGGTCATTTAGTATCAACTTCAATCAAAGACAATTCACCCGACTTGGAGAAAATGTGGAAAGCTCGAAAAGTGAGTCCCAAACAAAGACGAACTTGCAGCAGTTTTGGACGGATACGAAACACACAAGTAAAGGCTAAAAGCACCTTAAATCTAATGCAAAAAGTACCAAGAAGGCAGCAGTGAATGGTCAGCCTAAAACTCAAAATTAGAAGTCTAAGAATGGCAAGAAGCAAGCACTAAACAATGATCAACTTGCAGCAGCTTTGGGCAACCATGAAGCACAAAAATTTAAGGCTAAGACAACTAAGGAAACCAATGCAAAAGCACCAAAAGGGCAGCAGCAAATGACAAAGTAGCCCAAGGCTTTGATATCCCAAAACGGTACGGAAAGTGGGAGGAATCATCGAGTTGAGAGCTGCTGCAACCGTGGACAATGTGTAGTCCATTTTCCTTGACAAAAGGCATGAAAATCTAGGGAAAATGACCAGCAAAGAATTGCTGCAAAACCAGGTAAGTAAGGCGCCATTCTTAATGTAAATAACCTCAAAATCATGAAGAATCATTCAGCAGTAACCAGCTGCGATACCGGACACAGAACAGCTAATTATCCTTCAGAGGAAGGGCATTGAAAATTTGCAGCAAAACCAAGCAAAATGCGGCGGCAATGATAAGCCATAGATAGTCCTATTCTCATTGAAATTTACCATGAAAGTCTTGGGAAAATACGCAGTGAGATGCAGCAGTTACCAAGGAAACCCTTCAGCCCCATTCCCCAGCAAATGAGTCATTTTAGAAGGAGGAGAAACAGTGAATAAGGAGCTGTAGCAGTGGCCAGAAAACTAGGCTCGAATCTCCTCAAAGAGACAACAAAAGTGGGAGGAATCATCGAGTTGAGAGCTGCTGTAACCGTGGACACTAATCAGCCTCATTTTATCGAAACTATCATGCAAACTAGTGAAGAACACGCAGCAAAAGGCCACAACAAAGGCTAACAAAACAGAGCTCTAATCTCCACAAAACCAATATGGCAAGTGGGAGAAATCATTGAACAAGGAGCTGCAGCAACTATGGACTTTAAACAGCCATGTTTCCTATAAAAAATCATCGTTAAATCAAAGGGAAACAGAACAAGGAGCTGCAACAATATCAGGCAAATAAATAGCTCCATTCTCATTGAAAATGGGTTTGAAATCACGAGAACTCCCGAGGCAATGACCAGCCGCAATGACAGAAACAAAACAGCCTTGTTCTTGTTTCAAAACTGCCATGAAGACAAAGGAAAGCTCCCAGCGAATGGCTGCTGCAAAGGCCGGAAAACTAAGGCTCGAATCTCCTCGAAACAACAATTAAAAGTGGGAGAAATCATCGAGCAGATGGCTGCTGCAGCCATGGACATTATTCAGCCTTGTTTTCCTTGGAAATGAAGTGAAAATCAGGAGAAAATGTGCAGCAAAGAGCTGCTGTCACAACAGATAGAAGATCGCTCTATTCTCATGAGAAATCGCGTGGAACTTGAGAAATCCTTGAGCAATTACCAGCAGCCCCCATGGACACTAAACATCACTTTTTTTCCACCGAAATTGTCATTAAAACCCAGGGAATATGCAGCAAAGCGCTGCTGCGAAAAATGGCTTCATTTTCCTTAAAAATGCATTCACAACAAGGAGGACATCAAGCCAAGAGCAGCCACAAATAGAGCCATTTAAATAGCACTGCTTTCCATTGAAATGTCATTCAAAGCAGGAGGAAATGCTGAGCTGTGAGAATAGCAGCTGAGACGAATGTCTAACATACTAATTTTCAGCAAGAAACGGCATGAGAATGGAGAGGAAAGACCATCAAAAAACAGCAGCTGTGACAGAGGATCAATCACACTCATTCTTGACAAAAAGTACCACGAGATTCAATCACGACTTAGCACAAGAGAGGACACAGATATGACTTCATTACTTAATGTTAAATGCAGCAAAAGGCCACAAGTGGCGTGTTACTACCCTCTAAGTGCTCAAAACAGCTTACAACAGTATGTTACAGCTCTTAACAGTTAACAGCAATTATAGTGCGGAAAACAGCAGACAACTGCAGAAAACAGCACCCGACAGCCATTTGACAGCAACAAAATAGTGATTTACAGTTAATACAGCAGCAAATAGCACCTGAACTGCAGCAAACAGCAATAAACAGCATTTGGACATCATCTAACAACATCAAAACAGCCACCAGCAGCATCTCCACCCCACAAAAAGGCAGCTAACAGTAGTGGGCAGCAGTAAACAACAATTAATAACAACATTGCAGCAAAGAAACAGCAACTCCAGCATAACGATTTACCAATAATGCTCACGCTCCAGATGGCAGCAAACTCCAACTGGACAGCTCGGGTGAAACCAGGGGCGGCTCGGTGAGGACAGGCTCCAGCAGGGGCGGCACGGCTTTGGGGCTCGATGGTTTGAACAGCAGCAGATCGGACTAGGTTCAACGGATCGAAGACGAGGAGGGAAGGCTGGGCCGGGGGAAGGAGCCGTCGTCGAGGCGGTGTCGGAGGGGCTCGGGTCTGTGGGCGGTGGAAGATGAAGGCTGAGGATGCTTGAGCCGGCGTGATGGTGGTTCCGACTCCCCTGGCTGCCTGGCGTCCGTTTTCCTCCAAAATGGAGAAGTTCCCCACCTTTTTAGAGGGCTGACCGTCCCCCCCCCCCCCCCCCCCCCCCCCCCCCCCCATGAAAGACAAACAGCAGACGGTAGAAGATCACAGCCAGAATACAGACACGCTAAAGACAGACACAGAAGACAGACCCAGAGGACAGACACGACAGAAGACAGGCAGCAGATGGTCGAAGACAAAGACAGAAGGCAGACGAAGATAGACTACAGAAGACAGAAGATAGACACGAAAAAGGACAGACAGACACGAAAGAGAGACAGAAGATAGAGAAGACAAACACACGAATCGGGGGGATAAGGCACGACTCGGCACGCCAGCTGCAGCGAGTAGAGATGGCCGGTGATGGGGTGGCAGAGCGGGCTGGCAATCGGCGGGTTGGGCTCGAGGTGATGGTGCAGAGCTCTGAAGGCTGGAGCAGGAGTGCCTCCATGGGACCTTCGGATCAGGGGTGGAGCAGCCGGGCAGAGAGAGGCGTGTTGCTGAGGAGAAGAAGAAGCCGCTTCAGCCAAAAAAAGCAGAGGACGTCAAGTCCTCTGACTGAGTTTCCATTTTTTTAAAATTTTTTCAATTAACTTTTTTTGTTTGTTGTTGTTTTTTTTTTCTTTTTATATAAGGATAAAAATAGAATGTAGGAGTAAGATCAGCCACAAAGACAAAATAACCAAAATCTAAAAAATGAAACTTGGTCGATTTGAGCTAAAATCGGGATCTATCCATTCTCTCAAAAAATAAAATTGGAAACCTTTTTAGGCCAAAATAAGGTGTCTACATAGTAGAGATACTTCGGCTCATCGTGTTATTGGTAAACTATATTAATAAATATTGAATACGTTATCATAAAATATCACATCTATTTTTTCTATTAGTTAACAATATTTATTTTTTTAAATATAATTTAAAATATTTACTTACATGTTAAACACTCATTAACTAAATGTATCATCGCCGACTAGCCTCCCCTCCGCTACTGACTTGGACTCCAGCCTTTCTCGTCCGAAGTTTCATCCAAATGGCAGTGCTTTGGCTCGGTCTATCTTCAACGATCTCTAGGCCCAGCCCATTCTTTTTCTCTATGCTTTCTCTTTGTAGTTGAGTGCATGCTGCTTCGCTGTTGTGGCTGTTGCCCTTAGCTCTGTGGCAGCTGGGCGAGAGATCTCGAGCGTCCTTCCTCTCTTCTGTCTATCTCTCTTCACCCTTTGGGGCTGTGTCCTCTGCAAATTTTTCCCGTCCTGCAGCCGCCGAGCTCTTGCATATATGAATTATGAAGTGCAATAGGTGAAAGTTTCCGTCTTTTTAGGTTTTTACAGTTCGTAGATGTATCTCTGCTAATCGGTGAGTTGGATTGATCTGGATATTTGGTGTGTGGCTGTGAGTGCAATCAAGAGAGAAGCGGTTGCTGTTCTATTTAATTAGCAGGTCGGGAATCACTGGTCTGATTCAAAAGGGAGTTTCGATTCTCAGTTAGGCTTGTTTGGCCCACTCTATCCTCGCCCATGTTCTCCGTTGCATGGATTTAAATCGCGGTCGCGGGTCGCGTAACGGTCGTGTCGCGGTTGTAACGGTTTCGGGTCGTCGCGGGTGTCGCGGTCCGAATTTTTTTTACGCATCCAAAATGAATAAAAATAAATATAAAATATTGTCAATGTCACTCACATTCTCACATCTAAAATAAGTGACTCAAAATTGTGAATAAATTATCATTGTACATGGTTTTTCACCAAGTGGTGGAATGGCGCGCTGGATCATAGTATGATTCTGCTCCATCTTCATCGTTTACTTCACTGGATTGCATCCAACCATGTCCAAAACAATAATTTGCAGCACTATTACCAAAATTGGCCTCTTGATCCTCATGAATTGTTGGCGGTGGATGCAAGGCGAAATTATATCCATATCCATGATAAAAAGTAATAAATCAAGTACAAATAACCAACTTCTAAGTAAGAGAAATTTCTAATTGAATGAAGGAATTAATGTAATCAAACAATAATTCATAATGGAACTTACACAAAAAGGTTTCGATAACCTTTATCTCAATTTTTCATACCTTCTACAAAGAAAATTTTTTTGTAACTTCCCGATATATCTTTGAGAGTAGAATTCTAAGGTACAAAAAATATAAAGTTGAACTCTAAGGGTAAATCAAGCACAATGGCAATCGAAAGACCATGAGCTTGATTGATCTTCTATGGTAGAGATTGAGCATGTATTTATAATGCTACGATGTCCTCTCTCATGAATTATTCTCTACATAGAAAGTATTGTTTGGTAAAAAAGATATGTACTCTCCAATGATTTTATTCTCTGTACAAACATATTTGGTCAAGAATACACTTGCAAAAGCCTTGCCAAAGGCATGTACATTTCTGCACATATAAGACAAATAAATTTCACATCTATTTGGTAAAAAAGATATGTACTTTCCAATAATTTTATTCTCTGCACAATCATATTTGGTAAAGAATACACCTGCAAAAGCCTTGCCAAATTCATGTGCATTTCTGCACATATAAGACAAATAAATTTCACAACAAGTTATATACTTTCACATAAAATTTGTACATGTCAAGATATTGATGATAAATTATCCAAGTAATTTATGTATTACATTGAATATTCATTCAAGAAAAATGATATTTCTCAGCATTTCTGTGCATACAATATCAATATAACTTCGTATAAACATGTTTTCCGATAAAAGAATGTGTCAAATATATGTATTTTTGATAAATTTGAAATAGCAAAACATGTAAATGTGTATAAAAATATGAATAACGGTATAAAAGTGAAGAAAAATGGCCGTCGCGGCCGTTACGACCGATTTTTGGCCCGTTACGCCGTTACGTAACGCCGCGACGGCCAGTGATTTCTTTTCCGGCCGCGATATCGGCCCGTAACGGTATCGGAGCCTTCCGATACCGTTACGTAACGGCCGTTACGGCCGTGACGGGCCTTTTTTAAAACCATGCTCTGTTGGTGCGAATATTATGCGCACCTGTTAGACCTGTGGATTTGTTTTGGGATTTATCCAGTGGTTTTGAGAGCTTTTGAATGATCTAAGAGGGCGTTTAGGGATAAATAATGGGGAAGAAGGCGAAGAAGAAGGCACGGACACCTTCTAAGGAGGAAAGGGTCCCAACCCCTTTCCAGAAAGATGTCGATGGTGAAACTACTGATCCGAGAAATGAGAAGGTCAGTGATGGAGTTTCTGTAGTAAATGAGAAGAGCTCCTGCCCCCACATAGAGAAGGGCCTCAACTTGGCCGCCCTGTCAGAAAAAGTTGGGTCCTCGGAGGTCATAAGATGCGAGGATTGTGGGGAAGGTGCTACTGACCGGAGGGGCAATAAGGGGAAGGGCAAGCATGGGAAGAAGAAAGGGAGCGCTTCAGCAGACTTGAAGTCGGAATCAAGAGCTATTTGGATTTGTTTGGAATGCGGGCATTACGGGTGTGGCGGGGTTGGCTTCCCGACTGTCCCTCAGAGCCACGCGGTTCGTCATGCAAGGTTTACACGTCACCCATTGGCAATCCAGCTTGAGAACCCTAACCTTCTATGGTGTTTCCCTTGTCACGGCCCCGTTTCGGCGGAGAAAACCGAAGAAAAGGATTTGTTCGGGGAAGTAATGAAGTTAATGAAAGGACAGAGTGGTAAGAGCTCCAAAGCCGAATCAGAAGATATTTGGTTTGGGAATGAAAGTGTTACACGTGAAGTGATTCAAAATGCAGATGATGCGGCTTCTGGTAGTATGGACTGAACAAGTAGTGGTGGGTATGTGGTGAGGGGATTGGTTAATCTTGGCAATACATGCTTCTTTAATTCTGTCATGCAGAATTTGCTTGCAATGGATCGATTGAGGGATCATTTCTTGACATCAGACTCAGTGGGGCCACTTGCTATATCTCTGAAGAAGCTTTTCTTAGAAATAAAAGATGAACCGGGAGCAAGGAATGTGATCAACCCGAGATTGTTATTTGGCAGTGTCTGTTCAAAGACTTCACAGTTTAGAGGGTACCAGCAGCATGATAGTCATGAGTTGCTCCGCTGCTTATTCGACTTATTGTCTACTGAAGAATCTGACATCAGAAAACGTAAAAGTTCATGTGAGAACAACAAAAGTTTGACTTTTGTTGACTCAGTACTTGGGGGGATGATATCAAGCACTGTCTGTTGCACAGAATGTGGGTTTACATCCACAGTTTATGAGCCTTTCTTGGACCTCTCACTCCCTGTCCCTACTAAGAAGCCCACACCGAAAAAGTCCCAGCCTGCTTCTCGTGGAAAGAAGGCAAAATTGATGCCTAAGCGAGGTGTTACATCACAGGCAAAAGTCAGCAGAGATGTCTCTTTAAGCAAGTCAACTGAAAATTCACAGCCACTCTTAGAATGCCCTGGGGTTTCTGTTTCTTCTTTGGGCGATTCTCAAGTGCGGGATTCCACCATCACTAATGATGAACGAGACATTAAAGATGATGAACATGGTGGAAGTGGATCAACTGTTGAGGTGGCAGCTGTTGCTGTGGCGGATAGTACTGCATGGTTAGATTACCTTGACTCGTCACAGATTTTATCAGGAGAAGAACACATCGGGAAGGGATGAAATAAATAGCCCCATAATAGGTATCATGGCTATCAAATTTCTACCCGACCCATAAGAGATTAAGCTCATGTCTATCTCAAAAACTCAAAATGATAGGATTGTGGTATCCGCTCTCTTATAAAAAAAATTTCAGTTAATCAATTCTACAATATGGGTGTGAAATTTCCATCCGGTCCATAAGAGATTGGATGTCCATCCCAAAAGTTCAAGGTGATAGGATGGTGATACCCGTTCTCTTATAAACTAGATTTCAATTGTCTATTTTTTCGATGTGGGATTGATTCCTCAACACCAGATGTTTTTCTTCTGTACTCGAGCTAGAGGGACATCTAACCACGAGCCGGGTATTTTTTTTTTCTTCCGGTTTCGGGCTTAATGGACCACGAGTTCCACACTCGGGTCTGGTGTGGTGTGAGCCCACACGGCTGGCTTTGATGTCATGTGAAATTTTCACCCGGCCTATAAGAGATTGGACCTATATCCATCCCAAAAGCTCAAACTAATAGGATAGTGGTACCCATTCTCTTATAAACTAAGTTTCAATTGTCTATTTGTTCGATATGGGATTGATTTCTCAACAGTGGAATTTATATATTTCAACATCCACCCTCGGTGGCAATGTGTTCACACTTAATATATGCCCTTAAACACCCACTCTCAATAACTAACATCGAGCTGAGCATTTCACTTCCGATCTTGGGTGAGGAAGACAACTACCACAAAGTGGCTTTCTCTACCGTTCTCGGGCTAACAATTGGTCTCGAACTGGGCATTTTCCTGCTGATCTCGAGCTTACAAGCCACGAGCTCCATACTCGGGCCTAACGTGGTGTGAGTTCAAGATCGTGTTGCTTTGGTATCGCGTGAAATTTTCGCCTGACCCATAAGAGATTGGACTCATGTCTATCGTAAAAGTTCAAACTGATAGAATGGTGGTACCAGCTCTCTTATAAATCAAGTTCCAATTCATTGATTTCTCTGATGTGCAATTTATATACTTGCCCTTAAACATCGGAGAATTGATGAATTGAAACCTGATTTATAAAAGAGCGGATACCACCATCTTATTAATTTAAACTTTTGGCATGGACATAAACCCAATCTCTTGTGGGCTAAGTAGAAACATCACAATGGCTCTTGGGGAAACTAAACCAATGGCAGCTCTTGATGGGGGCATCAAATGAAAGAATGAGCAAGACTTGTTACACGTGTGGGCTCCTCTTAAAACAACATTACTCCCCCTTTTTTCAATTAAGAAGGTGGGAATCACGGGCAAGTAAGGATATGCACAAATAGAGGATAAACCTAAAAAGGATAATTACATTGACGGTACAAAACCTTTCTGAAATGTTTCATGTTAGTACAAAACCTTTTTTTGTTACATTTCGATACAAAACCTTTCAAAAGTGTGTCATTTTGGTACACTCCGTCAACTTCACACTGACGACATTAAATTATGCTGACATGGCGATCTGATGTGGATACCACGTATGTCTAGTTGCTGATTTGGCTTAACCCTAATCCTGTTTTCCCTTATACCAATTTCACCCAATCCTCATTTCTCTCAAACCCTAATTTTCAAATCTTCTAAAAATCATACTTGAAAGATATTAATTCATATAGAGGAAGTTGAGATGGTGGGTGCATCGCAGGGGTGTGACTGGAGGTGTGGTTCGATGGGTGTGGGCATCGGGTGGGGAGCAACCAGTATCAGATTCCTCCTTACATTCTAATCAAGAAAAACATTCTCTTCAAACACCCTCCAATGCTGGCTACTCCCCACCTGATGCCCACACCCACCGAACCAAGCCCTAATCACACCTCCCCTGCCCCGTGATGCACCCACCAACCCCTCTCCTCTCCCCCTTGGCTGCTCCACCAGACACCCAACCCCCATGATGCTGCCCCTCCTCCCTTTGGCTACTCTACCTGATGCCCGACTCCCACACCCACCTAACCACCACCCCCACCCCAGTGATACACCCACCAACCCCTCTGCCTAATGCCTGCACCCACAGAGCCACCACCCCCACCCTAGCAATCACCCACCAACCCCTCCGCCCTGCGCCCACACCCACCCACTACACCCAACCCCCTTGGGTGCTATTGGCTGCTCCTCACCTGATGCACAACCATCCCTAGATGCTGTGCCCCTCCCCCCGAGTGTTGCTGACTGCCTCTTCCTCTAGGACACCTCCATTTCAACTTCCTCTGTACGAATTCATCTCTTTCATGTCTGATTTTTGGAAGATTTGAAAATGAGGGTTTGAGAGAAAAGAGGATTGGGTGAAATTGGTGAAGGGGAAAAGAGGATTAGGGTTATTTTTTATATTTTTATAATTTTGTATTTTTAACTATTTGAATATGTTAGTTTTTTATGTGAAATTTTTTAGAATTTTATATGTATTTTCTAAATTTTTACAATTCTTTTTCTATTCTATTGCATTTTTAATAATTTTTTAGAATTTTTTATATTTTACACAATTGTATAGATTTTCAAAACTATTATTTTTAGATTTTTTAAAATTTTTATTAATATTTTTCTAATTTTTTTTAAAAATAAAATTTATGAATTTAATATTTTTCTAAATTTTTTAAAATTTCATACAATTTTTAGCTTTTTAAAATTTTTATTTTTTATATGTTTGATAAAAATTTAAATTTTTTTATATTTATATGACATATTTAAAGTTTGAATAAGTTTTTAAGAATTTTTTATATTTATATGATTTTTAGATTTTTAAAATTTTTATTAATATTTTCTAAATTTGTACTATTTTTCTAATTGTAAAAAAATTTAAATTTTTTATAATTTTAATATTTTTCTAAATTTTCTAAAACTTTATTAAAATTTTTATTAATATCTTTTACTATTTTTCTAAGTTTTGTCAGAATTTTTAACTTTTTCTGAAAAAATTTAATTTTTTCCTATATTTTTTTAAAAATTTTTGCTATTTTTCTAAGTTTTTTCAAAAAATTTTGAAAGAAATTATTATTTTTCAATATTTTTAAAAAAATTTTATCTTATTTTATATAAAATATTACATGGATAAGCGAAATCAGCAATTAGGCATACGTGGTATCCACGTCAGTGTGAAGTTGACAGAGTGTACCAAAGCAACACACTTTTGTAAGATTTTGTACCTAAATGGGACAAAAAAATGATTTTGTACCAACATGAAAATTTTAAAATTGTTTTGTACCACTGGTGTAATTATCCCAACCTGGAATCGGTAGGAACCTACTATATTAGTAGGTTCTGAGTAGATCTCGATGAAAATAAGGTAGATTCCGAGTAATGAATTAATGAACCAATCGGTTTTGGTTAACACTCGTTAATATATTCGCGCGGTTGTTCATAACTTCCTCATTTGAATTGCAATTCACAAACCGTTAAATCGTTGCATTAATAATTCGATGAATTGACAAAATAATTAGGAGTGTACATGGGTACCTGGTCGACCCGGAATCGGTCGGAACCTACCGTATGTAAATTCTCATGAGAATATGGTAGGTTCCAGATAAAAAAAAAAAAAAGAAACCAGTTAAAATTGGTTCTGGTTCATGCTCCATTAAAGGTGATACCTAGAACCGATAGCCGAAACCTACAAGTATATATTTATATTTTTACTAAATATAGAACATGAAATTATAATATTTTATCTTAATATTTTATTCCATCCATTTATTTCCATATTTAAATCCTAAGTGTTTCTTGAAACTCATCATTTTCTTAGTTTTTGTCATCTAATAATCTTCATTCTTTTACGTAAAAGTTTTACCGATTACAAAACCTCTCCCTATTGCATTTAATTGGATATTTTCGACATTTTTTTGGATATGTTAAGTAAGAAAATTGTTAAATAATTATTCATTAATCAATTTTAAGTTTTTATTTTTATTTATTAATGGAAGACTAGGTTCTAAACCAGTATCCAAAACTGATGGTATAATATAGGTTTCAAGTAGTGTCCAGTTATTAAAACCAATAGGGTAGGGGTCCAGTTCTAAAATTTAAGAACCAGTCATAAATATGGTAAGATCTGGGTATTATGAAAAGTATAAGATATCTGGACCCGGTTACCGCTAATAATAGTATGCACGTTTGATGAATTTTCCATATATAAAATATCATTATAACTTAAAATCAATAATAAATAATACTTAAATACAGTGGAAACCTATTTAAAAATTATACATGTTTGATTATGATTAAAAAAACAAATAATAATAATGATGAAAAATATCGAAATAATTTATATTATAGGAGTAAAAGAATAAATAATAAACATGTTCCAACAGTGTACCTTAGAACTTGTGGAATCTTATACGTTCCAGATAGGATCTGATTCTAAGATTTAGAAACCCATCTCATGCAGGGTAGGTTCTATATACCATAAAAAAAAAATATAGGCTATCAAGACCCGGCACTCATAGGGGCAAGTGTTATTGAGGAAAAAAAAATATATTGGTCACAATCCATGTAATAAGAAAGTCTAGAAAAGGGAGAAAAGTGTGAAATATCCATCCTACCCATAAGAGGTTGGGTCCATGTCCATCCCAAAACTAATCTCAAGTCAGGTATTTTCTTCCATACTCGGGTAAGAGGGAACAATTGACCACGCACTGGGCACTTTTTTTCTTCCGGTCTCGGGCTTAACGGACCACAAGTTTCACACTCGGGTCGCGACGTGGTGTGAACCCACTGGGTTGACTCTGATACCATGTAAAATATCCACCAGACCTATCTATCCCAAAAGTTCCAAGCTGATAAGATGGTGGTATCCGTTCTCTTATAAATCAGGTTTCAATTGTCTGTTTGTCCGATGTGGAATTGATTTCTCAACAAAAAGCCCTCAGAGCCTCGTAACAAGAAGGACTGGAAGGAACTTGTTAAAAAAATTAACTGTTGAAGGCAATTACAGGGTGTAGAGGATAAAATGGCGGAGGACAGTTACCAGTGAACAGTTTCTTCCACAACCATAACACAAACAAAGGAATGCCTTCCCTTAGATTAATAAATTAACTTGTTCAACCATGGTGGTGATAGCAGAACTTCTTTGCTGATATTTCGTGTTCATCATTCCCTCCTTATAGGTTGTGACCCGAAAAGCTGCTTAGCTAGAGCCATCTCAGATCTGCATGTTACTGTTTTGAGATTAGCCGCTCCCTTTTGTATATCACACGCAGATAAATAAATAAATAAATAAATGTCTCTCGTTCTTCTTTTTATGTAGCTTCTTTGGTTTGTACATTCATTTACACATTGTTTTCCCTTTAATATGCGCGCTCTTTGCTGTGGCCAATGAGGAGGAAATTAGTAGCTCGTGAAGAGCATGTTGTCCTTTACCGATGAAAGTAGGTTATGTTCCGTTGGGTACACATGATGAAACAGATTTAAAATAAAATGAAAGCAAAAAGGATGATTTAGTGTAGTGTTAAAACTCTTGATCTAAGATCAGGAGATTCCGAGTTCCATTTTTATCGGTGGGATTTCCTGTGTCAATTTATTCTCTCTTTCTTTTATCTCATTCTAAATATATATGTCACATTTGTATATCGAAAGAAAATAAGATACAGTGCAACGCAGTAGATCACAGGTCATAATCACGAATTTTATTAGATTGAGTAGTTTATTTATTCTTTTGCTTAATTAGTAGTAACAATATCTGACAAATGTGATATCTAGAAACTTGTTAAAGTTCCAATTGATTTAGGTTTAAGTAAGTTGGACTACGGAGAGATAAAATCCTAACGTTTGCAGATTTCGTCCATTTACAAACTTGAAATCAGAACCTTAGTTTAGAAGAAAAAATATTAAATCACCTGGAACCACTTGATATGGATATTAAAATAGGTTTGTTCGAGATAAGGGGTTGGTGTTGTAGTACTGCCCTTGGCATGAAACTAAGAGGTTTTGATTTCAATTATCATCAATGAAATTCCTTATACCCTTTTATTCTCTCTTTTTATCTTCTATTCCTTTTTAGAAAGCTCGTAGACCTAGAATAGGTAAGAGGAAGAGAGGGTAAAGGGGACACAGGAAATTCAATTGGTGAGGTCGAATCCAAGACACATATGTTATAGGATGAGGTTGGTACCAGCTATACCAAGCCCTCCTTATTATATTTCTTGTCTCTTAAAGCGATGCTTGTCTGCTTTCCTTTTTCCAAACTAAGAAAAAGAGAGAAGAATGGGAAAGAAACCTCCAAGCATGCCCCGATGTAAAAGAGGAGATACTAGCACAACTGATATAACAGTTCTATACCTCATTGCTCGAAAATTTGAATTCAGTCTTCATAGGAAAGATCTTGAAAATTTATTCAAGGGAACAAAAATACAAATAAAGAGTATAATAAAATATAGATAAAATTAAGCAAAATTTATCTAATATTTCATGAATTTTCTCAAGTTTGGATGACGATTGTCCCTCGTGTACCCTCTTGATCCATCCCCGAGTCTTGGTATACGAAGCTCGAGAGGTTGAGTTAGAACACTATAAGGAAAGTAGTCTCTTCTACATTTTATGTGGACACAAACGATCTGACTACAAAAGGCCAAGAGAAAAAGCATTGATTCGGAAAATTAATCACAAGCTTACTTATTGTGAATTTTCTCTATTTATAATTTTTGAATTCCAACTCTCACTTAAAACGGAAGTAATATTAAAATTTTAATCCAATCCATATTATTATATGATAGCTTTCCTACGCTTCTATGTTTTTTTTCCCCTTTCCCTAGTAAATAATTTATTTTTCCCTCTGGTCCCATAAATTGTCTAAATTTAAGTTAGGAGTTTCTTGATTCAGTTGTTGGGGAGACTTCCTTGGCCATAAATCAAAAAATTTTAGGAGGTCTTATCTCACCGGGTGTTATGAGATAACATCAATAAAAAGAGATAGCGATATCAAAATTCCTATATATTTATCGATTCTCGTAAGTGAGTCCTAAATATTTTAAAGTGATAATCAAGTCTGATATGTTGCCCGCGTTATAATACCTAGTCCTTTCCATCACCCACAACTTTTTAAATTGACGTGGCATCGATGTAGCATTGACAAACGTCAGTTTAAATAACGGTAAGTGACGGAATGAACTCGATATTATAACGCGGGCAACATATAAGACTTCATTTATCATCTTGAAACATCTAGGACTTGCTTGTAAGAATCAATAAATATATATTACTCATGGTGAAAAATGAGTAAATTAAATTAATATTAACCATACGAACAGTTGCCATATTTATAACTAATCGGAGCAACTTATTTAGTTTTTCTCGTTAGGTCATTGTGAAACAGGACTATCTAAGATTTTCTCGAAATGAAAGTGAAAGTAATTGATAGAATTGGCTACTCAGACCAAGAGGGGTTGGGCCGAGTGGTAAGCAGCTCGGTGCCGCTTAAGGAGGTCTCAGGTTCGAGACCTCACGTACGCAGACACCCCTCTTGGGAGCCTCACCCGCCATTGCCAGGCGTGCGACCCGGGGCGACCAACGGATTAGTCAAGTATGGTTGGCTGAAAGATGCCATCTCACCGCTGGTGAGGCCTGCTTGGATACCGTGGCTGGCGACCAAAAAAAAAAAAAATTGGCTACTCAGATCATCCAAAACCGAATCATATTTCTGTCAGTCCTATATTGATGCGATGTAATAATTATCCTTGTCTTTCCATTGCATGAAACCTAGTAAAAAACAGACCCACACTCATATTTTACGTGGGCTTTGCCTTCTCAGTATTCTCTCCATACACTAAAATTATTAGAAATGTCTCAGATGAAAGAAAAAGTTTTGGGTCCACTTTACTTCTAACATACTCAACAAATAACTTTAAGACTTTTTTAATGATCAACCGGTCGAATACATTTAAATTCGAATTAGACGGACCAAATCATGGAATACGTTATTTTAATTAATAATTTTCTCTACCTATAAAATTCGAATTGGTATGTTATTTAAATAGAAAGGGTATTGGAAGGTGTCCCACCGTCATCATTACTTTAAGTTTTAAAAGCAAAAGATGCCCAAAATGCATCTTGTAAGCTGAATTGTTGGGAATAGAATTGCATTTTTCTTGCCTTCTTTTTGTTAAAGAATGAAAAAGAAAGCGTGTTCCCTTCCCACATAGCGACCTCTCAATTCACCGACCATTGAAGCCCTATCATTGGAGAGAGTCGTGTGTGTAACGAGTTTACCATGTAACAGTTAATGTGATATCACGAGCCAATATAATTCATTTATTTCTATAATTTTCTTAATAAAACTTAAAAGGGGAAAAACAACCGTAAAAATAACTTGATTTAATTAGCTCGTGACATCACATAAATGTTGTCACATGATATACTCGTTACGTACAATATTTCCTCCTATCATCCTGCTTTTGAATGGCATCTATTCAGTGACCAAATGGCGGAAAAGAAGAGAAACATTCAAATTTTGGAAGATTGTCCTTCGCACATCACTTTTTTTCTTTTTTTGAGAAAGGGGTGACCAAGAAAGGGAGGAAGGGATGTCATTACACCAAAGCATCTTCATATTTAACTATTACCACCAAACTTGGCAGTTGAATGTTGAAATTTCAATCACATGTGATTTGATAAGATCGAGGTCTGAACTTCTATGCACCTTGTGTTAGAGCACACTTTTGAGCTTTAATATCGCAGGGTATCCGACCCTTGTTCGACTAATTCCCATACCTCTTACGCACACCGATAGATGCATAGGATAATTAGATACACCTAGAGGTAGTTGAAGATACTGATATTTCTCATTATCATCAGACAAACCTCTCGGAAATACTAGTTTCTTAAACTGTAATAGGCCTTCAGTAGTGCTGTGTTCGTAGAGTCAATGATAAGCGTTGGTTGTTCAAGCCATCTAATATATTCACGACTGTACACGAAAGCTAAAATATGACATAGCAGGTGAAAGAATCATCATTACTGCTCTCCTTTTATTAATAAAAAAATTCATATTTAACTCTTGAAGAACTTGATTATATATTGGAAAGGTAGCAAGCCTTGAGGAGAAACAGTGCCTATCAACCCCCACCAATCCACCAACACCCAAACTCCACGACAATGGAACAAGAAGCTCAAAACTCGATCGACATTGACAAGCTCTATAAAACAGCCATGCTAGGCGATTGGCACACGATCGTCAAAGCCTACACCTGCTCGTCCGGCAAAATCATCGACCGCTACAAGGCTGCTAGCGCTAAGCACGACACGGCGCTGCACGTGGCTGTGGCCTCAGCCGATGACAAGACCGAGTACGTATCGGAGATCATTGGAGGGATACCTAAAGACCAGCTCTCGGAGCTGCTGAGGATGAGGAACCACAGGGGGAACACAACCCTTCACCTGGCAGCGGCAATGGGGAGCGTTGAAATGTGTTGGCGCATTGCTTCCGAAGATAAAAGCCTCATAGCTGAAACAAATGATGAAGGTAATTACCTTACTCCCATATGATTTAGTGAATGCAAGGATCCAGATTCGAACCCCTTACACATATTTGTGTCAAAACATCTGTTAGACAGCGTATTTTTCAAGTCTATCCTTGGAGAGGGTACTGTGAGTAATAAGTATATCACGTGACAGTGCTAACGTAGTATCATAAACTAATAAGATTCAACTATTTAAAGATTTTTTTTTTAATGAAACCCTAAAAACAAAAAAGAGAACTATAAATATAACTAAATCCTATTGATTTTGACACCGCGTCAGTACTGTCATGTAGTATATCCATTATATACAAGATTTCCTCCTATCCTTGAAGACAACAACTTATTCAACTATATTAGACCTTTACTGGCAGTAGTGCACTGATGGGTTAAGTGCTGATCATCGGCAGTTCAGTACATCTGAAATATTTACGATTGAACATGAAAACTTGAATATCATGTAGTGATGTGACTCAATCATTAGTATTACATTCCTCTTTTTATTTGGATGAAAAAAAGACACCGGACATCTTAATTTCATATTGAAGGGAAAAAAAAACGACCGTTGCAGTATTGGGCACCCTTTGTGTATTGTCAGTCTTAAAGGGCAGGCTTTGGAGATTCAAGTTCTGGTTCCAGCTATCCTAGCTAGAATTTTAAGTCAGTTGTTCCCATCGATTATTCTTAACCCATTCTCGGTTCATGTCTGAATATGAATTATGTTAATCATAGGATTACTAAAATGTCGAAAAAAATTAATTAACAGATACGTCACGTTCCAAAATCGAACGATCATGTCAATTACAGTTGATTCAGTTAATTATGACTATCAGTAAGTTAACTTCAAGATTTCCTTTGTTTTTTTTTTTTTTTTTCATACCTTGACAAAATAGGCGAGACTCCTCTCTTCCTTGCTGCCCACCGCGGCCACGAGAAGGCATTCTTTTACCTGGAAAACAACTTCGGCAAGAAAGACATCACCCTGGACATGCTCATGAACTCGAACCAAGACACTATTCTTCACTCTGCCATCTACGGACAGCACTACGGTGAGCTTATTCTGGCCATTCTGATCTCGGTATCAGTCCCGTTACATTATTAGTAGGCATGCCAGGCTAATACGTAGCCGATTATCGGGACGGTGTTGCAACCTCAGGATTGTCTAAAATGATCGACGTACAATTCTATAAAATATTCACCCGAGCCTACAAGAATTTCGCTGAAATTATTAAGAGGCAAGTTTTTTTTTTTTCAGGCATTTTTCTTCTAGAGTTACCACGTAAAATATCCACATAGGTTTGCAAGAATCTTGGAAATGTTTTCCACCTAAAAGACTATGTTATTAGGTGACGGCACTCGATTCATTTATAAACCTAGGTTACCGAACGAATTGAGGCATGATTCATCTTCTCTTTATTCTTTTGGGATTGTCTTCTGAGTACAGGGTTTGCAATTCGAATAGTAGAATCGTACCCGGATCTTGTCGATCAATTGAATAAAGAGAACTTGACGCCTCTACACTTATTGGCCCTTCAGCCACGTTCGTTCAAGAGCAGCATTGTCTACCTAGGCCTCTTCGATCTCATCTTCTACCATTGTAAGTACTTGGATTCTTCTCACTGATTTTATGTCTACAAGCTGTTACGGACTGTTGGAGTCGTGCACAGAAGGTTCACTGCCCCGGCTTTCATTCATACGGCTCCAGCCTTCCATTTTGTGGTTGTGAACAGAATGGGTACGGCCGTAGCCTTCACTTCAGACAGCCTCGGTCTTTTGTCTTGCCATGATTCTAGGTCCTGGCGGCCCTGACCATCATCATTTTTTCCAAAACTTTTGAGAACAACTTCTCATTCACACTCATTTAAATTACCATTTTCCAAATTTGTTTCTTCTGCTAGGCATAATCATCCGGAGGCACACATGGGATGATCGAAAGGACATGAAAGACACCGAAGAGATAGTTCGAAGACGGGACTCTCGGGAGTGCCCGCAGAACTACAAGACTTGTTGCGACATCTACGACATGTTCAAGCCAATGTTCTTCTGCATATTCGGTCCGTTCCGTTCCCGCATCATCCTTCTGCTCTTCCTTCGGGTTTGACTCTGCTAAATGGATGATTGCACTTAAAACCTCGTCTCAACCGTGCATTAGATCAACCAGCCGGGGTGGGTCGGGTCATGATCTGCTTTTCTAGTCTGCCATGCTTAACCCTTATAGAGACCTAATCCAATCAGGCCAATCTCGTTAGCTCTTGACGGGCCCTTCGAGTAGTCCATCAGGGTACTAAGGTCCGCTCCTGAATCTTGATTTGCTTCTGAGAGTCATCAGCTCCGGTGTTTAAGCCTCAGATCTACCTAGTCATGGATGGAGAGTGCAAGTGCTGAATGGAAAAAAGCTGAGATTTTTTTTATACCTGAACCCCTGTAGTCTGTGATACCCATAGGCTCACACTGCGTCTGCTACTGACTTGGGATGGTATCACTTTCGGCCACTTCTGGCCTAAATAACCCCAAAAGAATCCTCAAGGCCATGCACTCTTCATCCACAACCTTTCACTTAGGTATCAGAAGGTAGATCTAGGACTTCAACCTTGGAACCGACTTTCTTGCAGGACCCAACGAGTCTCAGAAGCAAAGCAGGGTCCAAGACCAGACTCGAACATCCGTTGGGCTACCTGAATGGCCGGGCCATCACCTCTGGTCAGGCATCTCGGCCTGAGAATATGCATTGCTAGTCTACTAATCCTGGAATTTAAATTAATCCGACTCCGATGTAACATGTGCGCACCTTGTAGGTCGTGGCTGCAGTAACACGGGAGGCAGAACAAGTTTAGAAGGTAAATATGCATCACTGATTAAGCTAGGAAATGGATGGGGAGCAAGGGCAATGACATTTTGATCTTTATTTGGGTCAGGTGACCTCTCCAAGGACCGCATGAAAGGGAGAACTGAACACACGGGCTCGTGAGCTCACTCCTGTGTCCTATTCACTTGTGGGAACACTCAACTTATCGACGCATTTTTGCGATTTGAATATGCAGGAGGAAACCGAAGACAGATCAGTATGGAAATGGAGGGTCTGCCACGGAAAGGGAAGGAAGTGGATGAGAATGGACTGTCCACCACAATCTGTGACCTGATACTAGGAATTCTCAAGTTCATAGCATTCGTGCCCCTCCATTTTCTCGTTAGCGGTGAGTATTTTGACAGCTCTTTCATCTGATATATTCTCAAAAAAAAAAAAAGGAAAAAAAAAAAGCCATGTGGAATTCTGCAAAATTACTTTCCTAACTAAAGTAGAAATTGAGTTTATGCAGAGAGGCTACTGTCAATTGCAAAGAGGAAGAGGAAGCACAAGTTGGCTGAACAGCTCCTGAATGAGCTGCTCGATAAAGCTTGTTTTTACAAGCCTCCTGAGGTGAAAGCACCTTCGACATCGAGCACCTCAGGAACCACGTGCGATGCACCATCACAAGGTACCCGTTTTCCTCTTCAATTTTACCATGTACTGCTTAAATAACTGGGTAATGTGGAGAGCAAACATAGTGATCAGTAGGAAAATTATGCGTTCATCGATTGCCTTTTTAATTGTGTCGCTGGAAACCTATGAACCATTTTTGCTCCTGGAATTATTGACAAGTCATGAACATCTACAATTGCTAGGAAAAGATGGAACCGTTGCTGGAACAGCGACGAGCACTCCTGGGAAGAAACAAGTTCAAGGGCAGCAGCAGCAGAAACGAGACCAGAAATTTAAGAGAAGGAAACTGGAGCGATCCAATGAGCCGTTCGTCCGAGGGGAGACACCATTACTGACGGCGGCGAAGCTAGGGATCGTGGAACTGGTGGATGCGATACTCAGCAGGTTCCCCGAGGCCATCCAAGATAAGGATCGCCAGGGGAAGAATGCTGTGCTGCTAGCGGCGGAGCACCGGCAGAGCAGAGTTTACAGGCTCCTGGAGAACAAGAAGATGGTGCGCGAGAGCATCTTCGGCCAGGTGGATGATCGTGGAAACAGTGCTCTTCACTTGGCTTCCCGGTATAACCCGAACCGACCCTGGTTCACTCCCGGGCCAGCACTGCAGATGAAGTGGGAAATTACATGGTATCAGGTCGATATAATCCTAGTATTCTGCTGCGATAAACCAATTCTTATTTTTCGGCATCAATCCAATTTTTCTTTTATTTTCATCTTGGCTTGGACCGTATGATCTTGTCGTTTACAGTATGTTAAAAGCTCCATGCCATCAAACTTTTTTGCTCCCCGAAACAAAGACCGGAAAACTGCTCAGGAGATCTTCACCGAATCACACAAACGCCTGAGGAAAGAAGGCAAGGATTGGCTCACGAATACCTGCACAGCGTACTCTGTGATCTCTACACTGATAGCTGCGGTCGCCTTCGCCACTTCATCGAACATTCCTGGAGGCTATGATGACGGAATGCCGGTGAGCGATGTGCCAATCTTATGAATTTCCTCGTGCACGCTTCAATTTTGCAGGTAGTTTATGATGATCACCTTATTATTCTGCGGTTTTAGGAACTTGAGTCCGAGTTTGCTTTCAGTGTCTTCTCCATCGCTTCGATCGTTGCCCTCTGCACCTCCATGTCTGCCTTGGTCTTCTTCATCTCCATCCTCACGACCCGGTACGAGCAGCAGGACTTCGCCGTGAAAATACCCAATCGGCTCCAGTTCGGCCTCACATTTCTCTTTGCATCCATTGCCAGCATGCTGGTCTCTTTCAGCTCAGGCTTCTACTTCAGTGTGAGGAGCAAGCTAGAGCACGCTGCGTATCCAATATTCGCCGCAATGTGCCTGCCGGTGACCCTGTTCGCAGCGGCACAGCTCCCCCTCTACCTCGGTGTCAACCGTGTTATCTTCTTCAATCCCAAGAGCAAGATACGACACTTCGACCATGACATTGACACTCACTAGCCACTATTTCTCGACCTGGGTGTTTTTAAAATGTTGGATGTTGATCTAGACATGTGGACAATTTGTTACATTGAGTTTTTAATTGGGTGTAGTCCCATTTTTTGTGAAGTGTGATCATGTGTCTACGATTTCCTACTCAATATATTAGTTTGTGGTTTGAGTGGTTAGGTGTCTCTTTCCCATAAATAAGGTTACAAGTTCGAGTCTTCATTGCACTCACTTTACCACTAATGGGTCCATTAATTCGAATTAAATTAGTTAAAGTCTGTTGGACTTCTAGAGGTAAGCCTAATTCAAAGAGATACCCATCCTTAGGTGCGAAAATCCTTCACTAGAGGTGCAAACGATATCTAAAAGGACACAAAGACCCCCAAGAAGGGGACAAAAGTTCCTCACAAAGAGGGTCGCAGGCTTTTTGGATGGGGATTTGGAGGAATGCTCAATTCCTTACTTGGCAAACTATGCATGAGGAATTTGAATATATGTCTTATCCATCCAAATCCCTTGAAAGGTCAATTTTTTTATTTGTTTGACTTGGAAGAATTTGGAGAGATATAGAGATATAGTAAAATTTAAGATAAAATATCATGCACAATAAAAGAAAAATATAATATAATATTAACACACAAGACGAACTAGTTAAATTAATTTTTTTATCTTTCTATAAGCCCTCTCAAATAATAATATTCAAACTAATGATTTGAAGAATAGTTAATCTCCCTAAATCCCTCCCCCATCATCCCTCAATCTAAACAAGCTGTAAAACACCCCCAATAGAGGAGCATCGAAAGAGAACCTCGTGGTCAAACAACAAGAAAAGACTTAAGAACAGAGTGTGGAGTTGTGTAGATGATTAGTAAAATAGAAGAGGCAAGACTTAACGGCAGAGAAGAACAGCTGCGAAGGTAACCGAATTGCAATTCTGAAGACAACCGACAAATATATAGGGTGAGAAATAAAAGTGTCAAAATAATCAGCAATCCAAGCGGTGAAAAAAACACTTACATTGAAGGACATTTTGTGTAATATTAGCAATATCAAGTACTGTATTATGAGCCCACGGGGAGCAGTCCCATTGGTCAGGCACTAGGAGGTCTACCTCTTGGGTTCAAATCTTAGGAGGGGTATTTCTTCATAGACCGGGGCTTTATATAGCTATCGAACCCGTCAAGTTCGTATGACTTACCCGACACATGTGATTTGTAGGCTATTACGTGTGTCCGAGAAGGAGGTGTCACAACTATTGCTAGCGGGTTCGAAAGGCACTCGGATAGCTCGACTATTAAAAAAAAGGGTAATATGTTATCAAAGAGTGATATCAAACTAAGGTTTGAAATATAACAATATAGCAACCAAGTCATAAGTAGAACTTAGCAAGGATTATGGAACTCAGGAAAGAGGATCTACAAAGTGCTAAAAATCTACAAAGTAATGATCTGAAATTAGCTTAAAATATTTGATAAAATAGGGGAAAATCAAATAAATAAAAGTGATTTAAATACAAATATAGAAAAATCATATAAAATTTGATGTAACAATCGAAAATTAAGATTTTTTGAGACCTCCACTACTCTCTAAATATCCTGTAAAAATAACAAGAAAGGAATGATGGTGTGAGTTTAAGTCCAGTGAATAACCACATCCTAAATTAGTTAGATCATAGACATATATATACACATAATAAAATAATACCGAGACCTCTAGAATTCATATCACCCCCATGCCCCATCCAGCTCTCGACCGTAGTGGTGGCTCCACACAGCAGCCTCTCTATCTCAGGTAGCCCTTTTCCCTACTCGACTCACAACTGGCTCAGGACGGCCACATGACATGCCACTTTCCATCAATCTCATTTTTCTCAATCACATTTCATAGTACTAAAAAAATACATGCATGATTCGTAAAGCTGGCATGGCCATGACAATGCAGTTCCAAAACATATAATATATACGATAAAAGAACTAATTTAGAGATAGGTTACTCATCTTGTTAAATTGAAAATCAAAGGCAAATGATCTAATCAATTTTTTCCCCTCCCTCCCTAAGATTGCTCTCGCTACCCTCTTTCTATATCTTTTCTTTCTTTCCTTACTTTCAACTTGCCAGCTGAAATTGAATGGAAATAGCCTTTTTAAACACTTCACAAAAGTAAGACAATAAGGATAAGTTCAAGGAGAGCTTGACACATGGCATATACATACATGCATATATATATCTTTGGCGGGGGAGTACACATTCATTAAATATCGATTGCTAAGTATTATCCAAAAATAAAATGTGATAATTATAAGTAAATAAATATATTTTAAAAATATTTATAAATTTTTTTTGGATATCACGCCTTAAGAAGCTACACAAAAGATGACAAAAGTGCATGTCTCCACTCGCACACTTTCAAGAGATTATAGAGTTGTTTCTTATATTTTAAAATTCTTCAGGAATAAGGGGCAAGGAGGAGAATGATTGCTGGAAAAATGGAAAGCAAAGAAGTGCAAAATACCCAAAAAAAAAAAATGTCATTGTGATAATCAAAGACTCCACAAAAGAGGCAGCCATAAGGCACGATCTCATGGCACAACAATGACCTCCGAGAAGAGGCGTAAGACCTTACCATGATGCGAGGCACAAAGCCCCTCAAAGTTGTAGCCATGAGGCATGGTCTTGAGGTGCAACAACTTTCAACAAGAGTCAAAAGACTTCAACATAGTGCGAGATACAAAGAACACATAGGTAAAGACCTCGTGGTGATAATGCTAAGTCACAAAGACCCATTGGGGTAGCCTTTGAGGTAAAGACCTCGTGATGACAAGTTACAAAGACCCTCATCGGGTTAGGCACCAAGGCAAATACCTCATATTGACAATGCAAAGTTTTAAAGACCCTCACCGGGACAACCATCGAGGTAAAGAACTCATGGTAATAGCATAATGATATGATGATCTTAATCCGAGTAGCTTTGGGATTACAAGGCTACAAAAAGTGACGTAGCAACAAAAACCTACTTCGTTAATATCAACATCAACCAATAGGATCAAAACCCCAAATAGCAAATGGGTTGTTACGAGTTAAATGATCTACAAAGCCTATTCTCCCTACACAATGGCAAGGGCACGATAAGTTCTCATGAAACAACACAAGTTCATAAGAAAGCTTTAAGCGAAGATCCTCCCTAAGGTAGCCATGAGACCAAGTTCTCGTGCAGCAACACGATAAAGGAAAAAACCAGAAATTACATCAAAGGTCAGGGCAAAAACTAAAGCTCGAAATGCAACTGCACAGCAAAGTTGTTTACCAATATTCAAAAGCTGCAAGAAAAATTCCAACATCTTCTTTAGTAAAATATTTCATCAACATTATAGAATTCAAGAAAGACAGTTAGCAAAGTAACAAAGTAAAGAGCGTGAAACGACATGAACTCACGGGCCTGATGGAAAGGTAGTGAAGCATATTCGCCCCTACACTAGTAAGGGGCAAGGGTTGTGGGAAGATTTATGGGCTTCAAGCCCAAGAGCCTAGGGGCTACAATAGCCTGCTATAAGCCTAATTAACAAAGCTCGGGCCGGAAGATTTAAACAGATGTAGACAGTTATTTGCCTCTTCGAGATAAACGCCAGTAGCCACATCTTATAATTACTACTTAGTAAATATAAAAGGCCCAGGCATGTCCCACGTGAAGGGCATGATCAACACTCTCTTTCCACACTACATCTCTTTCTCTCTGGATCATTATATGTTCTTATTGCCATGCCCTTAATTCTAATAATCGCAATATATTAAACATTGGAGAGGAAAATCGAGATTCTCTTCCAATTTCTCCGTTGCAAGTCTTTGGAGCAGTGGCCAATGGTGAAGATGATGAGATGTTAAGACGGATTTTCCACATCCACAGCACACACGTAGCTGAATTTCCAGCTATAAGGAGAGTCCTTTAACCATGTGCTTGAAAATCAGCACTTTTTGTATCTTCCCTCAAAATTGATCCTGATCCGAGGAATGTCGTCTCTTAGGTTAATAGTTTGGCTTGTTCCAACCATGGTGACAATCTTTCCATTCATACCGGCCGGTTGTGATGAAAAAGCCACTTAACTAGAACCATCTCAAATCTTCACGGCACGGTCTTGAGATTTGCCTCTCCTACTCAAATAAAAATATGATTCCTTGTCCTTCTTTTTATCTAGCTTCTGTGGCTTACATATTTATTTACACATTTCTTTTCCTTTTCCTTGTTCTTTGCTGTGGCCGAAGAGGACGAAAGCAGCAGCTCGTGAAGAGCATGCAAACCTTTAAAAATTAAAACACTCTTTTTTCTTTTTCCTGTGCGCATCACCTCATATTTTGAAACAGATGAGTCATGCCTGATTCAAACTCAGGATTGCTTGACCCATTAACAAGTAAAACCCTCGGACCGTTAATTTTCTCGGTCCACAATATTCGAATCCAAAATCTTGCATAGATGGAAGAAATACCAGAATGTTGAACCCATCCATGTTGGTAGTAAAACACGTTTCTTCCTTTTCAATGTTTTTCTTTTTCCTCGTATGTCATTTATTCTTCCCTCCTGTCTCCTAAAGCGACGCTAATCTCCTTTACCTTTTGTTAACCAAGAAACAAGATAAAGCAAGAGACGAGAAAGAAACCTGCAGCATGTGATTTACCATAGAAGACACCAGTCCAACTGTATAGTACGGTCGTAGAGCTCATTACTCGGAAAATTTGAAATCATCACGAGATCAAGTTATTGCGCGACAGAAAAGGAGAGTCCTTACATTTTAATGTTGAGGTCGGGGTAAAAGCCGCCGTCAAATGCGAGAAAGTGTGTCGGAAAATTACGGTCCCTGGTGACATGTTAACCTCATGTCCAGTTATTGGTCATTAGGTCTCTTGCCAATGCACGATCAACTTTGAGTCTGCGTTCGTTGCGAGCTTCCTTGTACTGCTTTTTACTGCTTTTAGGCCTTCATTACATGTTTCAACACAAAAAGGAAATGTTTATCTTAATGCTGATGTATAAATTTCAGAACCAGTATATTTTAAATAAAATAATAAATAATAAAAGCATCTTCCTTTTTTTTTTTTTAACGAGTACAAGATGGCAGCAGTTGTGGAACCAAGCTCCCGGCCTTTCTTGTTCAATCAGGAACATATCTGACGAGCCGGACAGGTAGCGACTCAACAGTGACCCCACCAATAAAGAACGACCCAGTTTAAAAAGTGGATGCCAACCAAGGCCAGACTTAAAATAGCACACTTTTTTACCATATGTTTTTAACGAGCATGCAGGAGGATGTGCAACCCGCGATTTCGACCTAATTAGATATTGCTTTAATACTTGTCCCGATCGTAAGTTCAGGGACTCTTGATTCCGTTGTTATCGCGGGGGGGGGACCTCTTTTGCCCTTTGTCTCCTATCCCATTAAGCTGAGGTTATTGGCAGTGCAAGAAAAAAAAAAGGGGGAAATCAATGAGAAGCTGAAATGCAAGGACAGACAAAGAACTCGAAGAAAAAGCAGTCATCCACTTTACTTCTCACATACTCAACAAATAATTTATTGTTGGTAATCGGGCGAGTAAACGAAGTATAGGGTAGTAGAAAGAAGAGGAGTGATACCAAATATACATGTTTCGGGATAGTAGGGTACCGTACATACATGCACGGACAAAGGAGGAGCATAATCCTAACCTCAACCTCGTAATACAATGAAAAACCCTACTGCTCTTAAATCCTACAACAATATATAAATGGCTCAATTCCTTCACTTCCGCCAAATATTTTTGTAAATATCCACAATTCGGATCGTACAAAATTTTAATCGGATTTAGGTTCTACGTGGGTTACACCACAAAATTTAAGACATCTCCAATACTTTTATATATGTTGATAAATAAATATATGAAAATTTAATTAATTAGTTGAACCTGAATCTGAACGGTCCATAAATATATTATCAGAGATATTGCTTCTGTTATTTAGGAATCAAGAATATTTGAAAATAAGATATATTAGATTAGTCATTATTTGTTCTAGTATCGATTCAAATATTGCTCCTGATATCTTGAGTTTGTCTATTCATTATTTTAGATTTATAATTTATTACTCCACTTCAATGGTTTGGCCCATGTCCATCCTATGCAATCTCAATATCTCTATTATTCACTTATATCCTTACGAGTTTCTTCATACATAAACTATTTCAACCGTACCGATGTGAATTGGCTGCAGTGGTTGGATACTTCTTTCTCTTAAGTAAGATCTCTGGTTCGAATTTTATGAACGAAGAAAATTCATTTCGAGAGAGATTTACCCCCAAATAGGTTTTCCCGACTCGAACTGGATTAGTCAGAACTGATCGGGCTTCTAAATACCAGATGTTCAAATTTAAAAAAAAAAAAACTATTTCAGTCGTAAATTGAGGAGCAGTTAGCCTTCTGAAAAAATTGCCGTCTTTGTTTTTCTTTTTTTTTTTCATTCTTTTTAATTACAAATGCAAAAGAAACAAGATGTATCTGTCAAAGCTGAAAGGCGTTTCCCATCATGTCCACGGGGGCAAACATTGGGAATAAAACTGCATTTTACTTTTGGCATAAAACAATATGTACATAAATATATGCACACACTAGACAAGGACCTGTGAATAGCATGGAAGAAAATGAAAATAAATAAATTTGTAATGTTGAGGTGAACTTATGTAATTACATCGAGACTATTTATTTATAATTATTGTAATTTAATTTATTTATAATAGAAAGCAGGGTATTTTTAATTATCATTAGTATTGCATGTCAATTTTCTTTTTTCAAGTCATTCATTAAAAATATAATAGATTTGTACGGTTAAAATTATAGATATGGAGTGATATGAATTGACATAAGAGAATTTGAGCAGTTAATGAAATATTTTTGCTGTTAAGATCGTAAATATTAAGAGAGATAAAAATTATTTCAATTATTATTTTACCCTTAGTTTAATGATTTTATAAAATATACGCATGCCGAATATTTTAATACGTTAATTAAATTAAGGATAAGAGTGGAAAATAAAAAGGATTTCACACCACGTTTACATATAATAGTATACATAGATAGATAAAAGTCCGGTCCCTTATTTTAATTCATTGACTAGCCCAAGGAATTTTTATGCGAATTTTGCCCACCGTGAACTGTTATATAGAAAAATATATGCTTTACACTGAAAATTTATAAAAATACATGTAAACAGTTCAAGGTGAGTTGATCACATATAACAATTTCTCATAAAGCAGGGGACGTTCGACTTTTGCATTGTCAGCTGGTTTATACCGCAAAAGGAGGTTCATAGGTTTAAGAGAGAATACGAGGATGGGATTTTATCACACCAAAGCATCTTCATATGCAACTGTTGTAACCAAGTACAATAGTCTAGTGATTCAGATTTTACGTTAGTGGTTTGGTAAGGTTAAGATCTTAATTTCGAATCCGTTCATGCACTTGCCAAAACCATCTACCAAAAGTGCACTATTTGAGCCGGGAGCTATAGAGGCACTAAATTTTTAGGCTAGACTAGATTAGACTTTGGTGATGATGTGTTGACGGGTTAGCTGGTTCTACATTCAGCTCATATGATACGATCACGATTTAACATGAAAGTTCGAATATTAGATAGCGTGGCAAATGAATCACCATTATTGCTATCGTACTTTTACTGATTAAAAAAAAAATCTCTGTATTTAACTGTTGAGGTACTCTGGAAAAAAATGTTGAAGAACTTGATTATATATTGGAGAGGTACCAAGCCTTGCGGAGCGACAATGCCCACCAACAGGCCACCCCCACCAATACACCAACAACCGAGCTCCATGACAACGGAACAAGAAGCTGAAAACTCGATCGACCTCAACATGCTCTACGAAGCAGCCGTACGGGGGAAATGGCTCAAGGTCATCGAAGCCTACACCAGCTCGTCTGGCAAAATCATCGAAAACTACAAGGCTGTCGGTGCTGAGAACGACATGGCACTGCATGTGGCTGTGGTCATAGCCGACAATGAGACCGAGCTCGTATCGGAGATCATTGAAGGGATACCTAAAGGCCATCTTTCGGAGATTCTGAAGATGAGGAACCAAAGAGGAGACACACCCCTTCACCTGGCAGCAGCGAACGGGAATGTAGCAATGTGTTGGCGCATTGCTTCCAAAGATAAAAGCCTTATAGCTGAAAGAAATGAACAAGGTACGTAACAAAAGGGGAAAAAATGAAATTAAAAGTTTAAATCGTTCACAAACCTTGTTTATATTTCAGTTATTTTCCTTTCTTTTCTCTTCTGCTAGTCTAATTTTTCTAAAACTCACTTCCGTATAATTTGATAAATGCAAGATTTCCTATCTGAATTTCTTATACACATTTTTGCCAAAGAAAATATTAATTGCCGTATAATCACGTTCTAAATCGGACGATCATGTCAGTAACAGTGGATTCAGTTAATTAGGGCGATGGGTAAGTAACTTTGATATATATCTATATATATATATATATATATATTTGTTTTTTCACCCTGACAAAATAGGCGAGACTCCTCTCTTCCTTGCTGCCCGCCGCGGCCACGAGAAGGCATTCCTCTATCTGGAAGACCACTTCGGCAAGGAAGACATCACCCTGGACAACATGCTCATGAACTCGAGCCGTGACACCATTCTTCACTCTGCCATCTACGGAGAGCACTATGGTGAGCTTATAATTCTGGCCGGTCTAATATTGGTATCAGTCCCGTTACATTATCAGTAGGCATGCTGGGATAGTATGTAGTCGGTTATTGGGACAGTCGTATTGCAATCTTGGGATTGCCTGAAATGATCTACGTATGATTCGGTCTTTTCTTTTCTTTTTTTTCCCCCTTCTGGGATTATGTCTTCTACTTCAGGGCTTGCAATCCGAATAGTGGAATCGTACCCGGATCTCGTCAACTGCGTGAATCAGGAGAGCTTGACGCCTCTACACGTACTGGCCCTTCAGCCATTTTCGTTCAAGAGCGGTGGAGCTCTCCGCCTAGGCCTCTTTGGTCTCATCTTCTACCATTGTAAGTGCTCAGATTCTTCTCACCGATCTTATGTCTACAAGCCGTTATGGAGTATGGACTGCTAGAGTCGTGGGCGGAAAGTTCACGGTCTCAACCTTCTACCTTCGATTCGTGAACAGAATTGTTACGGTCCCAGCCTTCACTTCAGACGGCCCAGCCCTCCCTTCTAAGTTCTGTTCGCAAACAGGATGGGTATGGCCTTGGCCTTCCCTTCAGACGGCGGTGGCATTCAGCCTTCTGTTCGTGAGCAGAATGTCCACAGCCCTGACTCTAGGCTGTGGCAGGCCCTGACCATCAGAAACCGTTTTTCCAAATTTACGAGAATAGTTTCTCATTCACACTCATTTAAATTGTCATTTTTGGCAGGCATAAGCATCCAGAGGCACACCTGGGAGTATCAAAAGGACATGGAAGACATAAAAGAGATAGTTCCAAGACAGAATTCTCGAGAGCACCCCTGGAACTATGAGACTCGTTATGACATCTGTAACATTTTCAAGCGAATGTTCTTCCGTGTATTTGGTCCGTTCCGCTCCCACATCATCCTCCTACTCTACCATCGTGTTCGACTCTGCTAAATGAATGACTGCACTGCGATCCTCGTCTTGATCATGTATCAGACTGAAGGGTCGCAGGTTTTACAATCCGTCATGCTTAACCCTTATAGAGACCTAATCCAATCAAGCCCATCTAATTAGCTCTTGATGGGTCCTTCGGGTAGTCCATCAGGTACATGGGTCCACCCCTGAATCTCAATTTGCTACCAAGAGTAGTCGGTTCTGGCGTTTTAAGTCCCGGATCTATCTCTATAATTAATTCACGGATGGAGAGCATAAGTGCTGAATGGAATAAATCTGAGATTTTTCGATTCCCGAACCCCGGTAGTATGTCATATTCATAGGCTCATAGTGCGCCTGCTGCTGACATGGGATGGAATCACTTTCGACCGCTTGTGGCCTAAATAAACCCAAAGGACCCTAAAGACCATACACTCCCCATCCGCAACCTTCCCTTTTAAGTATCGGAAGGCCAATCCGGGACTCAACCCCCAGAACCGACTTTCTTGCTGGAACTGACGACCCTCATAAGCAAAGCAGGATCCAGGACCAGATTAAAAGATCCTGTGGGCTACCACTAGAAAGACGGCCCATCAGCTCTCGTCGAGCATCTCAGCATGAGAATATGCGTTGCTAGTCTAGCTACTAATCCTGGAATTAAATTTATCCGACTCCGACGTAACGTGTGCACACCTTGTAGGTCATCGCTGCTGCAGCGAGGCAGGAGGCAGAACAAGTTTAGAAGGTAAATACGCGTCAGTGATTAAGCTAGGAAAGGGATGGGGAGCAAAAAGGCAAATGACGTTTTGATCTTTATCTGGGTCGAGTGACCTCTCCGAGGACCACATGAAATGGGGAACTGAGCACCGCAGGCTCATGAGCAATCCACAGATTGCTCGTGTGTCCTATTCACTTGCACTAACACCGGGCTTATCGATGCTATTCTCTGACATGATTATGCAGGAGGAAATCG
Organism: Lagerstroemia speciosa; assembly: GCA_037672795.1. Lineage (NCBI taxonomy): Eukaryota > Viridiplantae > Streptophyta > Magnoliopsida > Myrtales > Lythraceae > Lagerstroemia > Lagerstroemia speciosa. The sequence continues at coordinate 6,191,695 of CM075308.1, read as the reverse complement.
AAGACAGAACAGCATGGAAAGGGAGGATCCGGCATGGAAAAGGAAGAAAGTGGATGAGAATGGACCGTCCACGACAATCTGTGGCCTGATACGAGGAATTCTGGAGTTCATTTACTTGGCCCTCTGCCCGATACTAGGAATTCTGGCGATCATTTACCTGTTCCTCCTTTATCCTGCAATCAGTGAGTATTATTGACAGCTGATCTTTCATCTGATACATTTTGCCTCAAACTTTTCAAGCGATGTTGGGACTTCTTTTGATACGAAATATAATGAATTTTATGAGAACCTATAAGAGGTCGGGTCAGCTTTCAGTATCTTACTCCTTGACATGGGATCGAATTCTCAGTATAAACTTTTGTGTGGTAACATATTCACATTTCCGTGTCTACTTAAATACCTGCCCTCTCAACAACTAATCATGATACAGGCTTTTTATTTCCGGTCTTAGGTGAGGAGACAAACTACCATAAGACACACATTCTCTTCCGTCCCCGTGCTAAAATATGAGTTACACTTTTCTTCCGTTCTCGGTAAACTGGTCATGAGCAGAATATTTTTTTTTTCGATCTCGAGTTTAAATGGCCATACTCTAACCCGGCGAGGTGAGAGTACCTTGTAAAACGGACTCTGATACCACATAATTTTTCGCCTGAAGTTGGCTTCATATCTACTAACTAAAAGTCTAAACTATTAGACGATTATACCTAATTTACTTATAGACCAAGTTTTAATCTCTTTAAACTGTCCGACGACGTGGATTCAATTCTCAACTTAAAAGATGATTACAATTATGGTATTCCACAATGAGTTTTATGCAGAGTGGGCACTGTCAATTGTGAAGTGGAAGAGGAAACACAAGCTAGCTGAACAGCTCCTGAATGAACTGCTCGACAAAGCTGAGGTGAAAGCAACTTCAACATCAAGTACCACGGAAACCGCGATCGATGCACCACCGCAAGGTACCCTTTTTCTCAATAAATTACCTTGAATTGCTTTAAAGAACTTGGAAATGTGGAAACATAGTGGTTCGTAGGAAAATTATTCGCTGGAAGCCTATGAACCATTTATGCTCCTAGAAACGATTGACAAGTCACGAACATCTACCGTTGCTTGGAATTAATGGAACCGTAGCTGGAACAGCGACAAGAACATCTGGAAAGAAAAAAGTGCAAGAACAGCAACAGCAGCAGAAAAGGGGGCAAAATTTTAAGAGAATGAAACTGGAGCAATCCGATGAGCCATCCGTCCGAGGAGAGACGCCATTACTGACTGCAGTGAGGCTAGGGATCAAGGAAATGGTGGAAGCCATACTGAACAAGTTCCCCGGCGCCATCAAAGATAAGGATCACCAGGGGAAGAATGCGGTGCTGCTGGCAGCGGAGTACAGGCAGCCCAGAGTTTACTGGCTCCTGCAGAAAAAGATCATAGTGAAGGAGAGCATCTTCTATCAGGTGGATGCCGATGGCAACAGCGCACTTCACTTGGCTTCTCATTATAACCCGAACTGGAAATGGCAAACTCCCGGGCCGGTGCTGCTGATGAAATGGGAAATTATGTGGCATCTGGTAGATATAATCCTAGTATTCTGCTTCAATAAACCAATTCTTAATTTTTTGGAATCAATCCAATTTTTCTTTCATTTTCATGTTGGTCTGAACCGTATCGTCTCCTTGTTTACAGGATGTTAAATCCTCCATGCCATCAAACTTTTTTGCTCCCCGAAACAAAGACCGGAAGACCGCTCGACAGATCTTCATTGAATCACACAGATGCCTAAATAAGGAGGGAAAGAATTGGCTCACCATGATCTGCCCAGCATACTCTTTGATCTCGATGCTGATCGCAGCGGCCGCCTTGGCCACTTCATTGAACATTCCCGGAGGCTACAACCACGGAAAACCGGTGAGTGAGCTAGCGATAGGTTGATCTCATAAAATTTCCACTGTCCACGCTCCAGTTTTGCCGAATTTTACGATGATCATCTTGTTATTTTCATGGTTTCAGGAATTCGAGTCCGAGCTTGCCTTCACTGTCTTCTCCATCTCCTCGATCGTTGCCCTCTGCACCTCCATGTCTTCTCTAGTCCTCTTCATGGCCATCCTCACGATCCAGAGCGAGCAAGAGGACTTCGCCGTGAAAATACCCAACCGGTTCCAATACGGCCTGATGTTTCTCTTTGCGTCCGTTGCCAGCATGCTTGTCTCTTTCAGCTCAAGCTTCTACTTCAGTTTGAGGAACAAGCTAGGGCATGCTGCGTGTCTAATACTGATGGCGACTTGCTTGCCAGTGGCCCTGTTCGAAGCAGAACAGCTCCCTGTCTGGTTCTTCTACTGGTTTAAGATACCAGAATTCTACGCCCAAAAAATTCTTATTAAATAGCCACTATTTCTGGATCTAGGTTATTTTCAAATGTTGGATGTTGATCTAGACATGTGCAAGATTTGTTATTATTTAGTTAGTAAGTGGGTGTGATCCCTTTTTCTTTTTTTGCGCAGTGCGGTCATGCGTCTCAATTCCTACTTATATATTTCTGATTGTATTAAGAATGGAAGTGTCCCTTTTTTTAACACAAGGAGGTATCTTCAGCATATTTACCAATCAATTATTATGCATGAGCTAGCAACTTGACACCGTTGAGAAATAGATCCCATATAGAAGAATATAAGAATAATTATGAATTTACAAGAGAATGAAATATCACTACCCAATAAATTAGGTTTTTAAGTGAACATGGGTTCAATCTCTTATGGGATTAGGTGGAGATTTTACAGATACAATATGCTTCCCGTGCTTCGAACCCCCTAATGTAGGTGAAATATGCACAGATGGACTGTAGTCTAGCAACTATACTTAGCAGGAATCGAGCCTAATTAGAAGAGATGCTCATCCTTCTGCCTCTTCAAGCACATGGAAGGCAAAAGACCAATAATTTTTAAAACACTATTAGAAGTCCAACCAGGCATAAGGCCTTTCATAAAACGAAAAAGCCTCCATCAAGGAGGCAAAAGATCCTCACCGAGAGGGCAATGACCGCTAACACAGGAGGCATAAGATGTTTAGTAAAAGGGTGACAACTAGAGAGGTAAAGGACCCTTACCAGGAGGACCAAAACGTCCAACAATAGGAGAAAGTCTTTCAGCATAGAAGGTATAAGACCCTTCGTAAAGGGCGAAGAACTCCATTACATGAGCAAAAGTCATGGTAGGTGCATGTACCTAATAAGGGCACATGACATCTATCAAATTTAACTTGTTTATCCCTCCATAATTTTCTCTGGTAATATCCAAGTAATGGACTTTAAGGGATAATTCACTCTCTAAATCCCTCCCTTCCTCATTCCTCAATTCAAACAAATTGTAAAAGATCCCCAACAAGGGAGCATCCAAAGAGAAACTCATGGTCAAAAGCATGACAAGACTCAAGAGCAGAAGTGCAGAGTTGTGAAGATGATTAACGAAACAAAAGACAAAAGACTCAAATATAGACAAGCATAGTTGTAAAGGTGGCCAAATTATAGTTATAAAGACAACCAATAAAAAAATAAGGTGAGACATAAATATAAAGATATGAGATTGTCAAAATAATCCACAATTCAAGTAGCGAAAGCGACAATTATATAGGACATTTTGCGTAATATCAACAACATCAAGTACCATAGTAGGAAAGAGTGAAATCAAACACCTCGGGTACTAAGGTTTGAAATGTGCAACCAAGTCATAAGTAGAACTTAGCAAATATTATAGAAATCAGGAAAGAAAGTCTACAAAGTGCTGAAGCTCTACAAAGTAATTCAACTTTAAGGAGCTGCACCGAAGATGACAAAAGCATCTCCACTCAAACACTTTCAAGAGATTATAGGAGTAAGGAGGCAAGGAGTAGAATGAATTATTTTAACTAGTGCAAAATGCAAAAAAAGTCACGGTGATAATCAAAGACCTTCAAATGGGGTAGCCACAAGGCTCAACCTCATGACGTAAAAATGACCTCCAATAAGATGCCTAAGACCTTAACATGATGCAATGCACAAAGGCCACCTCAAAGAGCAGCCACGAGGCAAAATCTTGAGGTGCAACAGACGGCCCTAGTGAGATTAAAAAGACCTTGCCATGATGTGAGACTCAAAGAACACTCATGAGGTGACTGTAAAGGGAAAGATCTCATGGTGATAATGTTAAGTCACAATGATCCTCTAGTTGGCTATGTAGATAAAGATCCTAAGTCACGAAGACTCATCAAGGCAGCCTCTCAGGTAAAGACCTTGTGATGACAGTGCAAAAGTCACAAGATCCTCACCGGAGCAGCCATCGAGGGAAAGAACTCATGTTGACAAGATAAAGTCTTTAAGACCATCACTTGGACAACCATCAAGATAAAAACTCATGGTGATATCAAAAACTTCAAAAACTCTCACAAAATGAATATGGAGGCAAAGCACTCATGGTGGTAGCATAATAACATGAAGATCTTAACAGGAGTGCCTTTAGGATCACAGGATTTCACAAAAGTGATACATCGACAAAGACGTACTTCAGTAATGTCAACATGATAAATTCTCATGAAACAACAGAAGTTCAAAAGAATGCTGTAAGAGAAGATCCTCGCTAGGAGCCATGAGATGAAGTTCTCGTTGAGCAACATGATAGAAACAAAAGTAGGAACTACATCAAAGGTTAGAGCAAAGACTAGAACTCAAAATACTACTGAACAAGATTACCGAAAAAAATACTGCTGAACAACAACAAAGTCATTCACCAATATTCAAGAGCTGCATGAAGAACTTCAACGTCCGCTTTAGTAAAATATTTCACCGGCATCACTTATCAAAAAAAAATTTCGCCTACATCAAAGAGCAGAAGAGAGAGTTTGCAAAATGACAAAAAAAAAAAAGCACGTAAAACGACACAAGCTCATGGGGCGACTAAAGAATGTCAATGGGACGTGGCAGGGCCGGGATTTGGATACCTAGATTCGTCCCGAGCGAGTCGGAGTCGGTCCATTTATAAGAAAACAATTATTATTATATAAAACGTAATTTAGAATATGATATAAATTCACATATTTATAATAGTATAATTAAATAAGTTTAAATAAATTAACAATTTCAATAATTTTGATAAAATAAAGCGATTTATTACCCAATTTTTGAAGATAAAAAGTATTCATAAATTAAATAAAATTAGTTTTAAAATATTTATTAATATAATCGAATATTATGTAATATGAGAGGCAGATCGGGCGGCAGACAAACCCAGAGCTGTCCCCGACCCGTGCACGGGTTAGGTCGGATCTACCTTAAGGGGGGTTAGGTCCCGCGAGTCCGAGCCAAATTGTCATCCCTAGTGAAGCATATTTCCTCCCACACTTTCAAGAGACCACGGGAGTGACCGGCAAGTGTTGCGAGAAGATTTATGGACTTCAAGCCCAAGAACCCAGTGGCTACAGAAGCCTGTTTTAAGCCTAATCAACAAAACTCGGGACGGGAAGATTTAAACGGACATAGACAGTTACTTGCCTCTTCGAGATAAATGCTGGTAACCGCCTCTTTCAATTACCACTCAGTAAATATTAAATGTCCGGGTATGTCCCACCTGAAGGGGATGAGCAACACTCTCATCTTATGCTCCCTCTCTCTCTCCCCCTCTCGAATATAATATGTTCTTATTACCATGCCTTTACTTTTTAATAATCACAATCATATTACACACCGGAGAGGACAGTCAAGATTCTCTCCCGATTTCCCTTTTGCAAGTCTTCGGAGCAACGGCCACTGGTGAAGATGATGATGAGATGTTAAGATGTATTTACCACTTCCACAACACATTACGTTGCTGAATTCCCAGCTACTATAAGGAAAGCCCTTCAAACTATATGCTTGAAAATCGGCACTTTTTGCATCTTCCCTTAAAACCGCCCTATCCGAGGAATGTCATCTTCGTCTCTTAGATTAATAGTTTAGCTTGTTCCAACCATGGTGACAATCGAATCTCTTCACTCATATTTCTATTATTCATTCCATTCTTACCGAACGGTTGTGACGAAAAAGCCCCTTAACTAGAACCATCTTAGATCTTCATGGTACTGCTTGAGATTTGTTTCTCCTACTCAAATAAATTTGTGATTCTTGCCCTTCTTTTTATCTAGCTTCTTGGTTTACATATTTATTTACACTTTTTTTTCCTTTTGCATGTTCTTTGCTGTGGCTGAAGAGGACGAAAGCAGCAGCTCGTCAAGAGCATGCAATCCTTTAGAAAATAAGACAGTATCTTTTTCTTTTCCTCCGGTGTGCACCGCCTCCGATCTTCAAACCGATGACTTCTGCTTGATTCAAACTCAAGAATACTTGAGCCATTAACGAGTAAAACCCTCCAGTTATAAATTTTCTTGAGTACAAAATCTTGCATAGATGGAAGAAATGTCAGATTGTTGAACCTATCCATATTGATAGTAACACAGGTTTCTTCCGTTTCAATGTTTTCTTTTTCCTCGTATCTCATTTATTCTTCTCTCCTGTCTCCTAAAGCAGCGATGCTCCTCTCCTTTATCTTCTATTAACTAGAGTAAGATAAAGCGAGAGACGAGAAAGAAACCTTCAGCATGTAATTTACCAGAGAAGACACCGGTTCAGCCTTATACGTAGTGTGGTCGTAGAACTTAGTGCTCGGAAAATTTGAATTCATCACAACACAATACGAGAGAAGAGGTGTCATTACGTTTTTTAGGTCGAGGTCAGGGTAAAAGGCTTAGAAGAGGTGTCGTTATGTTTTTTAGGTCGAGATCGGGGTAAAAGGCTTAGTCAAATATCGGAAAATTGCGGTCCGTGGCGGTAAATTAACTTGGCGTCCGAGCATTAGGTCTCTTGCCAATGAACAATCGGCTTTGAGTCTGAATCCGTTGTGAACTTGTGTTTCTTTTGGGCTTCCATTACATGTTTCAACACAAAAAGGGAAATGTTTATCATAATGCTGATGTATAAATTCCAAAACCAATATATTAAAAATAAAATAACAACCGATAAAAGTGTTTTTTTTTAACGAGTAAAACATGGCAAGAGTAATGGCAACCAAGGCACTCTCGCCATATCATGTTTGGCCCCTCCTGTTCAATAGGAAACATGTCAGACGAGTCGGACAAGTAACCTCAACACTAACCCATCAACACATAACAGCCAAAGGTCAAATAGAGTCCAAAAAACCGGTGTCCATGCTGAGACCGGACTTAAAGAGCACGCTCTTTTTACCATATGTTTTTAACAACAGTACCGTATGTTTTTAACAACAGTACCGTATGTTTTTAACAAGGGTGTAGAAGAAGTTCGAATATGTGATTTTGTTCTATTCAGATATTGTGGGGGACTTCTTTTGCCCTTCTGGCTCCTCTCCCATTAAACTGAGGTTATTGGCAGTGCAAGAAAAGAGAAAAGAACGGGGAAAATCAATGAGAAGCTGAAATGCAAGGACAGACAATGAACTAAAAGAAAAAGCAGGGATCCACTTTACTTCTCACGTACTCAACAAATAACTTATATTGTTTTATTTTATGTGTATTAATAAATAAAAACCTAAAATTTAATTAATTATCTAAATCTGAAAGTGAACGATCCATACAAATATTATTAAAGACATTGCTCCTGTTATTTAGGAATCAAGAATATTTGGAAACAAGATATACCATATTAGCTATTATTTTTGGATTTTCTAGTATCGATTCAAACACTATTTATGATATCTAGAGATTACTTATTTATTATTTTAGATAATTTTCTGGACTTATAAATGGATCATCGGTGTGCGTAATTTATTGAGTTGCTCATAATAATAAATTCTCCACTTCGACTGTTTGACCCATGTCCATCATTTGCTCTCAATATCACTATTATTCACTTATATCCTTATGAAGTTTCTTCGCACATAAAACTATTTCAGTCGTAAATTTTCTTTATTTATAATGTATGAAGTAGGCACACCGCATTTGAGGACAGGGACGAATCCAAAAGTTTAGTTCGGAGAGACGAAACTTCATAGGATACTAATATAATCAGTTCAGGAGGGGTGAAACTCTGACACTAAGATAACGAGTTGCAAAAGTCAAATGAGATATGCATGGCATATATTATGGATATTGCGCCTCTAAATCCATCCCTGATTGAGTAGCATTTAGTCGTTTGAACAAATTAACGTGTTTGTTTTTCTTTGTCTTTTTTTAAATTACAAATGCAAAAGAAACAAAATGTACCTTGCAAGCTGAGATGCGTTTCTCATCGTCTCCACGGGGGCTAACATTGGGAATAAAACTGCATTTTACTTTTGGCGGAAAAGAATATATATATGTATATATACACACACACTAGACACAAATCCTTGTTATGTACAAAAAAAAAAAAAAGAATAAATAAATATAGAATATTGGAGTGAGTTTCTATAATTAGATTAAAATCATTTATTTATAATATATATTACAATTTAATCCATTTATAACAAAAGTAGAACATTTTCAGTTATTATTGGTATAACATACTTACATTCCCAAGTTTACACTTTCAATCTTTCATTTAAAAAATATGACAAATTTTTTAGGCTAAAATTGTAGATGTAGAGTGATATATACTAAGATAGGAGAATTTGAGCAGTTAATAAACTTTTGATATGAAGATCATATATATGAAATGTGAAGAAAAAGGTTAAAATTATTATTTTACCCTTAATTTGGATGATTTTCTAAAGCAAATGCATGTCATATATTTTAACATATTAATTAGATTAAGAACAAACGTAGAAGACAAAAAAAAAAAAAAGAAAAATCAAATCCCTCAAACATTTGCATATGCTAGCATATAATAGATAAAAGCCCGGTCCCGTATTTTAATCCATTGACCATAGAGCCCGAGGAATTCTTATATGAGTTTCACTTACCGCGAACTATTATATAACGAAATATATGCTTTGTCCTGAAGATTTATAAAGTACACAGTAAATATTTCACCATGTGTTTAACTCACATAAGAATTTCTCATGAAGGGCAGACGGTTCTGCTTTTGCATTGTCATCTCTTTATTAGCCATGGATGGCCCAGAAGGGACAGCACCGAATAGCAAGGTACCAAATTTTTTTCTTTGGTTTCTCACCCGATGTCCGGTACCCGAAAATTGGCCGCCTAATCTGGATTCGGGGTGCTATTGGACAGTTTCCCGGGGACCCCTTCCAAGAAGGTCTACTGCGTCCACATGGGCTTGAACCATGCACCTCTACTTAAGTAGTACAGGTTCCTTCCGCTTGCACCAACCTTCGTTGGTAACAAGGTATCAATTTCGTTATGTTATAAGGAAAATTTTATAAAACTACCAAGGTACCATACCTTGGCATATATATAGTCACGGCGCCGCGACGTGATATAATTGGACGCCGCGGCGCCGTGACTATGTATAGGCCAAGGTATGGTACCTTGACTGTTTTACAGAGGCCTCCATGTTATAATTACACTTTAAAGTACAATTTCCTGACTTTTATGTTAGGTTAGGATGCTCACTGTTGTCCCAAATAGTCTATTTCCGTACATTCTATGAATCCCGGGGTCAGCGTATAGGCGAAACAATGAACGCAGACACCCCCCTTGGGAGCCTCACCCGCCATTGCCAGGCGTGCGACCCGGGGCGACCAACGGATTAGTCAAGTATGGTTGGCTGAAAGATGTCATCTCACCGCTGGTGGGGCCTGCTTGGATACCGTGGCTGGCGACCAAAAAAAAAAAAAAAAAAAACAATGAAGGACTTACGTGAATGAACGATTATTGAAGATGAGTACAGGTTTACGTTAAAAAATTATCGTAGTTATACGCTCATATAGTAGACCTTATTAAAAATCTAAGTTATTAAGTAGTTATACCAAATTATCTTATAAATTAAATATTACAGTCTTATATTATCGATATAGGATCTAACACGATTGATGACAATTAAAGGGAAGATCTAACAATTCCATTTTTTTTCTAGTGTACATGGAAGGCTCATACACGTAGAAGGGTAGAATGAAGAGTGATAAAAAATGATATGGAGAAGTTCCACCAGCGAGATGGTACTAACCGAAGCTCTCTTTCTTGCCAATTCCGTGTTAACAAACTTATTATGGCCTCTTTTTTTTTTTTTTTTTTTGTGTACAAGAGTGACACATTTGCGTAGAAGGGAAAGAAGAAAGAGTAGGGTGTGCACGGGTAGATTTCGGGTAACGAATCAAGGAATCAGTCAGTTCAAGTTCTAGTAGCCAAAACTTGTTAATTTATTTGCATGATTAACTTTAATTATTTGTAACTTTCTTATTTGAACTTCAATTAATGAACAATTTAATTTATTATATTTCTAACTCAATAAACTTTTATTTGATATAATAATTATATATATTTGATGGATTTTTCGTGTCTCGGATATCATTATAACTCAAAATCAATAATTGATTAGTATTTAAATATACCACAAACACACTTAAAATTACACATATTTGATTATGATGTAAAATTATATGAAATAATAATTATAAAAATTCTCTAAAGGTGATTATTTCATTACATATGTAAAATATTGAGATAATTCGTATTAAGCGTGAAAGAATAAATAATATGTACGTTACAAGTTCCAATTCCAAGGTTTAACGTCGTAATGTCCGGATCCAAAATTCAGGAATCAGTATAGAATAGAGTCCAGATACTGTGAAAAAATATATTGTACGCAAACCCGACCACTCCTAAGAAAGAGGGGATAAAAAGGCACAAGAAATTTCTCTAAAAATGATGATAGTAATACTAATAGTACTAAACTTTCTTCCTCAACTTCTTATGGCTTTAACTTGGGGAGAACTTGGCTATAAATTGGAAAGGAAGTAGACCTTATGGAGTAATACACTGCCCATCAACACAACACCTCCATAGCCACAACACCCAGACCCCAAGATGGCGAAGCAAGAAGCTGATCAGAACTCGATCTACCTGGTCGACAAGCTCTTCGAGATGGCGGCGCGAGGCAACTGGGCCGGGGTCGTCAAAGACTACGCCGAAAAGTCTGGCATGATCAGCAAGAATTACGATATTGCCAGTGCTAGCCGCGAAACTGCACTGCACGTGGCAGTGGCCGTGGCCAACGAAGAGACCGAGCATGTCTCGGAGATCCTTGGAGGGGTACGCGAACCCGACCTCTCGAAGATCCTGAGGATGAGGAATTGCATGGGGAACACGCCTCTTCACTTGGCAGCAGCAATGGGAAAGAAAGTCATTTGTTGGCTCATTTTTCCAATGGATAAAAGCCTCATAGAAGAGAAAAATGAACAAGGCACGTACTTATTATCATAGAAGAAAAAAATTGAACTTCAAAGTTTCAATCGATCATAAATTTGTTTTTACTTATTCATTTATTTACGTATTTATTTTCTTCTTCGTCTTCTCATTTATGAGGAAAATAATAGAATTTCAAGTTATCGTAACTGTTTACATATTATATGACCTCGGTAATGACAAAGTCTTCTTGTAGTAGATATATCACGTGACAGTACTCACGTGGTATCACGATTTTGAGGATTTTCATTATAAAATCCAAAAAAGTATATCATTAAAAATAATTGAACTTTATTAGTTTATGACACCACCTAAACACTGTGACATATTATATCCATTAGGCACAAGACTTTGGTGTCAGTGAGGTAGAGGGTGGGCAAAATTACTGACTATTTGATGAAAACAAAACCGGAATCTCTCGGTATCGAGCAGAAAATGAGTGCTGCTGTGGTATCGGACTGGTTTATCATCTTCATTCCAATCTCGTGTTCGTGTTAGAGAGAGACCGTTTATCTGATAATATCGTTTCCCAGATCGGAAGATCATATGCCAGTTACTACTGAATCGGTTAATCCTACGATCTGAAAGTTAACTTCGAGGTAATTTTCTCAGGGGAGACTCCTCTCTTCCTTGCCGCTCACCTCGGACACGAAGACGCGTTCTTCTATCTGGGCTACGAGTGCCGCAAGATGGACGTGATCATGCTGAAAAGCAATAGCGACAACACCGTCCTTCACTCTGCAATCTCCGCACGGCACCTTCGTGAGCTTGAAACATGGAAATTGTTGTTGTCGGAAATGGCCGACAATTATGTTTTTGCTGTATTGAACTGACGTATATGATATGAATATTATTTTTTGTTTTCTTTGGACTGTTATTCAACGTATACTACAAGAAATTGGCCAATTTCCGTTAGTAGCATTCTAACGGAAATGCTATTTTAATCTAACGGAATTCATCATTTTTCGTGAGATTTCCAACAGATAGGTTCTTACGGAAAAAACGTTGTTGGAAAATGGGAATCTAACGGAAATCTCAAGGAAATTTTCCGTGAGATATATTTATCGGAAATCTCACGAAATTTTCATGAGATTTCCGATAAATATATCTTACGAAAATCCGACGTGAATAAATTTTTGACTGATTTCCGACTGATATATCTCATGGAAATCTCACGACAATTTTCGTAAGATTTTCGATAAATATATCTCACAACAATCAGACGAAAATAAATTTCCGACTGATTTCCAACTGATATATCTCACGAAAATCTAACAAAAATTTAATAGAAACCCACCATAAATTAGACGAAAATAGACCAAAGATCTAAATATTGATTTTTTGAATTGCACTATAAATTTTGGCAAAAGAGGTTGAACAATATTTATTTAAAAAGTTATCAATTTAAGTACAGACAATCAACTTTATTAATAAACAATTGTAATTATATTAAGATTTAGACAATCTAATGTCAATTACAAATAAAATACATTCAAAATCGTTATACATTTGAAGTATGCCCCATGAGAGCTCCCCTAGACAATGGGAATCGTCCCAAGTTTCTTGACTTTCTCGATATAAGCCCTCTAAGTTATAGTCATCGGCTTCGATCGCAATCGAGGATCTTCTCCTTGAGCAATAAGAAAGCTCAAAGTTGTCACCGGCTGACAGCATCCAGCTCTACTTCGCCCTCTTTGACCAAGTTAAAAGAACATTCTTGCCCACTTTATCTGTTTCTTTGAACTCCACCGCTGTTCATTCGACATCGTCATCTATCCCCATAATATGTCATTGGTACTCCTGCTCCACACCATAAACACAAAATAAGGAAGATCCTTGAGCTTATGAAACTGAACTCTCTTAAAAAAACTTAACCCATTTTAAAATCACGTTTTTGCTAGCAAAAAATATGATATGGAAACACTCTTAATTATGTTGACAACCAACTTCTCAACCTCATTTAGAATATATTGGAAAAGAGATGCTTCTGGATGATAGTCCTCCATTGGATGATTCATGATAGTCCTGTTGACAAACTTTGCTACACGACCATCACTATAAAAAGTAATGGATCTTAAATTCATTGCTCTGGGTCACATATTCAGTTAAATCTCAATTGGTTAATCCCAGTAGAAAGTTTGGTACTTAGGAATAAACTAACACTCAGCCCCATTCTCGGTAATTCTCAACTTGAAGGAATTGAATTAATCACGCATAACACAATAAAAAAAAATGGCAATAGTTAAAAGAGAACATTACCTTTTGCAATTGCACTTGTTCATTAGCATCTCGACCATTTACTTCGTAATTTAGCACCTTTTCATAGAAGTCGAAGAAGTGAATATCACTCGAGTACTGGAGACACCAAAATTTTAGGAGATGTAGTAAACAATTGTACAGGCCAAAGCATATAAAGTAAAAGTCACAAAATGCATATCGGAAGAAACGGGTCTCCCGAGGCCAGGACCTAAAACGAGACAATGAAATGAGAAGTAATAGTACCGGGCAAGTGTAGAAGCAGTGTATTCCTCTGCTTCCTCTGGTTAGATGTGAGTCCACTAATGAAGATGAAGCAGAAGAAGAGGCTGGCGATAATAACGGAGGAGTAGGAGGCCCGGATGGAGGCTGATCGAGTAGATAGAGGCTCGGACGGAGGTGGACTGACGAGGCGGAGGCCAAAGAGGCTTGCACGGACGCGGTGGCGGCAGAGGCTCGGAGTGAGAGAATGAGTCGCGGATTGTGGAGTTGGCAGGAGGACGGAGGACGGAGGATTGAGGGCTTGTGTAATTGAAGAACAGAAGGTGGCTTTAAATTTCGGTAGGGTTTCTATGATAAATTTTGAGCGGGTTTCTGGTTTTAATTTTCTGGAAGCTTTCCGTGGGATACATTCGGCCGCTAAGCGTCAGTTAACTTTACTCTGCGAGATTTCAGCCCATGAAAAGTTCTATCAATCAGTTACTGTTGAATTTCCGTGGAAAAGTGTTGATCAGAATATTTCCGTCAGACATTTCTGATGGAAATCTCACACTAATATTTCCGTTAGCTATTTTCTGCTGGAATTCTAACGGAAACGTTACCGGTAGATGTTTTCGAACGAAAATCCAACGGAAAAAATCCGTTTGCTCAATCTAACGCAAATATCTCACGGAAAATAGCCAATTTCGAATACTGGCCCTTCAGCCGTTGGATTTTCGAACGAAAATCCAACGGAAAAAATCCGTTTGCAATCATACCCGGATCTCGCAAACGAGGTGAACGATAAGGGATTGACACCTCTACACGTACTGGCCCTTCAGCCCTGGTCGTTCGAGAGCCGCATCGTCAACCAATTTGGCCTCTTCAATCTCATCATCTACAACTGTAAGTAATTAAATACGTATGGCCGATCTAAATCTACAGATCCTCGCGATGATGGGAATGGGATGGCAGGCTGATGGGACTCGAGTAATTTGATCACTTCATCTGTTCATCGATCTTCGGCTTGTATAGTTTTTGACTGAGCAGTAATGAAAAATTGTGGTTTTTTTATTATCTTTCTCCCATATGGAAGGCGTGATCATCCGGAAGAAAACATGGGAGGATCGAGAGGACATAAAGGACATCTGTGAAATTTCCACCCGGCCCATAAGAGATTGGGCCCATATCCATCCCAAAAGCTCAAGCTGATAGGATGGTGGTACCCGTTCTCTTATAAACTGGGTTTCAATTCTTCAATTCTCTGATGTGGGATTTATATCTCAACACCCGCCCTCACGTGGCAACGTGTTCACACTTGACACGTGCCCTTAAACACCCGCCCTCAACAACTGACCTCGAGCCGGGCATTTCACTTCCGGTCTCGGGTGAGGGGGGACAACTACCACAAGGCGGCCTTCTCTACCGTCCTCGGGTTAACAACTGGCCTCGAGCCGGGTATTTTTCTTCCGGCCTCGGGCTAACAACTGACCTCGAGCCGGGTATTTTTCTTCCGGTCTCGGGCTTACGGGTCACGAGCTCCACACTCGGACCTGGCGTGGTGTGAGCCCACACGGTTGGCTCTGATACCATGTGAAATTTCCACCCGGCCCATAAGAGATTGGGCCCATATCCATCCCAAAAGCTCAAGCTGATAGGATGGTGGTACCCGTTCTCTTATAAACTGGGTTTCAATTCTTCAATTCTCTGATGTGGGATTTATATCTCAACACCCGCCCTCACGTGGCAACGTGTTCACACTTGACACGTGCCCTTAAACAACATCGAAGAAATAGATTGTAACCTGAAATATCCAAAGTATCCGAAAAACTACAGGACCTGTTTCAACATGTACGAAATGCTGAAGGGGTTCTTCGCCAAACTACCGGAAATCTCCGAAGTACCCGAAAAACTACACATATACGGTCATTCTACTCTTCCTTCAACTTTGCTTTATTAATGGACAAGACCGATTAGTCGAGATCTCGATCTCCTCCTTCCTGCCGAGCTTAACCAATGATCCGACTGGGCCTGCCTAGTCAGCTCCGGCCAGGCAGCTCTCAGCCTGAGAATTGCGTTGTCTGATCAGTAACCAAAACAGATCTGATTCTTCTGATGTAATAATGTCCGTGCACTTTGTAGGTCATGGTTGTGGCGCTTCAGGAGAGAGAATAGATCCCGATATGTCGAATTTGGAAGGTAAGTATGCATCATTGATTCATGTATATAGGATGGGGGTCAATACTCATGCTTGTTGGTCTGATAGTTTGCGTTTATACACGAAAACTCGAACATTACATAACAGTGATGGTCGACTCGCCCACTATTGCTGCCCTTCCCTCGTTGTTTTACTAGTTAGTTGAGGTGTAGGTTGTCTCTTCTCTTTAAATAAGAACTCGTTTTTTAATCTTATGAATGTAGAAAATTCACCTTGAATAAGCCTTATTCTCTAGTGGCCCACCTGCCTTAAACTGAATTAATCAGAGCTGGTTTGACTTTGACTTTCAACTTTAAAAAAAAAAAAAAAACATCTTTGCACTTGTTTTTTCTTCTTAATTGCTTGTGCCCCGATTCACTTGAACTAACAGTCTGACTCACCAGCACAATTTTTCTTATGGTAATATGCAGGAGGAAAGGGAAATACCTTAGAAAGAAAGGGAAGGGCTTCACCGAGAAGAGGGGACCGTCCACAACAATTTGTGACGTAGTATACAAAATCTTCAACTACGCTTCGTTCGTGCCCTTCCATTTTCTTTTAAGCGGTGCGTATCGACAACTCTCTCACCTCACGTCTCTTATTTTTTGAGAATCTCAGTCTGCACTTGTAGCTTTGCATTTTTCTTTCCACTTTCGTTACAGCAAAAGAGGTGTCTTGAATTTTTTGAGTTATAATCTGATGTAAAACCCGAATTCAACTAAAAGTTTATGTAACACGGAGTGTGGATATTTTCGCAAGTTTGATAGAGGCAAAGGGACAGATGCAAAGGGCTTGGGCCGCTTGACATTGATTTGATTTGGGGTGCAGGGTGCGAAGCCCCTGAGGGTATGAGCAACAAGTGAAGATCTTTGCCCCTCATTTTTCTGTGAACGTACAGACGGCACTCCTCTGTCTCGAACCATGTAAATTGGATGTCCACTTCTCTTCTCCGTTTGCTCGAACCTATTCCCCATAATACCTAATACCAACATGAGCTGGTTGAAATGACAAGGCATCTCTCCCTCTTAAGCAAGATCTAGAGATTGACTTTTGGGATCGGGTCGAGTTTCGTGAATCAAAGAAAATTTATGACAGGAGAGCTTCACCCTCTTAGTGGATCAGCCAAGCTCAAGGCGATCCCAGAGGAGGACTACCATCTATCTTAGCTTGAGCTCTCTATATATCCTTGGCAAAGTGGCTGCCCTGTTCTCTGCTGTTGAAAGGCTAACTAATGAACAATGGTGTCAAGGTCCGTGCCCCTCTGGATGATGATGATAGCTGCCTCCAATTCATTATCCTCCCAGTTTCCTGCAATTCTTGTTCGCCCCCAACATTGTCTGAACTCCTAGTCGAACTTCCTCGGTTTCCACGCAGAGAAAAGAAAACGATCCATTCGCTCAACTTAGTTCTGCATAAAGAAATCATAGAGACAAGATGGTAGTAGTTAGTTTGCACTTCCCATGCAGGTCTGTCCTTTGTGACCACCTTGTCTGTCAAGCCAAGCTTGGCCTGGAAACCAGAGTCTCTTGCCAAGGGCATTCTATCTTTTTCTCAGCGAATGTCTTCGCGTGCCTTTGCCACTTTGAAGTCCTCTTCCCCGACCCACCTTATATTCACATCTAGAATCTACTTTTATTACTTATTCGGTTTGATCCTCGAAAACAACTTCCAAAAACACCCTTACAAAATCTAAATGAACTTGCTTTGAGGTGCACGCATCCATGTACCGAGGCTTCCCTTTCCATATTGTACTAGAACTGCAACTTACACATGTTTCTCTGGAAAATGCAAACTGATATTTCTAAGAGTGACACCAACAGGCGCGTTTCCGGGGGTAGTTTGTCCGCTGGTGAGTTTTTTACTGCACTTTTTAGTACCAAGGAACAGCCACCGATGCTCAGTTCATCATCTCCATATTCGAGAACCCAAAGAACAAACGAGCCACTGATGTCTAGTTTTCTATCACTACTTCTTCCTTAAGCTCAAGTGCTCGACTTGGCTTCCGATTCTCAAATGGACCCCCTCCTTGATCTTCCTGCCACTTGAGATGCTAACTCGGCCCCTGTGATAGCTTGTTTCTGGTTAATTGTGAATACCCAAAAAAAAAAATTTTTCTATTTAAATTGTTTAAATGTGTATGTGGGGCGGATATGTAGGCAATTAGGACAATGAAAAGATAAATAATTAGAGATCCATTGGACTTAGCCCATTAAAGCCTAATAAGTGAAGTCCATTTCTAATTAAATTAAGCCCAATAGCTTCAAATTTTCCAGCACCGCCTCAGTCATGTCAATTATCTTCTATTTATCCTTTTTTTTTTTCAACAAACGGAGAGGACGCAGAGAACTGATGAGGATAGAGAGAGAGAGAGAGAGATGGCGGGGAGGAGAGTAGATAGATGAAAAGTAATCGAGAGCAAAGATAGGTGGCCATGAAGGCATGCTGTGGAGGAGATGGAGCTGAGTGGGCTCTACTACAGGTATGTCATGTCTAAAACCGAGAGGGAAAGGGGAGGGAGCTTGGCTTAGCTCGGAATGAAGCTAACGGAAAAAGGGCTTTGATGTGTAGTGCTAATTTGCTTCCAATATGCCAACGGGGCGGTAGCCCCACTGGTGGGGGACTGGGGAGCTCACCTAGAGCTCCCAAGTTCAAACCCCAGGAGGGGCACTTCTCCGTTGGTGGGGGCTTTCAGCCCTCTTGAGCCCGTCAGGTTCGCCTGACTTATCCGGCACACGTGATTTGCGGGCTATTACTTGTGCCCCGAGGAGGAGGTGTCGCAACCACCGCTAGTCGGGCCCGGAAGGCGCTCGGATACCTCGGTTATCAAAAAAAAAAAAAATTTGCTTCCAATATGGTTATAAGTATACGTAGGCATGTATATTTAATTTTGTGTTAATGGTCAAATATAACACTTCTCCTCTCCTATCTTTCACAACTAGCACCACTTAGTAACCAATTTTAAAAATAGCACCAAATTTGAGTAAAAGACTAATTTGTCCTTTACTTCCCTATTCAAAAACTCAAATTCCCTCCATTTATTTCATTTTCCCTATTCCACTCATCCTTTCACCTGCTCCCTTTCTCCCTTCTGTAACCCGCAGCTTTCGGTCGCCCACAGCTGCTCGCCATCGCTAGCTGCTCGTCGCCCACACCAGCTCACCGCCGCCCACTGCTCTCCGCCCACGCCTGCTCACCGCTGCCCGCTGCTAGCCATCCACGCCAGCTCGCCGCCGCCCGCTGCTAGCCATCCACGCCAACTCGCCGCTGCCCGTTGCTCGCCGTCCACGCCAGCTCACCGCTGCCCACAGCTCGCCACCCACGCCAGCTCGTCGCCGCTCGCAGCTCGCCGCCCACTGCCGAATGCCTCCTCCCGCTCACGATGCCACGCTCCTGTTCATTTCCCCTATTTCTCTCATCCTCTCATCTTCTCCCTTTCTCCCGGCCGTTTCCTTTCACTAACCTTTCTCCGACAATTTCTTCGGTGTCTTCTCCACCCTTTGTCCAATCGATGGCTTCTTCTTCTCTTTTCTCCGGCCAACTGCTTCTGAGGCCTCTCTCCTCCTCTACCTCTCAAATGTATGGAAGGAAGCTTGTAAATGCCATTGTTTACGTGGCTTTTTTGTTTATTTTAGTTGAGATAGTGGAACTGAAAAATATCTCAGTTGATTAGAACTATTTAGACTTTATCGGGACCTATTTCAAGACTTTTCCAGGCCAAAGCCCCCCACTCACATTTCGGAACCTATCTTTAATTTCCCTTGACCAGTTTAAGAATTCTCGGGACCTATTTCAGATTTTTCACGACCTATTTAAGACTTGTCTAGGCCGAAGTCCTCATGAACATTTCGGGACCTATCTTTAATTTCTCTTGACCTGTTTAAGAATTCTCGAGACCTATTTCAGATTTTTCGGGACCTATTTCAAGATTTGTCCAGGCTAAAGTCCCCCACTCACATTTCGGGACCTATCTTTAATTTCCCTTGACCAGTTTAAGAATTATCGGGACCTATTTCAGATTTTTCGGGACCTATTTCAGACTTGTCTAGGTCGGAGTCCTCTTGAACATTTCGTGACCTATCTTTAATTTCTCTTGACTTGTTTAAGAATTATCGGGACCTATTTCAGATTTTCGAGATTTATTTTAGACTTGTCTAGGTCGAAGTCCCCACGCACATTTCGGGACCTAGCTTTAATTTTTCTTGACCAGTTTAAGAATTCTCGAGACCTATTTCAGATTTTTCGGGACCTATTTCAAGACTTGTCCGGGCCAAAGTCCCCCACGCACATTTCGGGACATATCTTTAATTTCTCTTGACCAGTTTAAGAATTCTCGAGACCTATTTTAGATTTTTCGGGACCTATTTAGACTTGTCCGAGCCGAAGTCCCCATGCACATTTCGGGACCTATCTTTAATTTCTCTTGACCAGTTTAAGAATTCTCGGGACCTATTTCAGATTTTTCGGGACCTATTGTGTGTTTCCCTCTTGACCAAATGATCCTGACATGCATATTATTGCCATGAAGATGAGGTCAATACGTACAATGAAGGTCAATCCCAACATAAACTGATAACAAAATATGAAAATGTCTACTCCTAACATTTCCTAACAAGTTCACGCCAATGCAAAAGCACCAAGAAGGCAGCAGTGAATGGCCAATCTAAAACTCAAAATTAGAAGTTTAAAAATGGCAAGAAGCAAGCACTAAACAATGATCAACTTGTCGCAACTTTGGATAGCCATGAAACACAAAACTTAAGGCTAAAACACCTAGGGAAACCAATGCAAAGGCACCAAAAGGGCAGCAGCAAATGACAAAGTAACCCAAGGCCTTGATCTCCCGAAATAAGTATGGAAAATGAGAGAAATCATCAAGCAAAGAGCTGCTGCAACCATAGACACTATGCGGTCCATTTTCCTTGAAAGAGGCATGAAAATCTAGGGAAAATGGCCAGCGAAGAGTTGCTGAAAAAACAGGTGATTAAAGGCTCTATTCTCAACGAAAATAACATCGAAATCATGAGAAATCATTTAGCAATAACCAACTGCAATACCAGATATTGAACAGGCCATATTTTCCTTTGAAATGTCGTTAAGGAAGACATACAATAAATAGCAGCAACGTAACGAGTGTCTAACAGCCTCATTCCTGACAAGAAGCGGCATCCAAAACAATAAGAAGATCAAGAAAGAAGCAGCAGCTGTGACAAATGTCTAACAGCCTCATACTCGGCAAGAAGTGGCATCTAAATCAAAAGGAAAATTCATTGAGAAATGGCAGCAGTAATAGAGACCCATTCTCGCTAAAACGGCCTCAGGATCGGTTGAGCAATTAAACAAGAAAGGGCTTACATATCACAGTACAATTGAGGATCAACAAAACATCATAACAGCAGCACTAGAAGGCTTCACAGAATGAAGTGGCTACTACCAATGGGCACAAACAATCAGCAACCAAAATTACACAGCCATACAACACACCAGGACTTTGGGTGGTAATTCCAGAAAAGGAAAATCTGAGAGGAACCAAATCTTGATTTGTTGCTTTGTACAGACACCAAAATGCAGAATATGAAATCAACCTGCAGAGACAATAAGTGACAGGTCGGGCGAGGAATAGGAAAACAAGTCAAAGAACAATACGGTGAAAAAAAGGAACAGGAAAAAAAAGGCCATACCTTCGGCTTCAGGAGAGGCTGGGCGAGGTGGTGGAGGCTTCGGGTGAGATTGAGCAAGGTCGGCCAAGGAGCTTCAGCTTCGGGCGAGGTCGGGCGTCGGGGCGAGGTGGTGGAGGCTTCGGGTGAGATCGAGCAAGGTCGGGCGAGGAGCTTCGGCTTCGGGCAAGGTCGGGTGTCACCGGGAGAGGCACGGCAGCTGAGGGAGCACGGATGGGAGAGGCACGGCAGCTCGACAGCTGAGGGAGACGCACGGTAGCTGAGGGGGTTGAGGGAGAGCCACGGCAGCGGAGGGAGCTGAGGAGGGAGTTGAAGGAGCTGTGATGGGGAAGCACGGCGCAGAGGAAGGAGAAATGGCAGCTAAGGGCTGAGAGGAGTTAGGGTTTTGAAATGGCAAGGGTAGGATGGGAATTAAAGAAAAATTTACTAAAAAACCTTAAATAGTGGTGCTATTTTTTCAAACTTATATAAACTAGTGTTAGTTTTAAAAATACCCTTTGGAGTGGTGCTAAAAATATTTTCACCCCTTTAATTTTTCATGATTCTTCACATGATTCTTTTGTCTTTCTATTTTAAAACTTGTCTGAGCCTTGAATTGCTTAGTTGAAGATATTAAGAATTATCATTATTAGGTTGTTGATGATGGGAAGTTAACCGGAAGTTAGATTCCATGAAACTTAACTTAAATCTTTGTTTTATTGATAATATTGTCTCCTCAGTGAGTCGTTGGATTTTAGATGCGTAAATTATGATTCGTAAATGGTTTCGTAGGCGTTGATTGGTGTATTCGAACAAATTTTAGATGCAGTTTGGTTGTTGGTCTCGTAGTTAAAAGGCTAAGATTGTCCAAGAATCAATGAGATTTCTTTCGGCTTGGTTTTGAATATAAATTTTAACAAATTAATTATTGTAAGTGGATAATACATTCTTAAATTTTGAATTCTTGTCAAATTAAGTCTTATCTTCGACCTCCTAACAAATTGTCATAATTGGATATTTTGAAGTATTGGTAGTATTACAAGTTAGTTGAGATCTATGAGATGCCATTGAGAGTAAATTCGAATAATTGAATAGACAGGGCCTTTGAGGTAGATTGGTGATATAAACTTGTCTTCTTTGTATGATTATGATGATCAGGAGCTGAGGAGACTGGATCTAGACATCTCAAGTACTAATCCGGTGGAGTGGTTCGGCGACTGTGAGTATTTTATTCTATTATAAAATGAAGCTCTATGTATATATATTAATCATAATACATGACTATTATAATAATAGGAATTGTTATGAGATTATGAAAAATGAGATTTATGGATTAGAAAATGATGAATTATAGTTATTGAGATGAGTTATGATTGATTGGTTGATGTGGCCATGGGTGTAGTGCCGCTGATCCGGCGGGATATAAAACGGGCGACCGACCGCCGATCCGGCGGGCTACAAAACGGACGACCGTTCACGGTACCGTCATAACTCTCCGCGAGGTTAATGCGGTCCTGTGGCTACTTACTGTTTGTATTGGATTTCAGTGTGTGTATTTTAAGTATAATAATATGAGTTATATGAATGAGTATGTGTATATTGTATATATATATGTGCAATAGAGGATATTGACGGTAAGAATGGAAATTCAGTGCAAATCGTAGGATTAAGATATTTGAATATTTAATAGATATATAGAAGTTCATTTTATTTTAGAATGAATTACTCACTGAGCCCGCAACTCATCCCCTGCGATATTTTCTGTGCAGCTAAGTAGAAAGGGACAAATCACTTGAATAGCCATTTTTGTTCGGGGATTTCCGTGGAGCCTTTGTATTTAGATCCTAAGGGTATGTAAGTTATAGTTATAATAGTTCTGTATAAAAGACGTTACGACCTGAACTTTTGGTTGAATTTATTTTGGATGGTCAGAGGATAAGTTATGGTTGTGAATGTGATGTTGGAGTAGAGGATATCTGAATTGATATTATAGCAGGTATATGTTTAATGTGGAATGTGACAAAAATAAGGGGAAACTCTGCCAAATTTTCGGGCCGTGACATTAATTTCTCGAGAACGATTTCTTCCCTCAAAGTTCTTCCTATGTGCTTTTGAGGTGACAAGGGATGCAAAACCGATCTATGCCAAATATTTTCAGTGGTTTACTGGAGAAACTGTTTGTGATACGAACCTGAAAAGACATTTTCGCTGATATCCGGAATACTAGAAGTTTCCGTTCCAAAACTTTAGCGAAAAACAAGAAATACTTCACTCCTTTACTGTTATATTTATGGTGTGAGATACTGAGTTTTATGCAGAGAGGCTACTGTCAATTGCAAAGAGGAAGAGGACACACAAGCTGGCTCAACAGCTCCTCACTGAGCTGCTCGATAAAACTTGTTCTTGCAAAGTTGCTAAGGAGAAAGCACCTCCAACATCAGGTATCTCGAAAACCATGACCATTGCACCGACGCAAGGTACCCGTTTTTCTCTTCGAATTTACCATAAACTGTTTAAAGAACTGGGACATGTTGAGACGATATGTATCCAAGGTTGAAATTCAAACAGTGAGAAGAACAGGCGCCCAAGCTTTGTCAGTTTGTGACATAGCAGACTTGTTGAACAAGCAGAGTTGTCTCTTGAGTTTTAAATTTATGTTTTAATGCAAAACCTATGAACATTTGTGTAAAGTGTTGATGTACAATGTTAAAGTTACAGGGCAAGGAAACTATTGGTCCGTAGCTACAACCTCGGTGAGCACTGGAAAGGAAGAAAAGGAGCAGCAGCAGCAGCAATCCAGTGAACCGTGCGATCAAGGAGAGACGCCATTACTGACGGCAGCTAGGCTGGGGATCAAGGAAATGGTGGAAGCCATACTGAGCAAGTTCCCCGGGGCCATCCAAGATAGGGATCACCAGGGGAAGAATGTGGTGCTGCTAGCGGCAGAGTACCGGCAGGGCAGAGTTTACAGGCTCCTGGAGAAAAAGATCATAGTGAAGGAGAGCATCTTCTGTCAGGTGGATGTCGAGGGCAACAGCGCACTTCACTTGGCTTCTCGGTATAACCGAAGAGGGCACTGGCTCACTCCCGGGCCGGCACTGCAGTTGAAATCAGAATTTACATGGCATGTGGTCGATATAATCCTAGTACTCTGCTTCAATAAACCGATTCTTATTTTTTAGAATCAATCCGATTTTTCTTTCATTTTCATGTTGGTCTGAACTGTATCATCTCTTCGTTTACAGTATGTTAAAACCTCCATGCCACGAAACTTTGCTGTTCTCCGAAACTGTCATGGGGAGACAGCTTTAGAGATCTTCACAGAATCACACAGATCAATGAGAAAAGAAGCCAACGATTGGCTCACCGCGACCTGCACAGCATACTCTGTGATCTCCACGCTGATTGCAACGGTCGCCTTCGCCACTTCATCGAACATTCCCGGAGGCTATGACAACGGAATACCGGTGAGTGAGTGAGTGATACGTTGATCTCATAAAATTTCCTCGTCCACGCTCTGGTTTTGTGGATATTTTACACTGATCATCTTGTTAATTTCACGGTTTCAGGAATTCAAGTCCGAGTTTGCCTTCAGTGTTTTCTCCTTCTCCTCGATGGTTGCCCTCTGCACCTCCATGTCTGCCCTGGTCTTCTTCATTGCCGTCCTCTCGGCGCAGCAGGAGCAAGAGGACTTCCATGTGAGAATACCCAACTGGCTTCGATTTGGCCTGACGTTTCTCTTCGCGTCCATTGCCAGCATGCGGGTCTCTTTCACCTCAAGCTTCTACTTCATTGTGAGAAGCAAGCTAGGGCATGCTGCGTATCTAATATTCGTGGTGATGTGCTTGCCGGCGACCCTGTTTGCAGCAGCACAGCTCCAACTCTACCTTGGCCTCAACCGTGTTAAGATACAACACCCCGACCAAGACATTGATACTTAGCC
Organism: Lagerstroemia speciosa; assembly: GCA_037672795.1. Lineage (NCBI taxonomy): Eukaryota > Viridiplantae > Streptophyta > Magnoliopsida > Myrtales > Lythraceae > Lagerstroemia > Lagerstroemia speciosa. Next base: position 6,166,131 of record CM075308.1, on the reverse strand, counting down.
ACTATTTCTCGACCCAGATGATTTTCAATCGTTGGATGTTGATCTAGCCATGTGCAAAATTGTTATTATTTAGTTAGTAAGTGGGTGTGATCCGATTTTTTGTGAGGTGTGGTCATGTGTCTGAATTCCTACCTATAGATCAGTTTCTGATTGTATTAAGAATGGAAATGCTCCTTTTTTAAGCCCAAGGACGTATCTTCAGCCTATTTACCAATCAATTATTATGCATGAGCTAGCAATGGACACTGGTGAGAAATAGATCCCATATTGAAGAATATAAGGCTAATTATGAATTTATAAGATAATTGAGTACGCAATCTAATAAATTAGATTTCTAGTGGACATGGGTTTTTACAGGCTTAGATGGAGATTTTACAGATACAATATGCTTCCCATGTTTCGAGCTCCTAATGCAGGTAAAATATGCACAGATGGACCTTAGTCTAGCAAGTATACTTAGCAAGAATTCGAGCCTAATTCGAAGAGATGCTCATCCCTCTGCCTCTTCAAGCACATGGAAGGAAAAAGACTAGTAATTTTCAAAACACTATTAGTAAGTCCAACCACGCATAAGCTGCCTATCATAAAAACAAAAAACCTCCATCAAGGAGGCAAAAGATCCTCACCAAGAGGGCAAAGACCTCCAACACAGGAGGCATTAGATGTTAGTAAAAGGGCGAAGGCTTCAAGTAGAGGGGTAAAAGACCCTTACCATGAGGACAAAAACCTCCAAAAATAGGAGGAAAAAGTCCTTTAGTGTAGAGGTATAAGACCCTTCGTAAAGGGCGAAGAACTCCATTACAAGAGGCAAAAGTCGTGGTTGGTGCATGTACCTAATAAGGGCACATGGCATCTATTAAATTAACTTATTTATCCCTCCATAACTTTCTCTGATAATATCCAAATAAGGGATTTGAAGGGATAAATCGCTCTCCAAATCCCTCTCTTTCTCATCCCTCAATTCAAACAAGTCGTAAAAGATCAGCCAATAGGGGAGCATCCAAAGAGGACCTCATGGTCAAAACCACGACGAGACTCAAGAACGGAAGTGTAGAGTTGTGAAGATGATGAACGAAACAAAGGAAGCCAGACTTAAAAATAGACAAGCATAGTTGTAAAGGTGACAAAATCATAGTTATGAATCCAACCAAAAAAAAAAAGGTGAGAAAGATAGAAGAACGAGTGATATCAAACACATTAGATACTAAGGTTTGAAATAAACAACCAAGTCATAGGTAGAACTTAGCAAATATTGTAGAACTCAAGAAAGAAAATCTACGAAGTGCTAAATCTCTACAAAGTAATTCAACTTTAAGGAACTGCATCGAAGATGAAAAAAGCATCTCCACTCATACACTTTCAAGAGATTAAGGAGGCAAGGAGGCAAATGAATTATCGAGAAAATGGAAAGTAACTAGGGCAAAATGCAAAAAGACATGGTGATAATAAAAGACCCCTCAAAAGGGGTAGCCACAAGGCTCAACCTCATGACGCAACAATGACCTCCAACAAGATGCGTAAGGCCTTACCATGATGCGATGCACAAACGAGGCACAATCTTGTGGGGTACCAAACAACCATAAAGGGATTTAAAAGACCTTGCCATGATGTGAGACTCAAAGAAACCTCATGAGGTGACCGTAAAGGGAAAGATCTCGTGGTGATAATGTTAAGTCACAATGATAATCTTGGTGGTCATGTAGATAGAGATCCTTAGTCATAAAGACTCGTCAAGGCAGCCTCTGGGGTCAAGACCTCATGATGACAGTGCAAAGTCACAATGGTCCTTACCAGAGCAGCCATCGAGCGAAAGACCTCATGGTGACAACATAAAGTTCTTAAGATCCTCACTTGGACAACCATCGAGGTAAAGAACTCTTGGTGATGTCACAAAGCTTCAAAATTTCTCACAGAATGACTGCAGAGGCAAAGCACGCATGGTGGTAGCATAATGACATGAAGAGCTTAACACAAGTGGCTTTAGGATCACAGGGTTTCACAAAGTGATGCATCAACAAAGACATACTTCAATAATGTCAACATGATAAATTCTCATGAAACAACATAAGTTTAAAAGAAAGTTGTAAGTATAGATCCTCACTAGGAGCCATGGCATGAAGCCCCCATGGAGCAATACGATAAAAACAAAAGTAGTAACCACATCAAAAGTTGGAGCAAAGACTAAAACTCAAAATGCAACTGAACAACAACAAAGTTATTCATGACATACAAAAGCTGCATGAAGAACTTCAACATCTTCTTTAGTAAAATATTCTAGCAACATCAAAGAGATCAAGAGAGAGTTCGCAAAATGACAAAAAAGCACGTAAAATGACACAAGCTCATTGGGCGACTAAAAGGGCAGTAAAGTATTGTTGCGATAAAATTTATAAGCAAATAAAGCTAGCATCCAAGTATACGTATTGCTCAAGTAACATAATGAATGAGTAAGAGGTCGTTTCCATGAGGATCTAGTTCAATTAAAACTAATCAATAAAATGAACAACTAAACCAAGCTAGGCAATTCGAAATTGGATGAGAAATTCAAGAAAAGCAATTAGAGAAATCAAGGAAAATTAATGATCCTATGGCTACAACTTCTCTCAATCCTACTTCTAAATCCCAACCTAATCTCCATATGCAATTGACTACGGTACTACTATTCTAGGGTTTTGTGAATCATTGCTTACCTCTCAGCTTAACAATAACGTGTTTCCAGGATGATACTAATTACTCTATCTCTAGACAATTAATATTAAGAAACCTATTGAGTTCGAACCTAATTTGGATACCTAGGGTGATCGGCTAATCTCAAAATACTTCTCACAAATAATCATGACCTCTCTGCATGAATTATACTAAGTTATACTATCTTAGGTGTGATCACAACTTCGTCTCTTGAGTTCATCGAATCTCCTAATCGATCTAATTGATGACCAGTCAATTAGAAAGTATTAAGGACGAGAATAATATAAATAACATGGATGTAATCAATCACATATAAGAGAAAAGGGAAAGACTAAGAAAGTAGAAAAGAGTTTTATTTCTCCCCCTAGGAAATAGGAAATTAGTTCATGATGAAATTAAAAGAAAATGCCAAGAAAACATTCGAATACATCATCACTAAGAAAATGAAAAGAAAGAAAAACTCTAAAATGGTTTGAAACTGATCTCATGATCCCCAAAGTCCTCTTGAAGCATGTCGATCCTCTTCCTCTGAAGCCGTGCTTGACTTGATTTCTTCTTGGCAACATAACGAATGTGTAAAAACCAATGCCTAAGATCATAAGTGCTCTACTAGGTCTAGAGTTTATAAAGATAGAGAATAAAATATTACATCTCTAGCCTAAAATATTTCGCAAATATATCTCTCCTAAATAATATTCTAACAAGATATTGTATTTCCCCAAATATAAATTAAGTGAAATCTGCTCTTTTGTGTCTAATATCTTAGAATATCTTCCATATCGAGTTTTGGGATTTTCAGGAAACCCAATATTCCGTAAATATTGCAAAATCTTCTATGCCAACGACGGATCATGACCCATGACTTTGTACTACTTTTTGCTTCAGGGAGTCACGACTCCTCCCCTGTTTCCTTTGTTTTCCACCTTCTATTCAGCTTGGTTCTATGGGTCGGGGTCTACCTTCTTAGCTCAATTGGTCTTTCATTAAATAACTACATTAATAAAAAGTTCGAAAGTACCAACATTCTTAGAAGAAAATTTGAATTAATTAATTGTAACTTAATTTCACTCAACTAAAGGAAAACAGCCAATTATGCATTAAAAACTTAAAAAACTTGAACAACTTACTTGAATTTAAGTCCGAAAATATGTTTAAATAAGTATATTCATATAATTAACACACCCGAAACCTAGATTCTTGCTCATCCTCGAGCAAGACAATTAGATTCCCTGCAAGCACGCAAAATACACACAAGAATTTCTCCACTCAATCGTAAAGATTTAGCCTCTTAGAGTTCTCAGGAATGGTCTTCATCTTCCACCCGATCTTCAATTCGATTGCCCTACACTTTTGAGGTCAAAATTTTCTAAAAATCCATCTGAACCCCGTGTTGTGTTAGTGTAACCACTCCTACTAAAGTTCCAGCACTCAATTAGAAATAAAGCTTGGTCAAGCATACCATCAAGAGACTTAAACAATCACAAAGACATTACTTTTGACAATTTCACTCGTTTCTTTCTCACTCTTTTTCCTTCTTTGGTGGTGCACGACTGTGGATGTCATGTCCATAAGTTAGGCCCATGTAGCGATGAATCAATCAATGACTCTCGTCTCAGTTGGTCCAACGCATTCAGTTTTAAGATACCCCCATGGATCTATCCTCGACTTTCGACGAATGGACTATTTTTTTTCCACCATGAGCACATGTCTAGCCGTATTGCGTATACTTTCGCACTAAATGACGCTCAAACCCATACATTGGTGCCTAGAGCCTTTGCACATCTTTCAATAAAACTCACATATGCAATTTTATAAGATTTTTCTTTGCTAGCTTATGATACGAAACATTTTTTTTTCTATTTCTTTCTTTATATGCCTTTAGTAGAATATCTAAATTCATATTCTTGCCCACTTTAATGTTAGCCATACAACCAAGTAACTTCAAAGGTAATTTAAACTATTCCTAAAGTAAGAGTGTCATGAAAAATAAGAGGGTTCATACATGATCAAGTTTTTTCAAAACAAATCCTAAACCACGTTGCAATCTCAAATTTAATCGAGTTTCAAACTTTTAAGCCACTAATTATAATCACCGAACAGGGGCTAACCAATTCGTCATGAGTGGATTAATTCATTGGTGTGATACGCCTACTAACATGCCTAAGATGGAATGTGAAATCTAAAAAAAACTATCTAGCACCCTAAATGCATGCAACTTACTCTATCTAAATGCACGCAACCAAATTAAGCAAATAAAAAATTAAATAATTAAGGCAAGCTCCCCCAAACCTAGATCTAGCATTATAATCCCGAATAGTGTAATGTATGAAAGAATTAGAAACAAATAGAATACTCGCCTAGAGTGAAGTATGTCTTCCCCTTGATTGATGAGCACTTGATCCTCCCTTACTTGCCACCTGAGCTCCCCTTGGAGTTGTTCAACTTGCTTTTTAAATTCATGATGAAGGAAATTCAACAATCTTCCATATAAATCAACCCCTTTATAGGACTCTTGACTTGTTGGAGGTGGCTCATAGGTTCCCTTGATAGACACTAGCAATTGCAAAATTTCGAGGACAGTTTGCTTCATTGATATTGGTTTAGCTTCAAACCAATTGGAGACACCAAGAAAATCCATGCATGTGTTTTGCTTAGCAAAGACCTACGTAACATCTGATAGCTCCCTATATTACTTCTCAATGCATGCCTCATCTGTCAACATAATTAAACAATTATTAGATAAATGATTTTCCATGAATAAAGCTTCATTACCTTGTATAGAATCGGACATGGGCTGTATAGAGGTCTTGAGGTTACAATTTTGAGCATCTAGTTCCTCTTCATATAGTTTGATAGTTGGTGTAATTGACATCACATCCTCTCCATCAGTCCAAGTGCTTGTAGCATCATCCTCATCTTGAAAACAATCAATATCATTATCTCATACCTCCTCCAAAGATGTGCCGCTTGAAATTCTTGTTTCTTCTTTAGAGGTCGCGACTTGGCGCCGTGACTCTTCTGTTCTAGAAAAAGGAGTCACGACCTAGTGTTGCAACCCATTAGTTCTAGAATTTTGGGTCGTGACCTGGGGTCGCAACCTCTCTATCTCAGCATCATACTTCAGCTCTGTTTCGCTCCAAAAAGAGATCATCTCATCTTGATTGCTGCCTTGATCTTGTGGATTGATTTTCATGTCACTTGGCAAGACTCCTTGAGGTTGGAAATTGAGGGCTTGGGCTAGCTGGCTTAATTGGATCTCCATATTGCGTATCTGCGATTGTAAGACAATCACTTAATTAGAATTGGCTTGAACAACAGCATTAGTAGTTTGAGAGGAATTCATGAAGCTAATTAAAATTTCTTCAAGTTTAGAAAGACAATCTAACACCTGTTGTTGTGCAAAAACTTGTTGTTAAAGACTTTGTGAGGAGTTCATGAAATTGTTGAGCGCTTCCTTGAGCCTAAAAGGAGAATCTTGGGTTGAAAATTGTTGATTTATTAGCTCATCATTGTTCTCCATCTTCTTGTAATTGCATCCCCAAATTGTCCACCTAAGCAATTGAAATTCTCTTCCATTGTATCCAACAATCAGTGATAACACAAAAAATTAAAAAAGTATAATATATACACAAAATAAAAGATAAGAAAAATAAATTAATAAAAAAATAAAATTACAAAAAATACCTAGTTGAAGAAAATTGCTTAATATTAAGGCCAGCAATAATTGTAAACTTGACTACCAGCAACGGTACCAAAAACTTATTGCGATAAAATTAATAAGCAAGTAAAGCTAGCATGCAAGTACATGTATTGCTCAAGTAATATAATGAATGAGTAAGAGATCGTTCCCACGAGGATCTAGTTCAATTAAAACCAATCAATAAATTAAAGAACTAAACCAAGTTAGGCAATTCGAAATTGTATGAGAAATTAAAGAAAAGCAATTAGAGAAATCAAGCAAAATTAATGATCCTAGGGCTCACAATTTCCCTCCATCCTACTACTAAGTTCCAACCTAATCTATATATGCAATTGACTACAGTGTTACTACCCTAGGGTTTTGTGTCTCCTTACCTAACTCTCAGCTTAACAAAAACGTATTTCCAGGATGATACTAATCACTTTATCTCTAGGCAATTAACATTAAGAAACCTATTGAGTTTGAACCCTAATTTGGATACCTAGGATGATCGGCTAATCTCTTGATACTTCTCACAAAGAATCCCAACCTTTCGGCGTAAATTATCCTAAGTTATACTATCTCCAGCGTGATTACGACTTTGTCTCTCGAGTTCATCGAATCTCCTAATTGATCTAATTGGTGGTCAGTCAATTAGAAAGTATTAAGGATGAAAATAATAAAAATAACACGGAGGTAATCAATCACATATAAGAGAAAAGGGAAAACCCTAGAAAGTAAAAAGGAATTTCATTTCTCGCCCTAAGAAATAGAGAATTAGTTCATGATGAAATTAAAAGAAAATACCAAGAAAACATTCAAATACATCATCACTGAGAAAAGGGAAAGAAAGAAAAACTCTGAAATGGTTCGAAGCCGATCTCTCGATCCAACGTCCTCTTAAAGCACGTCGATCATCTTCCTCCTTTAAAGCAGTGAGTGACTTGATTTCTTCTTGGCAGCCAAATGAATTTGTAAAAACTAATGTCTAAGATTGTAGGTGCTCGGCTAGGTCTAGAGTTTGTAAGGATAGAGAATAAAATATTACATCTGGCCTAAAATATTCTCCAAATATCTCTATCCTAAATAATATTCTAACAAGATATTGTGTTTTCCCTGTCTAAATCAAGTGAAATCTGCTCTTTTGTGTCCTAATATCTCATAATATCTTCCATATTGCATTCCGGGATCTTCATGAAACCCAATATTTCATAAATACTGTGAAATCTTCTATGCCAACGACGGGTCACAACCGATACTCTATATTGCTTTCTACTTCAGGGAGTTGTGACCCCTCCCATGTTTCCTCCCTTTTTCAGCTTCTATCCAGCTTAGTTCTATGGGTCGGGGTCCACCTTCTTAGCCAGGTTGGTCATTCATTAAATACCTACATCAATAAAAAGTCCAGAAGTACCAATATTCTTGAAAGAAAATTTGAATTAATTAATTGTAATTTGATTTTGCTCAACTAAAGGAAAATAACCAATCATGCATTAAAAACTTATAAAACTCGAACAACTTACTTGAATTTAAACCCGAAAATATATTCAAATAAGCATATTTATATAATTAACAAGGATAAGAATGTCAATGAGACGTGGTGGGCCCAGTATTTGGATACCTAGATCCACCCCGTGTGAGTCGACCCATTTATAAGAAAATAACAATTATTATGTAAAATGTAATTTAGAGTATGATATAAATTCACATATTTATAATAGTATAATTAAATAAGTGTAAATAAATTAAGAATTTAAATAATTTTGATAAAATAAAACAATTTATTACCCGATTTATTAAGATAAAAGTATTCATAAATTAAATAAAATAAATTTTAAAATATATAATAATATAATAGAATATGATGTAATATCGGAGGGGGATTGGACAATAGACAGACCTAGACCCGTGCCTCAACCCGTGCACGAGTCGGGTCAGACCTACCCTAAAGTGGGGCGGGATGGGTTGGCAAGTGTTGTGAGAAGATTCATGGGTTTCAAGCCCCAGAGCCCAGTGGCCACAATTGCATGTTATAAGCCTAATCAACGAGTTTGGGACGAGAAGATTTAAACAGACATAGACAGTTATTTGCCTCTTCGAGATAAACACTGGTAACCGCCTCTTTCAATTACCACTCAGAAAATATTAAAAGCCGGGTATGTCGCACCTGAAGGGGATGAGCATTGAGCAACAGTCCCATCCCATGCTACTTCTCTCCCTCCCTCTCTCTCTCTCGAATATAATATGTTCTGATTGCCATGCCTTTACTTTTTAATAATCACAATCATATTAAACATCGGAGTGGAAAATCGAGATTTTCTTCCAATTTCCCCTTTGCAAGTCTTCGGAGCAGTGGCCAATGGTGAAGATGATAAGATGTTAAGACGGATTTTCCACATCCACAGCACACACGTTGCCGAATTTCCAGCTATAAGGAGAGCCCTTCAACTATGTGCTAGTAAATAAGCCCTTTTTGAATCTTCTCTCAAAATCGAACCTGATCTGAGGAATGTCATCTCTTAGATAAATAGTTTAGCTTGTTCCAACCATGGTGATAGTCGAATTTCTTCCCTCATATTCCTATTAATCATTCCAGTTATACTGGCCGGTTGTGATGAAAGAGCCACTTAACTAGAGCCATCTCAGATCTTCATGGCACGGTCTTGAGATTTGCATCTCCTACTCAAATAAATGTGTGATTCTTGTCCTCCTTTTTATCTAGCTTCTTTGGCTTACATATTTATTTACATTTTTTTTTCCTTTTGCACGTTCTTTGCTGTGGCCGGAGAGGACGAAAGCAGCAGCTCGTGAAGAGCATGCAAACCTTTACAAATTAAAACAGTCTTTTTTTTTTTTTCCGGTGTGCATCGTCTCATATCTTAAAATAGGCGAGTCCTACCTGATTCAAACTCAAGATTGCTTGACCCAGTAACAAGTAAAACCCTCTGACTGTGAATTTTTTTCCGTTCGCAATATTCGAATCCAAAATCTTGCATAGATTGAACCTATCCATATTGGTAGTAAAACAAGTTTCTTCTGATTCTATGTTTTTCTTTTTCCTCGTATCTCATTTATTCTTCCCTCTTGTCTCCTAAAGCGATGCTACACACATTTACGTTTTATGAGCTAGGCTAAGAAAAAGCAAGAGACGGGAAAGAAACCTGTAGGCTGTAGCATGTAATTTATCGAAGAAGACACCGGTCCAACTGTACAGTACAATCGTAGAGCTTATTGCTCGGAAAATTTGAATTCATCTCGAGTTTGAATTTGTACACTACAAGAAAAGGGGTGTACGAACGATTTCATGTCGAGGCCGAAGTAAAAGTTTCTTTCTGATGTAAAAAAAAAAAAAACAAAGAAAAAAATAGTGTTGGATATGGTCCGTGATGATACATGAACTTCGTGTCCGAACATTAGGTCTCTTGCCAGTTGTGAACTTCCTTGTCCTGCTTTTAGGCGTTCATTACATGTTTTAACACAAAAAGGAAATGTTTGTCTTAATGCTGATGTGTAAATTTCAAAACCAGCATATAAAAAATAAAATAATTACTAACAAAAGCAATTTTTTTTCACCACTAAAAGATGGTGGCAACAATGCCAACCAAGCCACTCTCCCCATGTCATGTTCGGCCCTCTCTTGTTCAATCAGAAACATGTCAAACGAGTCAAACAAGCACCGTCTCAGCACTGACCCTGTCAACGTAGAGCGTACCCAAGGTCAAGCACAATCCAAAAAGCCGGTGTCCACTAAGACTAAACTTAAAAGAACACACTTTTTACCGGATATTTTTAACAAGTATACGGAAGGGATTCGAATATGTAATTTTGACCTAATCAGATAATGTGGGGACTTCTTTTGCCCTTTTGTCTCCTATCCCATTAAGCTGAGGTTATTGGAAGTGCAAAGGAAAAAAAAGGGGGGGAAATGAATGAGAAGCTGAAATGCAAGGACAGACAAAGAGCTCAAAGAAAAAGCAGGGATCCACTTTACTTCTCACGTACTCAACAGACAACTTAGAACTTTGTTTTTTTTTTATGTATATTGATAAATATCTAAAAATTTGATTAGTTATCTGAATCTGAACGTGAACGATCCGTAGACACGGAACAAAAAAATAAATAAATGTGTAATATTCAGATAAATTCGTATAATTATATCATTTATTTATAACTTACAACAATTTAATTTATTTAAACTAGTTAACTTACATTAGTAAGCAGAGTACTCTTAATTTTCATAACTATACTATGTTAATTTTACTTTTTCATTTTTATAATTTTAAATTATTGGTTCAAAGAACGCGACGGACTTTTGCTGCTAAAAGTATAGATATGGAGCAAGATAACTGAATATGTGCAGTTAATAAAAGATATTTGCTATTAGAATCATAAATATGGAATGGGAGAAAAAAGACAAATTATTGTTTTACCATTAATCTGAAAATCACGTACATATCATAAATTTTAATATGTAAATATGAAAAATGAAAAAGATACTAAAAATCTGAAATATTTGCATATAATAATATAATATAGATTAGATATATTGCTTGTGTTATTTAAGAATCAAGAATGTTTCAAAATAAGATATATATATTTTATTAGTCATTATTTTAGGGTTATCCAGTATCGATTCAAATTGTTCTTTCTGATACCTTGGAATAATCTGTTTATTATTTTTTTTTTGTGGGCTTGTAAATAGATTATCAGTATATGTAATTTCTTGAGTTGCTCGTTAGAATAAATCCTCCACTTCGATGGTTTGGACCATGCCCATCCTGTGCTCTCAATATATCTCTATTATTCACTTGTACTTTCTTACGAGTTTCTTCGTACATAAAATTGTTCAGTCGTTAATTTTTTTTTATTTATAATATACTGATGTTAAGCCTATGTTACGCACGAGATTTTACATTGTATAGTTGATTAAAAATTGTTACATTTTACAATTGAGTATTATTTTTTTTATAGATAATTAGTCTTTAAAAAGTGTACAATAAGCAAATAAATAAAAATATATATAATTAGAAATGGAAAATAAGAGAGTTGTTATTTGGTAATTCTAATTATAAGAATGATTTTATGACTTTATTCCTATTTGTCTTTTTTTATTAGTTAAAAATATATTTGTCAAGGGTATTTTAAGAATTCAAAAAGTGAGAACTGAGAACAACAGGTTTGTTTTTCTTTCTTTTTTTTTTTTTAAATTACAAATGCAAAAGAAACAAAATGTATCTTGCAAGCTGAAATGCGTTTCTCTATCTTATCTATCGGTCAAACATTGGGAATAAAACAGCATTTTACTTTTGGCAGAAAAGAATATATACGTACACCAATATGTGCACACACTAAACACCCCCCGTGCTATGAAAGGAAAAAATAAAAAATAAAAAATAAAAAAAGAATATTGGGTGAACTTGTATAATTAGACCAAGATCATTTATTTATAATGTATTACAATTTAATTTATTTACAATAGTGAGTAGAGTATTTTTAGTTATCAGTCATTTTTTACTTTTCAAGTTTATAATTTCAATAATTCACTAAAAATATGACAAATTTGTTAGGCTAAAATTGCATATGTGGAGTGACATGGACTGAAATAGGAGAATCTGAACAGTTAATAAAAGACTTTTACTATTAAGATCGTAGGTCTGACGTGAGATGAAAATATTGAAATTACTATTTTACTCTTAATTTAGATGATTTTATAAAGTATATGCATGTCATATATTTTAATATGTCAATTAGATTAAGGATAAAAGTGGAAAACGAAAACGAAAAAGACACTAAATCTCTCAAACGTTTGCATATAAGAGCATGTGTGCATAGCCTCATCCCTTGTTTAATCGATTGACTATAAAGCCCGAGGAATTCTTATACAAGTTTTGCTCTCCATGAATTGTTATATAAAAAATATGTGTTTTACCGTGAAGATTTACAAAGTGCTCGTAAATAGATGGGAGTGAGTTCACCTCATATAAGAATTTTACATATAAAGCAGTGACAGTTCTGCTTTTGCATTGTCATCTCTTTGCTACTAATCGATGGCCCAGAAGGAACAACTCTGAACAGCAAGGTATCAATTTCATTATGCTATCATTACCCTTTAAAGCACAAATTCCAGACTTTTATGTTGGGCTAGGATGCTCAGCGTTGTCCCAAATGGTCTATTTTCCGTCCATTTTCTGAATTCCGGGGTAAGCTTGTCGGTGAGATAAAGTGGTACCGGAACCGAAGCCGAGATCTCCGTATTCCATTTTTTCAATGTATATTGAAGGCTCATGCACTTAGAAGGGTACAACGAAGAGTGATTTAAAAAACAAAAAAATGAAGCTCCCTTTAATTTCTCGCTAGTTCCATGTTAACTGACTTCTTGTGGCTCCTTCTTATCCTGCGTAAAAGGGAAGTATATAGGCGTAGAAAGAATAGAAGAAAGGGCAGGGGTGTGCACGGGCATATGATAGATCTCATTGAAAAAAAAGTAGATTTCAGTTAACGAATCAAGAAATCAGAACTTACTAACTTATTCGCACGATTAATTTTAATTGTTCGTAATTTCCATATTTGAACTCTAGTTCACGAACCTTTTAAAGCTGTTGTATTCCTAACTCGATGAATTTTCTTTTGATATATAATTATGCATGCTTCATGAATTTTTCGTGTCTAAGATATCGTTGGAACTTAAAATCATCAATGAACAATACTTAAATATACTATAAACATACTTAAAATTGCACACATTTAATTATAATAAAAAATTATACGAAATAATAATTATAAAAATTCTCACCAGCGTGATCATTTTATTGCTTATACAAAACATCGAAGTAATATGTATTGTAAAGGCTGTAACGGGGTAATTTACAGGTTCTAGTTTTAAGGTTCAATAGGATAGGAATTCGGATCCAAAATTTAGGAATCGGTCTTAAATAAAATAGCGTCCATGTACTATGAAAAAATACAGGGTACCCGGATCTGATAACCCCTAAGAAAGAGGGGATAATACAGGAGATAGAAAGTCTCACAGGAAAATGTGAGAGTAGTACCAATTGTGATAAATTCTATTTCTTTTTAACTCCTTATCGCTTTTAACTTAGGGAGAACTTGGCTATAAATTGGAAAGGAAGCAGCCCTTATGGAGAAATACACTGCCCATAGCCACAACACCCCTCCGTAGCCACAACACCCAAACTCCAAGATGGTGCAGCTAGAAGATCAGAAAGCGAACGAGCTGGTCGACAAGCTCTTCGAGATGGCGATGCGAGGTGACTGGGACATGTCCAACGAGTCGTCCGACATGATCAGCAAGAATTACGGTATTGCCAGTGCTAAGGGCGAAAATACACTGCACGGTGTCGTCGAAGCCTACGCCCACTGGTCCGACATGATCAGCAAGAATTACGATATTGCCAGTGCTTGGCGCGAAACTGCACTGCACGTGGCCGTGGCCGTGGCCAATGAAGAGACCGAGCATGTCTCGGAGATCATCGACGGGATACCGGAAGGCGATCTCTCGAAGATCCTGAGGATGAGGAATCGCAGGGGGGACACGCCTCTTCACCTGGCGGCAGCAATGGGAAAGAAAGACATCTGTTGGCTCATTGTTTCCAAGGATAAAAGCCTCATAAAAGAAAAAAATAAACAAGGTACGTACCTGTTATCACAGGAGAAAAAATTCAGCTTCAAAGGTTAACTCATAAACTGTCTTTATTTATTCATTTATTTACATATTTATTTTCTTTTTCGTCTTCTCATTAACGAGAAAAATAATAGAGTTTCAAGTTATCGTAATTGTTTACATATTGTATGACCCGGTAAGGAGAGATTTTTTTTGTGCAGCGGTTATAGCGTGTAATAGTCCTCACACGGTGTCATAATTTTGAGGGTTTTCATTACAAAATCCAAAAATTTTAAAAAATAGTAATATTAAAAATTACTGAATCTTGTTACTCTATAACACTACGTAAATATTGTCACGTGATATACTCGTGACATTCAAGACTTTCGCTTCGGTAATGTAGAGGGAGTGCAAAATTACTAGAGATTTGATGAAAAACGAAACCGGAAGCTCTCGGTACCGACTAGAAAATGACAGCTGCTGCGGCATCGGACCCAGCAGTGGATGATGGTCAGTACTATGAATCATCTTTCCATCCTGCGATCATCTTCATTCCGATCCCGTGTTCGTGTCACAGAGATGCCGTTTATCCAACAACATCATTTGCCCGGATCGGAAGATCATAAGTCAGTTACTGCTTAATCGATTGATTCCTATGATCTGAAAGTTAACTTCGAGGTAATTTTCTCAGGGGAGACTCCTTTTTTCCTTGCTGCTCACCGCGGACAGGAAGATGCATTCTTCTATCTGGAGTACGAGTGCCGCAAGACGGACGAGAACATGCTCAAAAACCATAGCCACAGCATGCTGAAAAACGATAGCGACAACACCGTTCTTCACTCTGCAATCTTCGGACAGCAATATCGTGAGCTTGAGACATGAAAATTGTTGTTGTCGGAAATGGCTGACAATTATGTCTATGCAGTATGGAACTGAGGTATCTGATATGAACATTATTTTTTGTTTTCTTTGGACTGTTTTTCGACGTACAGGATTGGCAATTCGAATACTTCAATCGTACCCGGGTCTTGCGGACGAGCGGAACAACAGGGGATTGACGCCTCTACACGTACTGGCCCTTCAGCACCAGTCGTTCGAGAGCAGCACCGTCAACCAATTAGGCCTCTTCGATCTCATCTTCTACAAATGTAAGTACTTAAATACGTCTGGCCGATTGTAAATCTACAGATCCTTGCGACGATGGGAATGGGATGGCAGGCTGATGGGACGCGAGTAATTCGATCACTTCATCGATCTTCGGCTCGTATGGTTTTTGACAGAGCAGCAATGAAAAGTTGTTTTTTTTTCTTTTTTGTTGTCTTTCTCCCTTATGGAAGGCATAATCGTCCGGGAGGAAACATGGGAGGATCGAGAGAACGCGGAAGACATCAAAGAAATAGACCACAACCGGAATTCTCCAATGTACCCGAGAAACTACAAGACCTGTTTCGACATCTACGATATGCTGAAGCGGTTCTTCAACATACTTACACCTCGTACGTTCCTTCTACTCTTCCTTCAACTTTGCTTTACTAATGGGCTAGACCGATTAGTCGGGATCTCGATCTTCTTCCTGCAGAGCTTAACCAATGATCCGACCGAGCGAGCCTAGTCAGCTCCGGCCAGGCAGCTCTCGGCCTGAGAATTGCATTGTCTGATCAGTACCCAAAACTGATCTGATTCTTCTGATGTAATAATGTCTGTGCACTTTGTAGGTCGTGACTCTGGCGCTTCAAAGTGTAAAATTTCCACCCGGCCCAGAAGAGATCTTAACACAGAGGAAATAGATATGTCGATTATGGAAGGTAAATATGCATCATTGATTCATTTAGGAGCGGGCCAATACTACTGCTTGTTGGTCTGATGTCTTCCTGTTTATACACAAAACCCGAGCATCACATTACGTAACGGTGGTAGTTGGGTCGCCCACCACTGCTGCCCACCTTTTTTTTAATGATTGAGGTGGTAGGTTGTTGTTTTGAGCCTTTTACAAATAAAAAAAAAATTCACATTGAGAGAGTTTTTACTCTTTAAGAAAATATTTTCTTTTCCCTTTATTTTTTTTCTTTAATTCTTAAGTCACGAGCTCGTGGGATCATCCACAAATTGCTTGTGCCCCCGATTCACTTGAACTGACACTCGACTAACCTACACGATTTTTCTGATGGTAATATGCAGGAGGAAATGGAAAATACGTTAGGAATAAAGGGGAGGGATTCACCGAGGAGGGACCGTCCACAACAATTTTTGACGCAGTATACGAAATCTTCCGCTACATATCGTTCGTGCCCCTCCATTTTCTTTTAAGCGGTGAGTATCAACAACTATCTCACCTCATGTATTATTTTTGGAGAATCTCAGTCTGCACTTATAGCTTTGGATTTTTCTTTTTTACTTTAGTTACATACAGTGAAATTATGATACCGGTGGAGGTGTCTTGAATTTTTTTATTTCAATATAACCTGATGTAAAACCCAAATTCAACTAAAATTTTATGTGGCCAGGAGTGGATATTTTCGTAAATTTGATGGAAGCGAAGGCTTGGGCTGCTCAACACTGATTTGATCTGGGGTGCAGGGTGCAGGGTGCAAAGCCCCTGCGGGTATGGGATTATATGTATTTTTGAAGGTTAAGAAACGGGTGAAGATCGCTGCCCTCATTTATCCGTGGACGTACGGACGGCACCTCGCTGCCCCGAACCACGTAAATTGGGTGTCCACGTCTCTTCTTCATTTGCTTGAGCCTATTCCCAATAATACCTAATACCAGCTTGATCTGATTGAGATGACAATGCATCCCTTCCCCTCAAGCAAGATCTAGAGATCGACTTTTGGGATCTAATCGAGTTTTATGAATGAAAAAAATTTAATATGGGAGAGCTTCACCCTCTTGGTGGATCAGCCAGGCTCAAGGCGAACCCCGAAGGAGGACTACCATCTATCTTAGCTTGAACTCTCTATACATCCTCGGCAAAGTGGCTGCCCCGTTCTCTGTTGTTGAAAGGCTAACTAATGAACAATGGTGTCTAGGTCCGTGCCCTTCCGGATGGTGATGATAGCTGCCTTCCATTCATTATCCTTCCAGTTTCCTGCGATATTTGTTCACCCGCAACGTTGTCTGAACCCCTCGTCAAACTTCCTCGGTTTCCACACAGAGAAAAGAAAGCGATCCATTTGCTCAACTTCAGTACTGCAGAAAGAAATCAAATCATAGAGACAAGATGTTAGTAGTTAGTTGCACTTCCCATGCAGGTCTGTCCTTTGTGACCACCTTGCCTGTCAAGCCAAGCTTCGCCTGGAGACCAGAGTCTCTTGCCAAGGCTTGGTATTCTATCTTTTTCTCGGAGAATGTCTTCTCGTGCCCTTGCCATTTTGAAGTCCTCTTCCCCGACCCCCGATATATTCACCTCCAGTATCTACTTTTATTACTTATTCGGTTTGATGCTCGACATCAACTTCCAAAAACACCCTTCCAAGATCAAAATGAACTTGCTTTGAGGTGCACGCATCCATGTACCGAGGTTTCTCTTTCCATATCGTACTAGAACAGCAACTTACACATGTTTCTCTGGATAAGTGCAAACTGATATTTCTAAGAGTGACACCAACAGGAGCCTTTCCAGGGGGTAGTTTGTCCACCAGTTAGTTCGAGACTCCCCTTTACTAGTACCAGGACCAGCCACCGATGCCCGTTTCATCATCTCCATATCCGAGAACCGAAAAATGAACGAGGCACAACTTCCTTCTGCCTAGAAGCTCAGCTTGCTTTCTTCGAATTTCTTAAATGGATCCTCCTTGATCTTCCTGCCACTTGAGATGCTAACTCGGTCCTTGTGGTAGCTTGTTTCTGTTTGATTTCTCAAGAATGATTTCTTCCCTTAAAGTTCTTCTGATCTGTTTTTTATGTGACAAGGGATGCAAAATCGATCTAGGCCAAACATTTTCGGTGATTTACTAGAGAAGCTTTCAGTGATACGAACCTGCAAAGACATTTTCACTGATATCCGGAATACTAGAAGTTTCCGTTCCAAAACTTTAGCGGAAAACAAGGAATACTTCACTCCTTTCCTGTTATATTTATGGTGTGAGATACCGAGTTTTATGCAGAGAGGCTACTGTCAATTGCGAAGAAGAAGAGGGCACACAAGCTGGCTGAACAGCTGCTGAATGATCTGCTCGACAAAACTCGCTCTTGCAAAGTTGCTGTGGAGGAGCAATCAAGTCCAACACCAAGTACCTCGAAAACCATGACCGATGCACTGACTCAAGGTACCAGTTTTTCTCTTTGTATTTACCTTGAATTGCTTAAAGAACTGAGACATGTTGAGACGATATGCATCCAAGGTTAAATTTTCAAAGAGTGAGAAGAACACGCGCCTAAGCTTTGTCAGTTTGTGACATAACAAACTTGTTGAACAAGCAGAGTTGTCTCTCAAGTTTTAAATTTATATTTTCATGCAAAAAACCTAGGAACGAACATTTGTGTAACGTGTACATGTACAACGTTAAAGAAAGAAAAGGAGCAGGAGGAACCCACTGAACCGTGCGTCCTAGGAGAGACACCAATATTGACAGCGGCTAGGCTGGGAATCAAGGAAATTGTGGAAGCCATACTCAAAAACTTCCCCAAGGCCATCGAAGATGTGGATCACAAGGGGAAGAATGCGGTGCTGCTGGCAGCGCAGCACCGGCAGAGCAGAGTGTACCGGCTCCTACAGGAGAAAACCATGGTGAAGGAGAGCATCTTCTGTCAGGTGGATACAGAAGGCAATAGCGCACTTCACCTGGCTTCCCTGTACAACCCAAAACGACCCTGGTTCACTCCCGGGCCGGCACTGCAGATGAAATGGGAAATCACATGGCATCAGGTCGACAGACAATCTTATTAGTAACATCACAAATTCTCCTACTGGATATAATCCCACAGCACTAAGTCAACTCGTATTTTTCTGAATCGATATGCTTTTTCCATGTGATCCGGTCGACAACAGTACGTTAGAAACTCTGTGCCATCAAACTCTTTTGCCGATCGAAACGACAAGGGGAAGACTGCCTGGGAGATCTTCATCGAATCACACATAGAGCTGAAGAAAGAAGGCCAGGAGTGGCTCACCAATATATCCACGGCATACTCCTTGATCTCGACCCTGATTGCCACAGTCGCCTTTGCCACATCATCATCCATTCCCGGAGACTACGATAACGGAAAACCGGTGAGGAGCAGCATGCCAAGTCCTATCTGGTAATTTTAATGGTACGATTTGCCCGGTTTCTGGTGATGATCACCTTTGCTGCATGGTTTCAGGCACTTGAGCCGGAGTTTGCCTTCAGCGTCTTCTCCATTTCCTCGCTCATTGCCCTCTGCACTTCCATGTCCGCCACCGTCTTCTTTGTCGCCATCCTCGTGACCCGTCACGAGCAGGAAGACTTTGCCGTGAAGGTGCCCAGCCGCCTCCAGTTCGGCCTGACATTTCTCTTTGCATCCATTGCCAGCATACTGGTCTCTTTCAGCTCGGGCTTCTACTTCAGTGTGAGGAACAAGCTCGAGAACGCAGCATACCCGATATTTGCAGCCATGTGCTTGCCGGTGACCCTGTTTGCAGTAGCGCAGCTCCCACTCTACCTCGGCCTCACCAACGTTATCTTCTTCAATCCCAAGGACAAGATCCAACACTACGACCACAACATTGATACTCATTAGCCACCATTCCTCCATCAGTGATTTAAAATGCTGGGTGTTCGTCAAGACATGTCTTAATTTTGCTACATCGAATGTGTCTGTGTGTCATCTGAATTTTGTGTCAGGAGTGATCTTGTGTGTTTGCCAGTTCCTAACATCTTCAGCCAGTTGACTAATCTCTTCTTTGGAGGAGTGTCAACCTGATATAATACGAAATGCTTTCAGTGGATTTCAAAATTCCGTAAATTCGATCCACTTGGGGCACATTCTATCAACTATTTGGGCCCGGTTCCCATATTTCAATTATTTACAGTGATCATCATATATATAAAACTGTTTATAGTTACAAATCCAACCTCATCTAATCAAATTATCATACTTCTCTGTCCACATGTGGATAAATTCAAATGACCACATCAGCAAGCAAGCAGCTGAAATTGACTGGAAATTATAACAGACTTAACTCCCATATTTCATAGAAAAAATGAAAGCAAGTGTCAATTTTAACAATTATTGAAGGTCATAATAATGTAATTTTTTTTAAAAAAAAAGTCATAATTTAATAGGTAATTTACCGAAAGAATGTTTATTTTCATGCTAATGTATAAATTCCAAAACCAATATATTAAAAGTGAAATAATAAACAACAAGAGAGCTTTTCTATATGTAAAGTCACCCTGCTACTTCGTGTTGGGGATTTCTTGTTCAAACGTGAATATATCAGACAAGGTGAACAATTGGGAATTGACATTGGATCTATCAATGCAGTACCATCAAATGACTAGTATAATTTAAGAAGTCGATGCTCTTCAAGATCCTATTCCAAAGAGCACATGTCTATCAGATGTTTTTGACAAGTGCATACAAAGTATTCGAACTCGGTATCTCAAGCTCACCAAAATCGCACGAGGACAAGTTCTAAACCAACAAACCATCGCTCTTTACTGTATAGATAATAAAAAGATAAGAGATTTTTTTATTTAATTCCTCTCCTATTAATAGAGGTTTTTGGTGCAAGAAAACGAAAGGAAAATCAGTCAGAAGCTGAAGAGGAAGGACAGATAAAGAACCCGAAGGAAAAGTACGGATCCACTTTGCTTCTCCCATTCTCGACAACAAGCTTAGGTAATTAGTCTCGACTTATTTAAATTCAAACTCGGATGGCTTATGCGAAATTCTTTCAATAGTAATTTTTTTATTTACAAGACATCATTTCGAAAGGTTATGTAAACCGAGGAGCAACCAAACCATCCGAACAGAAAAAATATATCATTACGAAGTGTTTGGCCTGATAAATGTGTGGTGACGAAATCTTTTTTTTTTCCGTCCATTAATAATATTTATCATTTACATATAATTTAAAATATTTACTAACATGTGAAATAATTATTGATTAAGTTCACTGGTTGTTAGAATTCAGCTGATCCCAGAATTTCTCAATAGGTACTTATGATGACATTCTTCTTATTCTGATTTGAAGCCAATTTGGTTGCCCTTTCGGTCTTCCGGTTTCATTTATCCGCAAAAAAGAAAGTCCGATTTCTGCATCTTCTCTCTCTTCTAGAGGAGATAATTCAGCTAATCAAGTTATTGGTGAACTATATTAATGAATATTAAACACATTATTATAAAATATCATATCGTTTTTTTCTATTAATTAATAATATTTATTTTTTAAATGTAATTTAAAAAATTTATTGACGTGTTAAAGACTCATTAACTAAATTTACCATATGGGCGAGCTAGCCTCCCTCCCGCTTCTGACTTGGACTCCGACCGAGCCTTTGTTGTCCGAAGTTTCATCCAAATGGCGGTGCTCTGGTTCGGTCCATCTTCAACAATCTCTAGGCCCAGCCCATTCTTTTTCTCCATGCTTTCTCATTGAAGGTGAGTGTCTGCTGCTTCGCTGTTGTTGCTGTTGCTCTTAGCTCTGTGGTTGCTGAGCGAGAGATCTCGAGCATCCTTCCTCTTCTCTGTCTATACCTCTTCACCCTCTGCGGCTGTGTCCTCTGCAAATTTTTCCCCTACTGCAGCCGCCGAGCTCTTGCATATATGAATTATGAAGTGCAATAGGTGAAAGTTTCCATCTTTTTAGGTTTTTACCGTTCATAGATGTTTCTCTGCTAATCGGTGGGTTGGATTGATCTGGATATTTGGTGTGTGGCTGTGAGTCCAATCAAGAGAAAAGCGGTTGCTGTTCTATTTAATTAGCAGGTCGGGAATCACTGGTCTGATTCAAAAGGGAGCTCCGATTCTCAGTTGGGCTTGTTTGGCCCACTCTATCTTCGTCCATGTTCTCTGTTGGTGCGAATATTATGCGCACCAGTTAGACCTGTGAATTTGTTTTGGGATTTATCCGGTGGTTTTGGGAGCTTTTGAATGATCTAAGAGGGCGTTTAGGGATAAATAATGGGGAAGAAGGCGAAGAAGAAGGCACGGACACCTTCTAAGGAGAAAAGGGTCCCAACCCCTTTCCAGAAAGATGTCGATGGTGAAAGTGCTGATCCGAGCAATGAGAAGGTCAGTGATGGAGTTTCTGTAGTAAATGAGAAGAGCTCCTGCCCCCACATCGAGAAGGGCCTCAACTTGGCCGCCCTGTCAGAAAAAGTTGGGTCCTCGGAGGCCATACGATGCGAGGATTGTAGGGAAGGTGCTGCTGACCGGAGGGGCAATAAGGGGAAGGGTAAGCATGGGAAGAAGAAAGGGAGCGCTTCAGCAGACTTGAAGTCGGAATCAAGAGCCATTTGGATTTGTTTGGAATGCGGGCATTATGGGTGTGGCGGGGTTGGGTTCCCGACCGTCCCTCAGAGCCACGCGGTTCGTCACGCAAGGCTTACACGTCACCAATTGGCAATCCAGCTCGAGAACCCTAACCTTCGATGGTGTTTCCCTTGTAGCGGCCCCGTTTCGGTGGAGAAAACTGAAGAAAAGGATTTGTTCGGGGAAGTAATGAAGTTAATGAAAGGACAGAGTGGTAAGAGCTCCAAAGCCGACTCAGAAGACATTTGGTTTGGGGATGGAAGTGTTACGCGTGAAGTGATTCAAAATGCAGATGATGCAGCTTCTGGCAGTATGGACCGAACAAGTAGTGGTGGTTATGTGGTGAGAGGATTGGTTAATCTTGGCAATACATGCTTCTTTAATTCTGTCATGCAGAATTTGCTTGCAATGGATCGATTGAGGGATCATTTCTTGACGTCAGACTCAGTGGGGCCACTTGCTATATCTCTGAAGAAGTTTTTCTCAGAAATAAAAGATGAACTGGGAACAAGGAATGTGATCAACCCGAGATCGTTATTTGGCAGTGTCTGTTCAAAGGCTCCACAGTTTAGAGGGTACCAGCAGCATGATAGTCATGAGTTGCTCCGCTGCTTATTGGATTTATTGTCTACTGAAGAATCTGACATCAGAAAACGAGAAAATTCGTGTGAGAACAGCAAAAGTTTGACTTTTGTTGACTCAGTTTTTGGGGGGCTGGTATCAAGCACTGTCTGTTGCACAGAATGTGGGTTTACATCCACAGTTTATGAGCCATTCTTGGACCTCTCACTTCCTGTCCCTACTAAGAAGCCCACACCGAAAAAGTCCCAGCCTGCTTCTCGTGGAAAGAAGGCAAAATTGATGCCTAAGCGAGGCGTTAGATCACAGGCAAAAGTAACCAGAGATGTCTCTTTAAGCACGTCAACTGAAAATTCACAGCCACTCTTAGAATGCCCTGGGGCTTCTGTTTCTTCTTTGGGTGATTCTCAAGTGCGGGATTCCACCATCACTAATGATGAATGGGACATTAAAGATGATGAACATCGTAGAAGTGGATCGACTGTTGAGGTATCGTCTGAGAAGGCAGCTGCTGCTACGGTGGATAGTACTGCATGGTTAGATTACCTCAACTCGTCAGACATTTTATCAGGTGAAATCAATCTTGCCTCCCAAGATAATAGTCCCATGCTCGATGGGAGGGATGAGTTGGCTTATGATTCTACATGGATGGACTACCTTTGTCCTGAAACTGTTTCAGATGATGTCTGCTCTACTTCAGCTAATAACAATGATGTCAAATCTAGTGGTCAGTGTGCAGCAGACGATTATTTAAAGGAGAAGCAACATTCAAAGAGCTCTTGGGAAGAACAGGAGCCATTATTGAGGGTACAAGATTCTGAAGTCCTTCTGCTACCTTATAGGGAAGAGGATACTCAACCTTCTGCAGTAACCTCAAGCGAAGGACAGGTGGAGACATCTCTGGTTCATCCAAGCTTCAGCCAAGATGATTCGACAGAGTTTGATGGGTTTGGTGACTTATTTGCTGAGCCCGAGATTTCTTTGGGGGACACTGGAGATTCCTCTTTAGGTGCTCATAAGGGTTTGATGTCGGGGAATAGCAGTGATTCTGACCCTGGGGAGGTTGATGACTCGGATTCTCCAGTATCAGTAGAGCGTTGCTTGGCCCATTTTACTAAACCTGAGCTTCTTTCCAAAGATAATGCTTGGCACTGTGAGGAGTGTTCGAAGGCCCTACAACTCCACCAGATGAATAAGAGCAAGAAAAATAAAGCCATAGAAGAAATTCGCCTTAGTGGGAGTGAGGATAAAAGTGGAATCAATCAGGTTATTCCAAATGAGATTTCTTGCAATGGAAACACAAATAGTGATCTTTCTTGCAGTGGGAAGCTAAATCTCTCAGGCAACAACTCCATGAAATCTGATCATTCCAGGAGAAGTGATGGTGAATTGGAAGATGGGACTACAAGACCAGACGTTAAGGTGAGCCTCAGTGACAATAAAGAGCAAGATGATGATCTCCAAGTGAATGAGTCTGAGATAGTTGACGAGGGCAAGGAGGCACCAAAAGCAGTTCCAAGTGTGAAGGTGAAGAGGGATGCTACCAAACGGGTCCTTATATTTAAGGCCCCTCCCATCCTGACTGTTCATCTCAAGCGGTTTGGTCAAGATACTCGTGGTCGATTAAGTAAATTAAGCGGCCACGTCGTTTTTCAAGAAACAATAGACTTGAGGCCGTACATAGACTCGAGGTAAAATTCTTTATATGCTTCTTATTACCTTACAACTGTCTTCAAAAGGTCTCCTATGTTTGGATTTTGTCGAAGGGTATGTTAGTGTTGGTTTGAATTGAGTTCAAGCAAGGTATTACTTGGATCTTGGAGTTGAGCATGAGTACTGGATTATACCACATTAGTGTTATGCTCCTATCATCGAGGACACGTTCGTCCCTTTGTTCAAAAAATAGATTTCGTAACTTGAAGCAAGACCACACCACCGCAGAATTTTGTTATTGACCCTGGATTTCATGAACGGTAGTGTTATGCTCCTATCATCTAGGACACGTTGGTCCCTTTGTTCAAAAAATGGATTTCTGAACTCAAAGCAGCACCTCAACACTACAATAATTTTGTTATTGAACTCTGGATTTCATGAATATGATTATTTTCATTTTGGTGATGATCTAATTATAAATAACTTCAATGTTTCTGATATATTGTTGCCTATTTATGGCCGCCTCAACTCCTCTGAGACGGTTCAGCACCGACATAAAATGGTACTGTAACACATTCTAAATTAAGTCTTCAGGTTTCATCAACCTCCCCATTTATTTAGTTATCTTGCTCATCGTGCCTGGCTAATCCGGTAAGGAGCAAGCTAAAGTAGATGTATTGCATTCTAGTTCCTGCTTTCTTCTAAACTTCAGAATCAAAAACATCTGAACAAGGAATGCTGCGTTTTAGCATTTGTCTGACATATTGCTGCTCCCTTGCTTTTTCAATATCCGAAACTGAAAATTGGTGAACTTTCATCCACAACCATGCCATGCTACCAGGGATTTCATCAACACTTTTCTTTCCTGGCTACTTAATTATGTCTTTCGCTTCTGTTTCGTGGATGTGCAGGGGCAAAAGTGAAGGGAAGTGCCTGTACCGGTTACTGGGTGTCGTGGAGCACCTCGGGACGATGCGGGGTGGGCACTACGTAGCTTATGTCAGGGGCAGTGGCACGGTCTGGTACCACGTGAGCGATGCATGTGTGCGGGAAGTCTCGCTCGATGAGGTTCTCCGATGCGATGCGTACTTATTGTTTTACGAATTGATCTGAGTTGGACCGGTTATTGTTCAGCCACCATTTATGATTCTTTTTTTCACGGGATAGAGAATATGAAAGATGAGTACAGAGGGAAGAGAGGAGAGAAGGTGGGAGAGGGAGCAGCCAAACCCTGCGAGCATGCAAGGGATCAGATTGAGATTTGTCACTCTTCAATATTCTTACCAAATTTTTGACAAGTAACAAGCTATTTAGTGTACTTTTCTTTTTCCTTGGAAAGTCTGCAATAAGGAGAAAAATGTTGTCTGTTGGGAGATTCTATTTCACAGTAATGTGATGAGGAAGAACTAATTAAATTACAGTAATTAGTAATAATTAAAGCAAATGTTCGGGTGATTTACACTCATCTGCTTGTCTATCACAATCTCATAGATATTTTCTTATTGCATTCGACGAAGTATGATCATCTAACAATTTCTTGGTATTTTGACTTTTACCTTTGTCTTTTCGCCCCGACCCGGAGGGTGTCGTGGCCTGCAGTTTGCAGTTTGTTGTTGAGCAAGTGTATCATAAGGTTACAACAGTAATATCTGGAGTTCTCATATTCGAGTCATGTAGATGTAGATAAATTACGTTGGAAGAGCTTTGTTCCTAGTCGTTCCTTTCGACTCGAATTGGATTAGTGATAACATGTTTGGTTTTTGAACTAGCCAAAGAAGGAAGAGTAATATCACGGAGCTCTTATGGACATAAAGATTCCTGTTAATTGGACAATGACTCTTAGGAAAGGACGTCAAATCATTTCCGTTTCCTAAAGAAACCTTTGATTCTCTTTTCGTGCATGTGAGCTGTTATTATCCGATTGTCTATTAAGTCTTGGCCTATCTAAATTGAAGCACGGCCATTTCAGTAAGACATGAGTTGAATTTGACATCTTATTCGCTGGTTCTTTCACCTATACATTCAAGTAGGGGTGATTGGGTCCATGGTGCCAGACCCCACCTTATATAAAATCAATTTTAAAATTTTAGATCCGGACCCTACCTTATTAAAGCTTGAAGTCGAATCTTAAACCGGTAAGATAATACAGAATATGAGTACTCTAATGGAACTTGTTTATTCTATATTGTTTTACCTATGTAATATGGATTACTTTGATTTTTTTAATGATAATGAATATTCTGCATAGTGTTTGCAATATTATTTATCATTTATTTTAAGTTATAATGATATTTTAGACATAAAAAATTCATTAAATATCCATAATTATTACATCAAATGAAAGTTCATTGACTTAGGAATATAACGGTTCATAAGTTGGAGTTCAAACGAAAAAATTACGAATGATTAAAATTAACTGTACAAATCAGTTAACAGATTCTGGTTTCGGATACCTTATGTGCTAGAACCGGAATTAGAACAAGAATCGATGGATTCATTGATTCGTTACTTTGTAACCTACCCTCTTTTCATTGAGACTGGGTAGATTCCTATTGATTCTGGATCTAACCGGTGATCGTCTATACAGCTACGTTTAAGTTGATTTTGATTCAAGTAGTCCTTGCAAATTTGTGTTTTGGTGAAGTTATAGTCCCAAATTCGAATACTATTCTCTGCAAAATTTTCGGAAGAAACTTTGTACTATGTTTGGATTAAAGGATTTGGAGGGGAGGAGATGAGAGGGCTGGGAGCTCCAAATTATTCATTTGGATTTTATTATTAAATAATGAATTTGAATGGATAAAAAAAGTTATTTTAATTTATTTATCCTTTTAATTTAGAAAGCTAATCGAATGAGAGAAATGCGCAAAAGAGGCATAGTAGTATCATGATAGAATTGGGAAGTTTAGTAATTGTGACCTGGTAGTCGGCCTGGCCACCGGCCTGTTTGAGTTTGGAACCGTCCTCGAACCATAAGGTTTAATGTTTAAGGTCAGTTCCACTGACCCAAACCTGTGGGCGGGAAAGGTAATATATATATATATATATATATATATATATATATATATTTGATTGAATTCACCATCCCCGGTCAGACGTCAAAGCAGGCCTCCCTGCTTGCCCCAATCTTGTCAGCAGGCCCCCGGCCCCCCTCCCCTGTCAGCTTACCCCCAGCCGACACGCTTGTTCTCTCTCTCTCTCTTTTTAATTATAAATATACTTTCAGTTTTAAATATGTGTAATGTAAAATATAAATAAATACATGTATAAATTATTATTTAAATATGAATACATGTAGAGTTAATTATCAATAATTTTAAAAATTTTACATTTGTTAAAAATTTAATTTTGATTTTTACAACGAACTCATTATATAAATTAAATTTTATTTAATTTTAATAGAAAATGAACCGGTTGATTCGGAACTGGACCGAACCGTGATTCCAAACCATCCCTAAACCGTCCAAAAGAAGGTTCAGGATCGGTTTTGAGGGGCCACGGAATTGGAACAGGAGGTTTCAAACTAGAACTGTCCGGCTCTAGAATCGTGGCCAAAACTACCTGATAGTGGTTGAGTAAGAGAAAACGTGTTATAGTTATGGTTTGATAATGATCGAGTAAGGGAAGACGGAGTATGGTTGTGTCATTATATGATGGAAAATTATGACATGCTCAGAATTTTTTTAAAAAAATTATAATGGATATTTTTGTTCAAAATTTATTATCTCTTTGAATTTTCCTAAATCGAAAGAATTTAAAAAGTGAGGTTTGGAGGGATTTGCAGAGATAGCGAATCCCTCAAAATTCCTCCAAATCACTTCTAATAATTTACCAAAATGAGATATTATAATAATCCATCATAATCCCTCAATTCAAACAAAGTGTTAGAGCTTGGACCCCAGCAAACACCGATATTTGAACTGTGATAGGTCTTCGGTGATGCTACGTTGACTGTGTCAGTATTAGTACTGATTGTTCAATTCTTCTGATACGTTCACGGTAGAAGTTCTTGTATACGAGAGAGTCTTGCTTGTATCGGGTAAACCACGTGATAGTGCTAATATGGTGTCATGAACCAATAGAACTCAGTTATTTTTGGGTTTTTTAAAATAAAATCTAAAATGGAAAAATCAATCCTAAAAATGACTCGTGACACCACATAAGCAACGCATCCATTACATATAAGACTTTTTTTTTTTTGGTTTCCTACCCGGTGTCTAATACTCGAAAGCTAGCTGACTAATCCGGATTTGGGGTACGGTCGGGCGGTTTCCCGATAACCCCTCCCAAGTAAGGTCTGCTGCGTTCATAGGGGCTCGAACCCGACACCTCTGCTTAAGCGACACAAGCCCTTCCACTCGCGCCAACTTTCATTAGTACGTATAAGACTTTCTCCTAGTATACAACCACGTCACGAAATCTTATTTTTCTTTCAGACAAGAATAATGTGCGAAAACAGATGCTTCTGTCTTCATGACGGACACGAATGTGCTTTTCTCGCATTATGCTCGTGATCTGTTGTAACCTTTGATGGGGCAAACACCAGGTTGCCTAACAATGTAGACGATGTCTCCTGCCATCCTGTACATGTCCTGGTTCCGGTGCCAGCTCCACAGTGCATGCGTCTCGTTCTTCACCTGCAGAACAACCAACCAAATGTTACATCGAATGACTTGGTACGACTGGAAAGGAGTCGAGACTCATGTTGCAGGATCCTCATGCTCCCAGGATAAATTAACGACTTTTATGTGCCCATCGAACAGCTTTCTCCATCCTAGAATGAAGAATCTACAGGCTGTAGTTACATTCCATGCCTTGTTTGGACAAATCCGATGAAAGTCGAAGCAGTTTCGATCAACCTTTTCAAACCTTTTCTACTCTCCTGTCAGATTTTGGACGGGCAGCCGACACAGCTTTTACAATTATCTTCATCTTAATGTGATATTTTAAGGAGAAAAGGTGTTACCTCTAAGATCCCGTGCCCGAAGCTGCTTTCTCGGTAGGCACTGTAGTCGGGCTGGCGGTCCCAGCAGAACTTGCCAGCAGCAGGACCTGAAGAAAAGTTGAACGCGCACGAGCTGCCCATAAATGGATCCGGCATGTTGCTCGGTTCAGGGCAGTTCCCGGGTTCATCGGCATGTGTTACTGCCATCTTCTCGCGGTTACCTCCATCGCCGACCGTGATATGGACAGGACCGCACTGGTCAAGGGTGTAGTTGTACACTCGGTTCGATCTCTCGTAAGCATGTACCTGTTGATTACACGTTATTGCAAAAAACATCAGAGATTCGTTGGATAACTTTCTCAGACCGAGTGATCAGGTCAATCTTTAATACCAAACATATAGCTTAAAACCCAGCTTAAGTAAAAGTCAATCATTTAAGATGGTATTAGATATACTGATTCTTATTTAGAGTGTTCTAAACCCTATTTGTTACCGGTGAGAAGAAGGGCAGCACGAAGTGTCGCAATCACCCCGGGCTCGTGAAAACCCCACAATCCCATGTGCCGGTCAGTTCACGCTTACGCGTGTGTGGGTGGCCACTGGGGGGTTTGCACTTAATGGCGATTGTGTTCCCCAGGATTCGATCCCATGACCTCGTGGGTGTCCAGGATAGGGAAGCGCAATCAACCACCAAGCTATCACCCCAGTGGTTAGCGTTCAGTTTTTCGTGTTTAACTGTTTAGCATATCAGACAAATTGAACAACTAGAACTCAGTAACGGCATCATCAGCGCACACCACCAAATGCATAATATAATTGATGAAGCCGTTAGCCTATACCAGCAAATGCCTAATATAATTAAAAAAAGTTGGTATCCTTCAAGTTTAAACTGAAGAGCAAACTTCTACCAGATGTTTTTGATAGATGCATAAGCCGAACATGAGATCTTAAACTTATCAAATAGCATGAGACTGAGTTTTGAATCATTAGACTACCACCCTAAACCCTCCATTCTTTCTCATTTTCCCTTAAAGTGGAAAACCATTTTTAAGGCATAGAAGGCCTGGTCTATAACTGACCAACACGGTGCCAATATCTAAATCTCCAAGAGTGCCGATGACATTCGAGGCCTGAATCGGGTAACCTGCAAGGTTCATGTTTAAATCTTTACTAACAAGAGAGTTCGATGAATCCACTCCCCGAGTATGCAACCGGAAATATGCAGGTCGTCCCAGGGATCAGTAGCAACTCGGATTTGAAACAGGATTAGGGTGTTGTCAAATGGTCATCTTTTGGGACAAGAAAAGGAGACTTACATGCCCACTGAAGACAATGTCGACCCCGTAATCGTAGAGCAGCTCTTCCATCGCAATCCTCATGCACTCGGCTTCCCTGTAGTGCGCCGTGTAGGTGTTGTACCAAGGTGGATGCCATGTAGCCACGAGCCACGGGGTCACGTCCCGGTCTACTCCGGCAAGGTCCTCCTCTAACCATTTGTACTGGTCAGCTGCACCAGAAACATACGACTTCACCGAAAGGAAAAAGCATTTTTGCCTCAACATCTGTCAGCAAATGTTGTCTTTCTTAAAACGATTTCTTCAAATTTCCTCGTTCACTGTTATCTGTTCTAAGAACACCTTGCCAGGCACAACTATGTGACGGGAGACCTCTCTATTCTTTCGGAACGGGTTCTAAACAGCCTTAAGAGTTGAGTCTTCGGATCTTACATGATTTTTCATAAGCAGTGTAGGCACCGAGCATCACGAAATGTATCCCGCCGGCATTGAATGAATAGTAGAGCGTCGATGAGGAACCGCTCTCTTTCGACGGGAATGCGAACCGAGAGCTGTAAGCGGCGAATGTCCGGTTCTCAGCCTGCTCCTCTATCTCATGGTTTCCTTCTATCACCATGATGGGGACTTTCGACACAAGAGGCTGCATGAACCTGAGAAAACACAGCAATGGCATAGAGGAGTTCAACTTCAAAAGTGATCAATGCGAACAACACCAAAATACCAAATAAATTGCAAGTCAGTCCTACGTGTTTTGGAGTGACAGATCGAATCTTATTTGTTACTCGTATGTTAGTTAATTCCATCACCCGCTGTTAATTGAAGCTGACGTGGTATCAATTCCGTCACTATAATCTGATATGTCAATTTTTAACTCGGATGTGTACATTTTTTTAATTCTACATGTACTTATATTATTTTTTATTTTTAAATAAATAAAATTATTCCTTACCCCTCACTAATTTTCAAACTATACCATTTACCATTCAAGCCAAATACATCCCAATCCAAATCAAAAATTAGAATTGGCATGAAAGAGCTCTCCATAAGCTTAAATGGCATAATTTGAGAATCTGATGAACACTGAGGGGTAACAGAACAATTTCATCTATTTGGAAATAAAAATAATATTAAGTACACATGAAATAAAATATGCACATGCCAGCGTTACAATTTAACACGTCGAATTAAACTGGCGGGAATAATGCCACATCAATTTTAAATTAATAACAAGAGACGGAACAGACCGAAGTTTGCAATGC
This sequence comes from Lagerstroemia speciosa, assembly GCA_037672795.1. Classification (NCBI taxonomy): domain Eukaryota; kingdom Viridiplantae; phylum Streptophyta; class Magnoliopsida; order Myrtales; family Lythraceae; genus Lagerstroemia; species Lagerstroemia speciosa. The sequence goes on along the minus strand of CM075308.1, from coordinate 6,133,973 downwards.
AGAAAATATATAGGATTTAAATTTACCATTTCAAAACATGCAGGACTCACTTGTAAAAAATGACAGATATCTAATATCTCGTATTTTCTGCTCTGAATAAATTAACCGGTTTTCGAGATTTCACGGGATTCCACCGTGCGTAAACCCAAGATGTTAATAAACCCGAACGAGAACAAAAAAGATGGACATAAACTACGACAAATCTTGAGCAAATCCGGAAAAGTTCAGGGTCTCATTACCTTCCCCAGTAATCCCAACGAGGCTGGTACGTTTCGTGGATCGGACTTGCCGGAAACGCACAAGAGTAGCAGTCGGCGCCAGTCCCATTTGTCAGGTACAGATTAGCATAGGTCACATCCCCGGCCAAGAGAACGAGATCGGGATGGTTGGCGAGAAGGTGGTCGACAGTGGAAGTGGTGTTGTAGGTAAGACCCAGGTCCGCCACTACTGCTATCCTGCTCGGGTAACTGTCAGGGCCGGAGACCGGCATAGTCCGGAAATAGAATCGACCGCTCATTGCTATTGAAGGGTCTCCGCATTGGTAGTAGTACAACGTGTTTGGCTTCAATCCTGTCGGGAAACCCTGTAAGTTAAATGCAAACTAACGTTTCCAAATGAGTCTCTATGCTAGGGATGCGCAGAAACTGGGGTAAAATTTACTGTAATATGTGATTATATAGATTAAAATTTTTACAGTATGATTAGTAAAATCTTTAATATAAAGAGATCAGGTAATTATTAGATTACAGTAAAGTTTACAACCATTTTACTTACGTTACGTTTTTCCAAACACTACAGTTTCACATTCTTAATCATTTTTCAAGAACATTTTACCATAGTTTAAATTTTTCCTCCAATTTTAACTTTCAATATAATCAACAATACTCAGCGCAATACTAAACTTTATAAAAAAGTTTACGTTTTTCCAAACACCTACAATTTCACATTCTCATTTATTTCCCTGGAGAATTTTACCAAAGTTTAAATTTTTCTCACAATTTTGACAGTACCCGAGCCAAACGTCTCCTGAGTTTCAATTGGGACTGGTTTAGTAGAAAAACTGCATTGTTTTAAACTCTTCGGTGAATCGCTTTGATTTTTTTAAAATAAGACGTCACATTCGGTTCTATCCTGAACCGGTTGATAGAATTAGTTATATAAATTAACCGAGTCAATTTTCATTCTGAAAGACGAACCAAGAAAGAGCTGATTCGAGGAGAACCGGTCCTTTCCGGTTTCAGCTACGTCCTTCGAAGAGACAAAATATCGAAAATGGCAAGACTGGGATTGCAGTCTAGAGCAAACCCAACAGCCAAGTCGAAACAACAACATTAGAAACCATATATTTTTTTTTTGGTCGCCAGCCACGGTATCCAAGCAGGCCCCACCAGCGGTGAGATGGCATCTTTCAGCCAACCATACTTGACTAATCCGTTGGTCGCCCCGGGTCGCACGCCTGGCAATGGCGGGTGAGGCTCCCAAGAGGGGTGTCTGCGTACGTGAGGTCTCGAACCTGAGACCTCCTTAAGCGGCACCGAGCTGCTTACCACTCGGCCCAACCCCTCTTGGTACATTAGAAACCATATATATTATTATATGTGAGGACAAAGGTATTTGGTCTATTTTTTAAATTTCAAAAATACGCTTGATAAATAAACAAATAATAATGATAAATGGGTGAAATGGTAAGATCATTTTTAAAACTAGAATTATCACTAACTGCTCTCTAATTTACTTTTTATATATTTTATTTTTTATTCATGACAATTTTAAAGTATAAAAGAAATGTAAAATTAAAAGCTATATATCTAAGAATTACGTACGTAGCACGTTTTGCATCTAGTGTTTTCTGCGCAACTGGAGTACTGTATCGGGTAGTATTGAGAAAGCAGATTCACCGCAAATACTATTATGCAAATCACAGTGACCGGTGATTTAGATGACAAACTGCACTCGCCGTACCTCTGAGACGGACGTGGTGTATGATCCCGGAAGTGTAGTTCTGAAGGCCTTCGAAGGGATAGAGCTGGTTATAGATGAGCGAAGAGCCAGTGGCTCGATGCCTGCGTCCCGATTTCAGTATCCCGTAGTAAACTACGCTCTTGACGCTCTCTGGGTCCAGAGGTGACATGTTCTCGCCAATCTGGTATTCACCTGGAAAAAACGATCGAGAGCAAGCATCAGTTGACAGCATCTCCATCGGATTCCCCTCGACTCAAAATCTAACTAATTCATATCCGAATCCGGTCGATTTGTTAGGGGTAGAGTTTTTGCAATTCGCGGATTCTTTTTTCTTTCTTTTGGACTCTTAATTTTATTTAAAAATATCGAATTATCTCAATTAATTTTTATGAGTAAGATCAACCAATATAGTGCAAATGCTAAAAATACACGGGGTAAATTGCCATATTAAACCAATGTAGATTAGTTGAAGTGGTAAACATTTCATATTCGACTCTTATAAATGAAGAAAATTCACTGAGAGTTTTAAACTCATCTCACTCAAACTAAATTAATTACACTTTGAATATCAGTAATTTATATAGAAAAAGATTGACAAATTCACGACCGTTGCCTGAGGAGCTTTCCTCGATCAATTCAAGATTGGGAGAAAAACGACAAACAAACAAAATTCAAAATCTCTAATGGGACGGCGGCCCACAGCTCGACAAAAGACAATTGGATTGCCTGTCCCCACCTGTACTCAAGAGCACGATTGAATGCAGGACTTGCCTTTTCCCTTCATTCATTGGACCAGGAGCAGCAGAAAATAATCAGTATATAAAACATATAATAAATTTATTGTATAAAATATCGTTTAAATTCTTTTATAATATAAAATTAATGTTTAAAAATTATAAAAATTTTACAGTGCTAAGATTCGAGAGAATTTTATACAATAAATTTATTTCATATCATATAATGAATTACAGGCAGATGTTTCGGCAATTGATAAAACGAAAATCATACTTTTGGCCTCCATTTTTTTGGCGTTTTCCCCATTTTCATTTAAAATATTTTTGTCATTTTATATTTAACCGTTAACCAATTTTGTCATGTTTACGCTACTGTTATATTCTCTATTTAAAAATATATTTTTACTGATATGAATTGATTCAAGTGATTGAGTACTTGATCTTCTTAAGTAAAAGTATTGAATTTGAGTCTTTGTGAATGTCGGAACTCATGAGAGTTTAATTTTTTAATAGGCCAACTTAAATCGAATTATATTAGTCAGACGCCTGTATAGGTTCTGAATACTAATAATGTAGACATATATATATATATATATATTCCATCCTAAGGATAAAATTTTCATAAAAACACTCTTTGAAAATTAAAGAAATAAGGAAAAGGCAAAGAGAAGTAATAAGGACGGTGGTTTCATTGTTGAAGGTTACTGCACCCTTTAAAATTGAGACATATTCCTGGTCGAGGAATCGATTTAATGGCTACCAGCTGTCTGAAATCATTACCTATTTTGGGTAAGTTGTATATCGATTTTGGAGGGATGCGCCCCCTCGATGGCAACCACAACTCTCTTTAATTGAGATTACCGTTGATAGTCGAATGTCATCACTCCAACTTGCTTTTTCCTTTTCCTTTTAAATTATAAATAAATATTATATTAAAAATTGGATGGAAAATATAAAGGTAAGATCAGTAGAAAACACTGAAAAAAATTAAGAATCAAAACTGTATCTTTTTTTCCTTGACAAAAGAATCCTTATCCATCACCTCAATTATTTATTAAGAAAGACATAGAGGATTTTTTAAAAAAAAATTAATTTTTATATTTTTTACTTAACTGTAAATAAAAAGTATCTTCAAAATATCATAAAAGAATGGACAAATTGCTCAAATAATCATGAACTATGCGTGAATTTTATTTTCTATCAGATTAGACAAGAACTTTATATTTTATTAACCGTCTAACTTATTGAACAATTTTCATTAAAAATATTGATGTCGTTAATAAAATTGTTAAAATAAAGTAAATATCCATTTTACCCCTCTTCTTTAATAAAATACCTTTTTTTTTCTCCATTTACATCTTATTTTTCAATTGAAAAAAGAGGTTCAAACTTCAACTCATTTGATCCTTCTTTCAATGTTTCTTGCCTTATGCACCAATATTTTTTTTTATTTTATGAATGAGATATTGGCAAATAAGTCTATTTTTCTTGTTTTATTCTTTCCTAGAGTAATTATATATGAAAATCAAAATAAGAAATGACTAATGCAAATTTGAATTGGGTAATTATACCCAAAAAAAAAAGGATATTAGGCTTATATTAGTCTAACCCATCATTTGGATGGAAGTTAAAAGGAGACAAGGGATGGGAAGTGAATAGAAGGAAATGGAGTGAAAATTTTAACATTGTTTAGATGTTATTAACAAAGAGAAGAGAAACCCTGAGCAGGAGTAGTCGCAACCAAACCCTGAGCAGGAGTAGTCGCAACCACTGTTAGTCGGGTCAGAAGGCGCTCGGATACCTCGGTTATCATGAAAAAGAAACGAAGAGGAGGGAAAAAGAACAGGGAGAAAATATTTTTAGCTAATTAAATATATTATTTTCCTAAAAAGAGAGAATAATAATTTGGTCATTTAATTCTTTTACCTCCATTTAGCCGAATTCAGAGGCTAAAGAAATTAGGGGTATAGGAGGGAAATTGAGGTTTTATGTCCATTCTCCTTTCCCTCCTATAAAAAAAATTACAACCAAACGTGGTGAAAAATTTACCTCCTTTCCCCTTTTCCCTCATTTCACTCCGTCCAAATAAGGGCTAAATGTCTAAATTCTTGTAAAACATATTTCGACATATCATCTGTCTGATATGTGACTTATTTCTCGATAGCTACCCTGATTTGATAATGCATTTTATATCTAACACTTGCTCTTAAATACTCACAGACCTCAAGATAAGCATTTTTCCTTTCATACTTGGGCAGGGGCATGAGACCGCAGAACGGGCTCTCCCTCTCGTCCTTTAGCTAAAAAAACTTTTTTATTGCATTGGGCTTTCTCTTTCGAACTGGATTCACTGACCATGAGCTGAACATTTCTCTTTCGATCTCAAACTTACTTTCCTGAGTTTCACACACAGGTTCAACAACTAATCGTAAACCGAACATTTTTGTTCCAAATCTGAGCCTAACATGATGTGAACTCACATGATAACCTGCGACTGCTCTAATATCATGTAAAATGTTAACCGCATATATAATAGATTGCATACACATCCACATAAAAGTTTAAATTTATACGTAATGGTACTCAATTTTCCTTAAAATATATCAACCATTTAATATTAAATTTATTTCTCAACCATATTTGCCATATATTATTTTCTGTTAAAATTTATTTTTTTTACCAATTTCTTTTATTTTTCTTACCATAAACTTCATGAATATGTATTTATTTCGACACACATTCCCAGTCCCCAGGACTAGAAAAATCCCAAAAGAAATTACCCAAAAAAAATATCCCAAAAGAGTCTTCTGGGCACCCAACATATTGATTGAGGGGAGCTTTTAGATCAGAGCCCAACGTGGCCCGACGCCAAAAAAAATCAATTCAAACTTGAGGTTGATGTCATGTTGACTTCTAGCGAACTTCACCGTTCTATTATCATTTAGCTTTTGACAAATATAATGTTTATTCTTAAAAATTATAAAAATTTTATACGTGTTAAAATATATGAGAGACTTATATGAAAAAACGCATTATATATTATATACTAAATATTTACTCAGAGGTTCCAGAAGACTACCTACGGAATTATTTTTTTTCTTCTGTACTCAATGAACTGGCCACGGGTTGATCTCGGATTAACTGAATATGAGTCCCATACTCGAACTTGACGCAGTGTGAACTCATAGAAAAACCTGCTCTGATACTATCTACAATTTCCATTTGGACCAATAAGAGGGTGAGTGAATATCTATCTAAAAATCTAAAATATTATGTAGTGATATGCAATTTTCATGTAAACTCAACTTTACTCTCTAATTTATTCGATATGAGATTTAACTCTTAAAAGCACCACCTGTGATCATTAGTCGTTGGGCTTGTAACATTACAGTGGTTGACATGATCAGGGAAATGCGCAAACGACATGGAACAGCAGGGGCAACGAGAGCGGCCAACAATGGCGATAGACACGTGAAAACAATCTCTCTCTAGAAAAGCACAAGCGGGCAGTACGATCCGTGAAGAAATTAGGCGATGGACTGGTACCTACCTGTGATCCAAGATATCCACACGGAGTTGTGCTTGCTGGAGAGGGAGACGGAGATTTGCTCGGGTTCGAAGCCGGTTACCGTCCTCTGGACTCTCCGGTCCGTTTCCGGCAGGTCCACGGCGTGCCCTCTGAAGCTCTTGTCCAGGGGCACCGTCACGGGCCTGAAGGGGCCCTCGAGGGTCGTAGGAACCCGGCCGCCGACTGATGTTGAGGATACAATCGCTACAAGAAGCGAAATCCAAAGGGAAGCACTGGCTAGCTTTGCGCGAACCGCAATTGCCATTTCGGAATGTGAGAGAGAGGAATAGAGATGGAGAGAGAGTTTAAAGTGGAGCTTTATAAATACCAGATGGTTCCCGTGCCATGTACCGTACGGTTAAATTTTTAACTAGATTGATGACCGTACGCCGTAAAGCATTGCTCGGATGTAACTCGTTCCACTTACAAATGAACATCCTCGCTACTCCGAGCTATACTCGGCGCTTGTCGTGTGGAATGTGGATCTTTTTACCAGTGTAACTAATTAGCGTGGAACCTGATCGTGGAGACGAAAGATGTGGACCGTGGAAGTAATAAAATAGCCTGAAGAAAAGGTAGGAATGAGTCGATGGACTGGGGGAGAAAAGTAATGCCTCAAAAACACTCAAATGATAATAGAGGATACACGCAACTACCATTAGTCGCGTTCAGAAGGCGTTTGGATACCTCGGTTATTAAAAAAAAAGATAACAAAGGACATATAAATTTCATATAGGAATAACTACACATTTAGGTCTCAACATTTTTTTTTTCCGTCGTTATCATAAACCATTTTTTAGGAGAAATTTGATCCTTAACTTTTTAAATTTGGTAGACTTTTAGTTTATAAAATGTATTTGAGGTAATATAAAGACAAATATCAGAAGCAGAAAGTTTCTCACTTACTTTCATTCACATATTGTATCAATACATACAATTTGTACATGTAATGAATATGGGAAGCTATAATACATAATTATTTCACAATTATTGTATTTTATTGTATTCGTAGTACAATCAGCACAATTGAAGGATATTTTTAGCTACCCAACAAAAGAAAAAGGATATTTTTAGTGAGTGATCCACATTAGTTTGTTCAAAGCCATACTGACGTAAATTTGGAGAGCCAATTCCTAGAAGCCTGACAAAGGCCGTGGAGAGACTTCTTCAAATGACAAATCTTGTTTGTTTGCGAGGATGAAAATCCAAGAGGGGCTTCATGTAGAAAAGTATTATAGACATCCAACTGATGGATTTCCCCTCCTTTGGTGACAACAATGGTTAGCATGCAATGCACAGTAACAAGTTTGGCAACTGGAGCAAAGATTTTATGAAAATTGATGCCCTCAACTTAGTGTAACCCATTGCAACTAAATGAGCTTTGTTGCGTTCAATACTACCATTAGCATGATGCTTGATTTTGAAGACTCATTAGCAACCTATTAGATTTTTTTCAGGTGGTAGATCTTTTTTTATCAGCAAAGTGAAGAGTAGATTAATAATTTACGAGTCACTTACATCTGAGTACTGGAGATTATATGAAGGACAAAATACACCTCTCCTACACAAATCATGGGCTGGCATGTTGTTTACTCGAGAAACCCAAAAAATTTCCCAGAGATCAAAAGATGATTTACATGCTGAAATATCCCTAATAATATTACTAGACTCCCAGTTCGGTTTCTGCTCCCCTCTTGCTGCAAGCACTATTTGCTATGCATCAGAAAGTATTGAAATACTTCTCCACTTTTGATGCTCTGCAACTTTCGTGGCAATGAGGACCGCGAGAGCTTCAGCTTGGTTAGGGGAGTCGGCTTCGACCTTCTGAGTCCAGCTAGCTGTCTTCTTTCCATTCTCAAAAGCCACCCCTGCAACACAATTGTTATCCGAGGACCAAGCAGCGTCCACGAAGATAGTTGTCTTCATATTGTTGTGAGGGGGTGGGTGCTGGTTATACCTTGATGGTGATAGAGTAGCAGGCCCAGAGATATCAGCCTGCAAATCTGTGGTGTAAGAAACTCTAGCATCAACATTATTGCTTGTCATCTTTGCATGTTCCAGAAATTTGTCATGCACCAGATTCATGAATTTATTCAAGTCAGGCAAGTCATCAGAGAAGAGAACTTTATTCCTAAGATTCCAAAGCTCATATAGTAGAATAGAACTGAATAGGGTGAAATGCAATTTGTCACAATTGTCTAGTGGCAAATCACTTGGGTTTATAACAAAGTTTACCAAATCAATCATATTAGATTTCGGAATAGAACAAACCTTCCATTTAGATTCCCTCCATGGGATTCTAGCAAATAGACAGTCAGTAAAAAGATGAATTGCAGACACATATGCAGCTTGACATAGAGGACATAAATCATCCTCCATGTTTGCCCAAGGGAGGCATCCCTTTGCTATTCTCCAAAGATGGAGTTTTAGTCGGCTATGGATTTTAAGCTTCCATATGCTTGTCCAGAATGATTCCATACCTTTGCTAAATCGATATTCCTGATCTTTCTGGTAGAAAGACTTAACTGAATGATTTCCCCTTTCATTAGGCGGCCATATAAATTCATCCTCTTTATTGTGCTGGGGAATATAAATTTTAGAAATATTTTGTATTGTTTCAGGTGGTAGATCTTGGATGGAAAGGATTTGGGCTCAAGTTCAGAATCTAGTGCGGCCATCAAAGATTTGTGATAGACAGAAGCACCTTCATATGACATGTGATATTCAATAGGATGGGACATACCTGAGGAGTTTGATGAAGTAGGAAAGGTGGGAAAATGTCTTGTCGTGTGGCATATATAACATTGAAAATGAGCAGTTGGCAGTGTGGTACGATCGGACCATCGCTGGGATGTGCGTGGACCGGTACAGTCTGATCCCATTTCCATAGCAATCTGGTGGCCTGCTTGAGTTGGGTTGTGTGGACTTCTCTCTTTTCTCTCCTTCTGAGGCTCCATTACGGGTTGCTAAGCCCCGTTCTATCACCATGGATTTGGGAAGTATGGTTGCATCTAACGGACTTGGCCATTGTGTAAGGGGCTTTAGTCAAGATACATCGGTTGAATGTGTTCTCTCCAATCCTTCATAGCAGTCTCAGAGAATGGGAAAATGTTTTCATGAAATTTAATGTCCCACAAAACAAAGATCAAGTCGGATTCAATATCGTATACTTTCCATCCCTTCTTACCAAAAGGTAGCCCATGAAAATACATTTTCTTGACCATTTGCCAAACTAATCCTTTCATGCGATTATGAGCATAACACAAAGACCCAGATACTCGCAAATGTCTATAATTAGGACTTTCCTAAACAGTACCTCATAAGAAGATTTTGCCGATAAAATAGTCGCCAATTTGCAATTTTATTAAACAAGCTATTGTGGATACACACTCAACCCCAAATATGTGTGGGAAAGGATGCTTCAAATAATAAGGCACGTGCCACATTGAGAGTATGTCGATGCTTCATTTCCACATGTCCATCCTATTGGGACGTATCAACATATAACGTTTGCTATATAATTAGGTGGTTCATGAAATAATCTTGCAATTCTTTTGATAAGAACTCAAATCCATTATCACTACGAGTCACCTTAATTAACTTATCAAATTGATTTTGAAATAAATTGTAGAATCCCATGATGTACTAATGTGCATATGATTTTTCACATAGTAAATATAGCCAAACTCCTCTACTATAATCATCCACAAGTGTTAGAAAATATAGTGCACTAGATAGTGAGGGCATTTTGTAAGGGCCCCATAAGTCACAGTGAACTAAATCAAATGGTCGTGCAGCTTTACTCAAACTAATGGAAAATTTTAAACGGGTCTACTTAGCCTGGTAACAAACATTGCAATCTTTATTTCTTATTTTTCCGAGAGATAAACCAATCCTATTTGAGTTTACCCATCATAAAGGACGCCCAAGTCTCCTATACCAAATATCCTTGTCCTTAAAGGCATCGTATGTAAGTCCCGAGGATGCCATACGATGAAGACAGTAGATTCCCCCCTCGAGTTAACCAACTCCAATCGTCCTCCTTGAGGTATGGTCCTATATAAAACAAGAATTAGGAAGAAATATCGCATGACAATTCAAAATCACTTGATAATTTGGCCGAAGATATTCGGTTGCAATTAAAATTTGGCACCAATAGCATATTGTTCAAAATAAGACCGCCCCAAGAATACCCTTCCCAACATGTGTTGCTTGGACGTAGTCGCCATTAGGAATGTAAACACCAAAGCGCCTTTCAATCTCAATCAAATCAACTCGGTATTTGGCACATCAGGTCATATGTATTAAAGCCCTGTATTAATGATCAGTTTACCTCCATTAAATATAGGAATAAAATTATTACCAGAGAGTGGTTCACTTCCCCCTTCATTGGTACCCACTATATTCAACAGACATTGAAATTGTGTTTTTAAGAGCCTGAAATTGGTACTGAGTCACCACTGTCCGGTTTTGTGTAGACTGCATTAGTCGAGAAATATTGTCCTGGCTTGATCGGCGACATGCTGTGCGGGCCTGTCTTGTTCATCAGTCGGGCTGGCCCATGTTTGCTGTTGATTTCTTGCAGGTTGGATTGCATGGTGGGTCGGCCCATGTCTCCTTCCTCCATTCTGTCTTCCTGGACTTGCAATGGGGATCATTCTGTGCCCATCATGCATTCAGCCTTTTGATTGATTGAACTTTCCCTTCGACATCCCATGCTCATCCCACCAGGCCGAATACCCGATCAGCAACCAACATCCTGTTCTACTGTGGTCACATCCTATTCTGGAGTGGTCATCTCTGCCACAGTGGTCACATGACAGTTTTCTCTCATGTGCTGCTCTAAAGGCTTCGGCCTTGTCTTGGGTTGTATGGGTGACTAGAAAAGCATCAGAATTGGGACCTATTTCGCTGGCACGAGACACCATTTTACGTTGTTCTTCATGAATGAAAATAGAGTAAATTTTATTCAACAAAGGCCTGGGCTCAGTACTTAAAATGTTAGAACGTACCATTCTGAATTCCGAGTTAAAACCCATCATAAATTGGTGGCCTTCTCTTTCTCCCTTTGTATGGCTCCCTTCCTTGCTGCCTCAAATGTACAATTTGAAGTCTCAATATGATTTTCGAGTTTGCCCCAGAGTCCTTTTAGCCTTGAATAATACTTCAGGACAGTCATTCCTTCCTACTTGACTAGACATATCTCAAATTTCAATGGTTCTTATTTTTTTTCTAGAGGACTTTCACATCATCAACATAAATAACACTTGTTTATAAATTCTTTTCTAGGGAGTTGAATATCCATGCGACAAGTATGGAGTTGCACATTGCCCATTGCTCAAAAGCAGCTCTCCTTCCTTTGGTTTTTGTATTGTCTCGTCAATGAAGCCAGTCTTGTTTTTGGCTCGAAATGCGTTGTGCATAGCCCATGACCAAACAAGATAGTTGTTCCCATTTAAAAGACATGAAATTAGAGTCATGCCTAGGCTATCAAACGTTCTTAGCACGTAGGCAAGCAGTCGATTGTCGTCCACATGTTGATGGAAGTAACTTCCCTCTTTCTTGTGTTGGTCTTAGAATCGGTACTCTGATACCATATGAAATGTATTCGAGATAATATAAAGGCGAATATGGGAAGCAGAAAGTTTGTCACTTGCTTTCATTCACATGTTATGTCACACATATACAATCTGTATATGTAATGAATATGGACAGGTATAATACACAATTAATCCACAATTAATGTATTTTATTGTATTCCTATTATAGCACATTTGGGGGATATTCTCTGATTTCCCATAATATATAGTTCATTGTACTATTTTAATGTTAAAAGCTTTGCTGACATAGCAATAAAAATAATAAAATAATAATTTTTACTTTAATATTGCAATTAAAAAAAAAGAAGATAAAAGGCCAGTAAAAACGGATGAGACTGAAAGGGGTTTCGCCGACGATCGCCCGTCTCTCATTTACTGTCACCGGCAACGCCAAAGACAATTAGCAATCCCAGAAATGGGTTGGTGTCACTGATCAGGCTTTTCTTTTTTGAACCGAAATCCCACAAATCAGTGGAAAAATACACCACATTGAAATCAAACATTGCCCTGCAAGATCACCGTCTGCTCCGAGGCGAGCAACGATATTGGAGGTGATGAGATGCCAGTGAAGGTCCCCATTTGTCCTATCTGTCTATGCAACCCCTTATGTCAATCACTCTTTATTTTTATGGGAAAAATTATTATTTTATTATTTTTATTCCATAACATTAAATAATGCAAAGGACTAAAAGTGTACCAAAGTAAAAAGGTTGATGATCAAATTTGTCCCAAAAAAGATTTAGGATGAAAATAACTAAATAAACATAGATTGTAGATCAAAATAATAATTTTTCATATAATATAATATAAATTACAGTGAATGACAGTTTGTAATACAAAAGTGAGTTGGTAATATTCCTATTGTTTTTTTAAGATAATAGATAGAAAGATTACTATCCTTTTTTCTCGTCTATTTCATATCAAACTCAAAAAAATCACATTGGAACTAAATTAACCTACTTCAAGTGAATAGGACGTGCATATGGCTCATGTGAAATTTGCAAGATTAGAAGTTCAAATCTCCCCTTGAGTGTGTAACACATGGTTAGGTCACTCACACATGTGCTTTACACATGAATTAACATGAATCCATGGGCTTGCGATGTCTCATAGGTTCGGGGAGATTAAACTCCTTGCTATCTAATATATATATATAGAGAGAGAGAAACCACTGTTCAGATCTAGATTTGGCTCCTTGTGGATAGCATGGATAAAAGCTTATCTATTTAAAGGGTGTAGTTTCTAGATTATCCATCCATTAACTCAAAGCTCATATCCTTGGAGGACCTTTCTCAAGATCCATCCCGTAGCTTTCTCCCTTATACAATGCACTATTGGGGATGGTCGTCGGACTTTCTTTTGGTATGACAACTGGACAAGGGATAGCCCTCTGGCTGCTCTAGTACCTTCCTTCCTTAGTTTTTCCCTTGATGCTCCTATTAGGGAGGTTTGTTATGTCCCTGCAATCTAACAGGGTCCCTAGAGATCGAAGCCTCTGTTTAATTCACCAGTTAATGCATGGCATTTCTTTTGATCCAGTTGTCCTGGACTCTACCACTTGGCTTCCTAGTTCCACTAGTAAGTTTACTCGATTGATTGCTTGGAAAGCTTTGCACATCAAGACTGGGAAGGTCAGGTGGTACAGACTTGATTGGTTCACCCCTTGTGTACCACGACATTGTTTTATTTCTCGGATGAACATCACAGGCACACTATCTACGATGGACAGGTTGGGGAAATGGTTCCCTAATCTTGATTAAGCTTGCCAATTTCGTCATTCTGTGAATGAGTACATGTCTCACTTGTTTTTCTCATGCCCATTTAGCATGGCAATTTGGTAGCGAATTCTGCAAAAGTTTGGCATTCACAAGCCAATTGGTGATTGGAAATATGAACTTGATTGGGCCATTAACTCTTTGATAGAGAATTCGATATAATGTATATTATTGAAACTACTTTGATGTTCCTTCATTTACTACCTTTAGAGGGAGCAAAATCTCGTCCTATACGCCGCTACATCTTCCTCTAACTCCGAAGTCTGGCAGTCTATCATCAGTTTAGTACATGGTCGTCTTCTTGGCTTTCCGCAATCAAAGGGTACAATTCATTCTCGGCAGCAGCGAATTCTACTAGCTGAATGGGGGAATCCTGTTTAGGCCCTTGAACTTTTCATAATGCACTTAGTGTGCTTTTGCTGGCCTCCAGGCTTTGATTTCTATTCTCAGGCCTACTGGTATGGATTTGATGTATTTGTTTCAATTGGTTAATAAGAACACTGATTCTAATAAAAAAAAAATGACCTACCTCAATTCTTTTTGTCTTTTTTAATAGTAATCCATGATATGTGAATTTATCCCATTATAAATTTTTTTGTTATATGGAAACTATAAGTGTAAAATGAAATAGAAGAAAGAGGAGAATAAATGGTTATGGGAAATTCAACGGAAGAGAATCGAACATTGGAACACTCAAATCTTGTAAAAAAATGATATTATTGCATCAAACTCTTTTATCTACACATTTTGTATTTAATATCTTGGAATTGTTTTTTTTTTAAATGAGTATATTTTTTGAAAGAATAAAATTAATTTTTAATAAAAATTATTTACTACTAAAATTAATAAGGAATAACACCCAAAAATGGGTGAATAAAGAAATAGGAGAAATTTTATAATGTCGTATATGGAATCATTCAACATTTCCCTATTTAATTGGAGTACAGAGAATGGCATTCTCCATCTAGCAATCAGAAACATCAATTGGAAGTATATTCCTTGAATCTTTTTTTTTTTTTTTTAAATCAAGTATATTCTCTGAAGAGATTGAAAGATAACTTGGGGGTGTTGCGGGCCAGTTGAATGTCCCAAGAAAGGTATTGAATTTTTTACTATATTAAATTTTTGACTGTGTTACATTAATGAGCTTAGTACCAAGAATTGATTGTTCGGGATGTTTGATATGCTCACAATTAAACACAAAATTCGAAATGTTACATAGAAGGAGTAGTTGGATCCCAAGTACCGTTGCCCTTCTTTCATCAAGCAAATCTTTGTTCACATCTAAACACATGTAAAGTGAATTCTCCAAAATTATGAAGACTTTACCGTGTGAAGATCTGAAACAAATATAGTGTACTTTGGCAGAGCAAGCCCTGCTCTGTGTTTGGATCAAGGGAAGTGGTGGGAAATGTCAGGCAGGGTAGGGGCAAGATTTTCAAACTCCCTATACATAATTCACATTCCCTTCCTTTCTTTCCCCCTCCTTACTTCCTTCCCCTCCATTTACCTCAATCCAAACAGGCTTATTATTCTTTCTTCAGTTAAATACTCCTCAAGCAGTCCTAAACTGCATCAGATTTTCAGAGAACTCCAAGTTGGAATGGACAAAAACACAGGAAAAATCAATGAACAATCTCACAGATATGAGATTGATAAAACATATTTAACTGTAGAACAATGGAAAGGACAGACTAAAGAGAAGGGTCACGACACGCAAGGGGTTACGACTTTCCTCCTCTTAAAGCAATGCAACTTCGAGCACATTTGTCATTGGTAGCAAAAGAATCTCAGCTCAGTCATTTCATCTGTAAAGCCTTTCTGTGATTTGCGTAAATTTTGAATTGAAAGGTGCATAACCCAGAAAAGAATTTCCACCAGGCGTCTGTTACCGAGAAGAGGGCCTTACAATCAGGTGCAGAACCAAAAATTTGCACCCGCGTAGGTAAGACGAACTATGATTCATTTACAGAAGAATCCCTAGAGACTTGAGAAGAGTAGCTGGCAGGATCAGATCACGTGTCTAAGTAATCCGCAGAGAGGATCCTCCTCAGAAGCTCCTTCAGGTTAGCCAGTACGTAGCGGGGTCCTAAGCTCTTCACACCAATGTAATTCAAAAGCTGTTCTAGATCCTACAGGTGAAAGGGAGATAAAAATTATGTCACAGCAAACAAAGGTTATCAGTATGTGCTTGCTTTTGAATAACTGTGAAAGGATTTCCAGTTTTCAATTTCTTTTGTCGATAAAGATAAGCGGAAAGGAAATAGGACGATTGCCCTTGGACGAGACTCAATTGTACGACAGCCAACAGCATCTCTTCCAAAATATAATTTCAGATAAATTCCACCACCAGCCCCAGTAGTTTCATTAAAACACTGACAACAACTGTTTTAAAATAGGACAATGATGCTCTGTATCAAACAATGGAACAAATACTAGCATGGTTAACATTTCCGTTGACCGATCTTTTGTTCATACTTATCAATGAGGAGAAAAAAGAAGAAGACTTCTTTTGATACCAACCAAAATTGACAGGAAACCTCAGCCCAGTACAGGACAGAGATGAACAGGGTATTCCGTGTAAGAGTTCATGCATGCTTAATAAAAGAAAGCAGACCTTGCTTAGCAGAAATACAGCATAGGCTGCTCTTGTAGTGTCTTGACCATCTAAAAAGAGTGGAAATTCTGCCTGCTTGCCACTTGTTGAAACTTCAGCATTTGATGATAAATCAAAGGATGTGGCCTCCAGAGACGGTGCATTGTCCAATATGTACGAATGAGAACCGCCAAAACGAAGAGGGTAACGTAAAGGAACTTGCAAGTAGGAAGCTATAAGTGAAACCGCCTGCATTACGAGCAAAAGCCAATAAGTCTTTCTTCTTGATGGTACATGAATTTGAGATATAACCTTCAGCACAGACTTGACTTCCATGTAATAGCTTCAAAAACCGCACTAAATTGGCCGGTCAGACTGGTCTAAAAGGGGGGTATACCCGAGATAATAGGATCCGCTACTAAACCAAAATGAGCCAGTTTACCTCACAACCTTGTTGCTGGGGTCCCTGTTAGAACGAACAGGCTGGCTCTTACATTCAACCGGTGTCCTTTCTCCTATATCTATTACAGTTCTTTAAAAAGATTCTAAATATTCTCATATAGCAGGGTCAAGTCATTCCTGGTAAACCCATAACTCAGCAAGCTAATGTCTAGTCTGTCTCTGGAAAATGTGTTAGCATGCACCATTACGCACCCACTATTCCCTTAAAAAAGAAAATTCAGCATCTATGGCATTCGCGTTAAAACACTTTCATCAAAGAAGAAATAGAGGGTAACAAATGGGAAGCAAACGTTGAACATACATGACCAACATATCCCAGAGCTGCTGCAGATCTCTGGACCTCCTTTTTGTCAGTGAAGAAACTCATCTTTGTAAAAGGAAGCATTGTCAATTGCAGGCCCAGAATTGTTAGTGACTCGTGATTAACAGGCTTGGAACCTGCAGAATTCCCTGAAAAGTATATAACCAGGTAAGAGATATCGAAGCTACAAAGTATATAACAAAGCACATTTTGTTATACTGGTAGGAGAACATTGATAGACTGGATATAATATTTTTACGATTAGCTCCTGTAAAGTATGTACAACAGAAAATATACTGAATCATTAAAAACTGTGAAATCATAGATAATATGCTTAGATGCAAAAAAAAAAAATGACAAATGGGAATCGCTTAAAACAGGACATGCAAAAATGCTGATATCCCAAGCTCTGTCCTATGCATAATTGCAATAACATATATGCGATGCGACTAGGACTATTAAAATAAAGTACATGTAAAAAGCAGTGTCATGAGTGTGACAGATTTAAGCTGTTCACTATCTCCTTGTAAGTGGCTAGTGGAACAGAGCTCTTTGAAGATGCAAATTGATTATCCGACTCATTAACATATCCCATTCATAAGACGCGCAACAACGTCTGGGAAGTTATTTGCCAAAACTAAGACTCCCTCACATAAGAACACTGACAGAAGGGTTTACTTTATAACTATCAGCCATAACTATGACAGATAAACTATCTGGCACATCATAAACAATCTTTTTTCCCCAGTCCGCGAACTTCCATGCTTCTCATGACCTTTTGAGCAATTATCACAGAGAATAGACAGAAGATAGCTACTATTATCAACCAGAATCCTAAAATACTGCTTGACAGAGACAACCATGTTAGCATTGCAATAACATTTCAATGCATTGAAGGAGCAATCTCCACGCTTACATATGAGAATATGCAATTTTTCCTACTGAAATACTGAAAAGTAACAACATTATACAATTGTACTGCCCTCAAAGGATAAGACAGTTAAATGTTAATGTGCTCATACTTCATAAGCATGTGTGCAAACACTTCTGTTCTCTATTTTTCTGCCACCAGAAGATTCTGAATCATAGCATATTAATTACCTGATTTGGTACTGCTTGGAAATGATTCAAGCTCCTGCTCTAGTGCTTTTCCAACAGATATTTTTACAGGATAGAGCAATGAAACTTGTGAGACCATATACTGCTGTCTTTGCCTTAGCATCTTTTGCAAGCTCTTCGCCTTTAGATAACCTCTTTGGCCATCAAACAATCTGCTTGATTCCTGTAAATGCAGCATGACTGAAATGTTAGCACATATCTCAACCAATGAAACCCCGTTAATACAGAGAATTCATATGGGCACAAGCAAAATTATTAGAGAAGGAAAAGTAAAGGGGAAAAAAATGTATGCTTCTCTCCCAGTCAGATCTTTTCCCTCCCAAATGACAAGAGGTACATACTTCTGCCATAATAATGGGACCAATGTAAACAATGACATCTAGATGTAACAATAACAAGAAAAATTGATAGATTATATGCCAGGTGCCTAGAGTTTCTCACAGCAAGTATATAAAGCATTGCAGGTGGATATTTCATATTCCCAATAATATAGCCTTCCAACACACCTAGCAAAGAAAACATAACATGAAACTACACAAATCATAATTTGACTCTATGACATGCATCAGGCAACTCCAGTTGAATAAGCGGTTTCAAAGAAAGAAAGTATTCCTCCTTGAAAGCTGCATGATGAAAATTGATAAATTACTTGTGAATTCACATTAAAATCTCAAAAAGCTGACAACCCAACAGGGTACAGTTCAGATGATGTCTGATCAATAATACCTGCAACCGCTTCCGAGCAGATGAAAATGCTGTTCCTGCAACCAATAACGATCTAACTTCAGCACCAAGCTCCTCCTCTTCCTTTTTAGAATCCTCGGCAGCAGCTTTAGCACTCAACGACATGTTCTGCATCGCCAGCTTTCTACATTCTAGTTTCTCCCGCATCTCCTCTAGCACATTTGATCTACTCAAAGACTCGTTCTTGACCTGCCAGTTATTTTACAGACTAATAATTCGCAGGCTGACAATTGAAAACCCAACAGCATTGCATACTGTCATAGTCAGAGCCCATAGAGAATGCTCTTTCCAAACAATAGTTGTCCAAAATGACACAGTTATGTCTATCAAAACTATAACATCACGCTTTCATCCTTCCCTCTATTACTATCCCTAGTCCTGGACGAAACGCAACAAAAGCATTATATGAAGTAGACGGCTGCAGTTCAAGCAACTTAGGAGAAGCTCGAATTGGATGAAAGAATTGCAAACTTGCTTGGTTAGTTAAAGTGATCGGAATCTAAAGGCAATCAAAAGCTGATTTCAACTCAGCTGCTCCCGGAAAGAGAAAAATTCACAGCTTCTAAGAACAGGAAGGGGGCCTAAAATCGGTTCAATCTCAGACAAGGAAACTAAAACCTCCAGATTACCTGATGAGGGACTCGAGTTTCATCTGAAGAATCTGCTTCCTTTCCTCAGCTTCTCTGAGGGCTGAGGAGAGACTGCAGAGCCTGGCAAGCTCCTGCTCGAAATCTTCCCACTCGATCACCTTCTCCTTCTCCGGCGGGTGTGACCTGTTCTTCTGCTCCGTATCTGGTGGCTTGGAGTCGGGTTTCATTGAGAATAAGCGAGTCGGTTCCGATGCGCGAGTTCAAGATGTGTTCACGGCTCGACCTCATCGTCCTCGTAGGGTTGACGGAGAGCAGCGTCCCAAGCTTTCAGAGCCGCCAGCGAACCATACTGGGGCCTTGGTCTCGACGGAAAATGTCGGGGAGGAATCAGAAAATGGGAGAAGCGTCAAAGAGTGCGCGGCGTTGGGAAAAGCAAGGCGAATACGAAGAATGACGGGTGGGAAGTTGGACTTCGAGGGCATTTCCGTCTTTTCGACAAAGAAAATAACAGTAAACTTGTTTTGATACACTAAACTTTCACTCAACAAAGTTGGGTTATTTATTTAGAAAATCATGAACTATTCAACAATTTTTAATTTACTATAAATTATATTTTACCCAGAAAATTATAAATTATTCAAGATTTTCCTAATCAATCACGCGCTTTTTTTACCCAGAAAATCACAAATTATGCTCTATTTTTTCTAATATACAATGCCATTAATTTTGACAATCAATTACTAACGTGTACAGTTAATTTTATTGATTGTGCAAATAGAATCTAATGTGGCATCATATGTTGGGTCTACCTAGTCATAAAAATAAGGAACATCCATTTGAATATCAATCATCGTGATAAAATAAAGAATTCGATAATAGTTCGTGGTTTTTATAACCAGATGAATGTCACGTGTGATGACACGTCAGATTCTATTTGCACAATCAAGCAAATTAACAGTACATATCAGTAATTAACAAACAAAATTAACAACGTAGTAAGTTAGAGAATTCTATAGTTTGTGATTTTCTTGACAAAAAAATAGTTTGTGGTACATTAGAAAATTCTTCAATGGTTCGTGATTATCTTGGCAAATAACTCCAAAAAATTAGACTCTTACCTGTGTTACGTGTTATCTAAATAAAATTTATTAAAAAATATATTCTTATGCAAATTAAAAAAAAGTAATTATTTATAATTTTTCAAATAAAAAAGTAAAAAATGGTGAGAAGTTGGTAGTTATACCTGGCAAATTTACGATCACGGGCTCATTTTATTCTAATCTTAGGCCTACCAAAATTTCGACGAATGGTATTTTGGGAAAGATAAAAGTGACATCAAAAGAAGGTTTCCTTTCTTGAAGTAGTAACTGATCAAAATTTTGATTATTAAGTAAACACATATTAAATTTAAACGGTTGTTGATCTTAGATATTTATGCATATCTTCCTAAACAAGCAGAAAGTCTTATATGTGACCGGCATATAATCATACGGTACATACATAGTATCACAAGATAATACCGTTCAGTTATTTTCAGGATTGTTTTTCTTATTTTTATAATTTTTATAAAAACCTTAAAATAAATAGATCTTATTAGCTTGTGATAGCACGTAATCACCGTCTCACGGTACACCCATTACATACAAAGACTCTTTCCTGAGTAAGAAATGAAGGTTGTGAGTTCTATAAATAGATAATGTTGCAAGATTAAAAAGGACTTTTACCATTTCGTGGGATCCATCATCGGCCATAATTAGGTTTTGGACATGAGAGCTTGCAAGCCAAGAAGACCGTTGATGAGAGGTACTGATCCTCAATTTTGAGTGCGAGTACGATGAGACAGCTTTAGGAGACACAAATCCGTGTTACGTAAAACATGTGTTACCTTAATAAAATTGATTGAAAATGCCGACAACGTCCCTGATGGAGGAGAGTGGTTAACGAGTGATATAAGAAAGATCGTATCGTTGCCAATCTGAGAGTAGCGACTTAGCGGTTCCCTCACTAGACGTCAAAATAAATGATCTCAGGATCGATCCCTGGATTAGAAGGGTTGACAGGAATTTTCTCACGTATCCCAATTCGAATGCAGATTAATCTCGAGATACATTTCGATTAGCCGGATAAGATTATAGGATACAAACAAGAAAGAAAGAACTTCAAATTATTTTCCCTGTGAAGTTAAAACAACATCTGCTCCAATAGACAATAAATTTCCGTGTCGCTTGCTTTTCAGGGGACGACCTGAGGAACGTGCAAAAAGTACTGTGCGTTAAGAAAAAATATTTTTTAAGAAATCGTTTCTCGTAAACTGTTTTTACCATACATACCATCGTGAGATCGCATGGTGAAGATGCGTTCAATTTTGACATGAGATCACATCTTTAACGTGCGAATAAATATAAACAACTTAATTTATTAATAGGTCACATCTTTAAAATGCGATCTTATATTAAAATAAAACTTCTATTTCAACATTCAACTTGCAATTTTTTGCCAGCACGAATTTTGAATTTTTATTTGTTAGGAAACGGTAATTTTGAAGATGCTTAACAGTACAGAAAGAAATAGTTTCCGAGAAACAGTGTTTCAAGAATCCGTGGCCACTTCAACCTTTCTTTTTCGGGAGCGCGAGTCACAGAGCGCCAAGTCAAATTCACATAATATTTTATAGAACTTTCCCAGTTCAGGACATATCCATCCTTGGCTGCTGTGGTATCAGCCGGGTGGGGGATCATCTCCGTACTCTGGGAATCAAATCAACTCCATTAAGCATGGATATGCATATGGACATGGGGAGACATGGAAAAAGGGAAAAAAAAAAGAAAAAAAAAAGATTAATCTTCACTTTAAAAAAAGTTTTCGCATTTAAAAAAGGAAAATCCCGACTGTACAAACCAATCTTACCTATCCGTTTCTCCGATCTATTTCTTCTTCCTTTTTTTTTTTTGTTCTTTTCATAGGAGGATGAGGGCAACACTTAACTGTTGGGATCAAAAATTTGCCACATCCTCCGCATGCTTGGATAAGAAACTCAAAATCCTTTGCTTCAGATCGTCTTTACCTCCTTTCCTCGTCTCGAATACACCCTTGATGACTCTCGTGTAGAGACTCTCCAGCTGGGGGATAAGGTACTTATCGGTACGCTCCACAAAGAGCCGCTTTATGGACTCAGCTTGGTCTGAGATGTCGATGTCCATCCCAAGGGCAACATGGGAATTGCTGCCACCGTCGGTGCGATCAGGTGATCCTCCCTCGGGGAGTTCTTCGGAGTCGGACCCCGCAGGGGACGGCTCCTGCCTTTCAATGTTCATCGCATCATTCACCTCTTCGTCATTGGAAGGCTTCGAGGTTATCGTTTCTTGGGTCCTCAGTTTGTCTTCTGCTGTTGAACCTTAAATACACAGAGGAGGATAATTGGATAAGTTATAACTTCCATTGATGAGTGTTAAATTACTGTAAATGCAAGGCAAGGCAAGGCAAGGCAAGGCAAAGCAATGCACATTTCTCCCAAATGAAACTTTAATTGTGGTGAATTAGCAGAGTATGAGGCTGAGGAGCTCTTGTCCCTCGATTATTTACTCCTTACTCGACCGGTCTTTCCGGTGTGTGCAGTCGTTTTAATTCCAAAAACACACACACACACACACAGAGATGAAGATTCTCTTCGGATCTCATACCTCCATGTCCCAAGTCAGGATTCTTCTTCGGCCGTTTCAGGGCCTCGTAACTCTGATCTAGATTCAACTGAGGCTGGACATTGCGGAGTCGGGCACTTGCTCTGGTAACAGTCCCGAGCTGCATGACAGGAATAGATGGGAAGGTTGATGATGCTAAATCATCCGGAAGCTGAAGCGGTCCCCCTTGGGCAGCAATCTTATCGCAGTAGGTTACTAGGGCAGGCTCCATCTGTGATATCATTCCATGCACCTGAAGGAAAGAAATTACTCTTCTTTTGGTTTTCACAGCAGGACCTAGATAAGGAAACTCAAAGGTAAAGGAACATGTAACATACACAATCTCGAAGCTCATGAGCTCTGCTGACGATCCGAGCTCCATTATAGTCATCTCCATTATATGCCTGAAAGAATAATAAGACGAAAGTTAAGCTAGCCGCAATAGAAAAACTACAAGATGCATGTACACTAAAAGCATAAATGCAAAACTCGTGCATGTAGAAGAGGACATGTTGCACATCCCATTTGAAACAAACATGTACAGTTTTAATCAAGAAGCAAATACTTAACCACGCCTTGAATGTGTGAATCAGGAGTGATAAGTACAGTAAGGACCCCGAATAACTTTAGAATAGAGACAGCCGAGATATGCAGACAGTGTTCGGGCTGTCAAGAAAGGATAATTGCTGTCCACAGCACTATGTCAAGTGACCTCAATTTTCCTAATTGCTGAAACCAGTTACATAAAGGCAGCATCATTAACAATAAATATCCCATGAGATAGTGGCATTGATCAAGTCCCTAACGTGATATAAGGCCATGCCATGGAGAACTAGAGTCCTCACTTTTGCATCATGCAAAACTTTTAAAGGACACAACTTTTGTAAAAACAAGTATTAGTGGTTGATTGTTGTCCCCCATTTAACAGCTTTGATATCTCTGGGCAAGTCCAAATACCAAGGGCTTTGGTCCTAGTTTTTTCAACTAATTGCAATTTTTATTTTTTATTTTATGACTAATAGCTTAGGAAATAACAAGCTTTTCAAGTCATGGACATCCCAGTATTTGTAAAGATACATAATTAAAGATTTTAGCTTCTCAACAAATAGTCATAGATTTTAGCATGTTTTATTTTCTCTTAGATCAGGTCAACTACATCATCCCATTGACTAGGTTGCTTCACTAAATCTTTCACATATATCTTTATATTCGAGTCCGCATCCTATTGATCTATTGTCAATACAGTGGAAACTTTCCACTTTTTATTGATTGAGGGAAAAGAAAATTGTGTACTCTATGTTATACTGTTAGCCAATGTAAACCAACTATTCCTGGGAGTGTTTTTAAAGGTATTCCATGGAGGAGTCATCAAAGAAGTATCAAATCAACTCCTGTTAATATATAATAAAATCTGATTGGAAAACAATATACCTTAGCATTTGTCACGATTAGATCAATATCCTGTAGGAAAGCTGAACAAGTAATGAACTGCCCAGAGTCAACTCGTTGCAAAAGAGTAGACATGTCCATTGGGTTATGAATTATTGAACGATAGTTTGGAGCATCCTCGTCTGTGACTGGATAATGGAAATCCCTAAACCGTTTGTCATATAAAATCCTGCAATACAAAGAAAGTCATAACAAGAAAAAGCATGCAGCAGAAACAAAAATGGAATAGTTAAAACTTGCTACAACACAAGTCAACATGAAGCTAGAGAGCCAATCGAGTATTTTGATTCTACTGGTTCTCTCTCAAGCAAGTCATGGAACAGTTTAACTAAGAAAATCAGGGAAAAATCATCCATGAAAGCCGATAGAAAAGCAGCAAAAAGTCATATCCAACGCGATGCCTTGCTCTTCAAATAAGATGTAAGACTACTCCTTCAGGACCTGCATATTTTGTGTGACAGTACTTTGATCTAGATATTTTCTTATTAGCATCTAAGCTGTTTTTCCCAGCAATAGGTATACATTTTTCGGATGTCACTATCACACACATTGTGAATGAATAGGCTAAATCCTGAAAAAAGAGAGAGCTAGTTCATTCACATCAGAAGAAGGGTCAAACTGACTGAAAAACACAATGACTAAAGTAATCACGTCTAAATAAATAGAACATTGATTCTTATGGGGAAAAAGCAAGCCAGATTTCTCTTACCGATTGCAAACATCTCTCAGGCACATTCGCAATCGCCTAAGAGCGTGCTGCTCGGATTCAAACTTAGCTTTCAACTCAGAAGCTTTTGGGCCTGTTGCTACTTTTGGTGCTTTTGGAAGTTCAGGAACAGAGACAGATGTTGAAGAATCTCTCGTCCTGACATCAGATGAAACTGACAAGGCAGCTTCAATTAGGTTGTCAAAAAACAATTCTCTGTCTTCAGTGGCTGGTGTGTCCACTTGGTATCTGACAATGCAAGGTAGAAATAGGCTGTCAAACTAACGTTGTGCTATCAATGCCTTGTGTAAGCATCATCCTTAAACAAGAGTGAACCCAGCAGATGCAGAACTTCAAAAAGCATATATACAGCTTGATGACAATTCAAACATATAGCAGAAGACACTTCATATAATCCTGGCAATGCTACTCAGCATCACTGGCCCATGCAAAAGTTGGCAGGTAAAAGGTGAATTTGCAAAATATTGCCTGTGAACTCCCATCACCAGTTTCCTGATAAATTTTATAAATCTAACTGGACAACAATTGAGATGCCAAAAACAAGATAATTGTTCTGGAATGTCTAGGAGGAGAGGAATAGGCAGGCATTTGACAGGAATGAATCGCATGACATTGGCTTTATGGAAAGATGGTTAAGGGATGTTTGTTTTTGGTATTGCCAAGAGGGTAGCAGTGAGGCTCATGGGTTTGTGTACATGACTATGTCATGCTCAAGAACCGTTTTGCAGCTTTTGTACAGTCTTGACACATCAGTATAAGATTTTAAGCAACTTCTTGGTGCTTGATTAAAGAAATCCTTACTCAAATACTCAAAACAAGACAATAATTAGGAGTAAATAAATCCGTAAGTGGCCTTCCAATATTGTTTAGTGAAAATAGAGGGAAAATTTCAGGTTTTAGAAATGGTTTTTTACTTAAGGCACTACATTTTCCCAAAATATTGGAATATCCAACATCAAAACCGGTCAGCAGGATAGATTTTACAAAACAGCATGCTTTAGCACATACATACGTGCCGAGGAGAAAGAGAACATTTGTCAGTAAAAGCAGTACCCTTTTGTATGAAATTGCCTATATTAGTTAGAGACCTGCTATATCTTATACATACACTAACTAAAAAACACCAGAGAGAGTGAAGAGTTCCTTTGAACAAATGAAACTTACATGCTGTGTGGAGGGAATATCACAGTGTCGTTTGTATCAACCTCATCCGGTGGAGCTTGTGAGACTCCTAGTAATAATATTGGTAAGTCAGACGGCAATTCCTCCAAGAGGGTCAATAATACAGCCCTGAGTTGTTCATGTGCCTACAAAATCAATATCTCAACCTCATATCCAAGAAAATATCTATTGCTTAATGAAGAACATATAAAAATAATGACCAAATATACTCAGGTAGTTTAGCATCAAGCATGTAAAACAAAAGACACATAGGTACTTACTGTTTCCCACCAAAGATGGAATTGTGGTAAATAGAGAATTGATGGAGTTGTTCTCCTTGCTTCACCAAATATGTGGACCAATGCTTCCTCAGGGGTCTTGGCACTAGGATCTGATAGAAGCGATGGAAGTCCAATAGAATGAACAGGAAACTTCTCCATCTCATGTAGAATAGCAGGCCCAAGATGATCCTGTATTTTAAAATTCTTCAGTATGCTTGACTTAGATTGCAAGAGACTAACTAATTGATACCAACAGGTTCTTAGAAAATTACCAAACCAACACCTTCATTGCCCCATAGAAGAAGCCGAGGTCTATACACCAAAGGAAATGATGAACCATAAGAAAGCATGGAAAGCTGGGTCAACTCAGATGAAGCTGATAATGGAGGGAAAATATTCGAAATGTAAATCATGGCTTTTTCAAGATGTCTCTTTAGACATGGCGCAACAACTGAAGACAAAGGCCGAGAGTGCACAATGGAGCCCCTGTGAGCAGCGGGAGTAATTGTGGACATGGCTTCAACAAAGTGATATTTTTCTACCTTAACTGAATCAACATCAATCAGGAACTTGTCATCGCTGGTGTAAACTTGAGGATATCTTTCACGGAAAGCACGTATAGCAGCCTCTGTACACAAGGCCTTTAAATCAGCACCACAGTATCCAACACAGCTTGCTGCAAGTTCTAACCTCAACTCCTTGGAAGGTGGCATCCTCCACTTACGAGTGTGAATGTCCAGAATTTCAGCACGGCCATCACAACCAGGCAATGGAAAGTTAAATTCACGATCAAATCTACCAGGACGACGCAATGCTCCATCAATGGCATCAATCCGGTTGGTGGCTCCGATTAGAACAACTTGTCCACGAGAATCAAGACCATCCATCAGGGCAAGCAGAGTAGACACAATAGAATTGTGAATTTGCTCCTGTTTGCTACTACGAACCGGAGCGAGACCATCTATTTCGTCGAAGAAAATGATGGAAGGTTGATTCCTTTGTGCTTCCTCGAAAAGTAGCTTCAATTGTCTTTCAGCCTCACCAACCCACTTACTGAGTACATCAGCACCCTTTCGCATGTAAAAGCTGACTTTCTGGCCAGCCTTTGAAGCAGCACAGGCTAGTGCTCTTGCTATCAATGTTTTTCCTGTGCCAGGTGGGCCACACAACAACACTCCCCGAGGTGGAGTGATATGATAACTGGCAAAGAATTCCGGATATAACAGAGGAAAGAAGACCATTTCCTTCAAAGCATCGATATACTCAGAAAGGCCACCTATATCATCAAAACTAACATTGTCATCTACCTGTAAAGGTTGAATATCTGCCCCACCCTTAGAGCTAGGACCAGCAGTTTGTATCCCAGAACTCAAGGAGGCAAAACCATCAGCTTGGTGGCCCCAACCCGAAGCAGCAATGTTCAATCCCCATGTTGCAGAGCCATGAATGTCTAGTCCCCCTAGGAGCCAAGGCGGCCCAGACCTGCCTCCACCACGGCCCCAGGGGATGTGAGGCCCTTGATCTAGCTCATCCACAAGGAGAGAATCATCAGAATCCTCATTCCTTCCTATGCGGTGACGCTTATGGACTCGAGACCCTCCCTTTCTTACATCTCGACTGACCTTGTTCCCCATCCCTTGATGCAAAACCCTCCTAGGAGATATCATTCTTTGCTTCCCTGCATCAATAGAGAGCCTGCGAACCTCTGCACGATTACGAAGATCATAACGCCTCCGACCCTCCTGCTCATCTTCACCCTCGTCATCGTCACCATCCTCTTCTCCTTCTTCATCTTCACCCTCATCTTCAGCCTCATGATCACTCTCATCCTCGTTATGAGCCTCATCCTCTCCATTGCCATTTTCAGTTTCATCTTGCCCATTCTTCTCATCAGATGTACCTTGTTCATCAGCATCACCATCATCCGAATGCAAATTTGGCTGTCCCCTTGCAATGCTGTTGGATTGCCGAGGTCGCAACCCTTCACGACGAGGCATTGATCTTGCTTCCATAACCTTCCTACTGTTAGGAGTCGATAAATCATTGCGATTGCTGTTGTTATTGGTTCTGTTTCTTGAAGATCTGACATTTACCTGGACAAAAAAACTTCCAATGTATAAGACAGAAAAATATAGCAGCAACCAGGTTGCTTCCGTGCAAAAACAGTTTAACCTCCAACTGAGTCAAAGGTAGTGAATCCTCCTATAAAGTGAAATAGGAAAAGATTGCATTGAAAGGAGAACAAAATGTCTCACCATTACATCTCTGTCCTCCATTTCTGAGCTGCTTGCAAAATCTTCAAAGTGTACTGCAATCCTCTTGCGGGAAGATCGCCGGAGATTGGTGGAAAACGCCTAGTAATAAACAACAGAGACTCAGAATGTGATGCCTAAAAGCAAGCGCTGAGAGTACAGATGATTTGATCTAGGTACACAGGAAAAACGTAAGGCAATCTAACAAGCTGCAAAGTTAGGGCTTCAAATAGCAATGTGCAAATCTAGTCAATAGATCAACAACAGATAAGTTCATCAAATTGAGCAAAGAGTTAATATACTGCCTAAGCCAACGTTTATAGAAGCAAATCCTTCAGCGCTTACACTTGTAGTACTGTTTCGTTGTGGCCGAGACCCTGGACGAAATATTTTGGCAATTTGAGAAGCTGCAGTCCTTGTCTTAGTCTTGCTCTTCTTGGTGCGTATAATGGAAGGACCATAGTAGAGGTAGGTGCGGCCATAAATCTTAGGTCTTCTCCTGAGCCTATCACTGGTACGAACTGACCCAGGCACAGATCCATCACCCTGGCTAGATCGTTTTGAATACATATGCAAATGCTAAGTTTGGTTATGATGTCCTCCCATATACTTAAAAGGTTTCACTTCATTACATTAAGACATCAAGAAGGCATCTGCTATCCTGAAACAGGGAAAAATACAAGAACATTGAATGCATAAATTTATCATGGAACATCATCTCTACTGAGCAAAAAATTGTTTAGGGACATTACTTCTATTAAGCAAAAATATCAAATCTGAATTATACTAGAACCCGGTATTTCGAGCAATCAAAATGCCAATAAGAGTCTATAAAAAATGTAGTTTGCTCTGATATCAGACTAATAGAAGAACCAACTAATAAATTAAAATTGAAATTTTTTTCCTCAATCCTGCATAAGCTAAAGTGGCAAATCAGGCAGTTCCCGAAGCTTTTACCCCAGTGTCAGCACTATTATTTAGGCATATCATCCATAGACTGCATATCAAACTTAATGCTTGAATCATGCTTACATGTATGATCTACTCATGTCCACACAGGCCAATATATAAAAAAAGGAAAAGAAAAACAAAAGTGAAATGTGATCCACGTATTACCAATTGAATACCTGTAAAAAAAAATGCCCTAAATCTGCTATCTATGTTTAAAAAACCTGTCTGATACAACAAGAAAACTATAAGGGAAATAAGGAACACACTCACTCCTGCACAACAAATCGTTTCTGCTAATGCGTTATAACACTCTTGTCACATCTAATTTTTCACAAGATAAACAGTTTTCTATGGCATCTATTTCCAAAATATACAGAGTTCTCTCTGGCATATGTTCTTTGTTCATTATACAATTCCAGCTGTACCACAGATCCACAGCATCTAGACCCATAGAAAGATAAAAGGCAGATTATACAAAGACCCACAAACCCTGCCTGCCCATGTATTACGCGCATACGTGTGAGCAATTTCTCACACCCACATCCACAACAAAAAAGCAGCTGTAATTGCAGAATATTTCTACCTCAACAATCAATCAAGCCAAAGGTCCTCATGGAAAAGAAAACAGACGTTCAACTTAAAATGCACTCATGCACTTCGTGGAAACTATAAATTCACTTACAATGGCCAATAAAGCCACAACCAATCTTCCATACTTACTATCAGCACGTCATCTTAGAATATTGTTACTGACACCCCCCATCATACTTGCAGCTACAAATCAAATCTAGCCGCATCTTTCCAAAATCTACTGTATAATACCATTAATCGTTCACGTCTACACATATCATTACACACCCAGAATGATTGTTTTGACATGTTGCATGGTAAACTTGCATGCTAGGAAAACCAAGCAATCGCTCAAATCGCTCCGACCGCCTCCCACAACTCATTCTATCGCCGTTTACTCGCTGTAGAACCGCCGGATACGGCGTTAGACACTCAAAACGGAAGCTGGGATAAGTTTTCAACGGCTTTAATTCAATAACTCGCCGTCGATCAATACCTTCGTCAACAGCGGCATTGGTATATCGAAGA
This sequence comes from Lagerstroemia speciosa, assembly GCA_037672795.1. Taxonomy (NCBI): domain Eukaryota; kingdom Viridiplantae; phylum Streptophyta; class Magnoliopsida; order Myrtales; family Lythraceae; genus Lagerstroemia; species Lagerstroemia speciosa. The sequence continues at coordinate 6,102,926 of CM075308.1, read as the reverse complement.
GATCGAGAGTCAGAGCTCAGCGCAATAACACGTGGAAGACGCTGAGAGGGAAAACGATCCTCTCTCCTGTGGTCTTCAGGTTCTTATTAGGGTTCCGAGGAGGGCTGCGAAGTCGCTCTGAAGAGGAAGAGGAAGAAAGACGCGGAGGAGGAGAAGGGAGAGAGTCCCTGGAGTGAAATGACAAATTTAACCTTCCATATGGTTATTGCAAATTTACAAGGAAGTCCTCTGTCTGACCCCGAGAACGGACATTAAAAGCGAATATCTTAATTCGAACCCTGAAATGTGGCAAAATTAACTTCTTACCACTTAAGTATGTAAACATTTAAACTCCTGCCCTTTTCTTAAATCTCTTAAGCCCGAATGCACCGAGGTACACTTTAGATCCCACTGTTTATCTCTGGTTTTGGATCTCCTTGTGTTGTCCCAGATCAAATTCCAGATACTGATATATGATTAATGGACCTGATGACCCTCTCTTCCTAGTCTTTATTGAGAATCTTCATTGTCGGTAGAAGGTTTAGTCCTAGATTTTAGTGGCTTAAGTATAAATATATGGTGTTATCCGTTTATTTTTCTGTGGTTAAATTAAGAGATTCCAGCTACTATCAAGGCTTGTAATTTTCTTGAGCATTTTACTGTACCTTTCGAAGTAATGAATGAATTCTCATTGCTATCGAGTAAAAAAACTTTTCAATGTTTTTATTTTTAATGTGGTTGGCGTAATTATACAAAATAATATCTATCTACCGAAAAAATTAAGATATGAAGCAATTGTTTCAATCGAAATCGAGGCAAGATAAAACCGAGCAAAATAATTTTGAAAAACCAGTTTTTCAAGGATTATGAGGAAGTCCAAGAAATCATCCTTGTTTTATTAATTTTTAATATTGCATCAGTCAGCCAGAGAATCTGGCAGCCAAAATGAAAATGCATAGGTATTAAGGCATTTGATAAGTATGAGCCTAGAGATGCGATTTTATTTTTGTTGAGGGGCTATGTGTAGTTTAATAAACTTAAGGGACCATAGAAAAATGTTTCGACGATTCATGCGACTCTGTTTTAGTCTTTTGGGCCATGGTCCTACTGGCCTTGGCTATTGAATGGTGGCCTCTTAAGATTTTATAAATCATTTATAATCTTTTTCAAAATAAATTACAAATATTCCGAAATTAGTCATATTTAATCTAGACTCAAGTGGCTTCAGCCTAAGAAGTTGTGGGAAAAGTGGGAGTCGTTGGTCTCACTTTAAAACTTTTAAAAATACTCCCGATAAATAGATTTATTACCAATAAAAAAGATAAATAGCAACGAAATCCTAAAATCGCCGCTAAGACTGTAATTACCGCCTCAGGTTGTAATTACTGTCTAATTTTTTCTCTAATTATACAATTTTTTATTTATTCATGATACGTTTAATAAGAATTCACAATGATACAAAAATTAATGCTTAACTATAAGACTACACTAGGCGTTAGAGAGATTCACGTCCAGTGTCTTCTTAACAAAATTGTGGCCTAATCGGGAATGACCCTACTCCCTGTGGTAACTAAGTATCCAAATGCTTATGCTTTGGGATATCAGAAGGGAAAAGCTTCTTCATCAGCAAACCACTAACGTGTCCTGATAAAAAATAAAATAATTATGAGGGTAAAATAACCTTTACACCTCTAATTAACTTTTTTTAGATAAACTTTCTTATTATAACCATGTGTCACGTGACACATTCTTATTGGACTGCCACCTTATAAATCGATTATTTCTTATCTTCCCTTATAAATAGAAGCCAACCCTCGATTTGTGGTATTTTCGAAAAACTTTACACTACATCTTTGTATTATTATTTGTGTGCACTTATTGACTTAAACATCAGAGGTCCAAATTGGACTGCCACCTCCGATTTGGCTTTCCCTTGTGTTACAAGAACCAGGAAGCTCGCTCAAAGTCCTACCAGCAACTAGTGAAAACACTCTAAGGACTACTAGCACGTCTCGTCAAGAACCTGGAGACCTATCTGAGATATCTGTATCCTTAACCTACCATAACTCTCATATCAAATCCCATGATATTTATGTTCACCTTTTTGTTCTGTATATGTACTACTTAGTATTTAGAAATTTAATGTATCTGACATTTCATGGTTCAAGCAAGTTTAATTAAGAGGTAAAATTCTTCTAATCATCTCTACACACAATATTCAAATCTGATACTTTATTTAAGATAAGAAATTTCGTGTATATGAAACTTTTCCAATCATCTTCACACACAATATTCAAATCTAAAACTTCGCTTAACCCTTGTTTGGATGGAGGTGAATGGAAGGGAAATGGCGGGAATGGAGGGGAGGGGAAGGGATGAGAAAGGAGGGGAAAATATTTGGTTTGGTTGGATGTATAATAATAAGGGGAATGGAGTGAAGAAAAACCTTGTATTCGTAAAATTTATTAATTAATGGACAAATATATCGTTATTTTTATATAGTTTAACTTAAGAAAAAAACTTAAATTCTCCCTATCGCATAACACCGTAAATAAGACAAGCATTTTCTCTTAATCACATATACCAAGGAAGCTAATAATCTAAATATAACACCATTAGAATCTCAATTAGATTAAAAGTGATCAATAATATTTTAGTGCAAAAACTCATAATTTCCTATAAATCACCGAGTATCAAATAATGTCTAATTGGTTGATTCATCCTCAAATGATGACCAACAACACTTATATTCTCAAAAATTACACGTTAAAAAAATGATAATATGAATTTTTATTGCTTTCATATAGGGGTAATTTGGTAACTTTATTTTAAATGAATTTTTTTATAAATTATTTTACCCCACTCAATCTCAAATCGAGGTGAAAAGAAATTGAGTTTTGGAGGGGAATCGGAGTGAAGATTCTCCTCCATTAAAATTAGTTAACCAAATAAGGCAAATTTTTCTTCTCTATCGCCTTCATCCATGGAGGGGAAACTTACCCTTTTTAGTTACACTATATTTGGATGAAGGTGAATGTAGGGAAAATGGAATGGAGGAGATTTTTTTTCTATTTGGTTACCTAATTCTAATTTTAATGAAGGAAAAGAGAAAGGAGGAAAATTTTTCACTCCGATTTCCCTCAAAAAACCAATTCCATTTCCCTTGATCTAGGATTGAATAGGATGAAATAATTTATAAAAGAAATTCATTTACAATAAAATTATCTAATTACCCCGTACAAAATCAATAAAAAATTTAAATTATCATTTCTCAACATGTAATTTTTTAGGATATAGGGTTGGTTGTCATCGTTTGACGACAAATCAATCAACTATATGTTATGTGATGCTCGGTGGCTTGCAGAAAGTTGTGAATTTTTGCACTAAAATCATATTGTTCACTTTTGATCTGGTTGAGATTCTAACTGTGTTACATTTGGATCATTAGCTTTCTTAGTATATGTGACCCAAGTAATATGCATGTTTTGTTTATATGGTTGCATTGTGTAATATGTAGAACTGAAAGGCGCTTTTTCTTGAAATGAATTTGGAAGAGTAATATAAATACAATGGTGTATTTATCTAGTAATATAGAAGGGACGGGGGATAATTCTGATTTTTCTTTTTTAACTTTGATGCTTATATTGAAGATCTAGTAATGTCTAAGATACTTCAGAATTAGAACAGGTGAAGCATGCATATATTAGCATGTGTCTTCTGCCTTTATCATGTTGGCCGTGACTCGGGCTTCGTTTCTTTTGCCGAAAACGTTTTCCTGAGAGTTGTATTTTTCATTTCTGAAAGATGTTGTATCAGAAAACTTGTTTACACTGTGTCGTTTTATTATTCATCCAAAAATGGAAAGAGAAACCTACTCCTACTGACCCGAAAAACATGAGAGAAAAATTTGTCCCTTGCCTATCTCTGTCCATCTGACCCATGAGCAAAGCATGTTCCTGCAAAATGTTTTGGGTAAATAACACTTTTATTCCTCAACCTTTCACGATTTTTATCATATTTTTCATTAACTTTTATTTTATCATTCGCGTCCTCAACCTTTTGAGTTTTTACCTCTTTGATCCTAACGTTACTTTCTCCATTCAAAAAAGTATACTCCATCTAAAAAAGAATATTTCGTCCAATAATTAGTTTTCAACGAAAAAATATTTTTCAAAAAATAAAGAAGGGGAACAAACGAAAATGAAAAGTATCGATAGGGTTTTATTAAAGCCATATCTTCTTCAAATTAAGAGACAATCCCAATTCAAACTTGATTGATAGTTATTAATATTATAAAATCGTTATCTATTTTAAGAAAAATAAGTTCTAATTTTAAAATGGGCATCTGTAAATAACCAATATCCCCTTAATTATGGATGAAATATGATTTTTGAAAATTTTTTGTTGAAAATTGATTTTTAGATGTAATTTTTTAGATGGAGTATGCTTTTTTTAGAAGTAAAAAGCAACTGTATGACTAAAATGATAAAAAATTAAAAGTTGAGGAGGCGAATAACAAAAAAATAAAGGTTCAAACTAGCATTACTTTAAAAAATAAGCCATTTCAGATCTGAGCTTGCCTGCGCCATTTTTTTTGGGTGCGTGCTTGCTTGCTTTTTCTTTCTGATTATTTGAGAGATGTCATGTTTGTTTGTTTCCCTTTTCCCTGTAACAACAATGACACATTACAGGTCTACGCTGTCCACTTCAAATGCAACAAGAAACTGATCCGAGAGTACCCAAACCTGTTCAACTATACGAAGGACGTGTTCCAGCTCCAAGGAATGAGCACCTCCGTGAACATGGAGCACATCAAGCGGCACTACCACGGTAGCCATCCGACCATCAACCCGCTGGGGATCATCCCCCATGGACCGAGTACTGATTACTCTTCGCTGCATGATAGGGAGAGATTTACCTAGAACCCGTTTCCATCTCCCCAAAGGACTGAAAGGCTCTCGTGGCCGATGACAAAAGAAGTTGCCTGAGAAGGATGTGTGAGCTGTTTCTGTTACTGTTTTTGCATGCTACTGAAGTCGATCGACGATCTGAATAAAGCGAGATGCCTTCGCCAGCTCTCATCTGTGGCTTTGAAACAACTGCATTTTTTTTGCTCCGAAAGAGCATCCATGGAAAACTGGATTCAGACTAGCCTCCGAGCGAGCTGGATCGATGATTGAAGGATCCCATCAGCATCGATCTCCAAAGCACTCGCTTCTAGTGACGTCGATGTTGAAATCTTGATATTGGTTATGGTGTGACGTCATGATGGGTCCTTGATAAACATGGTACGGAACAGTGCCTGTTCCCTGACATATTCAGACAGTAGACTATCAGTACAATTAACTTGCGTAAAGATTCTTTGAAAAGATGCCTCACACATTCGAAAGCTCGGCAGCAGATTCGAGTTTCATAGCAACAAATTGAAAAGTAGTATTTGGATTTGTACGCTGAACACCACGAACAAACAAGTGGTTAACTAAAGTTTGAGCAGTTACAGCAAGACAGTTGGCTGTTTTTTCAACTTAACAGTCTGACTGCCGATGTAATCGTGCAGCTTCTGCCTAGGGAAACGGCAGCCGAGTATTTTCAAACTTGTAGTACAGTCAACTGTCGTCGTTTCCCATGCTTCAATTGTCATGTTTCAGCTATGTTAGAAAGGATTTTCTTTTCAATGCTCATTAAACTGGTCGATGAATGCACTTCGTCATTTACGCTATGACCTTTTGAGTTTTTACCACTTTAGTTATACTGTTACTTTTTTCATAAAAAGAAAAAAGAAAAAGCATATTTCATAAAAAATTCCATCCAAAATTATTTTTTTCAACAAAAATATTTTTCAAAAAATAAAGAAAATAACCAAAAAAAAGGATGAAAACAAAAAATATCGGTAGAGTTTCACCGGTGACCACATCCCCTCCAAAATCGATACACATTTCTGATTGAAAATTGATTTGTAGTCATTATCATCATAAAACTGTGACTCATTTTGAGAAAAATAAGTTCTAATTTTAAAGGAGACACTTACTGGTAGCCAACAATTTCTTAATCGGGGATGGCCATACCGTGCTCTTTATTTCCTTTTTTTATTTTCTTTTTTTTTAATTCTCATAAATATATATATATACATATTAAAATTATTTGTGGGATGAAAACTATTTTTTTAGATAGAAAAAGTAATTGTAGGAGTAAAGTGGTAAAAATTTGAAAGGTTGAAAACATGAATGACAAAAAATAAAAGTTTAGGATGAAAATGACAAAGGCACAAAAGGTTAGGGAAATAAAAGTGGTAAGAGCAACACTAATAGTTCGATTAAGTACCTCTATGAAATTTTTGATGTCTTGTACTTTTTGGGATATTGTGGATTTTTCTGCCATAAAATCAGCATAATTATTTTTCATAGAAAAGTTAGAGAGCAGAAAATAGTCATTTCAACATGAAGTGGAAGAGCTCAAATCTCTTAGTACAATTAGGAGAAGAAGCGAAGGCATGTATATAGCTGACCTGGGGCGCATTGGATTCGATGCCGAGAGAGCGCAGAGACAATATGCCAGACATTTGCTGTCCAACTCCAATTCTACATGAAGATTTCTCGTGGTAATCTGAGGAGGATTGGGCAGAGAATATAGAGCAAGACAGTTAACTGCAATGGAAAGAAGTTATTTTTTCAGATTTTCTTAAAGAAGTATGGAGGAGCAGTATAGTGGAAATGTAAATGACAGTTATGCCCCCTATAAAATGCATAAATAATATGGTACAATACAGTTTGCATACGAACAGGCAGTACAAGTTCTGCGATGTCCAATGCTCGTCAAATCTGATAAAAACAATAGATTTTGGAACAGGTATTAGAGTAACATCTTCAATGTAGCTTATCATAAAACAGGCATAAGTTTCATTTTGCTAGTGCCTCGCTTTGCCAGCAATACCTGCTAGCTGCCTTACAGCGATAGATATAGCTTCAGCTTCACTGGTGGTATCATCGGTCTCCTGCCCCAAATTTCTTTTGGGCTGAACTAGAGGAATCCCAATTGTTTAGACACAGCCCATTCTTGGAACCATAAAACCATCAGTTCCTGGCAGCAAACAAAGAAACAGATCACGTAACCGTTCAACAGCATTTAACATAAAGAAACCTAAAAAGGAGTTAAATCAACCTTCAAAATTGGATGGATTCGTCATTCATGTGCCTTTACTTTTTAACCATGTAATAGCTAAACTTTCAACTATTTAAAGTTGCTAAAAGAGTTAGGCATCAGCTTGTAGCAGTATTAGTAAATAGAACAAGAATATCAGATTGCACCTTTTCCACTTAAACAAAAGCTGCTTGCTTGCTCTGCATTTGCAAACGCTATCAGCTTCCTTTAATTTATATTTTTGATAAAATTTTCCATATAGCATGCCATGATACTTACTTTGTCCACTCGCACAGAGCAAATAAATTCACCTGTCAAATTTTAGTATAATGTAGATGCAAATCCTTAAGGACGAGAAGGGAAACACTCAGTTCAACAGTACTGAACGTACCTGCAAAGAAGCCCAATGGAAGAGTCAATCGACCAACCACTAATTTGACAAAACAGAACATATTAGAATCACCATAGTAAGTACTTCTTCAGGCGATTTTATCAGCTGAGACAGTGTCAGCAAATGCATGCATATCGAAATTAGTAAAAATTTAAGGAAAAAAATATCCCAGGAATCCAGAGAAAGGAAACCACATGAACTTGTGGAATATGCCTACATGATCTAGGGATGATGACTCCGCATAAACCTGGACGACAAGGGACCTTGTTCTACATTTTCATCAGTTTATTCATTTTGGCTTTACCATGATGGTTTTGCCTCGGTCCTGGAAGCGGCTACAGTGATCCCCAAATATTTTGACCAGCTTCAATAAGTATTAAACCCCAGCAGACAAAGAACCAGTAAAAGAAACTTGAGCTTCAGTTTCATAGAGCCTGGAATAACCAAGGCTCTCAGACCGAGGCACTTACTGTACCACCAGTTAATTAGTTCAAGAAGAATAAATATAACACACGAGCTGCTCAAAATCCTTAACCAAATAGACTTTGACCAAAATAGGAGCAATTAGAGCATAGAGTCCTCAATTTAATGGAGGAACCAGCAAAACCATCATAAACAAAGAACTGAAGGGGCAAAACACATCATATTATAAGCCTGTTATCACATCTTTTTTATTAATGGTGCGAATATCACACTTAAAAAAATCATAGATCAAATCAGTCAATCTCGCTGGATCATCAGAATAGCGCAACAATCAAATTGAGCCATCAATTTCAACAGGCAACCGACCAGCATTTCCCTGCAAATGGGCCCGCCCACAATAAATCTTGCAGTTACTAAGAAAAGATGTCCTTATTGATCAGCTGTTGTCTAATTTCATGCCATCTCCCGATAAGCAAAATAACGTTGGGACAGCTAGAAAACTTTGTTGAAAGACTGACCTGGATGCTCAGGCTCTTGGGTCCTTAGGTATGGAGTTGGCTCAGCAAGAGAGTCCCCTATCAACAAAAAAAGATGACCGGGCGAATCCCAAATGCATTAGATTAAGTTTCTTCCCCATCATACAACTGCTTCTACATTAATGCGTCAACCGTGCATAACGAAAATGCACAACTAACTTTGAATCTGGAACTCTCACCAAGCGAACTTATCAAGAACCTTGACATGAACAGGCACCCTTCCTAAATTTATGGAAATGGCGCATGTCACGAATGATTATTTCTTGATCGATAATCTCTGAGGTTAATCTCATCATTTCATGGCAGTCCCCGCATATGCGGTTATTCTTGAAAATTCGTATCATTTTCATAAAATTACTGCTTATAAGGGCAAAAGCTAATGCCAGCCTCTCGCTGTGGTGATGAAGATATTCCTTCTTTTCCCTTTCAGAAACATTTTGGAGAACATACTCTGTTTTTGGCTTATAACCTGCCAAATGCAGCTGCTCACCCAGTTCCTTCAGCTTTGCATATATCTGTTCCAATTTCGGGTGAGAAAAATCTTGAGGATAAAAAACATGAACTGTGCCATCAACCTCAACCCAACTACATGCACGTTCCTTTTTTACTCCTCTCCTCGTCATCAAACCCCTAACCTCCTCCACAGCACCCCTATTGTTTTTAGCTGCAAATAGATTTGAGAGCAAAATGTAATTTGAGGCTTCCTCAGGGTCGAGCTCAAAAAGCTTTTTTGCAGCTCTCTCACCGAGATTTTCATTCTTGTGCATCTCACAAGTCCCCAAAACAGCTTCCCAAATGGGTACACTTGGAGCAATTTTCATCTCTTTAATAAAGCTTTCCACCTCATCAAATCTGCCTGCTCGTCCCAGCATATCAACCATACAAGCGCAATGCTCAATCGTGGTTTCAACCCCAAAGGTTTCACCCATAGATCTAAAGTGCATTTTTCCTTCATCAATCAAACCCATACGACTACAAGCAGCAAGTACACCTACAATGGTAATTTGATCAGGCAAATAGCCCTTGTGTATCATCAATCTGAAAGTATCAATGGCCTTGTGTCCTTGGAAATGTTGAGAATATAAACATATTATTGAGTTCCACAAAGTCAAATCATGTGATTTTGATCCCTCAAATATGGCCTCAGCGTCTTCTATGGACCCACATTTCCCATACATATTAATGAGTCCATTTACAACAAACATATCCAATAAGTGACCATCCTTAATAACCATTGAATGGAGCAGCTTCCCACCGCCAAGAGAGCCAATCCTGGAGCACCCACTTAGACAGGTCGCCAGAGTATTCTCATTGGGCCTTATGCCTTCTTGTTGCATCAAAATGAAATAATTAAGACCTTTTTCTACTTGATCGCATTGCATGAGACCAGAAATTATTGCCGTCCAAGTCAACACGTCTTTATCTGTCAATGTCCTGAAAACCAAAATGGCTTCATCCAAGCATCCGTTTTTCACATACATGTCAATAAGGGTGGTTCCCACAAACTTATTACTTGCAACATAGCGTTTCACAGCATGGGAATGAATTTGTCTCCCAAAACTCACATTCTTTAAGCTGGAACAACACCTTAAAAGACTAACCAAGGTAGACACAACCAGTTTGATGTCCCTTGACAGCATCTCATGGAGAACTTGAAATCCTTGGGATTCCAGCAGAAGAATATTCCGTGAAACCAAATCCTTCTCTCTCATTCCATCAAGTACTTGCAAACCATCATATGGAGATCCGATTTTCATGTACATTGATATCAAGGAATTACTCAACATTCTATCCGACACATCATGACCATACCCATATTTAAATATCAAGGCATGGACACTTTTGCCGTAGACAAGATCACCAATATTGCTGGCAGCATTAGTAAGACTAGTGAGGCTGAAGAGATTTGGTTTCGGTCCTAGCTGCCTCATAATGTTAAACAAACGAGCAGCCTCAAGACCATCACCTTGCTTGTCAAGGCAGGCAATCACAGTGGTCCATGTCACCACATCAGGATCGTTGATCATTGAAAATGCCTTTAAGGCATCAGCTGCCAAACTGCACTTGGAGTACATATCAATGAGGCTGCAACCAATAACATTACCAGTCTCAGAACCTACTTTAATGGCTACACAGTGGAGGATCCTTCCCTCCCTGAGTATCCCTGAACTAGCACAACACTTGAGGACAGAACTCAAAGTGAAGCTCCCGAACTTTATTTCGTAATCTTTCAAGCTGCTAAAGAGTGTCATAACCTTATCAGTGTTCCCCACGAGAACATAACCATTAAGCATCATGTTCCATAGGATAGTGTTCTGCTTTGACAAGCCAGAAAATATTCCGGAAGCAAGCTCCATCTGGCCACACTTTGCATACACCTCAACTAAAGCGGACCCCACATAAAGGTCTGAACCAGACCCTAATCTAATCACAAGACTATGGACCTGTTTCCCAAACAATAAATCAAAGCAGACAGAACAACCCTTCAAGCAAGTAGCCAGTGTATACTCATTTGGCTTCACCCCATCCCTCATCATCTCAGAAAACAGTTCAGCCCCATCACTACCATATCCTTTTGAGACGAATCCTGCAATAAGAGCCGTCCAAGATACAACATCTCTTTCTGGCATTTCAACAAACAACCGACGTGCAGCCACCGGGCTGCCGCATTTAGCATAGAAGTTCAGCAGAGAAACCCACAGATGCGAATCTAAATCAACCTGGAGTCTCAGTAAATGCCCGTGCACTGCCCTCCCGCGACTAAAGGACCTCTTTGAAGCAAATTCTCGCAGCAGACTCGAGTACCTCTTCAGTCTCTGATTTCGAACATAACCAAGTTCTTTGATTTCAAGCGGAAAATGATAGTCCCAATCGGAAGGAATGTCACTAAGGGCAGAAGCCGAGGAGTGATTCAACCGAACGGAGAACCAGAGTAACCGTGCAGCACCACGGGGCTCTCTGGGCAACCCGAATTTTTTGAGCATTCTTCCATCAATATAAAGCGTGGAATGGGTTCATCATCCCAGTGAAATAATTACTCTTCAAGGAGTTACTGGGTGATGAGCAAGATTCTTCCTGTTAGGTGTCAAACCAGAAGAACAGGAGAAGGGAAGGGAAGAATAGAAGAAGACAGATAAATGAACGTAACACTTCCACTATACCAACTCTGCGATTTCAGAGTTTCCAAACGAACCATGTCGGAGGTAAAGGACGGGGAGGGCCGAGGCGCATGAGGGCCCAGCAAGAAGAGAGTGGGGACGGCGAGGAGTGACTGAGGAACGCCGACAGTGCCTGGTGAAGCAGCTGTCCGGTCGGAGTGGAGAAGCGTTCGCCGGAGGGGCCGCAGTCGGGCGATAGATTAATTTCTTTCTATTGAAGAGCCTGACTTGGTTCGGGTGGTTTACGGTTTACTAGACGGATCCGGCCCGATTTTCCAGGTCTTTATTTTTTTTTTCCTTTCACAGATTGTGCAAACAGAAAGAAATATTTTATTCCCCCATTTTTTTTCTTTTGTTACCTCAGAGGGCGGAAATTTTTTTTAAGCACTCAATCTATTTTATTTCACAAAAATAGTACCATTTTATAATCAATTTTAAATATAGCACCTCTATTTAAGGACTTTTTAGTAATTTTTGATAATATCTAAACTGTCATTCTCATAACTTAACCTTCCTCCATCAACTCTTTCTCTTCTCTCTATTCAGTTTTGGCTCCCTTTGCTTGGTATTTTATAAATAAGTCTTGATACTTCATAAATAGATCATGTTGATTGTTGAAATTTTCAAACACAACATAAACTTAATAGATACTGACATGTCATACATCTGTTCGGATAGTTTATAAGTAAATTCATTGACCGTCCAGATTTTCGAATACACGTTCTAACTTAGTAGGTTTAGATATTTTGTAAATAAATCTCATTAATTATTCAGATTTTGAAACACCTGCCCTAGACTTAATATGTCTCGATGTACTGTATATGTCATAATATTTTATAAATAGATCTCGATAGTTGTCATGATACTTTATAAATAAGTCTCGATATTATATCAATACGTTTTGAAAAAAATCAAGTGAGCGGGAGATCTGAAATTTTTGGGAAGGAAGGGAGAACGAATAGAGAGAAGAGAGAGGTGATGAAACCTGTCATGATGTTATATCAATAGGTCCCTGAAGAACATAAACAGATCCAAAAAAGCTAGTTGGATATTACTGATGAGAATTTAAAAACAAAGTAAAGTAAAATAAAATCTACAGTTGATGCCTCAAGAGTAAGCAAGAAAAGAATATATCATATTATGAAATCCTTAGCTTTTTTCAATTATTCAAAGAGCTATTTATAATGCCACAATGAGAAGTAATTGCATCGATGTAAATAGCGGAAAAGTGGCAGAGCGGGTTGTCGCATGGCTTGGAATCGGTTGGCCTTACTGGCTTTTGGTGCAAGTTGGGTCTATCGGGCATCATTATAGACCGGGTTGGATCTTGAGCCTGAGTCCCATCACCTACCAAACATAGAACAGTGGTAGAACGGTGAGGGAGAGCGGAGTTCGACGCCAGGCTACCATTTTTGTTGAAACTATACTTTAAAAAACCATTCAAACTTTTTATGTTTAGCAGTCAGTAGATCGCAAGAATAACCCACGATCAATTTTTGTACATTGACCGCAGGATAAGAATACGATCCACTTGCACTAAAACGCGACATTTCAATAGACGGAGCATGAGGCGATGCGTTTAACCAGCAATAGACCGCGAGTTATTCCTGCGATCTACCGTCAAGGAAAATCTCGAATGCAACTCTTTCTCTCCGCATAACCATGGCCCCAAATCCCAAATCCCCACCCAATCTTCTCAATCTCTTGTGATCTTCAATTTCCATCTCAACCTAGTACGATCTCTTCACTGTGTCACTTGTTCTTGGTGCGATCTCTCTTTCTCAATCTCAAGGAAGTTAGATTTTTATCTCTCTCTCTCTCTCTCAATCTCACGGAAGTCAGATTTTTATCTCTTTCTTCTATGTGATCCATCTGCGAACTCTTCATCAAATTAAGCCAGTACATTTGATTTCTCTTCAGCTAATCTATAAGAAATGCACCAAATTACCATAGGGGGAAAAATTATTAAAAAAACTACTCTAAGCAAGGTATTTTCGTCTATACTATCAAGTGATCACAACTTTAGTGTGCGATCTCATTTTTGTATTGACATCGCAAGTTGAAGATGAGATCTTAGTTCACTTAGTAATTTTTTTTCAAATGTGTATGCAAGTGCTGGATCTTTCATTTCATTGAACTGAGATCGCATGTTCAACCTGTCATCTCAGTTCGACATCGACCAACAACACCTGCATACTCATTTAAAAAAAAAATAAGTGAACTAAGATCGTATCTTCAACTTGCGACCTTACTACCAAAATGAGATCGCATGTTGAAATTATAATCTCTTAACGGTATATATGAAAATGCTTTACTTGGAACAGCTTTTTAAGCATTTGTTTTCTCCCGTACGGGTTAGAACAATATCAACGAAGGCTTTATTTAAGCCTAAAAGGCTTCGTTTCTCTTTTTCTTTTTTAATATATTAATTAGAACAATATTAAAGTTGTAAATGAGACGAGGTAATCGACCGCCTCCAACATAGTGATATGGATAGACATAGTTGTCCGTGTAATAAATCATACAATTAACAAAGGTCATTAATTATGCGTCCGAATGGCAGATCTGCTGATAAGCTGACAACATGCAGCCAGCCAGGTCCAAGGTTCGACTCTCCCGAGGGGCCAGATCTGGAGATTAATGACAGAACTCGGAACTCAGACCGTATGATACTGCCCGGTGATTAGTCTGTACACAGAAGACTCCCTCCAACCGTTGGAGCCCGCCATACACGTATACATAAGAAAATTGAACCAATGGTTCAGAAGCCCACTTGATGCAAATTTCATTACTCTTTTTGGGAAGCGTAAATTTCATTATTCACTTGAATTATTATTACAGAAAGCAATGTACATTGACTCTGCGATCATCAGTCGTCCCTCCAATGGGCCAAAAATCTCAAAACCTTTACACGTATGAGGCATTTCTGTGGGGGATGGACTTGCTTCATGTAAATCTTGAAGGTGAAGGAACAAACATACCCAGGCAAAAAACTTGATAAAGATAGAAGAAACCTGAAGCACACCGATGAGTATCTCGTGCTCATCACCCCGGAAGACGGGCAACACAGTCGATCCCGTAACCAGGCCGGAGGAACCGCCGAAAGCATTGCCCAGCAGCCCAAAGATCTGTCATAGCGATATCAGGATATGACATCGATGGACGAAACAGATCACACAGTCAGGTAACTGGTTAAAAGTTCTACAGCAACTAACATAATGTAAAAGGTTGGGATAAGAAAAAGGGTTACCGGATGCATAGTGTCGGGTGAAAATCGAACTAAGTCCAAATAGACGGGTCCCTGAACTGTTTCGCCATTGCTTCCAAGAGGAACTTGATGAGTTGTTTTCTATCAACCACCTTCTCCCTCTTCAGCTCAAGATGACGAACCTGGAAATGACATCTTCCAGCTTAATGCTCATAGAGGACCGTGTATTTTTGCAAGAATTGAAAAACTGAATGCATCATGGACAGCTAAAACTGTGGCAATTTGCTGTGCACATCGAGCACACCAAGTTGGGCAATGCAAGAATAATTAACAAAACATCAATTTCTGTGCATACTAAGCATCGCAAATAATCAGTTGGAAGTATTTTTTAATCATTATAATCAGCAGAAGTATTTTGTGTCAGTATAATCAGTAGAAGTAAGAACAGATAGCTACTACACCGAATCTATCTGTATCTTCTGATTAACAAATGGCAGATTGATCTGCTTTGTAGTGGTGGCCATGGTTCAGGAACCGGTCCTAAACATCCCTTTGGACGGTTCAGGGACAGTTCCAAACTGTCCGGTTCCAGTCTGGAGCTAACCAGTTCTTTCATATAAAATTTAAAATTAAATGAAATAAAATTTAAAAATAAATTAAATTAATTGGTAAAAAATTAAGTTATCTATGTATCCTCTTGGGGTTTAGATACTAAAAACTAAATTAAATTTATTTCTTAATTTTTTCTAACTTTTTTTGTGTTTCCAGTCCAATTCCGAACCAGCACCTCTGGTTTCTCAGGGGTATGAACCAGCCCTGAACCTTGGCCGTCACAGTTCCGGGCCGGTTTGGGCCCAGTTCCATGCCCAAACCAGCCCATTGCCACCACCACTGCTTTGCATTGAGCTTCTCAGCAGAACATTTTCATAAACTGTTTTCTCCATTCAAGATTCGAGAAAATGTACGCTAGAAAACCTTTTCCAAATTTCCAGAACTAATTCAGTGTACCCAGGACATGAAAAATGAAGATCAGAAGTCGAGCAGGCACTTAAAGTATTACCTTAACAGAATCTGATTGAGATACACTCGCATCAGTTAGAATGGCAAGACACCTGATATCATGCTCATTTGCATATTCATACTGCTCGGTAAAGCTTGGATCGGGTAGTGGGACAATCTCAGCCTGTTGCATGTAATCAACCGGAAAGGGAAAAAGAAAGTTAGCAATTACAAGGAAATGTAACTGAAGCAAATATGGAATTAGCATTGAAACATTGTCCTCCCGTACCTTAATATTTTCTTCCCACAAGTCAGCAGCAAGTTCCATGCGCTCCACTAACAGGCCACCTCCTCCCCTTGAGCATACAAGGACACTCGTGCCAGGTTCGTTTCTACAAGAAAATGAGCAGGAACTGGGTAAAATTAGGAAAATGACAGTCAAAGATTGAATATCTGTAACAAAAACTAGAGGGTTAAGCCAGTGACCCCAAATAGCAACATATCACGTATTAATTTACCTTGAGAACAGTAACATATATCAATAAATTTGCAGTTTGAATGTTTGATATCTCAGTATACATTCATAGAGAGATATACATTGAAAACAACAACTGACAATCAAATTAATTGGGACAAATCATCAACCTGATACAAGTTAACACTCAAAAGGTGCCCTAAAGGGACTTGTTAGCTCAAATCCAACTGAGGAAGTGCTTTACCTGAATGGTTTTATTTCAGCTGAAGAATGCTCGATTATAGTCTCAAGGGCTAGACTAGTTCCTACAGCGCCTGGAGGATTCATTTTCTGGACACAGGAAATGGAAGCAATCAATATATATATGTGACTAATACTTGGGAACAGAAATGAATCCTCTTTCCTTCAGTGTGAAATTTGCAATGGCCAGATAATACAAAATGTACTTCAAACAGAATTCACTGTTTGGTATATCTAAAACATAAAGAACCGGAACTGTGTTCTTCAAGCTCACGGGACTGAACCATAAAAGAATTAGCAGAATTTCCATTAATAATGCGTAACTATCCAATGCATATTTTACCTACATCAAAAACAAATCAAGAAAACCAACAATGATTTCTATTTGTATCAAAATACATAAGGATGAAAAAACTCATGTGCGTAAAGAGGTACAGTCATGAAATTTTTATCAATATATACCATCTTTTTTTTAGTGATTTTATTAATATATACTATGGCACATGTATTTGGTGCAAAGATGTTTTTCCTGATATTCCATACTTCCATTTGTAGCCTCTCAATATATTTAGAAATATTTTCAACTCTTTCCACTTTTCTTTCTTAGGATGGCTTGCAATAAATAACAAGCCAGCCACAAAAGACAGGGTTATGAAACGGAACCCTCTCATTTCTGCCTACTGCGAGTTCTGTTTCTCACACAGACGAAGGTCACTTGTCCATCACATGCCCAGACATGAAAGCTGTTTGGAAAAATATTTTGAGCTGACTTTTGATCGATAAAGATGCTGAAGATTGGACGGAGGAGCTCTGTTATTCAGACTAGCACAGGAAAGGAAAAGCCAGCTTGTCGCCATCTTTAAACTGCTACATACATGGTGTTGGAAGGGAGAGAAATGTGTCTTTCAACAGAGAAGAAATCCTCCTTTTGAAAATATATAAAGCATGATAGAACAAGTTAGAGTAGCTTCCGTAACAAGGATACAAGCTAAACTAGAATCTTATCCTCTCCCAAACATCCATCATTTGAGAGAGGACTTGAAAGTACGTAAAGAGAGAGAATGTTCATGCGACTGAAATCATAAATTCTCAAAAAGGGGGGAAAAAGGTTCCTACTACTACTTCTACACTGTATCGCTGTATTTAGGCCATTCATATATCTAGTCAAATTTTAATCTTTCATGTATCCAACTACCAAAAAAGTCCATAGAATATCACTCAATTCCAAACGTAATCAAACCGTTCTAAAATGTGCTAACTCGAACTTTATGCTCAACTTTTTTTAAATATCACTCAATTCCAAACGTAATCAAACCATTATAAAATGTGCTAACTCGAACTTTATGCTCAACTTTTTTTAACTAAAGAAAATGTTCTCAAATATTCCTAAGAGTGAATTCAAGCCCCGCTCACAACCTTTTTCTTCACAACCTGTGAAGCACTCACTTTTTGTTAAAAAAGTTCTCTATCATTTTATATTTGTTTAGACATTTCGTTTGCTCCATGTTATTTTCTATTTTTTTCACTATTAATTATAATCTAAACGTTATACACTACATAGACAAATTACACAGCAATTCATATGAGAAACAGAGGTAAGTTCCATGAGGGGATGTACTATCATGTAGACATTAAAATAGTAGATGCAGATTCAATATGATTCTGTGTTGTGCATTTATTACTATCTATCCATGAATGCACATGATAGATTAGGAAGTTGATAGCATACATTTTCATGTTCCCATAACTGATGGATCAGGTAATCGTAGCGCCCACCTACAGCAAGCAATGCAGCTTCTGAAAGTGGACCACTGGTGTTCTCCCTCATTAAGTAAATCTGGGCAACAACAGAAGTTAATTCATCCTATGAAGATTCCAATATCCAAACACCAGTTACCTCAAACACCGGTTACTAATTTTTTAATTTTTTTCCCTCTGTTAAAGAGACTGGGTAAAAGAACAAAACATGAAAATGCAGTACCATATACAGTATGTAAAAGAAGAAATAAAAGTAATATCGACAATCAGAAATTCAGATTCATAGATGAAAAAGAGATGTGAGAGGAAAATCCCATAACAGAACAATAGTCTCGTACACCTTAAATTGACATGCCCTACTCTCCTCTCTCACCACATATTTTATAATGATGAAACAATTAGAAGCAAGAAAGAAATTATCTTCTCTCGAAAAACAAAGGTCCATACCAGTACAAATCACCAGATCCGACTCCTTTAACCTTAACAAGTGATCCTTCTGAAAAATGACACATGATCTTCTGGTTTTAAGCAGGACAGGAAAACTTTGCTTCAACACATAACAGATGTAGACTTGGATATCTGCATTTTTCTTGTGATAATATACTCATCTATGTTGCATTATTCCTGAGATGATTCATGTAAATACTAGCCTTGCACATACAATGAGAATCAGAAGCTTTCAACTCAGTTGCTAGGGTAAAGCATTTGGTTTGATGGAAATGTATTCATCCTGCAATTTATTATGGAGAAAAAAAAATCTTAAAAAAAAATTGTCTATATGTTTACCTTTTGATCATACAGTAATTATATATATATATATATATGAATAGTTCATCACAATTCATATAAACGATGAGGTCAAAACACACCTGAAAGAATAGATCCCGATGATAACCCTCTGATGGTGGCATAAGGGCATTGACATATACATTTTTTTCAATCTTCCATACTCTCAAATAACTAAAGAGGTCTGACAATTCATCTAGTGCCTTGCGTGTAAATTTATCTGCCAAAAAAAGGCAGATTATGATAAAAGTATTTGTCTGACAGAAACTAAATTAATAGTCAGTGTCCAACTATACCAGTAGGCAGCGCACCCCTCAATCTGGGGAGAGCTTGATCTGCAGCTCCACAGAATCTTAAACCCACAGTCTGCAATCTATTTACAACGGCTTCTGCTAGTTTAAGTTCCTGGAGACCAATGAACCATGTGAGACAACATTTTGAACTGGATCAATAAAGTGCTAACCTGAGTTTAAATTGCAGCATATATGGAAATATATATTGACAAAAAAACAACTTTAAGGAATGGACCACTATAATAAGGATATACAAGTATTTCCCTGACCTGTGACAGTTGGCGCCTTATAACATCCCACATTGATTTCCATTCAGAGGATTGTGGACGTAAGGAACTCACCAATGAGAGAAGCTACAAGGTAAAATGGATTTCATTCAGCCCAAGATTCTTACAATGTTAAATACTATGCATCTGAATTAACATACATACCTCCGCTACTTTTTGTCTATGTTCTGCCTTGACACCTATCCAACACCATATAGACTCCAATAGATCCCCATGATTTAGATGGATGCCACATGAGTCAGCAGGGAAAACTCGAGTTAAAATGTCCATGGTTACCTGTTAAAAAGACTGAGAGAAGATAATTTTCCCAAATAGAAGAGGATGAAAGATATTCTAGATTAATTCATATCTAAAAGTTCATGACAGGCAAAAATTCTGCAGTATGATCGACAAAATTAAAGCATCCATGATACCAATTTCATTCCTCCAAGTATATGCTATTTTTCATTTGAGAAACACAACTCATTTCTCTGAACTGAGAAATTAAGAGCACAATTGGTTTCCACTGGCTCTTTGGCTCTCCCTTCAGGTGAAGATAAGATTTGCTCCTTTTGATTAATATCTTCAGCCGTGATTCAACAGATTGCTCCTTATATATATAGGAAGATCCATCGGAAGAAGGGGAAAGAATACACACCTTGATAGCCTCTGCATCCGTCAAGGGCGAAGCACCTCCGATTATGTCAAAGTCACCCTAATTCGATACATAATACCAATACAAAAATAAATACATATTAAATTTCGTCAAGGAATTGAAAGGTGCACTTTCATTCAAGAACAAATCTTAATAAGCTTACCTGAAGGAAACGATTTGGCGGGGAATGGCCGATTGCTCTTCTATAGACATATGAGACTTCATACCGTTTGAATGATGATTTCTACAGATTAAAACACATTGGTTAGTTACAACAATTGAAGCTCCTACAGTAAACAGTAGCCATGAGGTTTACTGAAGGAACAAGTGAGGGATCAGACAAATAATAAGCATTTGAGTTACAGAAAAAAGGAAATTCTTCTGCAGAGACAAAGCGCTACCAGCTAAGAGGAGCAAATACAGGGACAGAATTGACAGGAAAGCTAAAATAAAAAATATAATTAAAGCCTAAATCTAGCTTCTTTCTACAACCACAGATTATCCGACACAGTATCTTCTTCTCTAATTTCTATCATTGAACTAGCTGCAAGGAGTCATCTGAATAGCCTAAATAGCCAAACTTGCAAGAACAGAAAACTAACACTAGTTGGAAACTAAGATGAAGTTTCAGTACATCTGAGTAAGGGTCATAAAGTACCAGAAAACAGATCCGAAACTCGGAAGATAGAAAACTCATATTACCAAGAAATTAAGCTGAAATTTCAGTACATTTGAGCAAGTCACAAAGTAACAGGAGAGATCTGATAAAGCATATCAGAATGCAGAATCTGCTGAAAACAAGATCCTAAGATACTTACGATGGAAAGTGCACATGCATGGTTTGGAGAACTGAAGATCTAAGCAACGAGTTGGAAGTGCACGCTTCCTCTTTTCAATGCACTTTTCTGTCATCTCATACCTATTTATTTAAGAAATATTTTTGAAGTATATTGAAAATATTTTCTGGCATGCCATTTGGGGGAAGGGTATAAATGGATATTGAGGGACGTATTAGAATACGTTTGTGAAATCAAGTGTATGTAATCTCATTGTTACAATTACTGGAGTCTTCTACTTTGCTCATGGAAGTGACCCTCAGCCATGAGCATTTTATCATATGTATATCCAGTTTCATTTACTCGTCATTTTTCATCTTCTTGCTCGAGGCATCACTGGTCCAACAATCCCAAGAAACATGTGTTTTTTATGCAACCATGTAATGGCTAAATAGGGAGATTAGGCCTCACCATACTGACAAAATGTTGAGGCCCAATGTTGTTTACTCAAGGCCAAGTTTTTACATGAAAATAATGCAGGCCCCAAAGAAATACATGGACTACAAAAGCAATTCAACCAGTTTGAAACATAGGTGTTTAATCATTCCCAATAAGTCTCCTTCAAGAAAACCTAAGTTGGACCACATCTCAATATTGTGGACCAGAATTGCTAATGAAGACCAAGAATCGTCAGAAAGTATATCCGATTCCCATACATGCATGGTAACTTGAGATGCTTAAGCAGCATGATTACTACAACAGTCATGCCTGGGGGAAAGGTTTTAACTATGATAATGCTTCACACTAATAAAAGAAGACTCAGCCACCAAGAAGGATAAATGCCTTGAAATCTATACAAAAAAATGTAGAGTTCAAAAATTATATCAATATTTTGTAGTTCCATTTTTGCCCATTTGATGTATCTAGACATATTTCTACGCCATTTCAATGCATCTAGGTCATTTTACCTTTTCAATAATTCCAAACAATTTTTTTCCCTTTCCATGTATCTTGACCGTTGATAGGATCCAGTACTAACTGAACAAAAAGAACAAGGGTGACTGCTCTTCGAGAGTCACTTGACTTTCCCAAGGACTAAATGAAATGAAACGAAACGAAAGAAAACTAATGACCATTTGCTCTTGGAAGCTGAGAATCTTACATACACGCACTCAACATATACTCAAACATGAATAAACCAAAATAGCAAATAGTCTTAAATATCCATAAGGAACTAACTCTTTGCCTTCCTCCTCGAGACGACCAACGAAAGTTTTTGAAGGTTAACATTACTTGCCGCCCGACAAGGCACCTTGTAGTCAAAGTTTTCAATCCAGTAACAAAGGTTGTAACCAAAAAAAAAATATTTGTTGTGTTCACTATTCTTAAATCCAATATATCCTTAGTCAATTGCATAACCACCCCAATCTTTTGGAATGTGAGAAAGGCTTGAGGCTCCATAAAAACAAGACACAGTTCCTTTTCAATCTCTTGACAGATTTGAAGACGATGCTATTAAAGGCCAAATAACTGACTCCTTTGATATGTAGATTGTGTTGCCTTCCTTCTCCTCATACAGAGAAAAACCAATTAAAGGGTAAAGAACAGGGAAAAAACTCAGCAGGCACAAAGCAATTGCTAACCCGGTGCTCCAACTGTCAGCAATCAACAGTTTTTCAATCTCTTCCACCAATTCTAAGTTTGCCTGGTAAAGTGTGGATATCAAATCCTTAGGACTCCTGTCCCAATCATCCCTGATGTCATCCCAAGTCAAAACATCAGCTTTGTGGTTCAGGTGCTCGAGGGTGGCTCGGTGTTAGGGGCTGAGGTGGTTTGGGGGGATAACAATAACATTTTTATTCTTCATTTAATTCTATTCCCTATCTATAGCATTCATGCGAACCAAACGTAACATAAGTGATGAGGAAAAATAGAGAAATATAAAATCTGAATGACAATACAAAATATATTCAAATATCTAAACTACCATATCTATTCCAAAATATTCTTTTCTTAAAAGAGAATATCAAATCTCAACACATAGCAATAGGAATGCTATTAGTAAAATCTCAGCATTACATAATCTATGTAAAATTTGAAGGCTCAGTACCTAATCTGCACGAAATTTGATGGAACAAAGTTTCACATAAGATGATAAAGCCAACCTTTATAGCAATAAGACAGTGCATTACCTCTTTTCTGACAACCCAATTCACAAATGGTAAACGCAGCTCATGACAAAGTTCAAGCATATCTCCACCTTGCATCAGAACTTTGACAGTATTCCTTCATTAAAAAAAAGCTATCAGCATATTCCAAACAAAAATACTGTGTCCCAGGAGGGCATAAGGGTCTGAATGAAGATAACTAAATCGGGTGCTCTTATGAGATAAACCTGATTAAGTAAGGTCGATCATCCAACATACGCAAAGAATTAAACTCTAAATGCTTTCCACAATGCTGTCTGAAGACTTCAGTGGTGACATCAACAACATGGTCACGCAGTTCAGCGGCCAATTCTGTGCAACTTATATAAGGATCAACATTTCCATCCAACTTAAATCTTTCAGCAGGCTGTTGTTGGTCTTTCATCATTGATGCTTCATCAAAGATAGCACTGACCACCTTGTCATAGACACTTGTATCCTCTGAAGTTCGCATTGTCCGAAGCATGTCTAAAAGAGAGAACACACAACATCATAAGGAACTTTGAACTGAATCTGCATTTCCACATCCATGATTCTACAGAGATAAATCCTGAGTGAATATAAATTTGAAAGCTGAGTCATTTAGTAGATGACAAAAACTAATCCAAACCAAACCCAGCAATTAGGAAATCAAAATCAAATTTATTTTGTTGCAAATTGAAATACAGACAATCCAACATCAATTGAACTGAACCAAGAATATGCAAGGTATGAATCTGACTGTAAGCGATCGCAAAGTACATCTCGTTTAGTAGAAAACATAAAATTGCATTAACAATTACACTTACTAATTCACTACTACACTAATTAACTTTAATTCCAGTCTTTAAGTTGACACAATTTGATGTAATTCAGTTACTGGCATATTGGACTAAAATAATCAGCTACATCAAATGCTCATAATAATTTCAACCATCAATTAAACTTCTGAGTTATTCACTTTGAAGTGAATCTTGAACTTATAGGTCATTTCCAACTCGAAGGGCAATAATGCAACTTCTGAGTTCCTCCTTTTGAAATGAACCTTTAATTTATAGGTCATTTCCAACACAATGCGGACCTCTAAGAGGTGTAAAGTAATTGTAAACTAGAGGCTCTAAGGATACCCCCACGTATTCAATTCTTATTTAAAGGTGATTAGGAAGCAAACTTGATAAATGTGAAACGAAGTCAAAAAGTTGCAAACAATTAAACTAAGGGATATTAGGAGAAATGGGAAGATGGGTTTTCTGCAGAGAGAATGTTTCATATCAGCTTTTAGACATCTGAATATCATTAGGGTCTATGTGGACATTGGATACTTATGAATACCAGAATACTTTTCTTTTCAAGAGGAAAATTGTCCTGCTATGTTTGTTGGTCTTTCCTACTGAATTCCCATTAACATGTAAATACCATAATATGCACTACCCAGTTCAAGTTTTATGCTTTTTATGTTCTAATATCCAGTCAAGACTGCTGCAGATTCCAATCTTCACATTTATGGCGTAACACAAAATACTGAGATATAAATGTATCACTTGAATTTAATTTACAAACTGGTTTCTAGATGCCTATAAGAGAATACTTACTATCTAGTAACTCATACTCCATTCTTGGTGGAAACGCGTGCTGCAGAAGCTCCATGGCTGATGGACGATCAGATGGACTGGGAGACATCAACTGCTGCAGTAAAGAAGCTTGCTCTGGAAATTCAGCAACCCAAGCCGAAGGTAGATTTCCTTTTAGTTTCAAATCGGATAATATAATATGTCTCTCCATTGCAGTACCAAATGGGTGCCATAGCTCAAAAAACACAACTCCCAAACTGTACATGTCAGCCTGTATCCACAATATATTCAGGTAATTTCAAGGTGTAGATAACAGGAGAAAATGGAGCAGATAGCATGATAATGCCAAAGCTAGGTGAAATAAAACAGAAGAACCAGCAGCAAGTTTTCACCTTTTCATCGATCTTTGGCCAACCTTGCTCAATTTCTGGGGCAGTATAGAAGTAGGTCCCAATTTGACCTGTACGGTCTGTAGATACTCCAGTTGCTTCAGTTGATATATTTGGATCTTGGTCCAACTGCTCAAATTTTAAGAACTTAGCTGAAATAGGATATATTGCAAGAAGATGTTAGGACAGACATAAGTAGCACAATAAAGCTGGAAACAAGATGTCAATTCCGGTACCTTGTCAAAGAACTGTTTGTTGGAAAACATTTTGCTTCTTAACTTGACAGAAATACATATCGAGCATTTTATACATTTGTCCACTACTTACCAAGACCAAAGTCTCCAATTTTGATCTCATTACGAGCATCGAAAAAAATGTTGCTTGGTGTTAAATCCCGATGAATTATCCCTTGTCCATGAATATGTGCCAAGCCTTCTACAATTTGGCGAAATAGATGCCATGCGAGTTTCTTGTCAAACTGATAAGATTCAAAGTCTTGGCGGAGAGTCCTTCAACACCCAAAATATAACAATGTTGGTAAATGAGCAACCAGAAAGGTATTGACAGGGAGAAGACTTACCATACACTAAAAATTCCTCGTGTTCTTGATCATTGATAGAATTGACGGAAAATGTCTTTTGCTCCTTTTCATCTTTTTAATTCCTACCCGTGTCCTCTTGTACAATTTTGGAACAAAAATAAAAAGGATAGTGGCAATAAGAGGATAACTAACCAAAACTAACAGACATGGATAGATTATGTTGGAAGGGAAGTAGTTCGGGACACTTCACAGTCAAGTAGTATTATGAGCATCTAATACCAGTGAAAGGTAGAGAAGATTTTCCCTGGAGACAGGTCTAGCAGAATAAAGCTCCTACAAAGGTGTGCTTTTTCATTCAGAAGGCTGCATGGGGTTGCATCTTTACTATTGATAATTTGAGACGGCGAAGTAAGATTATAATTAGTGGATGCCTTCTTTGCAAAAAGAGGGAAGAATCGGTTAATCATTGGCTTCTCCGTTGCCAGGGGAATTCGAGATTATAGGCTACAACCTTCGCATTAGTGGGGTAAAGTGGGTAACAGCAGCAACAGTCGACTAGGAGCTTAAAGCTTGGTTTGGGACATGCGGGATGCATAGGAAGAACAAACTTTTAAGAATGATACAGCTCCTCATCTTTTCAGCTGTATGTAAGGAGAGGGACAAAAGGGCGTTGACCAGAGTGGAATCACAGGATAGTTGATTTATTGATACATGGATGAGAGATGTGTATTTTGGGGGGTTTATCATTTCGTGAATATGCTAGCTTTTGTGTCAAGTTTATGGACCATTTTGTACAGACTTAATACCTTTTGTATAAGTTTTCGCACCTTCTTGGTGTGTCATTAATGAAAATTTCATTTAACACTCGGAAAAAAAAAAAAAAACTAGACCACAGAACAAAGACTTGTCTCAATTTAGTAAATATAATGAATGAGATAGCATATTCTAGACTTATGAGATGCTAAATGTCTGGTTGCTCATGTATTCTCGCTTGACACATATTCCGAGCAAGTCAAGGAACGTGCGAAGTTCTTGTGAGATATATTTCTGCTTACACAACAGTTTTTGAAATTTACCTAGGACAATACTCCATTTGAATGTACAAGTATGTTGAATCAACTTTGCTGTCTTGTCCAAAACCACCCGTGTTGCTCATATTTCTATCACTGAAAGTGGAGCTTGCAGCTGTCATGGAATCCAAACCAGCATCGCCATAAGAACCAGCAATTCCTGTTTCAAACCATGCCTGGAAGTCTCACAAATTAACAGAGAATCTCAATGAGGGATGAACAGTGAGCAAATTGGACAATTAACCTAAGATTGACTTTTTGAAGAATCTTTTTTTTTTTTTTAGCATTCAATAAGAACTTTCATTAATATGCACCAAGAGGATGCATAAAACATATACAAGGGGTGTTCTAGAGACTTTTTGAAGAGTTGGACCCATTATTGTTTAAAGTTCCTGGCTCTTGCTGGAACTATATTTTCAGTCATCTAAGACTGCTGTTCTCCAGTACAATTAAACATTAGGGACTCAGAAAGAGGTGATCTTATTTATGTGACATCTCTAATAAAATAATAAAAATAAATAAATAAACAATTCAGACTAGTCAGCGACATGGGAACAGCTCCATTAGAAGATAGGAGTCTAGTTTGACTACAAATACCTTTTGTTCTTACTACAATAGAACCTTCCCTTTAAATGGTGTATATCATGCAGTGATAGCATGTGACTAACAAAAAAGAATAATAGGTGCTTATAAGAGAGAAACCAGGCTCTTTGACGACTCACCCAGTTCCTATGATGACAGGAAATCCTAGTTCTTTTTTCCTCTTCTCAATACTGCATTGAATTATTTGACCTCAAAAAGTTTCAGCACAGCATTCCCAATCTTTTTGATAGACCACTGACACCCTTATTTTGATTCCCCAGTTATTTGAGAGGCCTTCTTTTATTAGATACACAAATTTCATTAACCAGCACTGAATAAAGTAGAAGCAATCTGCACTCTCACCTGATAGTAACGGACCACATGCTGATGTTGTAGTCGGGACAGGGTGGCTACTTCCCTAGTTAATAAGACATAGTGATGCATGAAAAAAGATTAAAAACCAAATCACCATAGAAGAATTGACTGGTAAGGAGATTAATATATACAATAGAGAGAGAGAGAGAGAGAGAGGGGGGGGGGGGGACGAAGACGGAGACAGAGACGGAGAAGAAGAAGAAGAAGAGAAAATCTCAAAGTGCTTGTTCACTGAATATTCAAGAAAACATTACTAAACTAAACCGACAAGTTTTTCAAATCTTAGCAATGAAATATATCAACAGTCACTACAGAATAGAGCTAATACCAGATACCACCATGTCAAGGTAGCATAAGGAACCTGTTTGTCCAAGGTAAGACCAAAAAATTCCATGCACTTGTATTTTAGAAGACAGCAAATTATACCAAGTCTCAATCACAAATTCCACTCTAACATGATTTTGTAATATGATATTCCTCTAGCTCTGTCCTTTATCACTCCCCTGTTTTCCATTATTTAGTATAGTGCTTCATAAGTAGAATCATAATGCAGAAATTACAGTTGGAGCGTGACAAGAATCTTTATCCTAGTATAAAAGCTAAATGTTGGTGGTTCGTTCATGTACCTGATCCTACTGGGAAATTATTAAGCCTTTTAAACCTCTCTGCCTCATCTCAATATTCAAAATTCATTAACTTTCATATATAAGCAGTTAGAATCCTCCCCCAACCCCCCAACCGCCAACAATGAGTTTATTTATGCAAGAAAGATGAATGCAGTAGCAACCTCCGAAATAAGCCACTCATAGGGAGTTGAAGACAAGCCTCAATTGTAAAACGAATATGAAATTTGTGCAAGCACATTTGGATAATTGAATCACGAGATAGAATCATTCCTTCACAATAATACAAGACTGTTTCACTCGAGATCACAAGACAATTGACACTAACCTCAGTATACGGTCATTAAGGGGTAGACTTTTGTCTTTAAGACGGATTTTCTTGACTGCGTACTGCCTTCCATCTAACTTATTTTTACACAAAACAACATGGCCAAAGCCACCATGACCTGTTCATATGAAATAGGACAATGTTAAATATAATTCGTGCCTTATTTGGAATTTATGTATGCTAACTAGTCAATAAGAAGAAAAGATACAACTCAGGCTTTCAAGTAGACCTCAAACTTGGCATAATCACAGAATGTACGAGCTAAGGAAGCTTGCTTGTCAAGGTCAAGGATAAGGTCTCTCTAGGCAATCTTTAAATAATAGCCATTATAATTTAGCCATGTTCAAAGATGACACACAATTTTCAAGGCAAATCATATTACTAAATTCAAGTACAAATGTATGACATATAATTTTGAAAGGTGTGATTTATTATGGAGAGAATTGCAGGCATATTACTCTCCATGCCATGTAAAGTCTATAATATCAAAGAGTTTCAAACAAAAATTTCTACAAAGCACAACCATGATATTTTTGCTCATATGTCTACCTTCATTGTACACATCTCAAGTGTTTTGCAAAAAAGAAAAAAAAAGCTCAAATGACCATTTAACCTAGAAATATAAGCTTAAGTAACATCTTTACCAAGTGACTGAAGCTCTTCGAAGTCACTGAGATAACGAGAACTTGGAAGAGATGTATTAGGCTGTTCTGTGTCAGCTACTGGCTTCCAAAACAGAGAAATTCCTGATGAAGCCTAGAAAAAATAGAAATAAGAAATATAGAAACAAAGAGATTTTATAGAAGTTACATGAAAAAATATGAAGAATGGAAAAATGCAGGAAGGCCTACCTTATGTTGGCGGAAAGCATGATCAAAAGTTTTTCTAAATAATGGGGATGGTTTTAAAGCCAAATCTTGTGCCTCCTCAGAAAGAAGCTAACATGAAAGACAAAATTATCATATAATAGTCAAAAAACAAAGTTCTATAGAAAGATGCAGTGGCTGTGTTACATACTCCAAGATTGTAGAGTTCTGAGGATATTTGTGGCAATGCATCCGCCAATGGCCCCTTTGAACCACAAGCAAGACGGAGGAGATGAGCCTGAAAATAGTAAAGAGGGAGGGACTAATTAGAACAAGATATGATTCTCCAACAGGATTTATAAAATAAATTGCAAAAAGCTTCACCAGTATAAGATCTTTGTCAATATTTTGAGATGCTTGACGATGATCAGTGGAAGCAGAAGAAAATGACTCTGATGGACAGTCGTCATCATTATCACTACCATCATATTCTGCTGCATGGTCCTCATAAAATTTATCCTGCAAGAACAGGGGCGTCATGTACTTAAAATGATGATTAAATAGGTGTTATAAGATCATAAACATTTCATATTCCAAGAGCATATATTTTTTGTCAACATTTATGATTCCCAGTTGACTTACTACCTTCACTTGAATTACTTCATTAGCATCTTAAGTAGTATAAAATATTCACCTAGGCCTACAAGAAATTGGACCCCTTCCACCAAGCTTGGTACCCAATTCTCTTATAAATTAGATTTAAATCTCTTAACTAGGAAGTTGGATTCAATACTCAACAACTAGATAATAGATGGAGCATTCTACAACCCCTACATTGCTTTTATCACATACTTAAGCGAACATATACATGATATTATTCTTCTCCCAAAAGAAAAAAATTTATTATATTCGGCAACGGATTCTAACATTAGAGCCAAGTAGACTAAGTTCATTTTGTGCATGACAAATTTACCACCAATTGCCATCAACATGCCCTACTAGACATAAATTAATACAAAGAGTAGGAGAGAAAGAATCCTCACAAAGAACGGGCTGTGGATATCTACAATAACGACAGACACATGTTGCCCCAACAGAGTTAAGCAACCAAGCTGCAACAGTTATTACAGTGTACGAATACTATAAAAAGACATGGATACAACCACATAATAAACATTTTACCTCTTCATCACTCATGTAGTCACCACCTATTAATTCCTCCATTATGTCTCTACTTGAACCAGAACTACTTCTGCTCTTATCATTGTCTTCACTCTCTTCATGAAGCGTATGCAAATCGGCTACTGGGCTGGGCAATTGCCCCTGCTTCTTATCTTGCAGTCTCAAGGGCTTAGCACCCTCAAGTTTCTTATGAGGAGTGTCGAATGGGGATTCCGTACCAGCTTCTGCATTCAACTGTCGGAAAGAGGGCTTCTCAGTGTTCTGATTCAGCCCAGGACCCCAATTCCATGACTCTTCAGATGCGCTGAAAAGATCTGTAAAACCGAACACAAATGGTCCTCTTGATGCACCTTTGGATGATAAAGTTGCTAATTCCTTCTGTGACACCGTGGCACTGTCATTTACCGTTGATAATGGGGCCTTCAGAAAGGGACAAATTATATGTTATGGAAGAAAGAAATCTTACCCAGATAAAACGCATAGCTGACATACTTATAGTTCCACAATTACCACATAAGCCATTATTAGTGAAGAAAAGAGAAGATAAAATTTGATTACTTCACAATCCAAAGAGAGGAAAAGGATCATTGTTCCAAAAGAATTTTCTTTTCCAATAACATAATAAACGGAGTAAAATTAGGAGATTTGACCATCTTAAAGTATGACAGAGTATATAGATTTTTTATGTTAACAGGCATACCAGCTTTCCTAATTGACCCACTGGCACTATTTCAGATAAGAATTCCTGTGCTGCTTCCACTAAATTGAAAATCATGACACGACCTTCTCGAGCATTAGAGTTGGCCTGTGGACAATAAAACAAAATCAAGATGCCATGCAACCCATGAACCAACCTGTAAGGTATACTATCATTAACAGAATGCAATATATTGAAAACACATGCTATGAATATTACAGTAATAACAGATATCAAGTAGCACTTCCCCTACGAATTTTTCTTGCCTTTCAAGGATTGCTTTTTCCCACAGATTTACTGTAACTATGCATTACAAGGAAAGAATGATAATTCAGTAACCAGGAAAAGTTACACTACAACAAATACAGTAAGGGTAGACTTCTAACTGGGCAAAATAATATATCTACCAACCAGCATGTCAACACTTCAATAACTGTTCATAAGACCTATCTTTGAAGTGCTTCTTTTGATCTACACCCTTACATATGACTCCATATTTACATCCCATCTTGAAGTATAGAGGGAATGAAAGAGATGACTGCCAACAGAATCCTTTCCTGTTGTTAAGGAAAAAGGAAACAATACTATTCGAAAGATCCCTCCTTCTCGTTATCTCACCTAAAATAGAAAAGCTATTGCGACTAAATCTGAGGATGACAAATTATCCCAAAAAAAAATCTGAGGATGACTATGTGGGCTAGGCTACTCTGTTTCCAACTGATAAGAAAGCTTTTTAAGTTCTAAGTCATGGAGTTTCCAGCACAGAACTCTTGGATCTTAAGCCGGTGTCTTCATTTGTTTACTGAAAACACAAGCAGGCTGAACATCATGTCGTCTTATTGGCTTGCCTAAACAATGCACATGTTCATAGGAGTTAAGACTGCTATAGATAGATGAGTTCCTTTCCAGCTCTTGAATGCATGCATGCAAGCAAGGGTAGTGGAGTGCCAGTGACAGGCTCCGCTTGACCGTACTATGGACAATAAGGATTGACAAAAGGGGATCACATCTTCCACTTTTGTCAAGATTGCTATCAGTAGCATTACTTAACAGTTTGCTATCAATTAGACAAATCATGTTGCCTAGTAGACACCTCAAATTACCATCGTACTCAATCCTCAATAACCACATTCAAGAATATTTTAGCCCCGTTGATCCACAACCCAACCCCGCTACTGCATTCCTCATAAGCCCTTTGAGTAAAGCACATAATCTATAAGAAATGCCAAACTCCAAAGAACCAAAACTTAGTTTGCAGTTTGAACCTGGTCATTGAGGAGAGAGAGAAGATTATCAGCATCAGCTTTTGATAGACCTTTCTCAGGAGTTATCTGCAACTTTGGACACTTGAGAGGATAGCCAGGTAGGCACCTATTTGAAAAGACAATATAACAACAGTAAGTTCAAAGAAGCGAGGACACCAAAAACTGATCACAGCAACACCAACCTGACAGAAAGAAGGGCAGATACATCCAGATCCTCCAAGCCCATCCCCTTGGAGTAAGGCCTGCTTCAACTCCCACTTGATTAATCTTAACCAGAAAAGATTCATGACTTGTTGATGGAGTAATCTCAGATAAAGATTAGACAAACCTGAGCTTGATAATGATCTTGGGAGGAAATTCCGAGACAATTTTGCAGTCTTCCTGAAATATTGCACACCTAGACATTGTACACAGCTTTTGTGTTACCATCAACATTTACTTATGAAAGGAAAAAGTACAGGGCACTTTATCCAAAGGACGGGAAGATGAAAATTGCTAAGTTAATTGTCAACTACCAGATTGTAAACCTCAAACAACAATTTTGCACAGAGATGAAGTGTCAGCTGAATGATGGAAACAGAAACTGCCTAAACCAAACAAGTCAATCGACTCAGTAGTGAGCTCCAAGCACGAACTGCAAGGCTCACTGAATACAACACTTCGCAAATCATGCTCTCCCCCCGACCGCAGTCATCACCATTGACAAAGCATTATATGAAGCAAGGAAGAAGCACTTACAGGGCGGTAATTTCCTCGGACAGCAGCTCAGCGTCTGCGTCCGACTGGGACGCCTTGTCCTTGGAAGCGCTCCGCCCCTTGCCTCTCTTGCCACCCTTTTTCTTCTTCTTCGAGCCCTGCCCCATATCATCCGGACCGCGAATTCATCCGAGGATCGACCAGCTCAGCTCAGCCGCTGAAGTCCGGAAGCACCTCCGCGCGAGCGCCGTGAAGAACTCGAATCTCAGAAGCGGTTGATGAGCAAGGAAACTGCCACTGCTGGAGTAGAAGATTCGAGCGAATTTTGGAAGTCTCTGAGATCGGGTGAGTGATGGATGACTACTGGTGCTGGATGGCGCTTTGTGAATCTCGTCGAGCGCTTTTGAACAGAGCGCGCTGACGAAATGAGAACTCCACTGCTTGTTTACGACTTCAACGACGTGTGTTGTTGTTGGGCAAATTTACAGATACACCCCTGAATTGCAAATTCCTAACAATTCGACCCTTAAACTTTATATAAAATTTACTCAAATATAATATTTTATTCAGGAAAGAAATTTAGAAAAAGGCCTTCAACTATACACTAAAGACCAAGGGATTAGTCCGAGTGGTAAGCAGTTCGGCGCCTCTTAAAGATGTCTCAAGTTCGAGACCTCTCATCCGTCATTGTCAGGCGTGCTACCCGGGATGACTAACGACTGAAAGATGCCGTCTCACCGCTAATGAGGCATGTTTAGATACTAGCAGCCTGCTTAGATACTGTGACTGGTGACAAAAAAATATACACTATAGAATATTTCAAGTTTATTTGATTTATACAAACTCTTATACCAGATTTGCATGTTTTTGTGCACTACCTCTGGAAAGTCCGCTGTAAAATCTTACTTCTAATAAAAAAAAAGATCCCATTCTTGCTCTACAAGGCGAGTATCGAAGAAAGTATACGCGCACTTGCTTCAATATTCCTTTTGGTTATCTGCTCGGAGAGGGGAGAGAGAATCCGACATTTTCTCTGCATGTAGCGGCGGCAGGTGGCGCTTTCGCTTTCCACGCACTCCCTTTCGGCTTCACACGAGACATTATTTTGTTATTTGGTTAATGACGTAGAGAGGAGAGAAAGGTGTGATGTATGAAATATGCTGTGTAACTAACTCTCAAGCTCTATATAAGGAGCATACATCATGAATGAAAAAGATAGAGAGAAAAATGAGCATTCTGCTCCCAGTTCTGCTTCCGAGTTCTTCTTCTTCATTCCTTCTTACTTTCTGCAGTCGCAATATGGTATCAGAGCACTTATCTCTGCTGCGTAAATATCCTTGATCTGTGAGTCACATTAACAATGGCTCGTGGAAGAGGAAAAGGAAACCAGCAAGGAAACCAACCTGGAACTCCTGCAAATCAGAATAATAATCAGTTCCAAGCACTCCATAACTCTTCTTCTTCTTCATCTAATCCTCCAAATTTCATCAGTGAGATGCCATCGCAAACAGATAACATACATAGCCCATACTTTTTACACAGTGGGGATCATCCTGGTTTGGTTCTGGTTTCGCACATTTTAACAGGACCAAATTATACCACATGGAGCAGATCTATGCATGTGGCGCTGAATGCCAAGAACAAACTCGGATTCGTTGATGGAAGTCTACAGCAACCTCCTGAAACTGATTCAACAGCCTGCATATGGTCCCGCTGCAACAGCATGGTGATTTCATGGCTGATCAATGTTGTTTCTAAGGAGATTGCTCATAGTCTTTTGTACCTGGATTCGGCACATGCAGTATGGGAAGATCTCTGAGACAGGTTTTTACAGAGTAATGCTCCTCGCATTTTTCAAATCAAACAGCAACTCAGTAATCTGAAACAGAGTTCATTTGATGTGAATAATTATTTCACAAAATTGAAGATCCTATGGGACGAGCTGCAAAACTACCAACCGATCCCGGTGTGTGAGTGTGGAGGGATGAAAGCTTGGGTCGAGTATCAACAGCAGGAGACTGTGATGCAATTCCTCATGGGACTCAACGACTCTTACTCTGGCATCCGAGCACAAATCTTGATGATTGAACCATTGCCATCTACGTCTAAGGCTTTTAATCTTGTTATACAGGAAGAACGACAACGATCGATAGGGATTGGCTCTGTTGCTACAAATGATTCTCTAGCTTTCTCGGTGACATCGTCTCCTGGATTTCCGTCGCCAATGGGAGGAGCTGCAGTTGCAATTGGAAGAGGGAGACGAGAAAGGCCAATCTGTACTCATTGTGGGCTGACAGGCCACAGGATAGACAAATGCTATAAGTTGCATGGTTATCCTCCGGGCTTTCAGCCCATGCCCAGGCAGTCAACACAGACCCAAAATCCAATCAGCGGTGGTTACAATCAACACGTTAGGGCACAAAATCAGAAGGAGGTGCCAAAAACAGTGTTCTCACCAGCAGCAAACGCAGTTGCCAATGAAGCTTTATCCACGAACCAGATGCAACAGGTTATAGCTTACTTGAGCTCTCAACTTCACAACCAAGGGAACGACAAGTCTGAGATCGTAGCAGCTTCATCTCCTGAACCACTTGTCTCACATATCTGTGGTAACATTGCTTCAGTCCTCACTATTCTACCATTCTCTATTTCACAATCCTCCTAGATCATAGATACAGGCGCTACTCATCACGTATGTTGCATTCCTTCCATGTTCACACAACTCCAAAACACCAGAAATATCTCTGTCACACTTCCAAATGGAAGTTCTGTCACTTCCACCCAATCTGGTGTCGTTCAACTGACACCTTGCATTACTCTTCATGATGTTCTTCTAATTCCAAGTTTCAATTTCAATCTAATTAGTGTTAGTGCTCTCACATCCAAAACAGAATGTTGTGTTAATTTTCTTGTTGATTCATGTCTCATCTAGGACCTGGCTCGGGACTTGACGATTGGGAGGGGTAGTCGTCGAAACAACCTCTATTTCTTCGATTTCGCAGCTCTTTCATTTTCCTCTGTTTTCACTTGTTCAGTCATGACCAAATGTGATCTCTGGCACAATCGTTTGGGCCATCCATCAGCTGTTAAACTGCGAGTCTTGCATAATGAAATGAATTTACCATATTCCTTGTCAGATTTATCCTCTCATTGCAAGATCTGTCATTTGGCAAAACAACGCAAGCTGCCTTTTACATCTCAAAATAACAGAACAGCCCATCCTTTTGATCTGATACACATCAATATATGGGGTCCCTTTCATGTACCAACAATTGATGGGTACAAATATTTTTTGACCATTGTTGATGATCATACACGAGCCACATGGATCTACCTCTTACGTGCAAAATCTGATATGGTCTCCACATTACCAAATTTCTACATTTTAACTCAGTACAATCTCCCAATCAAAGTTGTGCATTCTGACAACGCACCAGAGCTGTTGTTTCATGAATGTTTCCAATCGAAAGGCATTTTAGCGTATCATTCATGTGTCGAAACACCTCAGCAAAATTCAGTTGTCGAACGAAAGCATCAACACATCCTTAATGTGGCTCGTGCTCTGTTATTTCAGTCTGGTGTCCCATTATGCCATTGGGGTGATTGTGTTCAAACAGTTGTGTATCTCATCAATTGCATTCCTTCTCCTTTACTCGGATACAAAAACCCTTTTGAGCTACTTAATCAGAAGAAGCCTCATTATGATCATTTACGTGCTTTTGGATGCTTATGTTATGCATCTACTTCCTCCCACAATCGTGACAAATTCACTGCTCGAGCCAGGGCCTGCATATTTCTTGGGTATCCTGTTGGATATAAGGGGTACAAACTCCTTGATCTAGAGAGTAGCACATCTCCATTTCTAGACATGTGATCTTTCATGAGTCAATTTTTCCACTTGCCAAAGATAATCTTGCACCAGCTCATGAAACTTTGTTCTCCGATAATGTCTTACCTATCACTATGCCCTCTATTCCATCACATGATTTTCCAGAGTCCAGTTTACCATCCTCTCCAACAGCTCCTTCTTCCCACATTCCTATTGATGTTACACGTCCTCGAAGATCAGTTAAACCTCCTTCCTACCTCTGTGATTATCATTGCTACTTCACAGCCACATCTTCTTCTCCTTCAGACAAATTTACCACAACCCATCCTATTCATCACTACCTCAGTTATGACAAACTCAGCATGCCCTATAAACATTTCATTTCTACTATCACTTCTCATATTGATCCCACATCCTTTTCTGACGCTGTGCGATCACAGACTTGGCGTACTGCCATGGTTGAGGAGCTGCGAGCTCTAGAAAGCAATAACACCTGGTCAGTGGTCTCTTTGCCACCAAGGAAGCATTCTGTGGGTTGCAAATGGGTATATAAAACGAAGTTTAATGCAGATGGTAGCATTGAGAGACACAAAGCTCGGTTGGTAGCTAAAGGGTACACTCAACAGGAGGGCATTGACTTTCTTGATACTTTTTCACCAGTGGCTAAACTTGTTACTGTCAAATTATTGCTTTCACTTGCTGCTGTTAATAATTGGTCCTTGATTCAGCTAGATGTCAGCAATGCCTTCCTTCACGGAGACTTAGTCGAAGAAGTATACGTGGATCTTCCCCCTGGGTACAGCAGCAAGGGGGAGTTATTGCCCAGAAATTCAGTGTGCAAGCTACACAAATCAATTTATGGGCTGAAACAGGCATCAAGACAGTGGTTTTGTAAGTTTTCTGAAGCAATCTTGTCTCAAGGCTTCCAGCAATCACAGTCAGATCACTCTCTTTTTGTTAGAAGGGATTCTGCTGCTCTTTTTATTGGTTTAATTGTCTATGTAGATGACATTATAATAGCCAGTAATGACTCAGTTGCTGTGAGTAGACTAACGAACTTCTTGGGACAAAAGTTTAAAATGAAGAACTTGGGACCTCCAAGATATTTTCTGGGTATTGAGATAGCACGTTCAGCTTCAGGGATATCAATCTGTCAAAGAAAATATGCATTAGAACTCTTATCAGACACAGGCTTCATGGGAAGCAAACCTAGCTCAGTTCCAATGGAGCCTAATTCAAAGATTTCTCAGGAAGATGGAGACCTACTCGCAGATCCCAGTGAGTACAGGAGATTGGTAGGGAGGTTAATTTACTTGACAATTACCAGGCCTGATTTGAGTTTTGCAATCAATTTTGAGGTTAATTTGGTTAATGACGTAGAGAAGAGAGAAAGGTGTGATGTATGAAATATTCTGTGTAACCAACTCTCAAGCTCTATATAAGGAGCATACATCATGAATGAAAAAGATAGAGAGAAAAATGAGCATTCTGCTCCCAGTTCTGCTTCCGAGTTCTTCTTCTTCATTCCTTCTTACTTTCTGCAGTCGCAATACCACGCACTCCCTTTCGGCTTCACACGAGCCCCCTTCGCCTCCCAAATCCAGGCCTCCCCCTCTCTCCTCTCCCTCCGTCAGATCCCACGCCAACCTCCTACCTTCGCTATCTATGGACGACATCCTCTCCTCCGACGACTGCCTCTTCAACCTTGACGACGACTCCCGCTCCCGCTTCCTCCTCGGCTACTTCCCTGACGACAGGGAGACGGTTTGCCTTGTCCCTTATCGGTCACGGTGAGTTAATGTGGTATTCCATTATTGAGAGTAGGTGCATAAAAATTCATTCTCATGTTGAATTCAATTCATTCTGATTTTGCCATCATGCGTGCCAACTGAGATCATATTTGCAATACACATCCTCATGGAATGAGCAAACAGCAGAGATCAACGCAAGGCCTTTCCTGTAATCAAGGTGTCATTTCTGTTTCTCCTGGTGAAAGCACATGCACATATATAAGAAGTTGATTTCCAATATTGTTCCACTTCCAAATGCACTGTGATGGATCCTCATGCCGAAGAGGTGTCCTTTTAATAAGTTCGTGAAGAATGTCATGAAACATTACTTTTGCTCAATGATTTACGAGAACAAGAATAGTCATATGCTGCACCCAACCAGGAAATCGTCCAAGTCGAATACGGGATAGATAGTAACCAAGATTAGCTTAAAAGAGAATAATTCTTCGGTGAAAAAATCCACTATGATTTGCACATTTAGCTCTCAGGGACCTACAAAGATCATTGATTTATGAGAATAAGAACGTAAGGAGTATATTAGAAATAGTCAAATGCTTCACCCAACCAGGAAATCATCCAAGTCGAATATGGGAAAGATTGTAACCAAGATTAATTTAAAAAAGATTAGTTTTTTTGGTGGAAAAAATCCATTATAAGTTGCACATTCAGCTCCCAGTGACCTACAAAGATCATTAGTTGTGATCGATCTATTCTAGGCAAATTGCTGCTTTGAAGTTCTCAATTCGAGTAATTGCAGAAGTGCAGTTAAATTTTGAGTCGGTTCAGTTAGCATTTAACTTGTGTGTTCCAAGCTCATTCCATGTTCTTGATATACCGGATTGGAAATTCATCTGATTCATGATAAATTGTTCAATAACTATCCACGAAGAAGAATCTATTTCTCCCTTGTAGTTAGAGTTTCGTCCAATGAAGGTTTCTTCCTTTGTTGCATGGTCAGAAACTGATTACCACAGTGTGATTTTTTGCTGGTCCAATGTCAGATTTCTGAGGCCCTTCTACACAGGGATGTGCATTTGCTGAGTGAGTTGATGCTTTGCTCAGCTAAGCAGACCTTCGAGCCTAGTACCGTAAGAAGGAAGAGAAACCATGGATTCTTAGTTTGGAATCTCCCTCTCTAACCCTGATTAGATGATTGTGATGAATGTTCATGTGAATAATTTCTTTGGTTTAATCCTGTCTTCATCCTTTTCTGCTTCGATGTCATCTATTTTGGGGCTCAGGAACGGTGCCTTTTAGAGTGAAACTACTGAGAATATGAATGAGACAGATGTTAAAGGCAAAGAAGATCTTTTGGTTGTGGTTATTAGTAGGAATTGATAAGAATGCTCTCTCGAAATGGCTCTTCGAACATCTTTTTCGAAAAGCATGCATTTAACTTTTCCCATGGCATGAATTGGTTTTCTACTTTTGTTTCTAAAGTACCATTTAGAATACCAGTTCAAAGACTTTTTGGATAACAATTAAAGCAACATTAGATAAACTGAAACAACATCGTAAGTAGTGATTTGATCGATTCTCTTATTTGAAACATCAAGGCAACGAAGGTTGGGCAGAGGGTCATCACTTGGAGAATAGTGAAGGGTAGGTGGAGAGTCTCGGCTTAGCATGCCTCTCTTGTACTGTATATAAAATTGGAAGCATGTTGTTCTCCTGATGTGCGTGGATTCTATTGCAATATTTGAATAATAAAGCTTTTTTTATTTTTTTTTTTTACAGTTCCTCTTTGTTGGATTGGTTCCATTCTTGGGAGTGGTTGCATTTCTCTTTTCTCAATAGATGGATCCGCATGGTATTATTTTATTCCATTAACTGTCAAGACGAGAGTTTGCATCTTCTCATAGGAACATTGTCAATTCTTTTGATTTGTTTATATGGAATTTTGCTTCTTTCTCATAAATATATCAATTTCTTCCTGGGATGCATAATCAGTTGCCTTTTTCGCCATTCCTACAGATCTTGGTTAAAGGTTCGTGGATTGGAAGGCCCCACCAGCGGTGAGATGGCATCTTTCAGCCAACCATACTTGACTAATCCGTTGGTCGCCCCGGGTCGCACGCCTGGTAATGGCGGGTGAGGCTCCAAAGAGGGGTGTCTGCGTACGTGAGGTCTCAAACCTGAGACCTCCTTAAGCGGCACCGAGCTGCTTACCACTCGGCCTAACCCCTCTTGGTGAAGTTGTAGGCATTTCAATCTATGGTTAAATGACAATATATTGAAATGCTATTTCAACCTTGGTTTGCAAACTTTGGAGACTGTCCTTTGGATTCACTGATAGATTTAAATGTTCCTTCATTTTGATTAATTTTGATATTAAGGTTTTATTGCATAAGATTTGAGGCTATTCAAAATAAGTTGAATTTTAGGAATGAAATTTTCTTGTGTGGAGAATGCAACACCCAAAATTTTTATTTTGATTAGTGAAATAGAAGAATGAGGTTTTTCTATATAAAAATTCTGCAATTGGTCCTATATCTTTGTATTTTATACATGGTCAATATATTCTTGTGGAAATGAAGCTCATTTTAAATCATTGTAAAAAATGTTTCATAGCAAACTTGAAGAATGAAGTGTTTCTGTGTAAATTTTCAAAATGGGTACAGTAAATGAAGCCCATTGCAGATCAATATAAAAATATTTTATTTGGAAACTTTCATATCCTTATTCAATCGGTTTCTCAGCTTCTCTTCCTCTCATCTCTGGAGGTGAACGACATCTTCTCAATGTTGCAGAACTTCAGAGAGATGAACCAATTACACAATGAGTTGACTTAGAAAATATCTGAAATAAGACAATTGCAAATTGAGTTGAATAGGCTTGGGATGAAGTGAGCCTTGAGAAAGAAAACAAATACTTGAGAGTACGCCATCTTTTT
This sequence comes from Lagerstroemia speciosa, assembly GCA_037672795.1. Classification (NCBI taxonomy): domain Eukaryota; kingdom Viridiplantae; phylum Streptophyta; class Magnoliopsida; order Myrtales; family Lythraceae; genus Lagerstroemia; species Lagerstroemia speciosa. The sequence goes on along the minus strand of CM075308.1, from coordinate 6,061,023 downwards.
CTTCAAGACATTTTCCTTTCTTTTTAGGTGAAACATGCTTTTTGCACATTCAAACCTTCTTTTTCTTTTTACTTGTGCATCTAACACTTTTGGTGTCGATTAATTTCTGCAGATGGAGAAGAATTAAATTGAGACATCCTTCAAGAAGCAGATGCTTCATAGTTTTGAGTTCTTTAATATCGAGCCTTAATTGGCTGCTCATGTGATCCTTCCAGGTAATATTTCATTTTTATCTTTTATCACTGATGTTCTTATTAATTTTTCTTTCTGACTTCAGTTGGTGATTCATGAGATAGTATTGAAAATGCGATGAAATTTTGAGTTACATGTGTATTTGCCTAGCCATATTTTACCTATTGTTTCTCTTACTTTTATTAATATGTCATTTAAACCTGCAAAAAGTCATGTGAGAATTGGCTTGATGTCTTCCCATGGTTTTCTTAACATTTGTCTTCATCAAGTAATATTGAACTTAGTGTGTGTGAATTTGCAAGGGAGCATCAATTTTAATCTTTTTATTGCTCTCTTACGTACAATTTTAACTCTAGATAAATGTCTATTTTATCTCTTCGTGCGTTCAATTTTTTTTCTTCTTTTGTAAATTAATCAACATTCATAGTTTATCGTGTTTTAGGATTTGATATTAATGTTTTGTTTGTATTCTTCATCATCTATGTAGGATGTGTCTTGTGTAGAATGGGCTTAAATTGAGTAATGTTATACTTTCTTCCACGTATTGAATTTCTTCCAGGTTTAAATCTCCACCGATGAACAATTGAAGTAAAACAAATGAAAAAAAAAAATAAAATATATACCAGTAAATAATATTTTATTCATTCTATGAACTTCCATCTTCATCCTTAGTCAACAAAAAATTTACTCGAAATCCTGCCGCGAAGCGCGGGCAAGTGCCCTATATATATATATATTTTTTTTTTTTTTGGTCGCCAGCCACGGTATCCAAGCAGGCCCCACCAGCGGTGAGATGGTATCTTTCAGCCAACCATACTTGACTAATCCGTTGGTCGCCCCGGGTCGCACGCCTGGCAATGGCGGGTGAGGCTCCCAAGAGGGGTGTCTGCGTACGTGAGGTCTCGAACCTGAGACCTCCTTAAGCGGCACCGAGCTATTATAAATTATAAGAAGACACGGAAAGACATTTGATGGGAAGGAAGAGAAGACAAGGAAAAAAGGATAGGTCTGGCCATGGTTCCTGAATCGGATGGTTTCGGTTCGGAACCTCGTATTCCGGTTTCGTGGCCTATTGGAACCTTCCCTGAAGACGGCTCGGAACCGGACGGTTTCAGTTCAGAATCACGGTTCTGTCCGGTTATGAACAAACTGGTTCTATTTCTACTAAAATTAAATAAAATTTAATTTAATAACGAATTCATTGTATAAATCACAGTTAAATTTTTAACACGTGTAAAATTTTTACAATTATTAATGATCAATTTTATATATTTGAAAATTTAAATAATGGTTTACATAATAAACTTATTTATATTATATCACATAATAAATATTTACTTTAAATTAAAAAAAGAATAGAAGAGAAAAGCTATAAATCAAAGGCTACGGTGCAGCCTACTTGGGGGTGGGTGGGTGGGTGTGCAGGTTTGATTGACAGGGGCAAACTTGACTGGAAGCCTACTTGGGGCGGGGGTAGGCTTGATTGATAGACGCGGGGGCTAGTTGCTTTTTTTTTTTTTTTTTTTACTTTCCCGTCGGTTCCGGTCTCTATGGCCGGTGGAACCAGCTCTGAACCTTAGATCTCACAGTCCGAGGACGGTTCCGGGTCTAAACCGGCCCGTGGCCACCACTAAAAAAGGATGCAAAATCATTAGGATTTGCTTTTTCATTTTTAGAAGTACTCGTTTCAGGGTGTAGAGTAAATGGACAAGTATAACATGGCTGACGCAGTTGAAAGGCCTGCAATGCAAAGTAACACGCAATGGCTTTAAACTAATGCAAGATTACTTATTCCCCGTGGGTCACTGTGCAAACCAGTCACAGTTTAGATAATTTCCGACTCCATGATGTCCTCCTTTTATTTGACCTAGGTTTCTTGTGTTGAACTATTTCTACTCACAAAAGCTTCATTATATAAAGAACTGAATGACATATTTTAGAATCCCCAGATCATAAAGAAAATATTAAAACGTGTGATACGAGGCCTCAAACTTTATTCTACAGTGCTGTACTGTCCATATGATATCATAACCAGCCTTGCGACCTTTTAAACTAGTAAAAGGAATTTATTGAACAAACCCACATTCAAATAGTTTACCTAGAAACGGATTTGGGCTAAATGCCACACTCACAAAACCATCTAAAATTCTCACCGGTTCAAATCAAAAGGCTGTCAATCAAAATTTTACTGTGAAAGAGCATTGCAGATCACTAACCAACTGCAATACTAGTAAAGGCACGGGCTGATTAACATCGACCTAAACAAGATAGATGCTTCAATTTCTAGGAAAATAACCGGCAAACTGACTACTTAAGATTATCGGATAATAGTCTGGAGGATAAAATCACGCAAACACTATTGCAAAAGGAGAATGTCGGAGTTCTCAGGGACAACTCATTGCTCTAGAAGGCTAAAACCAACGTAATACTAAAAATTCTGATAGTGAAATGAGTCAAGAAAATCCATACTGGATGAATATAAACGATAAGACAACATCATCCCTGGTCACTCCAAAAAAAGCTGGCAGTCCAGCGCTCAAAACGATCCCCAGTCACGGGAATTACCACCAAAACACAGATCTACTGGGGAAAAATCGCATCATGGCTACGGTACAATAGAACAGGCAAATCAAAAGAAGCGGGAACAGAGAGCTCCGAGTTACAATGGAAAGGGAACTTGCTGATCGGACAATGAGAATCAGAGATGTTGGGGAGATGATACGTCGGCAATGGTCCGCACTCAAGCAATGGACAAAAATACCGTTGATTCAGAAAAAAATTCGTAAAAAATTGATATTTTTTAACTAATTTCCGGGTTATCGCTTTCAAAACGCCAACTATATTAGCGTTTTTATGAACAGTGGCGCTTTCTATTGGAGTAAAAACGTTACCTGTGTTAGCATTTTTTTGTCGAATTGAGTTTGAAAAGGCCAACACACTTGGACGTCATTGCTCATATTAAGGAGTAAATTATAAGTGTCTAATACACAATAATTTCTTTTTATTAATTTCTCTAAAGTTTTTACACGTATAAAATTTTTATAAATTTTTAAGAGTAAATTTTATAAATATCGACACCTGAACGGTGATTTAGGCAACGAATTATAATGTGTCATTCCTTGAGTTTTGCTATCGCATGCTTTGGGCTACAGTATATGTTTTGAACTAAAGTGTATTTTGGTGTTTACTTAATGTGTGACACATTTGAATTCGTTCTATAAATTACCATTCAGATATCAAAACTTATAAAATTTACTTTTAAAAATTTATAAAAATTTTATACGTACAAAAATTTAAGAGATATTTACAAAATGATATTATAGTACACACTTAGCATTTACCCTTAATATTGGTCAACAGTTACGGTTTGAATAGCAAACGCCATCGTAGTTGGCATTTTCAGTGTAACCATACACCCTCTTTGGCTTTGATAAATTGAACGAAAAATGCTAACATAGTTGACGTTTCACTGTAAATAAAAAATGCTAACTTAGTTGACGTTTTGAAAATGGTATTCTGAAAATTACTTAAAAAAGTAGTCTTTTACGAATTATTTTCTAAATCAACGGTATTCCGGCCCATTGCTCGTCAGCACAGCACTCCGCTGGTTGTCTCTTTTGGCACTCTGCTATAATTAGGAATTGCAACGGGGCATGAAGACCTAGACCCATCCCCGCCCCTTAAATGGGTTCAGTTATGGTATAAATACAAGTATTTATAATAAAATAGTTTAATAAATTTAAAATCATTAAAATTTAACCAATAATTATTATCTAATTTACTAAAATAAAAAATAAATTAAATTAAATTAATTATATAATATAAAATAATATTATATATTATACTCGGGACAAAGCAGACGTGTCTCACAAGTTCGGATTAAATTGACATCCCTAGCTATAATGGAGGAGGTTCGAAGAGTTTTGGTTAATTTTAACTCAGCCCCTAAAAGTCTATTTTATTATAACATGTCCCCGTAGTTTCAATTTTACGGCTCTAGCAAGGTCCCCCAACTTTTCATATGAGGTATACTCTCACTTCAAAAAGCGATCATCTACTAAGTATAAGATAGGTCCGAAACAGGTAAATATAGATTCCAATAAAATACGGATAGATTCAGGTAATAAATTAAGGAATTGATCAGTTCCGGTTGATTCGCATGGTTAATTTTAATCATTTGTAATTTTCTCATTTATAATTCTTGAACCGTTTGAACTACTGTATTGCTAATTTGATAAACTTTTATTTGACATAATAATTACATATATATTTGATTAGTTAATCATGTCTAAATATCAATATAATTAAATATATTGGAAACATACTTAAAAATAAAGTGTATTTGTTTATAATAAAATAAATATACAAAATAGTAATAATTATCAAAATTCTTTGAATCAGATTATTGTATAAATATTAAATAAATGAAAAATGTCAAAGTAATCTTAATATGAAGGGGAAAAAAACAAGTTCTAATAGGCCACTTGAAATCTATGGCATCTTATATGTTTCAATAGGAACTGATTCCAAGATTTAACAGGGTAGAGTCTGAATCTAAAATTTAGAAACCGATTTTATACATGACACAATTCGATTACCATGAAAAATACAGGTACTTGAACCATTATTTATCATCTGTGAAAAGCGCTCAGCTCAAATTTAAATTAGTCGAGCCCGTTGAACTTTTGAATATTAAATGATATACAGTATACACAAAAGAAAAAAAATTAATTGTCCAAGTAAAATAGTTTGAATTGATTCAGTATCTTTTCATTTAGTTAATCAAGAATTTTATAGATAAAGAAAATTCATATATGGGAGAATTTTATTGCTTAAAGAGGCTATCCGACTTGAATATCAACTAGTCAAGGGTCATAAGTTTCAAATAAGCACAATGAAAAAGGTCAATAGTATGAGCTAGTATGGCTCGACAAGATAATTAATTTAGAGAAGCGAATTAAAATAAATTCATGTATGCTAATATGGAGAACTTTTTATTCAAAATATGCTAAACGAGTGTTTGATTGGATGTAAAGTGGGCTGTAATATCCCAATGGGCCTCTAGTATGGAAATCTCGGGGCCTCCTAACATCTCGAAACTTTCAATGTTAATCTGTCACAGGGATGCCGATATGTTCTAGGCCCAGAGTACCCTTTTTATTTGTATTTCCCTCTATTACAGTAATGAATTATCCTTCAACAATAAAAAAAAGTGTGTTGTAATATCATATTACATTCTGTTTTACATCACACATTACATTAGTTATTTGTAAAATTTACTATAATTTGAGATTACATACATTAAGACTTCACAACACGGTTGGTAAAATTCTTACATAAAAAATACAGCATTCTTATATTATAGCCAATTTTACAACTATTTTGCTTATACTCACTAAACTTTATAGTCAATTTTATTTTTTTTCAAACACCATAATTTCATATTGCTATCGATTTTCCAAGAAAATATTATCATAATTCAAAAACTTTTCATAATCTTAACGGAAATTTTCATAATCTTAACAGCCTCCGCAATCTAATAATACGTGAACCAAACGCCTGTAAATGAGTCAAATAGTTTTTCAAACATTATGGAGAAGACCTATGTATATCAAATAGTTAATGGCCTCAATTAGGAGAAAGTCATGGATCTGTTAGGTATACTATGTGGCGATACTAATATAATATCACAGATAAATAAAATTTAATTTTTAAGGTTGTTTTATCATTTTTATACTTTTATAAAATTTTTAAATAATAAAAATTTATTAGTTTGTGATATTGTATCACTAATATCACGTACTATATCTGTTACACACAATACTCTCTCCTTGACGAGGGATGGGGGTTGGAGCAGTTTTGACTAGGCTACATCTAATCATAGAGGTGCATGGACGCGGATCCTGCTAGTGAAGGAAGGATCATGATGTTGGTTAAAGTAATCGATTGAGACCCCATGTCCCATTGGATAATATCTATCAGTAGCCCATTGGACGACGGTGGAGGTCCGCGAAGGAAGCGGTGATATTGTTCTAGATAATGACGAAAAGGTTGAACACCAATCTAGGCACGATTCCCTTCCATTGTTGAAGCTTCTGGAGTCGACGACATGCAACCTAATGGAGCCTAGCGAACTAACCGAATGGTGGGAAATGCATTCCACAGAGGCATGACTCACGGATGGTCTAATCGTCCCTCATATCAGAAAGAATACACCAATAAACGACAACATAATTAAGATGGCAAGACAACAATGTCACTTCCTTAAAAGTTGTAAAGGCCAGCAACAGCATGCAGGTGATGCCACTCGAGCTAGGGATTGTTTTCCCAAGGAAGCGAAGAGCGTGGAGAATACAAACTTGAGTCTTGATATCTGTCGGTATCGTTCAAATTGGTGTTGGATGTGTTGTCCCATTGGAAATGATTTAGTGCCATGGGCAGGTTTTGTGCAGCACATTTGATAATGCTTCAATTAAGGTGCACAGTTGCAAAAGTCCTAGACATCTCCATATTCTCGTGTGGTATATGTGATCGTAGGTCAAAATGTTGCTCACTACAAAGGGGTTAACACGATAAGATGATATGTTATGGAGTATGCAATTGAGGAGCGCATTGCGACGTTATGCGAGTCTCCTGGAACAATGACACTTATAGATTGGGTGGGGGAAATATCATAGACGATGTTATTGTCTCTCCCCAAGTAGCCCTGATCACGGTTCTAGAACTGGACGGTTTCAATTTCGTGGCCCATTGGAACCGGTCCTGAACCTTTCTATTGAAGGTTTAGGGGCGGTTCAGAACCACGGTTCCATTTGGTTCCAAAATTTATTTATAATTTGTATAACATATATTTAAAATTTAAAATGTGGAAAAAGAAAATAGGGTAGGGTAGACTGTGGGGGATGGGATTGGGGGCAGGGGGAGGATTTAAATATATATGTATATACATATATATTTTACTTTTCTAGTTTTGGGGCCAGTGGAATCAGCCTTGAACCTTAATCTTCACGATCTTCACGGTTCGAGGATGGTTCCGGACCGGTTCTGATTTTAATCGATTTCGATCCGGTTTTGACACCGCATCTTCAAGATGCGGTTCTTGAACTGGAAAAAAAAATTTCACAAGAACCGCATCTTGAAGATACGGTTTTGACCCAAATAAAAAAAATTTATACAGGAACCGCATATTCAAGATGTGGTTTTTAAACCGGAAAAATTTTCTTCACAAAACCACATCTTCAAGATGTGGTTCATTAACTCAAAAACGCATTTTCAACATGCGTTTCTAAAACCCTATTCTCGTAAATACTTTCAAACCAATCATTTCTGATAAAATATTTTAAAAACTAACTCTATTTTCACCAAATTCTCCACATTTTGCGGGATGGAGGCTGGTGAAGGATATATTGAGATAATGTAGAAAAATTAAAAATTAAAAATATTTAAAATACTCTAGGGTTTCGTTTGAGGACCCTAGTAGCAACCCATCAGTTCCTCGGGGAAGCAGGCCATCAGTTCCTCTAAGCGAGCGTTCCCACGGGAAAAAGAAGAACCCTCAGCAAGCAGCCAGCCAAGGCGGGACGCAGAGCAGAGCGGAGAGAACCCAGCGAAACTTCACGGAGGAGAGAGCAGATCGGTTGCCTCCCCCAGCTCCATATTCCATTGAGTCGTCCCTGTCTCATCCTCCTGAACCGAGCCTCTGGCTCCGTCCCGGCCACGAATCGAGTTTCCTCAGTCGCATCACTAACTCGCCTAGCCCGTGCCTCCACCGCCGTTGCCCCTCCATTCCCAAGCAATCCGAGACTCTGGTCCATCCTCCTGCAACCTTAATTTTCCTCAGCCCCTAGCACGGACCACCGCTCATCACAGCCCGAACAGAACCGGCACCAGGACCACCACCCTCATTCCGAGCCGCAGGATTTTCATTTCCCCAGTTCAAGAAGCCTTCGGCTCAGCAGAACAGAGGAAAAGGAAAGGCGAGACCCACAGCTGAGGAAGCTGCCCGAGGATTGTTCGACGCCACCGGCGACCTGTGTGATTCCCCACTCCTACCAGGGACCACAGCTACGACCTCTTCCCCCTTGCAGCAACCCGAGTGTCATTCCTGCCATTTATAGAGAGCCTCGAAAGCTTTCATCGAGCTAGCAGCGATCGTGGTTCCCGTCGCCTCCGCGACAATCTATGATTCCCGCTTCTCAGCGATAACCTAAGCTACTCTGAGAGATCATCTCACCCCTAACCCGAATCGTTGGTAAGTCGGTAAGAACATAACTCTCTTATGATACTCCTTAATTCATCGACTTGTTTGGCGTTGGATGACTGATTCGATGATGTTTTTCGACTTCTGCATTGAGGTGAATATGACTTGTGCCTAGTGTCAATGATCGTTGTTCTGCATGTATATGTCCTTTTAACTGATGATTGCCGTGCCCTCGATGGCTTTATTTGTGGCTGATTGCCCTCAGCTCGTGCCCGAAAACCTCTTGACTGGCTGGTGTTTTATCTTCATCTGAATGGGTTGTTTCGTTGCTCCCAGCACTGAGTAATCACTGTTTTATTAATGTCTTGCTGATTGCAAAGGCTGTGATTTATCTTCTAATGTGAGTCTAGTGGTAGAAGTGGAGTTGAACTTGTTGTTTGGATGCTGTGGGATAAGGTTACCCATCACATTAAGTAATAGTGGGCTATTGAAATGATCATATTTGCAGCTGCCCTTTTCTCCAAGTTTGCTTGGGATTTCAGTGATCTTTTCAATAGAAAATTGGGCTGATTGGTTCCTATTGTTTTTGCTGATTCTTTGCCCAATGATTTCCCATATTTTCAGTGCAATTGTGAGGGGAATAGGGTTGTTTTACTATCGGCCATTGCAGCAGCTCTTTCTTCTCTGTTTTCGTTCTTTTAAATGACTCTTTTGGTGTAAAATCGGGGCTGTAAAGTGCCCGAAGTTGCGGAGGTTTGATCTCTGTGATTTTTCATGATTTTGGTATCATTTTAATGGGAATAGAGCTTTTATTCGCTCGAGTATACAGCTTGCTTTTGCTTGGTTTCACTCTTGTTTACATCTGTGTTTTGAGGGAAAATCGGGTTGCTTAGTGTCCGCTATCGCAGCTGCCTTTTTGCTTGAAGTTTTCTTTTGTTTTGAATGGGTTTGTCAATGGAAAAGGGGCTGTAAAGTGCCTAAGGTTGCAGCTGATTTTAGCTCCATGATTTCTCCCAATTTTGAGGTCATCTTCGTTGAGAATAGAGCTCTTACTTATATGATTTCATGGTGCTCTTTTTCGGTGTTTTCCTGTTTTTCTGATGTCATTTTATGGAGAAAAGGGCTGTTTAGCATCTGTAGCTATAGCTGGTCCTGCTCTTTGCTCGGTGCTTTCCTCTCTTTCTTATGTCATTTTATGGAGAATAGGGCTGTTTAGCGTTGTAGCTGCAGCTGGTACTTTCTCGATGATTTCTCATGATTTTCATTATATTTTCCACGAGAATAGAGTTGTTTGTTGTCTGCCCTTGCAGTAGCTCCTTACTCAATGTTTACCCTTGATTTCAATAATATTTTCAATGGAGAGAGAGACCATTTAGTATTTGTGGTCGTTCCTCGAGTTTGCTCCATGATTTCTCTTGGTTTTGATGATATTATGACGGACAATAGAGCTGTTATTTACCTGCCATTGCAGCTGATCTCTATCCGGTGTTTGCTTGTAATTTCAATAACTTTTTTGATGAATAATGTGGCTCTTCATAGTATGGTAAGGAAGCTGATCTTTATCTGGCATTTTCTCTTGATTCTTAGTGTGTTTTAGCCTCAAAGCTTTGGTTTTAGGCTTATTAATCTTTGTTGTATCTCGATGGTTATTCTACACCCGTTTATGTTTGTTCTTGTATCTCTGATTTGAGTCTTAGGCTCATTAGTTGTGGACTTTGCTTGTGGATAAATTGCCTAACTTTCTTGATTAATTGATGTGTGGTTTGGTTACATGTTTTATAATTAGGTGAGGTTTGGGGATTTCATGTATCTAAGCGCACTATCATATGGAGTAGGTGGACTGAGAGAGACGCGATGACTATATGTAATCACAATCCTAGTGGAACTCTTTATTTCCTGCACATAGACTAGGTCGAGTAGTGGCATGCTAGGGCATGTTCCTCAATTATTGACTTTAGTATTGGACCATTGATTTGAACGTTGAATAGGGAATAATTGGACTAATCAAAATGTGCAAGCAAGTGAACAAGCTAGAATTAGGGATGGGTACTGATTTCGGGCGTGTTGATTGGCTTGCGAGCCTTTTGACCGTAATAAGACCCCCCAATCCAAACTCCAGTCCAAGATCGACAAATAAGAACCTAGTGGTTAGTATCATGCTCCCTTAGGTAAATAATAGGTTTCTAATCGACCTTAGGACTAGTTTTTAAACGGTTAGTAGTGACTCCAAAATCCAAACAAGGTTAAAGTCCCAAGCTAGGTCTCATGCGTGTATATAGCCCTTGGGGCTACCTCGAGTCGGAACAATTTCCATGTCTAACAATTATAAGTGGTTTCTGTCATCATTTTCTGCATTCGGTATGGTGGAGTTTCTATACCTAAAAATGTTACAGTAAAAAGATCATTACAAAAGAGATTTTGGATATTGTCATAGCTAATTTATTACTCCTTTTTTTTTTTTTTTTTTGCAGAACACATGGGCTCAACTGTGCAGAAGGAGTATGATGCATTCAAAGAGAGAGTAAAAAGGACAATATATATTGATAACCTCTCTCCCCAGGTCAATGAATCTGTCCTAAAAAATGCTCTGGATCAGTATGCAACTGTCAAAGGTGTACGGTTTATCCCAAATTATACTGAACCAAAAAATACGGCTCGGTGTGCCTTGGTGGAAGTTGATACGTCAGAGCAGGCTCAGGCAATAATAGGTGTCATAAGTGCCTATCCTTTTATGATCTTGGGGATGCCAAGGCCTGTGAGAGCTCGTCCTGCTGAAGCAGAGATGTTCGATGATCGCCCAGTAAGGCCTGGCAGAAAGATTAAGCTTCGGTGGTTGGACCCAAATGACCCAGATTTTCAGGTTGCACAGAAATTGAAACAGCTTGTCCAAAAACATGCTGCCGAAGCTTCATTTTTGCTGAAAGTAAGTTTAGGTTCTTTTGTAAAAACATAATTACTGCCTGTGGCATTTGACAATTTTCCAGGATTCTCAATTTTCTATTATGTTTCAAGGGAAAGCGACTAGAGAAGTTGTTTAGTAATGATTCTGGAATTTTATTTCCTAAAAAAATGCAGAGGAGTTTCTCAAGTTTTGGCTGAGACGAGAGCAGGTTTTTAATGTCTGGATAATTTTAGAGGGCTCCTGCTGCTCATCTACATAGAGAATTAAGCTTATCAACTTAAACTGTGTGCCAGATTTGATTCTTTTGATTATGTCCAGCTTCTTAGATTTTTAAGGTTATTTTGATTAAATCATGCAGTTTCCACTGAATCATTCACCACGTTGTGGATGTGTTTGAGAGGCTTTTAGGCAATCACATTTAACTTCATTATTTCAGTTGCTTTGTTTCAGTTATTCTCCTGCATGATTTCTGTCTGACACTGGTTCTTTATGATGGCATTGCTAGCTAGAGTCTAGATTATACGGTTTTCTGCATTCAGCTTGTTATAAGCGGATAATGCTAGTGAACGTACATCATATCTTTTCATATTCTAGAGAAGAAAATATTTTTCAATTTCCACTTGCAGAAATGTTTTTTAGAGTACTAATGCTGAAAAGAAAAGGTTCTCAAGATTATGGAGAGCTGCAACTCTGAGAAAGTTTTTCAAGAAAAATAACCCAAGTGAACTCCAGTGCAATCAAATAGCACCTAGAAGCTCAGTGATCTTTTGTTCTGCACTTTTGAAGGCACCATCTGAATATTCTCCTAAATCCTTCTCCTTTGCAGCAACAACTGGCAGAAGAAGAAAAGCTAGCTAAGCAGCAGGCAGAGACCCTCAAGGCGAACAATGAGAAGTTAATGCTCATCGATGGGGTCATGGCTGATGGATCCGCTCGACGCTTGGCCAGTTATTACAATGTAAATGCTGTGGAAGATTGATGTTAGTTGGTCTTTTCGAGTAAATTCTCATCACGGTAATCAGCTGCTAAACTTGTAGATAGTCTAATCTAGTAACTGCCATTAGTCCCTCCACCTTTTGTCCCTGAAAGACGGTGCCTGCTAGAAGAGGAAAATTTTCTAGTATATTTGTCTGAGGGTTTTGCCATGTGGGGTTTCACTGGGCTCCATCCAGTGAGGACCTCGGCTGTAATACGAGGAAATTCAGGACCAAAAACTGAATCCACGAGAGATCGTGGATATTCATTGTTTTTGTGTTTTATGCAGAATCACCTAGACGTTGTGATGGCCTGATACACGCTTGATCTCGCTGTTTTGGCATGCTAGGAAGAGTTTATTCTTGTAAATGAGAAGAAATCTGGTCCGCCCTTTCGATTTCGATCTTAATTGTTGCCTTAATAGAAGCTCTTGATGGTCTGATGGGATCATATCCCGGAGAGTAAGGGCCAGCCACTGTTTATACTCTGTTAATGGCAGGGAGCTTTTGTTAATTGAAATCGACCGTGCAAACTAATTTCTTTTGTATCGGATGCCAATTCCAAGTATCATGTATATTAGTTTGATATCAGAATCTGTTCTAACTGGATTTGACAGTTCTTTAATTCATTACCTGGACTTTACTTAATTTTCCCTTGTGCAAATTTCACACGCATTAAGTTTCTATATGTTCTGGCCTTACTTGGTACCTAGACACACCTTTTATTCCTGATTCATTCTATTTATTATTATTATTATTATTATTTTATAGAATGCCTGTAAGTTAATTCTTTTCCTCGAGAAAAAAAAGGAAGAAAAAACATTAGCAGCTTGGGAGGAGGGAGCGGGAGGAGGGAGAATCTATCCTCAATCCAGAGCAGCCAATCAAAAGCCTTCCCTCGTATTCCTCAAGATTGCTTCTTCGGCTCTCTATTCACTCAATTCCCCTCTCTCATTGACCACGTCAAACAATAACACGACACAAACCCTCTCCCTTCCCTCTGTCATGGCCACCAATTCCATGCATTCCCTCTACCCCCACCACAACACCACCCCCAGCCCCCACCACCACCGGTGCCGCTGCCCCCCGCAGGCCTCCACCGCCATCTTCCTCAGACCCATCACCCTCAAACCCTCCCTCTCCTCCACCACCACTCCCAGCACCTACTCGCTATCCCCCACCAGCCCTTCCTCCTCCATCACCAACATTGCCGCTGTTGCAGCCGCCGCCTCCACCTCCCAGCCCACAACTGCCCTGGACACCCTCCGCGACCACCTCTCTGCCAGGGACTACCGCCAGGCCGACGAGGAGACCCGCCGCCTTCTCATCGCGCTTGCCGGTGAGGCGGCCGTGAAGCGGGGCTATGTCTTCTTCTCCGAGGTCCAGTTCATCCCGGAAACCGACCTCAGGGCCATCGACTCCCTCTGGAGGGAGCACAGTGACGGGAAGTTCGGGTACTCGGTCCAGAAGAAGATCTGGGAGAAGGCCAACAGGGACTTCAGCAAGTTCTTCATCAAGGTCGGGTGGATGAAGAAGCTCGACACCGAGGTCGAGCAGTACAACTACCGGTCCTTCCCGGCGGAGTTCATGTGGGAAATGACAGATGAGACCCCGGAGGGACACCTGCCATTGACGAATGCTCTACGGGGGACCCAGCTTCTCAGCTGCATCCTAAGCCATCCGGCTTTGGAGGACATGGAGGAAGAAGCAGCAAGGGAGAAAGAAGACGGTGGAGATGGTTCCAAGTTGATGGACAGCGGCTCTGAGCCTCTGAGCAGGAGGCTGTTCAAACCCAACTACAGCTTCTGAGCTCGAGTTTCCACCGGGTTACGATCGATACGGGGGAATTGTTGGGCGAAAATACCGGTGACATTTGATATAAAATGGAGATTCCGGGCTTGGTATTGTGCTTGACCGGCAGTCGGGTCGACTGACGTTCTTCCTGGCTGATCAGTGATTAGAATGACTGATCTTCACGCTTCAGCAGATATATGTAGGCAAGATCAATGGAAACTGGCGTGTGTACGTTGCTTTTTGGCATGTTAATGTTGAACGTCAATGTCAATGATAAAGGTGAAAGGGCTTTGTTATCTTGTCATAAGTATTTTTTTTGCTGAAATTCGTCCTTAATGTTTCTCTATTTGCTCACTTTAACCCTGCCACTAAGCATCTATTTGATTTGACGTAATCTTACATGACAACTATCTAGTCCTAAGACATCATGAACTCTTATCAAATTTTTTATTCTATCGCAAACTATTATCGAATTTTCTATTATACCACGAACTATTATCAAATTCTATATACTATTACGAACTATTATTGGATTATCTATTCTATCACAAATTATTTCTTTCCCAAATAAATCCCAACTTGTGCTTGGGTTAGCTTCCATTCTGGAAAAAAAAAACGCGGGTCTGTCGTCGGTCCGTGCCGGAGCAAAGAAGAACTAAAAAACGGCCTGTCGTTTTACCCTCCCAACAACTCTAGCCATGTTCTTCTAGTTAATTTAAATTCATTAGGGTTTTTTTTAATCAGAATAAATTCATTAGGGTTTGAGTATGTAAAATGCCCAGTAATGGCCGAAGAGTCGTTTATTAGGCCCAGAGGAGAGTAACGGATAAAAGTACGGTCCGTTTAAAAAAATTCTTAAAAAGATTACATTTCGAAAATATTTCTTGAAGGACTATTTCTAAAAAGCTAAAACAAATGGTGTTTTTATATAAAGAGAAAACGCCAAGTAAATCAACGTTTTCTTTGTATTTTGGTCCAAGAGAAAATCTATATACTATAATCTAAAATAGAGTTATAACCCTTAAAAGTCGCCACGTGGCAGCCTCAATAGCCTCCACGTGGCAGGTTTCTTGAGCTTTTTGTTTTCTTTTAAATTTTAATTATAAATAGTAAAATAGAGGAGTTGCTACGTGTTTGCCACGTCATTCATATGTTAAATATTTCTCTTTTGTTCCTCTTTCCTTCTTCAATTTTCGGTCGATTATTTAAGTTATGTAAATCAAAAAAATTTATTTAGTTAAATCATTTCCTATTTAACTAAAATTCTTAAGTTATATTTATCATCATTATTTGTTATTTAATTATTTATTGATTTGATTTAATTCCATGGAAATTCATTCATTTAAAGAAAAATCAAATTTCCCTATTTAATTAGAATATTTTTCTTATATCTATTATTATTATTATCTTTATTTGATTTCCATAATTTCCTTGACTACTTAGTTATTTTCTATTTTTCATCCCCTCTTCATTTCTCTTTGCCATGCTTACTCTTCACCTTTCCCATCTTTGTTCTATGTTGATCGGTCATGACTGGATGAATATCTGTTGATATCAATAGTTATCTATTTGTTATGCTTTTCTCATACAACGTCCAACTATTATTCTTATTACAAGCAATTCCTATTTGAACATAATTTTTCATAAAAGAATATTTTAAAAATAATTTAATTCAAAATTAGTTTATGTTAGTGAATGTTCATCAACTCTGCAGCGAAGCGCGGGATGTTGTACTAGTTCTTATATATAAACAATTCTTATTTGAACATAATTTTTTGTATAAGAATTTATGTTATAAAATATTTGTTAGCCTTGCAGCGAAGCGCGAAACATTCACTAGTGTTACTTAAAATGGTGTTTTCGCAGCAAACAGTAAAAACGTCAAACCAGATGGTCTTTTTTTGCGAATATTAAGGAATAAATATTTAGTGTACAATAAATATACAACGGTCTCGTTTCGTAAATCGCTCTCAAACTTTTTTATCATTGTATATATATCATCATTCAGGTGTTGAATCTCATAAAATTTACTTTTAAAAATTGTAAAAATTTTACACGTGTAAATATACGTGAGAGATTTATGAAAGTATAAATCCCCATTCAAGTGTTGAAATTTGTAAAATTCACTCTTAAAAATTTTGAAAAATTTTAAATGTATAAAGATTTGAGAGAGATTTATAAAATAAAATCATTATATATTACACACTAAATATTTACTCATTAATAATGGCAAAAGAAAACGCTATCAAGTTTGGCGTTTTTTTATTATTTACTGAGAAAATGCCATTTTAATGAGCTTAGCTTAGACCAAAATACAATTTAGTTAGCATTTTGCTCTTTATATAAAAACACTATTTATTTATTTATTTATTTATTTTTTGGTCGCCAGCCACGGTATCCAAGCAGGCCCCACCAGCGGTGAGATGACATCTTTCAGCCAACCATACTTGACTAATCCGTTGGTCGCCCCGGGTCGCACGCCTGGCAATGGCAGGTGAGGCTCCCAAGGGGGTGTCTGCGTACGTGAGGTCTCGAACTCGAGACCTCCTTAAGCGGCACCGAGCTGCTTACCACTCGGCCCAACCCCCTTGGTAACACTATTTATTTTAACTTTTCAGAAACGGTACTCCATGAAATATTTAAAAACGTGCTGTTTTTTAGGCTTTATTTTTTCTTTAACTGACCGTCCTGTTGCCCGTTTTCTCCCCAGCGGAAGCAGTAAAGTGTGGTCGATTCCCTCATAGAAGCGAACCCAAGCCTTGCTGCGGCATGATGGGAAGAACAGCTTCGTTGCGGACTCTTCTCAGGGCTTCTTCGCTTCTGAAACTTTCGCCGGCGGGCTCTTGCTCTCACAGGTTCTCTCGCTGTCTCGGAAAATTCTCTTTCTACCCAACAAGGAGTTTGGTGCAATTTCATGGAGTTCATCGTTCTGATTGATTGATTGGTTGGTGTGAATGACTTACTGGGAGGCGATTGTTTTGCTATTGCGATTCCTCCTTTTCTCTTCAACTTTTCGGCAGAAAATCGACCCCTCTGCATCCGAGCACTTCTCTCCGCTGATACTCGCTGCTGCTTGGAAGTGTTGAGATGAAATTTCATGGGATCACTGAGTTTTTCTTGAAATTTGTAGATGCGTCCTCCATCCCTAGAAAAATCAGTTCTTGCCCCTTGCAGTTGCAGGTGGCAATTAGAGGGGCCATGTGGGCACTAATTTGTACTGTTGTGTATCGATTTTAGCACCGGAACCTTAATGCACATTCACACAAATATTTCACTGCTGATATTGCTACTGGCATTGCACTTTTAGGCAGTTGTCTCATATAGTGATTCTCTCCCTTACTAAATGGAAGATTCAAGAGAGAGGGAAGGGATTCGAGCTCTGCTTGCCATTTTCATTTTTGAGAAGCGGTTTTAGTTATCTCCTCAGGGGCTTCTTCACTTTGTAATTTTTTATGCTTAACCATCATAACGTTGAAGTATCTAGTTCTCACATTTCTAGCAATTTCCTTTATTTTATCAGGTCAATCTTGCATACCCAGAAATCATTTTTGTCTCCATGCAAGCATTCTCTTCCACCAAAGTCGCGCAATGCATTTTGGGGTTCTAGGAGCTTGAGCTATGGAACCGTAAACCTTGTGCTATATCAGGGCAAGCCTAAGTTTGTTGCGGAAGAAGTTGACCCTCCAAAGAAGGACAAGTGGAAGAACAAGAAGAGGTTCAAGATGCAGAAGAAGAGAGAGAAGGAAAAGAGGAAAGCTGCTAACAGGAAGGACCCAAGACGGCTTGGGATAACAAGAAAGAAGAAGCAGAAATTTAAGAATGCTGAAGAAAGGATCAAATACAAGCTCGAGAAGGTAACCCCTGCTGTTTTATTTTTGTTTTTACTGTTGTACAGACTTTGTGATGAAGTTTTTATCTATTTTTCTCTAATGTGTCTCCTGTAGCTGACTTTGTGTTTTGGCTATTGTGTAGCGTAGTGAGGGAGAAAGTTTTGTGTGTCTATACTACTAATTGATCAGGGCTGCAACTTCTATTTCAACATAATTAATCTGACATGTCAAGAAGATGGATTAGCTATCACGTTGATGAATTTTGATAAATGTGATGCATAATTGGTTGAAATTGTCCATCTATGAACACGACTGTGACATGGCCTGATGAGTTGATTGGGCCACATTTAGAAGCCTTTTTCTCTAGCATATCTTCTAATCGCTCAGTCAACTATGGCAGTAGCAGTATTTAAAATGATTGATTTAATCTAAGATTTACTTTGTTGTGGATGATCAGTTTACTCTCTGTTATTGAATTGGAGATTCAGGTCCACATCTGTCCATTTAGTTTGCTGAAGACTACATTCAGCCAAAAAAAAAAAGTTTGCTAAAGGCTTCAGATATTTGGCGTCCAAACCCTCTGAATTGTTAGATTAACCCATGAGAAGTGATTCTTCTTTCCTTCGGTATACTAGTTTAGTTTCTAATTGTTGTTTGCAACTTATACAATTCTTTATGAAAAACCTAGTCGAAGACCCAATTTTTTTTTGGGAAACCAAATCAAACACTACCTAAATATTTCTCATATTTGTCCTGCAAAGTGCCAACAGGAGCTACGTACATTTGTATTGTTGAAGTAGTATGAGATGGTTTCCATGTCGAAGTTCCCTAGAAGCTTGCCTATCATGTAATTGTTTATTTAGGAACGTAGAAACTGTTTTCAGATCTGTCTAATTCTTAACTATAACTATAGGCAAGAATCAAGGAGGCCTTGTTACTTGAGAAACTCAATCGCTATGAGGTCCCAAAAGTCCAAGGTCCCATAATTAAACCTGATCACTTAACAGGCGAAGAACGGTTCTATCTGAAAAAGATGTCTCAGAAGAAATCCAATTATGTACCAATTGGCAGAAGAGGAGTCTTTGGAGGAGTTATTCTCAACATGCACATGCATTGGAAGAAGCACGAAACGGTGAAGGTCATATGCAAGCCCTGTAAGCCAGGACAAGTGCACGTGTATGCACAAGAAATTGCTAGGCTGAGCGGTGGAGTTCCAATTCACTTTATTGGAGATGAAACAATAATATTTTACCGGGGGAAGAATTATGTACAACCTGAAGTCATGTCACCTATAGATACTCTGTCCAAGAAAAAGGTTTGACTCTTGACTCTTGACTCTTGACTCTTGATTTTTCTTCTTTATAATGTTTCCATTTTGTTACTGTGGGAGAAAATGTTCACATTATACTCTTAGGTCCTATCTCTTAGACTGGGTTAATTGTGGCAAGAAGGTATAGAAGCTAAAGGTCAGGTTAGAATAGTGTAGTTGCTAATAGAAGGGTATAATATGTCACAAACTTTGAAGTAGCATAAGCCCATGAGCAAGTCTCACAGGTGATTTTCAGAGCGTCTCCTTGCCTCTGAATCAATTTATTTATTTATATATTTATTTTTGCAATTGCTGTATCCAGCAGTGACTTTGAAGAAATTGTTAGTAAATGCTGATTTCTCAGTTTGATTTGTGATTGATGAGCCCATTTTCTTTTTCTTTTGGATCTTAGTTACATGCAGGTTAAATCTGTCTTGTGTGCATTCTGGTGACATATGTAACTTCATGCTGGTCCAGTAAACTTTTGGATGTCTATTACTGATTATTTTCTCTGCTTCACAATAGCAGAATTATTATAGATCTCAAAAGTAATATTGCTGATTTTGAGATTTGTCATATTGTGCTTTAAAGTAGTATCTAAGGAGAGCACATTAATCCCATTGGCAGATAGTTCGTTCAAGCACTTGTGGTCATATATCATGAATCAGATTCAATCTCTTGCTTCATGGTGAACATGAGCAATCAGTTTCCAGAAGTCCATTTTGATCAAAGTCACTATTCCTGTTTATGTTACGAGCATCCGTGCTTCTTGGAGTCAATCCTACACTGACTACACTAATGGCACTCTGTTGTTTTCATTCTCTTTTTATAATTTGAGAGAATACCTAATTATTTTCCCAGTAGAAGGTGGTCTCTTCTTATCATCTCTAATCCTTTTCAGGCTCTTGAGAAATCAAAGTATGAGCAATCACTTGAGTCCGTCTGGCGCTTCATTGCTATTGCAGAGAAGGAATTAGAGCTCTATTACCGGCACGTTGCACTTTATGGTGACCCAAACAGACGGGATCCCATCAAAATATTGGATGCTCCCAGAAGTGAGGAATCAAGATATTTGCCGGACAGTCAAGATGATGTCTCTTTCACGTGTCTCTCGGAGACTGATGAAGATCAATTCTCAGACCAGGAGATGTGTGAGATCGGAAGCGATGATCGAGGTGGTGAACCCTTGGGGATTGATGATTCGGGTTGTGAGTATGAGAGTGAGTCTGATTTTGATGAAGAAAGTGAGGAGAGATATTCAAATACATGGTATTCTGATGTCGGTTATAAGCTGAAAGAAAGAACTGAATAGAGTTGGTTTTAAGAAAACATTTGAATTAGTACATCTGACTCTGCACTTATTTTCTGAATCATGATTACCTATATCTTCTGGCGTCTGCCCCTATATAAAATGGACTCATTCTCAGGCTAAGCCTGTTCCTAACCATGGCCTTTCCAGTTATTCTCAGATAGGCCTGGCCTTGACGTTGTCAATAAGGGTCCCTGAGGGCCTTGGTGAGATATTCTAAACTCAAGGAGCTCCTGCGTCGAGCTCATTGTGATTCTGGCCAGAGTTAAGGTTTGAAAAGCAAAGGTTTCAGACTCTCCATGAAGGTGAACTTTCTATTTCATGAACTTGCTGCATATTTACAATCAACATTTACAGAACTCAAAAAGACAGCACATTTGACATACATCACTTGGGCAGCTTGCTTCATAGCTGTACTCTTTGTACAGAAGCAACTCCTGTCCCAACTATCTACCTACATTTTCAGCCTCCCATGAAGCAACTTCAGTAAAGCCAAGATTGAGGGCTACATTTTCAAGGGTCCTTTCCTCTACCCCTGTTGGCAACAAGCCTGAATTCTTGATCTTCCCTGGCATGCCGCTCGATTCTGCTCTTGGAAACTGAAGGGCCCGACTCGCATGTAAAGAAAACGTGGTTCCTGGTCCCTGTGTTTGTTTCACATGATGCTCGTTTTAGGGATAACATGAGTATTTTTCCATTATGCCATTCTATCCTAGGTTGCCAGTCTGTTTAGGATTTCAAGTCAGGATAGAAAAGACCCAATTTCAAGTCGGTGCCATGGCACGATCCATTCCAACAGATAGTGTCCTTGGCAATAAATTGCACTGATGCTTGCAGGTCCAGAGTGGTAACGAAGCTAGCTTAAGACAGTTTGATCCAAACATCAAATAAGCCAAAACAGCCCCATTTGTGTAAACTTAGTGGGTGGGTATAGAGATTATCAATTTATATTTGTTAATTTTTTTTGATTAAGTACATTTCTTATTTTTATAATTAAATATCGATGACAGGTACTTTTCCTTTTTCTTTTTTTCTAAAATTTATTTTAGAGAATTAGATTTTCATAAATTCAAATCTCATATAAGAAGATGTTCAGGTGTGGGATGGATGGATCTGCCGAATCAGAGATGACATTTTGTCACTCACTCAGCGGACACGGGGACATTGAAATTAAGAAGGCCTTCTTCTCTCTTCCTTCTAGAGAGAGAAAATCCTCTCTGCGTTAGAGCAATCTTCCTCCCTTAGTTGGAGCTCTCATCATCACCCAAGCTTTCTCCTGAACAATTAATCCAACGAGTCGTGCCTTTATTCTTCTCCTTGTTTTGCCCCTGGTGAAAGGCTCTGCAACCACCCCTGCATTAATTCAACAACATGTCAACAATGACTTCTACTTCGTGTAATCAATGAGGATCTTTGAGCAAGAAGCAAAGGACAAGTACAGATTGAGCAGGAAAGCGGCGGCGCAAAATTAATGCAAATCTCTGAGCTCAGACTCGCAAATCTCCATCGTGATGTTTAATAGCAAAGAGAGTTTGCATCACAAGCATACTTCTCCCCAAGACACCCCTCCTCCGATTCGAAAATCAGTGACCATGGACGAGAGAGATCCCGAGATCTCGCTGGAGAAACTATTCAAGACTCAGTTAGCCATGGCAGAAAAAGAAGAGGTGTTGGAGCTTCCATCGAGTGAAGAGTTTGCTTTGCATAAAAAGCTACTGGCCCTGGTGGTGAAACCTCATGGCTTTCGAACTCCACCATCTAAAGTGGTTGCATCACATTTGCAAAAGGCATGGCAGTTTACAAAAAAAGGCATCACGATCATGCCGAACAGGTATATCAAAAACACACTTGTGTGCTTTTTTAATGACCTTGATGAGCTACAGCTAGTTGAAAAGGCAAGGGCCTGGTCGGTTCGACGGTCCCATATTGTGATGGGCAAATGGACTACTGATATTGCACTAGAAGAGGTAGTGCTCGACTCGGTTAACTTCTGGATTCAAATTAGGGGACTACCCCCAGCCTCAACCTCCTTGGAGAATATTAGAAGTGCAGCTAGCAAGGCTGGTGAAGTTTTAGAAGTTGAATGGACGGATACAACCATCCCCAAATGTTTTTCCATGCCTAAAGTTCTAGTTAAGGTGAAAGCTTCTAAGCCTCTGTGTCCTAGGTTTCGTTTGAAGAAAAACAGTGGTTACACTTGGGTAAGCTTTAAGTATGAAAAGTTAATGACATTCTGCTACGATTGCGGTATCCTGGGCCATGATCAAGGGTCTTGTTCCTCGGAAGATCCAGTTGATCCAGACAAATACGGTCCCTGGTTACGATATGATGGCCAAAGCGACATCCCCGCTCCACGTTCCAAAATTCAGGTCCAACTGAGCCCAGAAAGACCAAGAGATGAGTCGGAGGAGATGAACAGTAAGACCCCTGAGGGTGTGAGTAATAAAATATTTTGCTGTGTTCCGGAAGAGTGGAAATCCTTGGCAGTAGAGGAATTAATGAGGAAGCTACAGGACAGTACTCCAGACAGTGAAGGTACATCTTCATTTAATGAAGCCCCAGTAAAGGAAGGAGAAAAGGTAAGGAAAAAAATTACCATTACAAGAGCAAGGAAAACCCTGATTTTAGGAGAACAGTACAAGGCCCACAGGACAGGACTCTTACCTGAAATAGGCCCAACCCGGATGGAAGAAACAGAATCAGTCAATATGGGCCTGAAAGATCAGAATCTCGTTGTAGTAGTGAGCACCAAGAAAAGGAAATGTCAACCTATCCTCTGTCCTATCGGTGACCAACCCCCCATTACTACTGCTGCTTACTTCTCAAGCATGATTATGGAAATGGGAAGCATCATAACAACCAATCCAGAATTTCCCTACAATCCCTTGGAGCATGGCACTTACAGATCCCAGAACAATTGGCATGAGGAACTGCTGGAAGAATCTATGGAGACTGTGGAACCCGGACAAGTCCAAATGGCCGAGGAGGCGGGCCTTATCAAGCCCCCGAAATCGCCATGAGTATACTTGCCTGGAATTGTCGGGGCCTCGGAGGGAACCCGACATTTCGTCAACTAAAATCCCTCCAAAATAAATATAATCCCAGTATGATATTTCTTGTAGAAACTAAGACAGGTGAGGAGAGGTGTGCAAAACTAGCACAACGGCTCAATATGCAAGGCATGTGCTGCGTGGACCCAATCAACACTGCGGGTGGGCTTTGCTTATGGTGGCATGAAGAACTGAAGGTAACCATTTTATTTAAAAGCCATTCTATGATTCACATGCGTATAGGCCACGAGATATTTCCTTCACCTTGGCTATTAACTTGTGTGTACGGCCCTCCATATGCTAAACATAAGAAAACTTTCTGGAAAGAGCTAACAGAGCTAGCAAATTCAATTTCAGAACCATGGGCCTTAGTGGGAGACTTCAATGAGATTATGAGTGCAAAAGATAAGAGAGGGGGTAAGCCCGTGGCCAGTAAATCCCGAAACTATCTCGAAAAATTCATCTCCAATTCGGGGTGTATTGACCTAGGCTTTGTGGGCAATCCATTTACGTGGCGAAATAAGAGGTCGGGCCTAGCTTATATAAGACAAAGACTTGATAGAGCCCTAGCTAATGATCTATGGAGAATTGCTTACCCTAAGGCAGGATTACTCCATTTAGCAGCTGTTAAATCAGATCACAACCCACTCTTACTAAAGATATGGATGGAGGATGGAGGGGGGAATAGACCGTTTAGATTTGAGGCAATTTGGACTAGATCAAAGGATAGTTCGAAAGTGGTACAAGAGGCCTGGTCAGATACATTACAAGGATCCAAACAGTTCAGATTTTTTGGAAAGATTAGGAGAACCAAAAATAGGCTAAAAGAATGGAATAGAAATACCTTTGGATGCTGTAATATTCGGATAAAACAGATTCGGCAGCAAATAGATGAAGTCCAACAAGAGGATCCCACAGCTGAAAACATGCGTAGAGAACTAGAACTGCAAACTGAATTGGAGGAGCAACTTGCCAGACAAGATCTCTTATGGAGACAGAAATCCAGGGAAATATGGTTACAAGAAGGAGATCGGAACACCAGGTTTTTCCATCTATCTACAGTAATCAAGAGAAGGCGAAATCTCATTAATGCTATTAAGACTGCTGATCAAGAATGGATTCATGACATAGAACAGATAGGGCAATATTTCTTGACTCATTTCAGGGAACTATACAACTCTTCACAACCTGAATTTCCTGAGGATCTGGAAGGCCTATTCCAACCCTCAATAAGTGATAGAGAGAATGAGGAACTCATATCCATCCCATCTGACGAAGAGATCAAGAGAACCATCAAATCCATGCACTCTCTAAAATCCCCTGGCCCAGATGGTATGTCTCCCATATTCTTTAAACACTATTGGAGTATAATTCAGCATGATTTTATAGGAGCAGTCAAGAACTTTTTCCAAAATGAGTTTCTTCTAAAACAATGGAACAGTACCTTCTTAACCTTAATTCCGAAGAGTCGAGGGGCCTGCTCTTTTAACGATTTTAGACCCATTAGTTTGACCAATGTTTGCTACAAGGTTATTTCAAAGATTCTGGCAAACAGATTGAAGCCCCTCCTAGACAAGATTATCTCTCCCAACCAAACTGCATTCATAGAAGGGAGGTGGATAAATGAAAACAGTATTATAACTCAGGAGGTACTGCATTTTATGAGAAAATCTAAGGCAAAAAGAGGATGGGCTGCCATGAAAATTGATCTTTCAAAAGCCTTTGATAAGGTAGAATGGAATTTTCTACTCAACATCTTGAGAAACTTGGGCTTTAGTGAAAAATTTATATCTTGGATTCATCAATGTATTTCCACCACTTCCATGTCCATTCTACTTAATGGTTCCCCATTTGGATACTTCAAGCCATCAAGAGGCCTACGACAAGGTGACCCACTCTCCCCTTATCTCTTCATAATTATCATGGAAACTTTGTCTAGACTATTTTATAGGGCAGAACAACAAGGAGACATGAGAGGAATAAAAGTCAGCAGAAATGGTCCAACTATCTCCCACCTCTTCTTTGCAGATGATTTATTCATTATGAGCAGAGCTGGGCTGAAGGATTTTAAAAACTATAAAGCTCTATTAGACAAATTTTGTGAATGGAGTGGGCAACAGATCAATGTTAACAAATCAGGCCTTCATTTCTCCAAGCATACAAATCCACAAAATAGAAGGGATATAAAGCAAATCATGGGGATGAGAAAGATAAAACATGATGCTAGCTATCTAGGAAACCCCCTGTTCTTAAAAAGGAGAAAAGTAGAATCATTTCATTTTATCATCGAAAAGCTAAAGTCTAAGTTAGCCTCTTGGAAAGCAAAATCGCTCTCTTGGGCAGGACGAGCTACATTGATCAGATCAGTACTAAACTCGGTGCCTAACTATACAATGACACTTTTTAAACTGCCCAAGTCTGTATGTTCTGAAATCGACAAACTGACTCGTAAATTCTGGTGGGGGAAAGTAGAATCAGATTCGCATTATTATGCCCCTAAGAGCTGGGACTTTATTTGTTCACCAAAAGAATGTGGTGGCCTTGGATTTAGAAAAGCAGAAGATCAAAATATAGCCCTTTTGTCTAAAACAGCTTGGGCCTTGACAAAGGAGACACCAAATATAGCCACGAAACTGCTGAAAACCAGGTATGGAAACTTCTTGAACTCTAGTAATAGGTCTACCTCTGGATACTCACCCATTTGGAAAAGCCTACAAGTCTGCAAGAATACCTTGCTAAAAGGAAGTGTGAAGAGAATAGGAGATGGTAAGGAAACTAATGTTTGGTCAGACCACTGGGTACCAGGTATGCCTAATCTTTCCTCCTATGCTTTAGATCCTCAAAGGATTCAGTGGAACATGAAGGTTAGTGAGTTTCTGCTACCTGACCCAAAGGCATGGAACGTGAATATGCTCTATAATACTTTCAGTAGACCAGTAGCTGAGGCCATAAAGAACATTCCCCTAGCATTAGACACAGCTACTGATGATTTTATTTGGTCTGCTACCTCTTCTGGGGCTCATTCAGTCAAAAGTTTTTATCTGATGGACCAACAGCACAAATTCTCCTATATAAACTCAGGGTTCTGGAAGAAACTCTGGAGCCTAAAGATCCATGAAAGATATAAAATCCATTTATGGAGAGTGGTGAACGAATGTCTCCCCTGGGTTACAAATAGCGATGCAGTGTGTCCTATTTGTAATACTGGTTCTGACCAATTACAACACCTCTTTAGCGAGTGCGTGTTCTTTAGAGTCAGTTGGAGGGAATCACCCTGGAGGCTGTGGACTATTCCCCTTCCACGAGATTCAGCCATGAACCTAGTGAAATTTCTTATAGACCCACCAAACCAATTTACACTCAACATGATCAATCCTAGTGACTTCACTTGTTTCGGTGCCGTTCTACTATACCATCTATGGGAGCTTAGGAATAAAGTCTTGTTCGAGTCTGTTTCTCCAAATCTAACTGATTTTGTTGCCAGGATCACAAGAATTCATGTCGAACACACAAGAGTCAGACAGATATGGGATGTGGAACCGGACCGAACAGAGATCTCCAAAGAAATCCATACCTTACGATGCTCACCGGGAACGACTCGTGTGTGTGGATGCCTCATGGAAAAACGACAAGGCTGGTCTTGCGGGTCTGGCGATCGATCATCAGCAATCCTTACTTTGTGCATGGCACGAAGAAAAGTCCTCACCATCCCCGCTGCATGCAGAGGCGGAAGCACTCAAACTATCAGTGAAATTGGCAGCCTCCAAACAATGGAAGAAGATCATACTCTATTCGGATTCCCTCACCCTAGTCAACACAGTAATCGGAAAGATGCAAGCCGCTCAGGAAATTAAAGGAACGATTCAAGAGATAAACCATTACCTGCAAGTCTTTGAAGACTGGGATTGTATTTGGTTACAAAGATCTCTATCCCTGCTTGTTGATGAACTCTCGAAGGTTCGGAGAGATGCCGATGAGGGCAGACTCACCATTTTTGAGGGGGACGCCCTCAGCTTTTGTTTAACTATCCCTGAGGGTCGAACCCTAGTAGACTCTCTGTTTGCCCGTGGTTAATTAATTTTATATTATTTTAGCAAAAAAAAAGTCCATTTAACTGAAATAGGAGGCCCACTCGCCACAGTGCTTTTTTCTAATTTTCATTCTTTTTCTATTTTTTATGCGTCAAGTTTTTTAATAAGTAATTAAATCAAAAAATAGCGAGGATTAAAAGTGAGTCAAATTCAAGAGTACGAGGACTATATCCAATCAAAAAAAAAAAAGAGAAGAAAAAAGAGAAGAAAGATTAAAGAACAAACCCAACATCTTCCTATATAAATTTTAACATTGTCTGAATTCTTCTTTCTTTTTTCAAATTTATACTATCTGTTGAGCTGACTCAGATCCTAAGAGGACTGAGAAGAGAAATGAATAGGTGTGACTTTCAGTGGTCCCTTGTTAGGCTATGGGGCCTTCGGCCCGGAGCCCAGAATCTTGGGCGTGCACGGACCGAGCTGCCAGAGAATCGGGCCTGCGCAATAACAGGACTGGGCCCATAGCACCAAAGGGGGCTAACTCGATGGGCCACGAGAGAAGCAGACTCACCGCCGGGATGAACGTTGGAAATTCAATTGGAGCGGTTGAAGACCGAGAAAATGGGGGCAGTTACAACCGCTCCGGGGTGATGACCTAGAAGACGTGGGACTCCTGCACGGGTGACCCTCATCTCGAAATCCTGCAACACTCCTTAACTCAAGATTAAGAGGGTCCACATTCAATCCTTATCAATGGAGTTTCCCTGCCCCTTTATATTCTCTTTATTCGATCATCTTCGGGACCCGTGTGCCCATTTACATTGGTGTAGTCCAATACTGATAACAACATAATGGTCAGTTTAAGTGGACAAGACGTGCGTACTACTTTTGAGAAAATTTACGATGTCAGAAGTTCGAATCTCCCAATAAGCGATTAGCTTTGGTGAGGCCACCGACAAACGTTTTTGATGCGAATAAATGATGATTGATTTCACGTATTTTTTAAATCATTTTGGAATGCAAAAATAACTCCCGCTTGCTCTCTTGGATCCTATCGAAATCTCGGATTTAATTACATCATATTTGTTGCATGCAGAAGTTGATTAAATTAATGAAAGTGTTTTCCATCTTATTTATGCTTCCATTATCTGCTTTTTCTGGTGGGGCATTTCAATAAAGTGTCCACTTTTCTGGGTTTGCATCGCCGGTAGTAAAAAATCAAATACCATGACAAATTTCGATCCGAGGAAAATCAATCGAAGTTTAAAATTTTTCAAATTATGAATTTTTCAATTTACGAACATTAAACTCGAAATCTTTCTTGACCGTAAAATTTGAACCGTGTCGGTCAATTTATATTGGTACCAGAGTGAATGTATGGATCTCCAGGGAAATATTTGACAAGAAATGTTTCTCCTGCAGCGCTGACAGACCTTCAACAGCCAGCGAAGGAATGGTGAAATGCACGAGCACCCTTCTCTTCTTCACGGCATCTCTCAACCATCTACATTTGCAGTGCCGGTACTAAACCGGCAGCGGATTAATTGAAGTGATAGAATGTTTCTTCTTTTAAATAATGACACGGAATCTAATATTGTGAATGGAAAAAATTTATCTCTGAAGCAGAGTCTTGTCAGTTAGTGGAATCACCCAACTCGAATTGAATTATTTATGACCCGTTGGGCTTACGGATGTGGTGGTACGGACTGGAAAAAAAATCGGTGGCAAGGATGGTCGATATTGGGGTCAAATTCAGGGACGGATCCATAAATGTTGGTCAAAGGGGACGAAACACAAGGCGATACTCCTATAGTGAAGGTGAGAACAAAAACAAGGACGCGGCGAAACACAATAACTTAACTAAAATTAGACAAAATTATCGAAATATTTATGATATTTCACTGGTTTTTCTGAGTTTATGAGGACGATTGGCAAGCGCCCCTTTAAATCCATCCATAGTCAAATTGGTGAAAAAAGAAAGAAAGAAAGATTGGCACGAAATTGTGGGTTTGCTGAAAAACTAGGGATAATTAATGCTTATAAAATATAAATACGATGTTGTGATACCACGTGGACGTCGCGTAGGCTTTGTTGAGCAGAATTAATTTTAACGGCCGGACTAAATTGAATTGCTGGTTACGTACAACATTTGTGAGCAAAGTACACCACCATGTCCGAATGGAGAGAGTCTTGTATACGAGAGAGCCTGATCTTTCTTGGTTCATCGCCTGATAATACTATTACAGTGTCACCAATAAAATTTAGCCATTTTATAATTTGTTTTAATAAAATCTTGAAAATAAAAAAAATTAATTCTAAAAATAACCGAATCCTTTTAACTTGTCATACCACGTCGACACTGTTACCCGGTATACATGTTACATACAAGAATTTCTCCTTGTATAGGGGTGTATAGACCTTCCTCTCAACACTTTATGCTTTCTCCAAATTATAAATGGACCGGCCAAAGAAAAAAATAAAGTGGTCCGATTCAGGCTGAATCGTTGGGATTTAAATATTGAACAGTAATCACATGTGGCATGTTTTTGTTGGCTCAAAAATCGATGTCAGCGTATGCAGACCAAAAAGTTAACTATATGACCAAAACAGTTAAAATAGGAAAGGTTAAGGATAAGAATAATAAAAAAAAAAGTTAAAGATAAAAGTGATAAAAGCAGTAAAAATTAAGGACAAAAGCTGCATTTTTCCCTTAGCGGAATTATCCGTGTGATCATGTCCCTTTATTGTTGTTATCCTCTTCTTACGGCTTTATAATCGTGTATGTGTGTGTATATATACACACACATACACATCCACAGAAAAATACCTCATAGCGCCATTTTTTGTTTTTTATTTTTTTTGTTGTACCACCTTATATTCATAAAATTAATTAATTTATTCATTGATAAATAAAATTATTTCAATATTAATTTTTTCATTCACATGATTATAACATGATAAGGAAGTAAATTATCAGGGCCAAAATTGTTTTTTAAGATCTCACTTGCCGGGCCAAAATTGTTTTTTAAGAACTCATTCAAGTAGGTTTTAGTTAAGCCAATAACTCGTCTCTTGGTGGTACCCAGTTGAGGCTGAAGCACATATTCACACAAAAGCTAGTTGTCTGATGCAGTGTCCCATTTAGAATATAACATTTACATTTTGCAAATTTTCATCGAAACGTATAAAAGGTTGAACAATTTTCTTTTGTAGTGTACGATGGGAAGCCTCTCTCTCTCTTCCAAATATTATCAAGTTGAAAGCTCCCAGGAAAAAGGTCTTATTTATTGTAGGAATTTCTCAAATGAGGGGAAAAGAATATAATTACAGTGCAATAGAAGGAATCTAGTTTCTTAACTAAAAAAAAAAAAACAGAGAAAGGCAATTTAGTCATTATATTTCTTTATATATATATTTTATTTCCATTCGATCCTGATTTGGTGTATAAAGAAAACGGACTCTGGTAGGAGTAATGAGGTAAAGTTTTACCTTACCACCAAGGGTTCGAACTAGATTAGTCGGGATACGTTAGACTTTTTGATACTAATGGTTCAAACCAAAATAAACTATGACATGCAAGGATGGTTTGACAAATCAATGCATGCATATTATGATATCATGAGATATGATTCATTTCCGTCTCCTTTCGCATGAAAAGGAACCGTTTGATCCTTTGAGAGGAAGGAAAGTCCATGTATATGTCCAACCCCACCCCTCCCTTTATACTCAAGGAATAACAAAATGATTTGGTTGATATGATTCGATATCTCTTTCTCATAAATAATTCTCCGACTCGAGTCACACGAGTGGAGAAAAAAAATCATGATTGGACGGTTTTACCTCTTTGTGGAATGGATCGATTTGAACCTAAATTGTTTAGAACCATTAGATTTCTGATAACAGGTGGCGGCAAAAGAAAAAAATTGAAACTGGTAATTAACTCAACCAATTAATTATCATAGAATAAACATCTACAACTTCTTCGAATGCTTGAAATTTTCTAGCGTGGCAGCATATACAGATTAATCCATTAAAATCCATTACAAATTGGAATAGAACAAATTAAAAACGGATCCTAAAACGGATCAAAGTTGAAGCTCTGATTTTGTTCTAATCACATGGGAGGTTGGTATGAGATTGAGGAAGGGGAATTAAGAAAGGTATGGGAAGTATTTATCAAAGAGTCCATCTCATAATTTTCTTGATCGGGGATGATCGGATCCGTGTATCCTGTATTTTTTCATGGTACTCAGACGCTACCCTGCATAAGTCCTATTTCTAAATTTAGAATCCAGAACCTATGCTATTAGATCGTGGAGCCGAACCCTATTCAAAAACTGTAAGATATCATTGGCTCCTACCTCTATAATGGGCATTACTTTCATATTTTTCCTATTTTAATAATTCATTCAAAGAATTTCATGAGTATTACTATTATATATAGTTAATTTTTTGATAAAGTATTACATAAAGTTATTCATCATAATTAAACATATTGTAATCTTAAATGTTTTTAGTGTACTTAATTATTATTTACTATTAATTTCTAAATTATAATGATATTTTAAATATTATAAACTCATCATCATCATATATATATATATATATAATTTCTATATCATATGAGTGTTCATCAAGTTTAGAATACAACAGTTAATTCCATGTATCCTGTGTGCAGGAATTGGAACCTGAACTGACCAGTTCCTTGTTTTATTCTTCGAAATGTACTCATATTCATTGATATTTACCCAAAACTTGCTCAAGAGCGTATGTTAGTGCCGATTTCAAGTTTATCCTATGTGCATGCACACTTACATTCTTTATTATCGATAGCATAATATTCCAGCTCTATATATTGAATGTTTTTATGACAAAAAAAAAATCACTGATAGGTATAAAAAAATTACTAGACACATACATGTGCTATGGACAGAAAGAAAATTAAAATAAATAAATGTGAAATATTGAGATGAACCTGTATAATTAGATTGTTTAATTATAACATAATACAATTTAATTTTTTTGGAATCCGTTAATTACAATAGTAGGCAACGTATTCTCAATTGTTATTAGTATACGATGTTAATTTTATCGTTTTCAAGTTTATGATTTTAAATCATTAGTTCAAAAAATGGCACATTTTTACCGCTAAAATTGTAGATATTGAATGATATGGAGTGAAAATGTAGAATTTGATCAGTTACTGAAATATTTTTGCTATTAAGATCGTAAATATGAAATAAGGGAAAAATGACTGGAATTACTATTTTACTCTTAAATTGGATGAAGTATATGCATATTATAGATTTTAATATTTAAATTAGATTAAAGATAAATATGAAAAATGAAAAAAGGTACCAAACTTCTCAAACATTTACATATAATAGTATAGATAGATAGATTTCTGTTGCGATAAAATAGAGAACAAAAAAGGCACGCAAGTATACGTATCGCTCAAGTAATATAATAAGTGAGTAAGAGATCGCTCTCACGAGGATCTAGTTCAATCAAACTAAACAATAAACCAAACAATTAAACCAAGCTAGGCAATTCAAAATTGGATGAGAATTCAATGAAAAGCAAGTAAAATAAATTGAAAGTAATTAGAAGAGATTTATCAATTTTAATGGACCTAGGGCTCACAACTTCCCTCAATTATACTTCTAAATCCAATCCCAATCTCTATATGCAATCAATTACAGTATTACTATCCTAGGGTTTTATGTCTTCTTACCTACCTCTCGGTTTAACAAGAACGTATTTCTAGGGAGATACTAATCACTCTATCTCTAGGCAATTAATATTAAGAAATCTATTGAGTTCAAACCCTAATTTGGATACCTAGGGTGATCGGCTAATCTTTCGATGCTTCTCACAAATAATCCCGACCTCTCGGTGTGAATTATCCTAAGTTATATTATCTCCGGCATGATTTCGACTTCATCTCTCGAGCTCATTGATCTCTCCTATTCGATTTAATTGATGGCCAGTCAATTAGAAAGCTTTAAGTTCGAGAATAGTATAAGTAACATCGTTGTAATTAATCACATATAAGAGAAAGGGAAGAACTTAGAAAATAAAAAAGAGTTCCATTGCTTGCCCTAGGAAATAGAGAATTAGTTCATGATGGAATTGAAAACAATTACGAAGAAGAAGTTGGATACATCGTGAATCAATAGAAAAGAAAAGGGAAAGAGAAAACTATAGGTAAGCTGATGCCAATCTCTCGAGCCTCGAGCCGTCTTGAAGTGCTCCCCTTCCTTCCTCTTGATCACGAGCTTCTTGATCTCCGAGGTCGCAAAAGAATTCTGGAACTGAATGTTGGATGGATGGTCCTCCCCCAAAACTTGCTTGCTGGTCTATTTATAAAGATTGGAGAATATTTGAGAATATCTTTACAATATATTGTAGCCTTCTTCATATCTTGCAAGATTCTCTCTTTCTCGGCTGAGTTGAATCGCAATCTTTTTATCTCCCAAATATTTCTAATTCAGCCTAGAAATATTCTGTGTAATATTTGGGTTGACTAATTTCGATTCGGCAATTAACCTCCAGTGTTCGCTGCTGAGCTGTTTAGGATCGCAGTCCTATGCCGCGGTCCTTCTTCACTGGCTTCATTGGTGCCGCGATCTTGTGTTGCGACCCCTACTGTTCTGCTCTTCTATTCAGCTTCTGTCTTTAGTCAGGATTCATATTCGAGGACCAGTTGATCTTCCAATATGTATCTACATCACAAAATACCTCAAGAGTATCAACATTCTTAAAATAAACCCGACTTTTAACAATGCCAACTCCGTTATGTTCAACAAGGAAAGATTGCATAATTAAGCACATAAACCAAGTCAAGTCAAGTCAAGTCGATTACTTCGTTTAAATCTAGGTCCGAAAAGCATGCAAATAATCAGTCTTTTCCACAATTAACAATTTCTAACAATATTTGGATATAACATTATCCAAATTCAGATAAGATATTATTGTACCAAATAAACTTTCAGTCTGTTAAATCCTTTTTGAGTAATAACAAATGAGATATCTTCTATTACTTTAAAGGAGAAGTGGCGTAATTTTGGTCTCTTTTTCTATTCCAAAATTACCCTTCATCCAAATTTAATTATGTAATAGTTTTAAATACTTTATTATTATCTTCTCTATTATTTAAGGGAGAATAGGGACACTTTTGGTCTTTCTTTCCATTTCCATTTCCATTTTTCCATTTTCAAAACTACCCTTCACCCTAATTCATTATTGTGATGATTGAAAAATATTTATTATCTTTTTAGTTATTTCAAAACAGTTACTTCACCTATTTTCTTTATATTTTCTCCACAACAATTTTTATTTTATTAATCAATTTGTAAGCTTTCTCCACAAAATTTTTTATTTTAAAATTATGTATGAATCTCTTCACAGCTGCGATTATACTATTCATTGACAAGATATCGTTTTACAATTATATTTTAGTACTTTTTCTTATTCGAAGAGCTTTGGCCAGTGGAAATGGAAAGAGTTCAGTTGAATTGTTCAATTCGCGTATTACAACCTTTTAATTTTTTCCACAGTGTGTATTACAATTACAACTGGGTCATTCGCTAGTTTTAATTATTTCAAATTACTTATTTCATCTATTATTCCTTTTTTCTCCACAATAATTTTTATTTTGAAATTGCATATGAATCTCTTAATAGCAATGACTATATGAATTATTCATTGATGAGATATCATTTAACAATCATATTTTTATATGTTTTATCATTCGAAGAGTTTTGATTTGTGGAAATAGGACGGTTGGTTAATTTATTTCATTTGTGCATAACAATATTTTTTATCTTTTTCAATTGTTTTCGATGATTTTCAATTGTTTTCGATGATCTTTACTGTATAGGTAGCATGGGTGGTTCGCTAGTTAATTGTAATCTTCCACTTCAAGAACCTTTCGCAATGAATAAGCTTAGTGAAAAGATGTTACTATATCAAATTAATTTTTATTGGATTTTTTCATTGATATTAATAAATTTTCTACTTCAGCAACTTTCCCTATAAATAGGCCCGGAGACTCTTCTTCCTCTCCCGTCAGCCCTCCTGTCCGTCCGTCCCCATCCATGCGCCCCCCCTCCTCTCTCTCTCTCTCTCTCTCTCTCTCTCTCTAGGCCCCCCTCTAAAACCTTCCTCACCACTCTCTACCTCGGTTTCCTGAATCTGAAGTCTACGATTAGTCGACCGTAGCAATGACGTCCAACGGCAGTTCCAGCGGCCTGATCGTGAGCTTCGGGGAGATGCTGATCGACTTCGTGCCGACGGTCTCTGGCGTGTCCCTCGCTGAGGCCCCGGGGTTCCTCAAGGCCCCAGGAGGCGCGCCGGCGAACGTGGCGATCGCCGTCACCAGGCTCGGCAGGAAGGCTGCCTTCGTCGGCAAGCTCGCCGACGATGAGTTCGGCCACATGCTCGCGGGGATCCTGAAGCAGAATGGCGTGATAGCCGACGGGATCAACTTCGAACAGGGCGCCAGGACCGCCCTCGCCTTCGTGACACTTCGCGCTGACGGCGAGCGGGAGTTCACGTTCTACCGGAATCCCAGCGCCGACATGCTGCTCAAGCCGGAGGAGCTCAACCTCGAGCTCATTAGATCTGTACGTATTCTCACTCTCCAGCCTCTGCTCTTCGCCGGTTCCTTCTGTTATTGCTGCGTTCCCCTGTTTTCTCTGCAATCATTAAGGGCGTGGATCGGTACTGTAAGAATTAAGATGATGTATCTCTGCTAATCCGACCCTGCCATCACGTGCGGCGGCCTCACTGGTTGAATCACGTCTGATTCGGTGGGCCCCGCAGGTTAATAGGCTGCAACCGATTCGTCTCTACCCATGGGCACAGGGTTCCGTCATTTTTCTCGTTGATCTGTCTGAAATTACTAGTTTATCCTCTGCATCTTGATTCCCATCCCCCTCCATTTTCCTTTCTATTTTTGAGACTTCCTGTTTTGAGCATGTGTTTGCGGCTCATCTGATTATGTAAGAGATATTGGATTTTATTCAACTGGCGGGAAAGTTGCATAGTTGATATACAATCTTTGATGGATATAATGTTTTGATAAAAAACTTTTTCGTTATTATCCCATACTACAAAATATTTTTAAAATATAATAATTCGGTATAAATTATTAATTTTTTTTACTAACAAGGTTAAATTTACTGATGTGATGATAATTGTACTGATATAACATAAAAATATGTTTAAATTAAGATAATAAAATGGTAATAAATAAAAAACTCTCTTCCTTCTCCTCTCTCTTTCCCTTTCTCTCCCCCTCTCACACACAGTCTCTATCTCTCTATCCGCATTTCAAAGAATAACAATTTAACAGGAAGATGGAGATGATGGTGATGATCTCTCCTGTTGATTCTCTTCAACATTGTGCTCCGAGCTCCAATTCGAATGCTACTTTCTGGGAAGAGCTTGGGGAAGGTTGGAAGTAAGCCTGGCAATTTTTGACGCGACACGATAACCCGACACGACACGACACGGAGTTGGGCGGATCTGGGTCAAGGCTATTTAGACACGAACCCGTTTAAACACGAACCTGTACAGACATGATAAATAAACGTGTTTAACTGGGTTTGAACTTGTATAACACGACACGACACGACACGTTTAAGCATGTTTATTAAATATATTCACGATTTATATATATATATTGACTCATTTAATACATTTATATATGAAAATTTTATGATATATAAAACATTACTTGCATTACATGTATACTTATTGTTAAAAATGATATTATATAATCAATAATTGATTAATCTTACTTATTTATTATACTAATTATCAATAAATATTATTACTTTAGTAATCATATCATATATTATTAGAGTATAATTATATATTATTGACATTTCTCATTAAATAGGTCAACCCGATTTAGACGCGACCGTTTAGACACAAAAAATAAATGTGTCTTATCTAGATCATTGGAGTTTCTAACCCGAACACGTTTAGACACGACATGTTTAAACACGACACGACACGACACAGTTTGCCAGACCTAGTTGGAAGCTCTCTCCCTCATCTCTCTCTCAATATAGACAAAAATTAAATTAAAAAAATAGAGTTGGGACTAGTATTTTGGATATATTATGAGACGATATTGTTCGTGTGTTCATGATTTCAAACATAATATTTAATTTCTAGTTCTGCAGTTGATGGATTAGGACGGCTAGAGTTAGGAAGAGGAAGGAGACGAAAAAGGGAGTAGACGAAAGAAGAAGAAAGAATTATTAACATGTATAATAGTTAGTAGATTCCTCTTTTAATTATGTATCAGGTGTAGTGCAGTGGAAGGGTCGCTCTCGCATGGGTTAGAACCTTGTCCAAAGCATGCTTGCTGTTTTTTAAAAAAAATTAAAAATAAAACTGTGTTGAATAAATGTAAAAAGGTTCAAGTTAAGTGTCTTGACCTTGCCCAGTGAGTTGGTTGGGTTATTTACATCTGTGTGAAAGGTTAAAGATTCAAATCCTCTATTTTTATTCGAGATATTTTTATTAAAAAATAGAAGTTGGTTGGGTTATTTACATCTGTGTGAAAGGTTAAAGATTCAAATCCTCTATTTTTATTCGAGATATTTTTATTAAAAAATAGAAAAAAGCAAACATGCCCTAGGTAAGTTTCGAACCCATGTGTTCTTACATGGAAAGGGCAAACCCTCCACTGCACTACAACTAATATTCAGTTAAAAGATAAATCTACTAACTCGTATAAACATTACTAATTCTTTCTTCTTCTTCCATTTGCTTCTTCTTCCTAACCCTAGCCGCTGTAATCCATCAATTGCAGAACCAGAAATTAAATGTCATGTTTAAAATCATGAACACACACGATATCATCTCACAATATATCTAGAATACTAGTCCAAACTCTTTTTTTTTTAAGATTTAAGAGAGAGATGAGGGAGAGAGCTTCCGACCTTCCCCGAGCTCTTCTCAGAAAGC
This sequence comes from Lagerstroemia speciosa, assembly GCA_037672795.1. NCBI lineage: Eukaryota > Viridiplantae > Streptophyta > Magnoliopsida > Myrtales > Lythraceae > Lagerstroemia > Lagerstroemia speciosa. The sequence goes on along the minus strand of CM075308.1, from coordinate 6,022,446 downwards.
AGCACCCAAATCAGAGCTCGGAGCACAATGTTGAAGAGAATCAACGGGACAGATTACCACCGTCATCTCCATCATCCTGTTAGATTGTTATTCTTTGAAATGTGTAAAGACAGAGATAGAGAGAGGGGGAAAGAGAGAGGAGAAGAGAGTTTTTTATTTATTATTATTTTATTTTATTAATTTAAACTTATTTTTTATACAATGTCAGCACAATTGTCACAATTATTGCCATGTCATAGTGTCACATCAGTAAATTTAACAACGTTAGCGAAAAATTAACGATTTGTACCAAAACGTTACATTCATAAAAGACTTTGTACCAACTATGCAATTTTCCTTTTTTTTTCCCTTCTATAAAGTAGATCCCTTAATAGAAGATGTAAAATCCCTTTTTTCTTGGACAATATAAGAAAATTTACTATAATATGCCCATTTTCATACAATTTTAGCCTAATCTATTCTACATAATTTGGAACAATCTTCATCCCCCTGCTTCAATCTGAGATCTTGGATTAGGTGATCTTGTCACTGAGAAAATATTAAATATATACTAAGTTGGCATTGCGGCACCAGTGAAATGTTGTGGTCTCTGGAGGACAGCGTGCTTGACTTTGATTGAGTAGTTGCACACCACATTTTACTAGTTAGGGTCACGTACTATTTTCTCCTTTTCAGTTGTGTTACTTCTCACTCATTTTTCTCTCTCTCTTCTTTTTTTGGTGAATCTTCTTGGCGGTTTGATTCATTGTTCATGTTGGTCTTGCTAAGACAGTACCCTTCAGTGATCTTTGAAGTTTAGGTGATCCCTTAGAGCTACAAGGACAATTGGGTAGGTAGCTCTTAAACTGGTCCCGGGTCCAATAGAACTTATGAGTAAATGCTCCAAGGTATTATATCTGCTCTTTAGTTAGCCTTTCTGTCATTCAATGTCAAGTTTGGACCATTCGCTACAAAGCATTTTTAGTCCAGTTTTGTCCATCACACAGTCAACATGCCATAGGATTGAATGTTTTGGTGTAATATAAGCCATTTAAAACTCGCAGCAGAAAAGCAACCGTATGATCTGATATTGTACATTCACTCTAAATTAGACGTCTTATAGCATGTTCGTTTCTTTCCTTGTTGTTGCAGGCCAAAGTGTTCCATTACGGCTCAATCAGCTTGATTGAGGAACCATGCAGATCGGCCCATTTGAAGGCCATGCAAGTTGCCAGAGACGCCGGGGCCCTCCTCTCGTACGACCCCAACCTCAGGCTCCCTCTGTGGCCATCAGCCAACGAGGCCCGAGAGCAAATCATGAGCATCTGGGACCAGGCAGACGTGATCAAGGTCAATGATGAGGAGCTGGTGTTCCTCACTGGAAGCGACAAGATTGATGATGCCTCTGCAATGTCTCTGTGGCACCCTAATCTCAAGCTCCTCCTTGTTACATTGGGTGAAAAGGGCTGCAGATACTACACCAAGGTGAGTGGGATTGATCATTTTGCATTTCTTACTCTGTTTGCTTTATCTAGGTGTTTAAAAACCATGAATCTGGGTGTCTTGTCTATGTCATCAAATTATATGACCTTATCTTTTTGTGTCTTTGTGAATATCACTAGTCACTGGCACACATTGTTGAAAAACGTATAGGAGTTTGCTCATGTTTTTCAATCTTGGTGTTCCGTTCTTGGAGAAAAGGAAATCCTTTAAAACTACATTACATGTTCATCAAACAGCCTGCTTTTCATTTTTCTTCTCAGCTATTCAGAAAATCGAACAAGTTATTCCACCCCATTATACTGCTAAATGGATGGGCAGCTAGAGTTGTCGAAGGATAACATGTGCTCCCTTATTTTCCAACTAAAACGAGCAGATAGCCTATACAGAATGTTTTCGGATTGAAACTAATAAAATAGAGAACTCCTTCATGACCTGTATGCCTCTAAATTGTTTCATCTGGCTTAGTTGAATGCAATTGTCGATGCTTATTGTGTGGAACCGATGCCGCAAATGTAAAGTAGAGGACTTGCCACTGTGTTTCTGTAAAAGACGAGGAAGGGGAGCTGGTAGAGTAATATGCACGATAGGTTTTCTTTAATATAACCATCAATTTTCATGTCTTGGTCCTGATATCGGGTAATGAATTCTTTATAACAGTCTGAGAACACCTTTCTTTACCCCAAAAGCAAGAGATAAACATGCAATACGATTATGGATTTGGTGCTTGCTTAGCCCTTTAGTCACTGTCACGATTCTAAATCTGACAAGCTGAAGCTTGCAGTTTTCACAAATTATCTGAAGCTTACTGTTAGAGTATGTATTTCTCTGCCTCGCATCGTGTAGTGGTGGGACAGGATATACACGTTATGGGACCTCTTGTTATTCCTCTTCTGTGTCTAATTAATTAATATAACGCTATTTACAGCAGGCCACGGTTAAAATGACGGTATTGTGTTGCCACTCACCAGATTACCTTAAAATGGTTTTAAAAATTAGCCAATTGGATTAGTGTTGATATTTGCATCTGTGAATTTTGTTTTTGCATTTTATTCTCGAGTGCAGAAATTCCGTGGACATGTGGAGGCTTACCATGTAGATACAGTGGATTCCACCGGGGCCGGTGATTCCTTTGTGGGCGCTCTTCTCTGCAAGGTTGTCGACGACCACTCCCTGATGGAGGTAACAAACATCTTTGTCTTATGTGCATTAGTGAAATGGAGCAAAGGGACGTTTCCGACGGAATTCTGATCTAACTCAGTACTTGGAAAGGCTCCTCCTCCCTCTCCCGTGGCATTTTTATTCGATAATCTTCATCTGCCGGGTCTTTGTTCTTTGTTCAACATAGCTTGTGCCGTCTTTGCTGGGTTGAGCTCTTCCCTGGAAGGAAGTTCGTCCAAGTGCTGTTGTCAACTCCAAAAATTATTCGAGTTTCTTAACTAGCTCCTGCTTGACATTCATCCAAACACATCATGGCAATAACACGGTAGTTGTTTACGGATGAATGCAGGATGAGGCGAGGCTGAGGGAGGTGCTGAAATATGCGAACGCGTGCGGGGCCATCACGACCACCAAGAAGGGAGCGATCCCGGCCCTACCAGCCCACCCCGATGTCGTGAGGCTCATGAATGGCACTAAACGGCGCCAAGTGAACGCGAGGCTTGCAATTTCCTCAACTCTCCCCGCCCTTCTACTTTCGTTAATTTACCATTTCTTCATTGGGAGTTTGCTTGCACTTCCAACATCTGAAGAGGCTCTCGTTTTCTTTTTCTCCTCTGTCCTTTTCTTTTTCTTTTTTTACTGTCTTTCTGGGTGGAAGCTTTTCTAGTGTCGCTGTTTCTGTCTGGCTCTCTTCCCTGCGTGTAACGATCGAAAGACTTCCCCATGTCCTTCATTAAGGTATTATTTGACACGAGAAAGCCTTGTATATAACGATATTATCACGTGGTGATATCAATCGATAAAACTAAATTAAATTATGTAAGTACTGTCACGTGATAATATTGTTACACTCATGACTCTCCTCTTGGATGTGTTTTTAGATTTTCAATTTCAAGTTTAAAGGGTTATGACTTCAATTTAAATGGTTGTACTCTCAATTTAAGGAGTCGTAATTGATTATTACAACTCTTTATAGAGTTGTGATATTGTGAAATATCTACCTATAATTTTCCGATACGGAATTTATGTCTCAATATCTACCCTCATGTAACTATGTGTTCACACCTAATATGTGCTTTTAAACATTCTAATCAACAACTGAACTCAAGTCGGACATTTCTTTTTTGGTCTTGGACGATGGGGACAAATTATCATAAGGCGGTCCCTCTCTACAGTCCTATGACTAACAACTGGCCTCGAGTCAGTCTATTGTCATCTGCCCAACTGGGCATTTCTCTTTTGGTCCAAAGCTTACGAGCCATAAGCTCCACATTCAAGCCTGGCATGATGTGAGTTCAAAATCAAACTGTCATGAGATGGTGTAAAATATTCACTTGACCTATAAGAAGTTAGGCCCATATCCAACCGAAAGTTTAAACTGATAAGTTGGTGCAGTCATACTTGATACGAAATTGGGGCAAGAAGACAAATAGGCAACAGAGAAGAAATAAGAAGAACACACAGATATACGTGGAAAACCCTTTACGGGAAAAACCACGGGCAGAGGAGAAGCAAATCCACTATGGTGAAAAGATCGGTACAAGAGGGGCGGAGACAGTTGACTGTCTGTTCTCACAATTTTGTGACAGCTCTCAATTCTCTCTCACACACTCTTATGACGGCTCTCAATATTCTCTCTCACTATATGAGAACCCTAAAATCTCAAAGTATATATAATAAGAGAAACCCTAATTACAAATGGGCTTCAACCAGATAGTGGGCCGGGCCCAACAGAATTTGGGTCACCAAAATTAACAATCTCCACCTTGACACAAATTCCCATGAAGGAATGGAATGTAAACCTCCAATCTTGGACAAATGCTCTCTCCTCTTCCAAAGAACCCCTAAGGGCTCAGGTCTCAACATCAAAGACCAACCAAGTCTAAGCAATGCTCAAACTTGGCTATTGGTAGTGTCTTGGTCATCATATCAGATGGATTATCATGAGTGCTGATCTTGTTCACAACAATGTCGCCACGAGCAATAACGTCACGAACAAAATGATATCGAATATCTATATGCTTCGTTCTCTCGTGGAACATTTGGTCTTTCGTGAGAAAGATGGCACTCTGACTATCACAGAAGACTGTGCTAACTTGCAAGTCTTCACTGAGTTCCCTGAACAGTCCCTTCAACCAAATAGCTTCCTTACAAGCCTCTGTAATGGCCATATACTCAGCTTCTGTGGTAGACAATGCAACAGTAACTTGTAAAGTAGCCTTCCAACTGATAACACAACCACCAATAGTAAAAACATACCCTGTAAGTGATCTCCTCCTGTCAAGATCTCCAGCAAAATCAGAATCAACATACCCAATTACTCCATCTCTAGTTCTTCCAAATTGTAAACAAACATTAGAAGAACCGCGCAAGTATCTGAGAATCCATTGAACTGCCTTCCAATGTTCTTTACCAGGATTTGCCATGTATCTACTGACTGCGCTAACAACATATGATAAATCTGGGCGCGAACAAACCATAGCATACATGAGAGATCCCACTGCACTAGAGTATGGAACTCGAGACATGTAATCAACCTCATCATCTAACTGTGGAGACAAAGCAGATGAAAGCCTGAAATGAGCTGCTAATGGAGTACTGACAGGTTTCGCATTCTGCATATTAAATCTGTGAAGAACTTTCTCAATGTACCCTTTCTGACTTAGGTACAACTTACCAACCTGTCTATCCCTGAGAATCTCCATCCCAAGAATCTCCATCCCAAGAATCTTCTTCGCTACTCCCAAATCTTTCATCTCAAATTCTCTACTCAATTGAGATTGAGATTTAACTTTTATTATCTCCCGCTTATCTCTGGCTGCAATCAACATGTCATCCACATATAAGAGCAAATAAACGAATGACCCATCTTGAGACTTTCGAAAATAGACACAACTGTCATAGCTGCATCTCTTGAAGTCTTGAGAAATCATAAACGAGTCAAATCTCTTATACCATTGCCTGGGAGATTGTTTCAAACCATAAAGGGATTTCTTTAATAAACAAACATAGTCCTCCTTTCCAGAGACTACAAATCCCTCTGGTTGCTGCATGTAAATATCCTCTTCAAGTTCTCCATGTAAGAAAGCTGTCTTCACATCCAGCTGCTCAAGTTCAAAATCATGCATTGCTACAATGCCAAGTAAAGCTCGAATTGAACTATGCTTTACCACCGGAGAGAAGACATCCGTGAAATCCACACCTGGAACCTGACTGTAGCCTTTAGCAACTAGCCTTGCCTTATATCTGGCATCTTCAACTCCTGGTGTCCCTTCTTTTCTTTTGAATACCCATTTACAACGAACGGCTTTCTTACCCTTAGGTAATTTCACCAATTCCCATGTGTTATTTTTGTGGAGGGACTCCATCTCTTCTTGCATAGCAATCATCCACTTGCCAGAATTATCACAGCTAACTGCCTCAGAATAATTAGAAGGTTCTTCACTAGAATCAATACCTTCTGCTACATTCAGTGCATAAGCAACCAGGTCAGCTTCAGCATACCTCTGAGGAGGTTTAATATCTCTCCTTGGCCTGTCTTTAGCAATTGAGCGTGGCGGTGGTTGTAATTGTAGAGGAGTCGAGTCTGTTTTCTTCTCTGAACCAGACTGAGATGTAGACTCCGAGGCAGAATTTGATTGAATCTCAAACTCCACCTGCCTGCTTGATTTTTCCTGAGTCTCATCACATGAATCTTTAGATGATATGTTACGCAGCATAGCAGTTTCATCAAAAATAACATCTCTGCTAATTATGACTTTCTTGGCCTCTGGACACCATAGCTTATAGCCCTTAACACCGGGCTTATAGCCAAGAAACACACACTTCATAGATCTAGGCTCTAGTTTTCCATTATTGACATGAGCATATGCAGGACAACCAAATATCTTCAAATCAGAATAATTAGCAGGAGTACCGGACCATACCTCTTGTGGAGTTTTCTTGTCAATGGCAATTGATGGAGACCGATTAACAAGAAAAGTTGCTAAAGCAGCGGCTTCGGCCCAAAAAGACTTGGATAAAATAGAATTGGAGAGCATACAACGAACTCTCTCCATTAAAGTCTTATTCATCCGCTCTGCAACACCGTTCTGCTGAGGAGTATGACGAACCGTGTAATGTCGCATGATGCCTTCTGCCTTACATAAGGCATTAAACTCAGCAGAACAAAACTCCAAGCCATTATCAGTGCGGAGACATTTCACCTGCTTGCCTGTCTGCTTCTCTATCATAATCTTCCATTCTTTAAATGTGGTGAATACATCACTTTTCTGCTTCAAGAAGAAAGTCCACAATTTTCTTGAAAAATCGTCAATGATAGTAAGCATATAACTTGCACCTCCATTAGAAGGTACTCTTGCTGGTCCCCAAAGATCAGAATGAATATATTCAAGTACTGCCTTCATATTATGAATACCTGTTGGGAATCTCACTCTCTTTTGCTTCCCAAGAATGCAGTGCTCACAGAACTCCAATTTACTAATACTCTGTCCATCAAGAAGACCTCTCCAGCTCAACTCAGTCATGTCGTTTTCACTCATATGCCCAAGACGCATATGCCAGAGTCTAGTAATGTAAGTGTCTGACAGGGGAGGTGTAGAAACTGCAACATCACCTGTAATTGTAGTACCCTGCAAGACATATAAATTGGCATTCTTTCTCTGCCCTCTCATTACCACCAAGGCGCCTCTGCTGACCTTCAGGACTCCACCTTCACCAGTGTACTTATACCCTTTAGAATCAAGAGTACTCAAAGAATAAGATTCCTCTTCAAATCTGGGATATGTCTCACATCCCCGAGTGTCCTGATGACTCCATCAAACATTTTAATCCTGATTGTTCCAATGCCAACAACTCTACAGGATGCATCATTACCCATCAAAACAGCACCCTTAGATACAGTTTCATATGTTGAAAACCAGTCCCGATTAGGACACATATGAAACGAACAACCAGAATCAAGAATCCAGTCATCAGAAGATTTAGAGGCGCCATCAGAAACTGTGAGGAGTTCTCCATCACTATAATTATCTTCAGCAACACTGGCTTGACCAGAAGTCTCAGATTGTTTTCCCTTTTGATTGTCAGTAGCCCTTTTATTTTTATTCTGAAGCTTATAACATTCAGATTTGATGTGCCCCTTCTTTTTGCAATACCTGCAGACCTTATCTCTATTACTAGATTTTGATCTGCCCCTAGACTCAACTCCAGAATTCCTTTCCTGAGATCTCCCACAAACAATAAGACCCTCTGCCTGGGCCTCAGATCCTACAACCAACTGATTCATCTTCTCCTTAGAGAATAAAGCATCATAAACCTCATCAAGAGTAAGAGTATCACGACTATATAAAATTGTATCTCTAAAGGTTGAATATGAAGAGGGAAGCGAACACAGCAAGATTAGCCCTAAATCCTCTTCCTCATACTTAACCTCAAAAGCCTCTAGATCAGAGACAATTTCTTTAAAGGCGATTAAGTGATCTTCCAAAGACGTACCTTCAGACATACGCAGGGAATATAGTCGTTGTTTCAGATGCAACTTACTGGTTAGACTCTTCGTCATACACAATTGCTCTAATTTCAACCATAGAGCGGAAGTAGTTTTCTCCTTCAAAACATCCTGTAGAATCGAGTTCGACAAATGTAAGTGAATTTGAGATAGAGCCTTTCGATCCTTGCGTTGCTTCTCTTCCAATGTCCATGATGAGGGCATCTTATCAAACCCTAATAGGGCATCATCCAAATCCATCTGGGCAAGCACAGCCCGCATCTTGACTTGCCAAAGCGAAAATTTGGTGTTGCGATCCAACATCGGAATATCATACTTCGATGTTGCCATTGTGAAACCCGGTTGCTCTGATACCACTTGATACGAAATCGGGGCAAGAAGACAAATAGGCAACAGAGAAGAAATAAGAAGAACATACAGATATACGTGGAAAACCCTTTACGGGAAAAACCACGGGCAGAGGAGAAGCAAATCCACTATGGTGAAGAGATCGGTACAAGAGGGGCGGAGACAGTTGACTGTCTGTTCTCACAATTTTGTGACAGCTCTCAATTCTCTCTCACACACTCTTATGACGGCTCTCAATATTCTCTCTCACTATATGAGAACCCTAAAATCTCAAAGTATATATAATAAGAGAAACCCTAATTACAAATGGGCTTCAACCAGATAGTGGGCCGGGCCCAACAGAATTTGGGTCGCCAAAATTAACAATACTCTTATAAAGAGGATTGTGCATAACTACCTTTCTTTTTGAAAAAAACCATTGCTCGCAAAGTATTTCTTCCAATACTGTCAATAGATCATGGTTTCAAAGCGTGTTCTAAGAACAGTGATTGACTGCACGTTGAACTAACATTCTATGCACTGTAGCACTAAAACGTACCATTTGAGCAAAGGATAGATTGCGTAGTGGAAGTGCGTTCTATACATTGTAGTGCTAAAACACACTGTTTGAGCATAAGATAGACCGCGTAGTGGAAGCACGTTCTAAGCAAAATGCACTGTTTTGGTAAAGAGGTAGAATGCTTGTGGAAAGCGCGGTCTACGTTGCCCTAAAATCACACCTATGAGCGACAGATTGCATAAGCAGAGAAAGAGCGGAGTCTTAGTCCGAGTCCTCACTTCTCCTGGGCATTCCCTTCAAATTCCGGTTCCTCATCTTCCAAATGCGATCTCCAAGTTCTTCATTTCATCTCTTTCCATTTCTTGTTCCATTTTATCTCTTTTTCCATATCATCTTCCATTCTCCTTCATATTCAATCCGGAAGATTTGTGATTTTGCTTTCATCCCATTTTTCAATATGTTAAATTCATGTTCAATATATGAATTGGGTGCATTTTATTTTATATTTAATTATAAATTATTTTTTATTGATCGATATTGAGATTTCAAATTTTAGGGCTTTGCTGAATATATGTTAGTAGTTGATTGTATAATTTTATAATATATTTAGTAGATATTATTGGTTACTCAGCAGAATATAGTGAAGTGAATGTTTCAATGAGGTGAAACATGGGGGAGGTGATGTCTTCATGATGTGAAATTAAGAATTTTTGAAATTTTCACTAATATATCTGTGCTATTTCAGTGAACTGGAAATGGTAAATCATGTGAGACTTTTGATTTATGACCATGAGAATATTTCGTGGAATGAATATGGATCGTATTATAACAAAAACCACTCAAAAAATTGAAAGTGAGGATGGACATGAGTTCTAAGGAATTACAGGAGAAATTATGCTCAATTATTGGAGTTGATCATAGCGATAATGAAGTTAAGATGTTTCATAAACAAGCTATAAACTCTGACATTCTCCCTTTGCAATAGTGTTTTCTGTGATTTTATCCTCCAGATTATTGTCCGGTAATCTTAAGTAGTCGTTTGCTAGTTATTTTCCTAGAAATTTAAGCATCTATCTTTTGTTAGGTTGATGTTAGTCAGCTCGTGCATTTACTAGTATTGCAGTTGGATAATAAACTGCCAGTAAAATTTGATGGGTAGCTTTTTAATTTGAAACTGTGAGGATCTTAGCTGGTTCTGTGAGTATGGAATTTAGCCCATATCCTATTCTAGGTAAGCTATATGAATGTGGGTTTGTTCCGTAAATCCCTTTTACTAGTTTACTAGCTCACGCGATTGGTTCTGACATCACATGGGCGGTGAGACATTGTCGAATAAAGTTTGAGGCCTTGTATCACATTTTTTTAATATTTTCCTTATGACTTGGGATTTTAAAATGTGTCATTAAGTTCTTTATATCACGAAGCTTTTGTAAATATGTAGTTCATCACAAGAAATCGAGGTCAAATAAAAGGAGGGCATCATGGAATTAGAAGTTATCTAAAATAGCTAGTTACATAGTGGCCTACGGGGAATAACGTAAACTTGCATTAGTTTAAAGCCGTTACGTGTTACTTTGCTGACCTTTAATACATGTTTGTCAAAAGCGAGTGTTCCCTCGCTTGAGCGCACGAAATACAGCGCTAGGAGCTCCGAGCCTCTTCAACAGTGGTAGAAGCGCCTTCGCTAAAAGCTCCATAAATTGCACACTTTTTATGCTTTTTATTGGAGCGGCAAAGCGAGCATTTTGTACCTTTGTTATATTGTGTTTCATGCGGGTCTAGGCTTACTTTTTTTTATTAACGGCCGAGCTAAAAGTGAGCCTATGCTCTTATTACCAGTAAAAAGAGTAAATTAACAATTTCGTACTTGAGATATGGATTTTGCATCACTTGGGTCATTTGGAGATTTTTTGCCTAAGTTAACTCCTTCATGGATGCATTTTTACATCATTTGGGTCCCTTATTGTATCAATTGAGTGGTCACTCATGGTATCAATTTGGTCCCTAAGAGACTCTCCATTAGTTTTTCTATCAATTTTAATGGAAATACTTGTAATTTTCTTCCTCATAGATGAGTTTTGCATCATTTGGGTCCTTAGACAATTTTTAAAATTTTAAATAATTTTAAAAAATCCTTGAAAATTTAAAGTAATTTTAAAAATTCTAAAATTTTTTAAATAATTGTAAAAAACTCTAAAATTTTTTAAGTAATTGTAAAAAATTTATAAATTTTTTAGATAATTTTCTAAATTTTTTAAATATATTTAGAAAATTCTAAACATTTTTAAATACCTTAAGAAAATTCTAAAAATTATATATAATTTTAAAATATTATAAAAAATTCAAAAATTTTTAAAAAATATATAAAATACTTGTCCACCACCTCTGCATTATGAAATTTTTCAAAAAATTAAAATTTTTTATCTTCCCTGTAAGTATCTCTTTATTTCACATATGACAGTAAAATATTGGTCCATGTCGTCTGCAATATATCTTTAGGAATTGGTTTGGGACTAAATCGGTTTCGAACAGAATCGAACCAAAAGAACCGGTTCGGTTCAACACATTGGGCAAAGAACCGAACCGATTTATATTGAAAAAACTGCATTGTTTTAAACCAATTCGGTTAACTCGTTCTGTTTAAAATCGATTCAAACCGAACTGAATTGGATTTGGAATGGTTCAATTCAATTCAAAATCGGTTCGGATCGAATTGAATTGGTTTTGGGACAGTTCAATTTGGTTCAAACCAGATAGAATTAGTTTTTAAATTAAAACCAATTCGGTTCTGTTCGAATCGGTTAACCGCATCAATTATACTTAGAAATTAACCGAACTGTTTTTCGTCTAAAAAACCTCACCAAAATAGACCAGTTCGGGGAGAATCGGTTCTAACTAGTTCGGTTCCGATTCGATTCTCCTCAAACTGGTTTGGTTGCACACCCCTATATATCTTATACAATTTTTAGAATCTTCTCTATTTTTAAAATTTTTATAAATTTCAAATAAATTTCTAATTTTATGAATAATTTTAAAATTTTCATGATTTTGGAAGGATTCAGCAGCTCTGATCACTTTTTTAGGTTCAACAAAAAAATGTGAAAGTTTTTTTGGTTTTTTAAGCCTTTATACCCTTCATAGTTTAATAAATTATTTATTTATTTTTAAGTTTTCTTAATTTAAGAAATAGAAAATTTTTTATATATTTTCAACATATAATTTATAATTTTTATTTATGTTATTGAAATTTTTTATATTTTTCTACATTATTTTTAAATTTTCCTTATTTCTTTATTTTTATAAAATATATAAAATTCCAAATTTTTATATTTTTCTCAAATTTTAAAAAATTTTCAAGCTCTTCATTCTTTTATATATTTTGAATATTTTTATTTTTTAGTTTTCCTATATTTTATAATCTTTTGATGAATTTTTTTAAATTTTTTCTAATTTATAAAATTTAAGATTTTTATTTTTAAATTTTTTATTTAAAATATTATTCGGATTTGTCACATTATTCAAAAAAATTTTATTTAAAAAATAAAAAATTTATGAGGGACCTAATTGATAAAAAAATTAAGATGGAGATCTGATTGATAATATAATAATCAATTAGTAGGAGGACTAAATTTAAGAAAAATAAATAGAGTGAGGGATCTAATTGATAGTATAATCACACTGTTAGTATTCAGCTTAATAGAGGGATCTAATTAAAGTCATGTGGGACCTAATTGATACAATAAACTTTTGGATATCTACTGATTTTTTCTCTGCTCGACAATAGCAGAATTATTGCACTTCACAGAAGTAATGATGCTGATCTTGAGATGTGTCTTCTGATGCTTAAAGAGGTTTCTGAGGAAAACACATTAGTCCCATCGGCAGATAAAAATTCGTTGACACACTTAATCTGTGTCTTGTTTGGGTGGAAATTATATGGACTGCTGTGGTGTGGTGATTGGGTTGGCCATATGTTATGAATCAGATTCAATCTATTGCTGCATGGTGAAAATGGCCAATCAGCTTGCAGAAGTCCATCTGCCTGTCTCTAATACGAGCATCCGTGCTCTCTGGAGTCAAATCTACACCGAGTATACTAATGCCACTCTGTTATTTGCCATTTTTCTTTTTGTAATTTGAGAGAGTACTATTTTCCCAGTAGAAAGTAGTCCCTTGATATCATCTCCACTCCTCTTCAGGCTCTGGAGAAATCAAAGTATGGGCAGTCGCTTGAGTCCGTCGGGCGCTTCATCGCTGTTGCAGAGAAGGAACTAGAGCTCTATTACCGGCACGCTGCACTTTATGGTGACCCAAACAGTCGGGATCCCATCAAAGTCTTGGATGCTCCCAGAAGTGAGGAATCGAGATATTTACCGGATGGTAAAGATGATGTCTCTTTCACGTGCCTCTCGGAGACTGATGATGAAGATCAATTAATTCTCGGACCAGCAGATGTGTGAGATCCGAAGCGACGATGGAGGTGGTGAACCCTTGGGGACTGATGATTCGGATTGTGGGTATGAGTGTGAGTCTGATTTTGATGAAGAAAGTGAAGAGAGTTATTCAAATACATGGTACTCTGATGTCGATTATAAGCTGAAAGAAAGAACTGATTAGAATTGGTTTTAAGAAAGCTTTTGAATTATTACATCTGACTCTGCACTTACTTTCTGGATTATAATTACCTATATCTTCTGGCTTCTGCCCCGGTATAAAATGGACTCATTCTCAGGCTAAGCCTGATCCTGACCATGGCCCTTCCAGTTATTCTCAGACGAGCCAGGCCTTGAAGTTGTTAATGAGAGTCCCTGAGGGCCTTGGTGAGATATTCTAACATTGTCATCGCTCTAATAGCACTTGTTGGGCCTCGGGATGCTCTAATATCGCTTGTTGGGCCTAAGAATGTCCTAAACGTGATAATAAAATGAGAAATTTAGAAATTTGATACTGGACAAACCCTCAACTCAAAGTAAAATAACCATAAATAAAAGCGGGATATTCCATTAAATTAGACTAGGAGATTATAACCATCATAATACTACCAATCCCAAACCCTATACAGAAAAGAGATATAACATAATCTATCAAGTTCTCGTGCTCTCACACTACCGAGAATTTTATTAGAAAAATCTCTATCAAAGTCTCTCAAATGGGCTCTAAGCCCTCCGATTTCATGGCACAAGACACTTCTTTATAACTCATACAAGAGTTTATTTATATACATAATACCCCTTTTGATTTGAAATACTATTAGAATATTATCTATATATTTTTTGTAAATCAAATATATTATGAAATTTATGAAATCTTATTCAAGTCAGGAAATAATATCTACAAAACATTCTAGATATTAACCAAAATTCTGTCTAAGATATTCTGTACTTCCAACTACAATCCCAGTTGTTGAACGTCGTTAGCACCTATCCTATATCTTGAATATAATCTCCAACTCGTTTTTCAAGTCTTCCAGCTTTTGAGTTCCAGCTTTTAGCCAGACATCCTGACACTAGCCTCAAGGAGCTCTTGCGTCGAATTCGTTATGATTCTGGCCAGAGTTAAGGTCTGAAAAGCAAAGGTTTCATACTCTCCATGAAGGTCAACTTTCTATTTCATGAACTTGCTGCATATTTACAGTCAACATTTGCAAAACTCACAAAGACGGCACATTTGACATTAATCACTTGGCAGCTTGCTCTATAACTGTACTTGTTTTTAACATGGGCAACTCCTGTCCTAGCTATGTGCATGTCAAGCCTACAGTTTCAGCCTCCTATGAAGCAACTTCAGTAAAGGCAAGATTGAGGGCTATATTTTCAAGGGTCCTTTCCTCTACCCCTGTTGACAACAAGCATGAATTCTTCACCTCCTCAGCATGCTGCTCGGGTCTGCTCTCGGAACTGAAGGCCCCAAGCCGCATGTAAAAGAAAATGTGGTTCCTGGTCTCTTTATTTGTTTCACATGATGCACATTTTAGGGATATATGAGTGTTTTCCATTATGCCACCCTATCCTCAGTTGCCAGTCTGTTTAGGAAGGATTGCAAGTCAGGATAGAAAAGACATTCTTGGGATACGGTTTTGGAACCGTATGAGTCGGTGTCATGGCACAATCCATTCCAACGGATAGTGTCCTTGGCAATAAATTGCACTGGTGCCTGCAGGTCCAGTCTGGTAATGAAGCTAAAGACAGTTCATCTAATAAGCCAAAACCACCCCCATTTGCATAAACTTACTGGGTGGGTATAGAGATTGTCAATTTATATTTGTTAGTGTTTTTGGATTAAATACATTTCTTATTTTTATAATTAAATATCGATGAGAGGGACTTTTCCTTTTCCCTCTTTTTTTTTTTTAAGATCTATTTTAGAAAATTAGATATTCATAAATTCAAATCTAATATGAAAAGATGTACAAGTATGGGATAGATGGACGTACCCCATCAGAGATAACGTTTTGCCTCTAGCCCTCAGCTGAGACAGGGACATTGAAATAAGTCCATTTAACTGAAAAGCTGGGTCCACTCTCCACAGTGCATTTTTCTAATTTTTCATCGTTTTTCTATCTTTTTATGGTGTTAACCATGAATAATAGCACCACTCCTCTCCTCCCTTACACAAATGACATCAATTTATAATAGTTTTGAAAAATAGCACTAAATTGTGCAAATTGTCACCTTTACCCTCTCATTTGTCCTCTTCCTCTTTCAAATCATATCTTTCCCTCTTCTTTTCCCATTTCCCTCCAGAAGCTTTTCCTCCCTCTCTCCATTCCTCCCTCCCAATAGCCCCCTCATCCCACTCTCCCGGTGTCATACCTGGCACAGCCCGTCCTCCCGGTGATGTCCCCGCCGCCGCCTGTGCATGTGCCCACCCATCCTGTGCTCGCCCCTGCCCGTGCCCGTGCCCGTGCCCATGCCCATGCCCAGCCATCCCATGCTCACTCGTGCCCGTGCCAGTGCCCGTCCCTTTCTTGTGAGCAGTGGAGGAGCGTTTAGCAGCGAGTAGGTGTACTTATATGTATCTTCATCCCATGGTCAATGTATTTTTTGGACCAATTATTGTATTCTATGTAAGACATTATGCTTAAGGTATTTATTATTCTTCGAGACATATTTATCTCTTATTGGGACCTATTTATCTCTTATCGGGACCTATTTATATCTTACCGGGACCTATTTATATCTTACCGGAACCTCTTTTACTGAGAAGAAAAATAGAGTTCCTCATCAAATCTAAGTTATTCTTCGGGACCTATTTATATATAATCGGGACCTATTTGCATCTCATCGGGACATATTTTACTGAGAAGAAAAATAGAGTTACTCATCAAATCTGATTAACTTATTGTTCTTCGGGACCTATTTATATCTTACTGGGACCTATTTATCTCTTATCGGGACCTATTTATCTTTTATCGGGACATATTTAACTGAGAACGAAAATACTGTTCATCGTCTTCAAGTTTCCTCCCCCCATTCCAGATTTGTAGAGGCCAAAGGCAGCTCTCCACGGCCAAGCCAACGACGGCTTGACACGGCCATCCCCAACTCTCTCCATCCCGTTCCCATCTCCGATCCCATCTCCGTTCCATTTCCGGTCGACATCTCTCTCTCTCCGGTCACTTTCACTCTCTCTCTCTCCCCCCCTTTCGGCACCGCCTCGAGATCGCTAGTTCCAGGGTGCCATGCACGCAGCGGCTCGGAGGGCCATCCCCGACCCTCTCCGTCCCGTTCCCGTCTCCGATCCCACCTCCGTTCCATTTCCGGTCGACGCCTCTCTCTCTCCGGTCACTTTCACTCTCTCTCTCTCTCTCTTTTCCTTTCGGCACTGCCTTGAGATCGCTAGTTCCGGCGGCGCCGTGCACGCAACTGCTCGAAGGGCTCGGACTTAAGGCGTAGCAGTGGCTCAGGGTCTCGGGCTCGGCAACGGCAGTTGGGCTCTGAAGAAAGGAAGAAGAGAAAGGAAAGAGGAAGAAGATGAAGGAGAACGGCAGGTGGAAGAGAAATGGGGAGGGCATAAGGGGAATTTTTTAAAAAGTTATTAAAAGATGTTTTATAGTAGTGCTATTTTTACAAATTTTTATAAATTGGTGCTATTTTTGAAACTATTTCCCCAAATGGTGCTACATAAATTTTCACCTCTCTTTTTATGCGTCAAATTTTTCAGTAAGTAATTAAACCGAACATAACGAGGACTAAAAGTTAGTCAGAGATGAGAGTTTGAGGATTAAATACAATTAAAAAATTTTAAAATAAATAGCAAGCACCCAGCATCTTCCTACGTTAATTTTAACATTGTCTGAATTTTTCTTATTATTTTTTTAAAAATCTATATTGTCTGTTGAGCTGACTCAGATCCTAGTAGGACTGCCAACAGAAATGAATAGATGTTCCTTTCAACGGTCCCGTGCGACATAACGCACCTAAAGGCGGTTGTTGCTCAATTTTCCAAACCAAAGGATTTTGGATTCAATCTTTATCGATGGGTATCCTCTGCCCCTTTATTTTCTATTCGTTCTATCACCTTCGAAACCCGTGTGCCTCCTTCGTATAAAGAAAAAAAAAAGGGTAAATAACAGTAAAATTTATACTTTTCCGGTCTGCATCACTGATAGTCAAAATTCAAGTTCAATGACAGATCTCGATTCGAGTAAAATCAGTCGGTCAAAGTTTAAAATTTTTCAAATCATAATTTTTTTTTAAATTTATGAACATTAAACTAGAAATCTTTCTTAACAGTAAAATCTGAACCGTGTGGGTCAATTTATATTAGTAGATCTCCAAGGAAATATTTGACAAAAATGTTTCTCCTGCAGAGCGTTGAAAGATCTTCAACCGCCAGCGACCTAATAATTAAGTGAATATATATATATCCCTTAGCTTTGAAGGAAAGGTGAAATGCATTAGCACCCTTCTCTTCTTCACGGCATCTCTCAACAATATCTATAAGATTTTAGGTTCGAGTCTTGTGAATGGAGGAAATTTATCTTTGGAGAGTTTTATCCTCATGGTGGATCCACCAGATTCGAACTGGATCAGTCATGACCCGTCGGACTTCTAATGTAGTGGTACAGACTTGAAAAAAGTCGGTGGGAAGGATCATCGATATTGTGGTCAAATTCAGGGGCAAATCTAGAAATGTTGGTCAACGGGGACTAAACTCAAGATAGTCCTGTAGCAAAGGTAAGAGGACGAATGCAAGGGACGGTGTCGGCCGTGATCGAACCACTTGTTGCTGTAGAGGAAATATGGCACACCTGAATGTCTAAAACAACGTGCATACTGAGAAGGGGGCATCTAGTTTACATCTGATTGAATTCGAGGCAGCCCATGGCTTTGAAGATCTCGTTTGGGGGTCTGCGTCGTGGGGAATAAATAAATATTGTATGAGGAATATAGCCATCGTAGTTCTAAATAAATAAATTGTTAATATTCACACAGTAAATGGAAATTATAATAGATAACATTGGAAAACGAGATTATGTGAAAATGATATCCTAATTCCTAAACTCCATTTCTTATTAGCGGAATTACTGTATTTCTCTTTTTAGTTTGCACCACGCAGTATCCTGGGTTGACCGAAATGCACCCCTGTCGCTCTTTCTTATTTTTCAATTTGCACCACACTGTATATACCGGGTCAACCGAAATACATATTGAGACTAATCTGATGGTCGGATCAGAATTCTTGAAAAAATTCCAATCGACCATCACAACCTAGGGATCGATCCTCGGGTTTTTTATTTGAGGACTTAGTAAGAGAAATACTAGATCAACCTCAGGTTGGTCACCCCTATCTCTTCATTAATCTTATATTCTTCCTACTTTTTTTTTAATCGAATATACATACATATTTATATTTATATATATATAGTAAGGTGTTAATAGGAGAAAATATCATTCCTCCTCATCCTTTCAAGAGTAACGCTACTTTACAAATAATTAGAAAAATAGCACCCAACTATAATGGAAAATCATATTATACTTATTAACTCTTCTCAATTATTTTAAAATTCCTTCCATTGCTCCTCTCTACCCTTTTTTCCCTTTCCGTCCGTTATCTCTCTCCTCTTTGTCGCTTCAATAAAACCCCTCCTCCTGGCGCATCACAGGCGGCGTCACCGGACAGTAGCTTAGCAGCTCATTACAGGATAATAGCACTCACGGGCAGCAACGACCAGCACTCAGGGGCAACGACCAGCGACGATCAGATCGGTAGTAGGGATGACCTCCCAGTCATTGATCCCTAAACCTCCCAACGAAAAACAACAGGGATTGTTGAGGTATTTTGTATTATTGAGTATCACCAACGATCGGGCAGAGGTGAAAATTCTCTTAGACCTATTTAGATTTTATCATGACTAATTTATAATTTTTCGGAACTTGTTTATCGATACCTATTTAGACTTTATTTGGACTTATTTATAATTTTTCGAGACCTATTTACAATTTTTGGAGACCTGTTTATCAATACTTATTTAGACTTTATCAAGACCAATTCATAATTTTTCGGGACCTGTTTATCGGTAAAATCCCATATTAAAAAGGAACGAGGATTTTTAGGCATTTATAAAAGCTTAACAGTATCCATCTCCCTTAAGAGAAGTTTTTTGAGGACAAAATCGCGCATCGAAAAGAAATGAAGTTTTTGAGGCATTTATAAAACCCAATGCTCAATTTTGTATGCGTTGAGCGAACCATTGGCGAAGTAGGCGATCAGACTTAAAGAAGACTATCGGGTTTGCGGACTTGTGTATGTAGAGAGACCACCGGAGACGGGTTCGGGTTACAAGAGGTTGAGATCGTTTTTACCTAAAAACTTAAACTATTGGGCGGTGGTAATCGATTATCTTATAAATCTATTATTTTCCTCTTATATGACTTTCACGTATAGAGTGCTAAGGGTTTAGCCCAGCTCTAGTATCATGTTAAATAGTGTATTGTGTGATCGGATCGATGTGGGATCTAATATCCAAATGTATCCATCTCTATCAAGAGACGGCTTTTAAAGAACAAAATTGTGGGAGTAGCATTTAAAAATGGATGCTATCTCTTAAATGCAACTTTACCTGTGTGGACTCTAGGCTCATCTGACCATGTCAATTTCCTTTCTTGTCAAAATCGGAGTCATTACTCAAAAGGAGAAGTTAAATAATTTCAACAACTCATTTTGTCCATTGATTTTCTTTGATCAGTAAAAAAAAAAAAAGAGAGATACTACTAGTGACGACCCAACCACTCTTTATTATTTAATGTTTGAATTTTCATATTCAACTGCAAATATGTCATACAAACTGAACAATATGAAAATACTTCACTAGTTTTAGGCTCATAATAAATCATTTTTTTACTCCACAGGAACAGTTTTCCCATTTCCAAAGGCAGAAGTAGATCGACAGAAGAAAGGAATATCTCCATTGCCACCGTATTTGAAGCCGTCAATTTACTGAACTTCTGAGATCGCTACACGCAGATGATTCTGCCGTGGGAAATTGTAATTGACATATATTCCATTCTCACCTCCAGATAGAAAGGTTGAGAAATTCTTCTTCTTTTTATATTCCTTTTCTCCAAATATAGACACGGACTCGTACTATGCACGGAAAGAAAATAAAAACAAACAAATATGAAATACTGCGATAAATTTGTATTGTTAGATCATTTATTTATAACTCATTGTAATTTAATTTAATTAAAATTAATTAACTTACCATAGTAATTATGACATTCTCAACTGTCACTAATATACTATATCGGTATTACCTTTTCAGTTTTACAAATTCAAATTATTTGTCCAAAAAAAGTGACAGTTTTTTACTGCTAAAATTTTGGATATGGAGTGAGAAAGAGAAATCTGAGCACTTAATGAAAAATTTTTTATGTTAAGATTGTAGATATAAGTGAGAAAAATAAATAAAATTATTATTTTACCCTGCATCTGGAAATCAGATGCATGCCATAAATTTTAATATTTAAATTAGATTGAGGACAAATATAGAAAGCGGAAAAAATATCAAACTTCACGGACGTTTGCATATGATCAAATATATAGATATATGTTACATTTTGTAAAAATCTTATAAAAGAATTTTTCACCGAGAAATATTTATAAAGTATCGAAATTTCGCTAAGAATTTGTCTTGAAGATTTTGAAAATTTTGCCTACGGAATTTCCGTAGAAATCAGTTTTCACTTTCATGAAAATTTTAAATAATTTTTTACAGAAATATTTGGTAGTAAAAATCCATCGGAAAAGGCCTGTGTTCTTTTAGCAATACTATATTCCTTAAACATTCATCTGGAACGTGTCCGTTTTCAACTTTTCCCCGACCAGGGTAGTCTCTTCGAGTAATCCATTAGGGATCTTCTGGCGAAGTGATAAGTTTGTGCTTAATTAGTGGAAATCGTTTGTAATCTCTTCTTTTTAAATATGATCTTGGGATCAGTTCTATAATTGAGATAATTCATAATCGGGAGAGCGGTATCCTTAATGGGTCAACTCAACTTGAATATGAGTTTATTAAGATTTATTAATTTTATAAACATCAAATCGGTAAAAAAATGAGAAGATTAATATATCTCAAGTACCATATCGAATCAATTATGTGCAATTTTTTTTATATGAATTATTTGTAAGGAGCTTAAGTACATATTTTCATTGTCACATCATTAGACACTTTGGGAATGACAATATAGTGACCTCCTGGCCAACGGGGCGGTAGCCCCACTGGTGGGGGACTGTGGGGAGCTCACCTAGAGCTCCCAAGTTCAAGCCCCAGGAGGGGCACTTCTCCGTTGGTGGGGGTTTTCAGCCCTCTTGAGCCCGTTAGGTTCGTCTGGCTTACCCGGCACACGTGGTTTACGGGCTATTGCGTGTGCCCCGAGGAGGAGGTGTCGCAACCACTGCTAGTTGGGCCCGGAAGGCGCTCAGATACCTCGGTTATAAAAAAAAAAGCATTTTGTAAAGATAAATAATGAAGTGCGAGAGATTTTACGATTCAGTCGTTGGATTATCAAATAAATAAAAAAAATTTATTATGAATCGTCTTATTCATTTTCTAACTCGAATCATTAATTGTTAGTCCCTGGATTAAATTACAGAATGCCACAACTCAGTAACTAGACCGTAGAATATTCCATGTACGGTGGCATGTTTCAATTCGTTTTGAAATGACTTGTTCTCAGTTAAAAATTAGTTGTTAATGGAAGTCGGATTGGATGAGGTATTTCCGTACTCATTTCCGGAGAGTTTTACCTTATAGCTAATCAATATGGATTCGAATATTTAATAAGAGCTTGCTGAATTTATGAATATTTGATCATATAGAAGAAAAAAAATTGACGGTCGGTACCTTTTGCTGCTGAAAGGTGCGTCGTATCAAGGAATTAAAGTAGAGAAGATCAAGACATATTACCTTTATAATGTTCCGCACCGAGGAGCTCACACGTATCAAAGAAGCAAAGATGATCAACACACTTTTTGCCGCAATCTAGTTTTTCGATTAATAAGGAGTGACGTGGCAGGAGAAGATCATCTGTTTCCTCGGATAATCAGCAGGATTTAGCGGTTTCTCATGTTAATAAAAATGAGTTATACCAGCAGATTCAGGAGGAGAAAGTTTTCAGTAATATGCGATGTCGCCCTAGGCCAGCACCAGCCCACAAATGAGAGCTTATAAATACCTCAGATTGTCGAGGTCTAGGTATGAACAACTAGCCCATCTCTCACATTTCCTTACATCCAACCCCTTCTAACTTAAGTGTAGGAGGATTGATCCTGGAACTACTTCCTGAATCCGACTTGCCTGCAGGTGTTGCTAACTCTCCATACCCGGGCCCAAGGAACCAGTTCCAGCAGGAATATAGGTCCCACTAGGAACCATGTCAGAGTTCATTGAAAGAGCGAAAGTATCGAGTTCGAGTTTTTCAGAATGGGAAAAACTCATGCTGAGAGAACTTTATTACTTAATGGACCGACCCACTCAAATTGAATTAGTCAGTAGTTCAAAGAAGTTACGGATATTAGTGGTGCACGCTCAAAAAATAAAAAGAAGCAAAAATGAAATTGAGGAAAAGAAAATTTGGTCCAAGTGAGAATTGAAGTGTTTATAGTCGTAGGAAACGAGGGATGAGACAAGGAGTTGGAGAGAGGCAGAGGATATAAAAATTATGGAAGATTTCGTTTCGATAATGAATGAATTTGCACCATGTAGAGTGATGTATAACTATGCATCTAATTGAATAAATTCTAAAATCCGGTTCTCATACCCTATAGAAATTATATATAGAAGGAGATCGGAAAAACTCTCACATACAGTAGAGAGTTACGATAAACATATAATCAAATGCAGTGGATATTCTCGGTTTTAAACATAAAATCTCACAAATAATAAATACATTTTAATATTTTTCAAAATATCACAAATGATAACTCATCCCATATATCTCTCTAATTATCTTAACTAGCAATTTCATGGGAACACGGGTCGGCCTGTATACGTACAAGCATGATGGCGAGAGAATAACAAGGGATTATTTTTAATAGATCGTTATAATTTTAATGATAATTTTACAATTTAGCCCTTGCCTCTCTGTTTTTCTTTTCCCTTTTATTGGTGAAACTTATGATTGTCAAGGGTTGTTTTGAAAGTTTAAAAATAGACTAATCACCCACCTTCTCTTACCACTTCTTTGGATGGAGGTTAAGAAGAGGGGAAGGGAATGGAATGGAGGAGAGAGGAAGAGAAGGAAACGAAGAGAAATATGTAGGAAGTTTAACTCTGTTATTAATTGACTATATTATCCTTTTATAAGTTTCTTAAAAAAAAAAAAGATAAAGGCAATTTGGTCATTATATGTTTTTAAATTTTTTTATCTCCCGATTTTGTTTTGAAAGAAAACGGACTCTAGGAGGAGAAATGAGATGAAGTTTTACCTCACCACCAAGAGCATCGGTCTGGTGTTCAAAACCCACTCTCATACGGTTTGATGAAATCAATATCTCAAGTTCGAGTTTCTATCTCAGTCACATTTGCTAGAATGGACTCTTAAACTTGAACACTGGCAGGCACCAGCTTCATTGGACTATACTAGGTTTTTTGTGGTATTATATTAACGTGGCCAAGCATTACTACTATTTAGTCAGTCTATCCAATATGTTCAGGGTCGAACACGAAAATTCGAACATTACATAGCAGAGATAATTTGGTCACCACTACTGTTGTCCATAAAAAAGTGAAGTTTTACCTCGGTTCCCTTTCACATCACCCAAACACAGTGAGAATTCTACTTGTCTTCATTCATCTCCTTTAAACTCCTTTCATCTTCATCCAAATATGACATCTATATACCAAAGTGGATTGGTTGTAGTGGTAAGACGTCTCTTTCACTCAAGTAAGGTCCTAAGTTCGAATCTTGTGAATGAAGAGAATTCATCTTATGGGAGTTTTATCTCCTAGTGGACCCTTCCAGTTGAAACTGAATTAGTCAAGACTCACTGGACTTTCAAATACCAGTGGTTCAAATTATTAAAAAAAAAAGACATGTATAGATGGTTTGACAAATCAATGTATGCATATTGTGATATCATGGGATCGAATTCATTTCCGTTTCCTCTTGCTTGAAAAGGAACCGTTTGATCCTTTAAGAGGAAGCATAGTCCATGCGTATGTCCAACCCCCACCCCTCCTTTTAGACGCCAGGAATAACAAAATGATTGCTTGATGTGATTCGATATCTCTTTCTCATAATTAATTCTCATACTCGAGTCATGCAAATGAAGAAAAATCATGATTGGATAGTTTTACTTCTTTGTGGACCGATCAATTTGAAACTAAATTGTTTAGGACCCATTAGATTTTTAGATAACAGATCACAGTTAGAAGGAAAAAAAAAAAAAAGAAATTGGTAATTAGCACATCAGATTAATTATCATAGGATAAACATCTACAACTTCTTCCAATGTTTGAAATTTACTGGCGTGGCAGGGTATACAGATTAATCCATTAAAATCCATTTCGAATTGGAACAGAAAAAT
The DNA here is from genome assembly GCA_037672795.1 of Lagerstroemia speciosa. Lineage (NCBI taxonomy): Eukaryota > Viridiplantae > Streptophyta > Magnoliopsida > Myrtales > Lythraceae > Lagerstroemia > Lagerstroemia speciosa. The sequence goes on along the minus strand of CM075308.1, from coordinate 5,997,418 downwards.
TAAAAAAAGGATGCTAAAACGGATCCAAGTTGAAGCTCTGAATTTGTTCTGATCACATGGGAGGTTGGTATGAGATTGAGGAATGGGAACTAAGAAGGCATGGGAAGTACTTATCAAAGAGTCCATCTCATAATTTTTTTGATACGGGTGATCGAATCTGAATATCCTGTATTTTTCATGGTACTCGGATCCTATCCTATAAAAGTCTGATTTCTATATTTAGAATCTAGACCCTGCTATATTAGATCTTGGAATCGGACTCTATCCGGAACCTGTAAGATGCCATTGGTTCCGACCTCTATAATACGCATTACTTTCATGTTTTTCATATGTTTAATAACTATACATTACTATTATGTATAGTTATTTTATCATGATTAAATATACTAATCTCGCTTAAGTATATTTTCAGTGCATTTATTTATTATTTATTATTAATTTTTAAATTATAATGATATTTTAGATATGATAACCTCATCGGATATAGATAATTTCTATGTCAAATGAGTGTTCATCAAGTTTAGAATACAACAGTTTAAACAGTTCGAGAATTCAAATTCAAGCGAGGAAGTTTCGAATGAACTAAATTAAATGTGTGAATCAGTTTGTTTTATGATAGTTCTGATTCCGGGCATCATGTGTACGGGAAGTAGAATCCGAATTGATCAGTTTCTTATTTTATTATTCGGACCATACCCAAATTCATTGAAATTTACCCAAAACTTACTCAACATGGCATGTTTTTATTGATTTCGTATTTATCTTAGATATTACCAATAGCATAATATTCCAGCCTTATTTATTAAAACTTTTTAAATTAATAAATAAAATCACTAAAAGGTATAAAAAAATCTCGGTCTAATTGAATTTTAACATTTTTCAAAGTTATATAAGATATTACTGTATTAAACTAATTTTTAATTTGTTCGACACTTTCTGGATAATAACAAATAAGATAATAATGGTAAATCTTCCACTTCGGCAACCTTTTTCTGTAGGTAAGCTCTGTGAAGAGATATCACGTATCGAATTCTTTCTGGATAATAATAAATGTGGTGATAATAATAATTCTTCCACTTCACTAACTTTATAAATAAAGCCCGGAGGCTCGACTCCGTCCCTCCTCTTGTCCCTACCCCTGTCTCTCTCTAGGCCCCCTCTAAAACCTTTCTCACCTCTCTCTCTCTCTACCCCGGCTTCCTGAATCTGAAATCTCCGATTAGTCGACAGTAGCAATGGCGTCCAACGGCAGTTCCGGCGGCCTGATCGTGAGCTTCGGGGAGATGCTGATCGACTTCGTGCCGACGGTCTCTGGCGTCTCCCTCTCTGAGGCCCCGGGGTTCCTCAAGGCCCCAGGGGGCGCGCCGGCGAACGTGGCGATCGCCGTCACCAGGCTCGGCGGGAAGGCTGCCTTCGTCGGCAAGCTCGGCGACGATGAGTTCGGCCATATGCTCGCCGGGATCCTGAAGCAGAACGGCGTGATAGCCGACGGGATCAACTTCGACCAGGGCGCCAGGACCGCCCTCGCCTTCGTGACACTTCGCGCCGACGGCGAGCGGGAGTTCATGTTCTACAGGAATCCCAGCGCAGACATGCTGCTCAAGCCCGAGGAGCTCAACCTCGAGCTCATTAGATCTGTACGTATTCTCACTCTCTAGGCTCTGCTCTTCGCCTGTTTCTTCTGTTATTGCTGTGTTCCCCTGTTTTCTCTGCAATCACTTTGGCGTTGATCGGCACTGTAAGAGGATGGCTCTCTGCCAATCTGAACCGGCCGTCACGTGCGGCGGCCTCACTGGTTGGGCCACGTCGGATTCAGTGGGTCCCGCAGTTAGATCTGAGCCAGATCCCATTGCCGGAAGCCGATTCGTCTCTCCCCACGGGCACAGGGTTCCGTCATTTTTCCCGTTGATCTGTCTGAAATTACTAGTTTATCCTCTCCATCTTGATTCCCCTCCTCTTTCGCCATTTTCCTTTCTATGAGAATGTGTTTGCGGATCATCTGATCATGTAAGAGATATTTGATTTTGTGTTCAATATTCAACAAACTAAAGTAGGTAATTAATTTAATAATTTGATTTGGATTGGTTCGCTAACAACTAAAATATTCATATCTTGAGTTTTATTCACTCAAAATTTTAGAGACATCTGATTTCTATTCGGTTAGTCTGTTTGACTTTTTGTAACCTTCATATTCCCATATCCCAGCCAGACTTTTTTGTAAATCGATATAATCCCAAATAGGCCAATGGCGAAAACTGATTAGTACTTGAGATTTTCAAATTTTCTTATCAAATTATACCGTTCATCCATGAAATCATATATCCGACGTGATGTTTGATTGAATTTGATTTAATTAGGAAAATTGTTCAAAGAATCTCATTGATCGACTGATGACATGTCATTTTGGGACCAACAAAGGGAGTATTTCCTTTAGCAAAACGGGGTTTTCCCCTTTGTTGCAGATGATAGAGCACGAAAATGGGAAAATTTTCCGGTGTGATGGGAGATATCTTGGAGATCTGTTATTATTAGGATTACCGTAATTTTGGAACCCTTTGCTATCGGGCTGGCCTTGTATCGTTGGTGATTGATGGGCAAGATGCTGACATGGCGATCGCATGCGGATAATTTGGTTTTATATTCCTTTAGAATTTAAAAACTATTTATTCATGTCAATTTATATCAATTATTTGGTTGCAATTTTTAAATGAAACGCGTGATCTATTTTTATGACTGTTAATAATATAACTATGCAATATATATTATCTTAGAAATACGGCGTGCTGTAGGCTGAAAGGAGCGGTGACTGGGTGCCACCGACTCTTTAACAGCTCTGTCGTTCTTTTCCGCTACCAACTTTGACTTTTGGCTGGCCGCTTGGTGGCGCTAAATTTACCATTGACTCGCCCCACGCGCCGCGTGCAGGAAAAAGAAAATCTCACGCGCCTGCCGAGCTGGAGCACAGGAAGATCTGAATGGAATGAAAGCTCAACAGGCCCATATAGATTTTTTTTTTCCTTTTATAAAGTAGACCCATTAATAGAATATGTAAAATCCCTTTTTCTTGGACAATAAAAGATAATGATTTACTCTAATATACCCAGTTTCATACAATTTTAGCCTAATCTATTCTAGATAATTTGGAACAACCTTCATCCTCCTGCTTGGATCTGAGATCTTGGGTTAGGTGGTCTTGTTACTGAGAAAATATATACTAAGTTGGCATTGCAGCACCAATGAAATGTTGTGGGCTCCGGAGGACTGTGTGCTTGACTTTGATTGAGTAGTTGCACACCACGTTTTACTACGTAGGCTCATGTACTATTTTCTCCTTCTTCAGTTGTGTTGCTTCTTGCTGATTTTTCTCTTTCTTTTTTGGCGAGTCTTCCTGCTGGTTTGATTGCTTGTTCATGTTGGTCTTGCTAAGACAGTACCCTTCAGTTGATCTTTGAAGTTTAGGTGAGTCTTAGAACTACAAGGACAATTGGGTAGGTACCTTTTAAACCGATCCTTGGTCCAATAGAATTATGAGTAGATGCTCAAAGATATTATTTCTGTTCTTTAGTTAGCCTTTCTGTCATTCAATGTCAAGTTTGGACCATCGGCTACCAAGCAATTTTAGTCCAGTTTTGTCCATCACACATTCAACTTGCCACAGGTTTGAATGTTTCGGTATAATATAAGCCATTTAAAACTCGCAGCAGAAAAGCAACTTTGTGATTTTATATTGTGTCCTCACTTGAAATTAGGTGTCTTATAGCATGTTCATTTCTTTCATTGTTGTTGCAGGCCAAAGTTTTCCATTATGGCTCGATCAGCTTGATCGTGGAGCCATGCAGGTCGGCCCATTTGAAGGCCATGCAAGTTGCCCGAGACGCTGGGGCCCTCCTCTCGTACGACCCCAACCTCAGGCTTCCCTCTGTGGCCATCAGCCAAGGAAGCCCGAGAGCAGATCTTGAGCATCTGGGACCAGGCAGACGTGATCAAGGTCAGTGATGTGGAGCTGGAGTTCCTCACTGGAAGTGACAAGATTGATGATGCTCTGCAATGTCTCTGTGGCACCCTAATCTGAAGCTCCTCCTTGTTACATTGGGTGAGAATGGCTGCAGATACTACACCAAGGTGAGTGGAATTGCTCAGTTTGCATTTCTTACTCTGCTTGCTTTGTCTGTGTGTTCAAAAACCATGAATCTGGGTGTCTTGTCTATATCATCAAATCATATGACCTTGCCATTTTGTGTCTGTGCATATCACTAGTCACTGGCACACGTTGTTGAAAAATGTATAGGAGTTTGCTCTATCTTCTCATGTTTTCAATCTTGGTGTTCCGTTTCTGGGGGAAGGAGATCCTTTAAAAAATACATGTTCATCAAGCAGCCTGCTTTTCACACACACACACACACACACATATATATATATTATATATATTTTGAGCAACTTAGAAAATTAAACAAGTTCTTCCACCCCACTGTACTACTAAATTGAGGGCGACTAGATTTGTTGAAGGATAACTTGTGCTCCCTTGTTTTCCAACCAAAACGAGCAGTTGGCCATTATGAAATCTAATCCAAATGAAACTAAAAAAATACAGAACTCCTTCATGATTTGTAGACCTCTAGTTTGGTTTATCTGTCTTAGTTGAATGCAATTTTCTGTGCTTATTGGGAGGAACGGATGAAGCAAATGTAAGATTATGCTGACTTACTGCTTTGTGTTTCCATAAAAAGACGAGGAAGGGGAGCTCGTAGGGTAATAGGAATGATATGTTTTCTTTAGTACGGCCATCAATTTGCATGTCTTGATGCTGATAAAAGGTAATGAATTCTTTATAGCCATCTAAGAACACCTTTCCTTTAACACAAAAGCAAGAAACAAACATACAATACAATTATAGATTTTATGCCTTCTTAGCTCTATAGTCACTGTCACGATTCTAAATCTGACCAAACTGAAGCTTACAGTTAGATTATATATTTCTCTGCCTTGCATCGTGTAGTGGTAGGACAGAATATCCTCATTAATTAATATAACGCTATGAACAGCAGGCCACGGTTAAAGTGACGGTATTGTCACCACTCACCAGATTACCTTAAAATATATATATATATATATATTTTTTTTTTTTTAAATAGCCATTTGGATTAGTTTAATCGCTTTGCTTTTTTCTATGACGGAGCTGGTGGGGTAAGTGTGTCTTTTTTACCTTCCTGAACTTATCGGATCTTCCTTATTATTGTTATCACAAACTTTTACTTGTTGATAATGTGCTCTGTTTTCCTTCCATTTTTAAAACTACAGGCCACCAACCTCTTATTGTCCATATATAATAGTGCTGATATTTGCATCTGTGAATTTTGTATTTTGCATTTTATTCTCGAGTGCAGAATTTCCGTGGACATGTGGAGGCTTACCATGTAAATACAGTGGATACCACCGGAGCTGGTGATTCCTTTGTGGGCGCTCTTCTTTGCAAGGTTGTCGACGACCACTCCCTGATAGAGGTAACAAAGATCTCTGTCTCATGTGCATTAGTGAATTGGAGCAAAGGGACGTTTCCGACGAAATTCTGATCTAACTCAGTACTTGGAAAGGCTCCTCTCTCTGCCCGTAGCATTTTTATCCGATAATTTTCATGTCCTGGGTCTTCGTTCTTTGTCCAACATAACTCGGGGCCTTTCTTGTACCGTCTGTGCTGGGTTGGGTTCTTCTGCGGGAGGAAGTTCGTTCAAGTGCTGCTGTTGACTCGAACCGTATTCGAGTTTCTTAACTAGCTTATGCTTTGCATTCATCCAAATAGATCATGGCAATAACATGGTAGTCGTTTACGGATGAATGCAGGATGAGGCGAGGCTGAGGGAGGTGCTGACGTACGCCAACGCGTGCGGGGCCATCACAACCACCAAGAAGGGAGCGATCCCGGCCCTACCAGCTCATCCTGATGTCGTGAGCCTCATGAATGGCTCCAAGTGAACATGAAACTTGCGATTTCCTCAACTCTTCTGCCCCGCCCACCCTTCTTCTTTCGTTAATTTACCATTTTTTCAGGAGTTTGCTTGCACGTCCGACACATGAAGAGGCTCTTGTTTTCTTTATTTTCTTTGTCCTTTTTTGTCTCTCTGGGTGGGGGCTTTCTGGTGTCTTTGTCGCTGTCTGTCTCTTCCTTGCATGTAACGATCGAAAGACTTACCTATTGTGTCCTTTATTAAGGTATCATTTGACCAATAAATTTTGCTTGGAGAAGAGAAGTAATGATTTGCATCCATCGAACCAAACAAAAAATCTTGTATGTCCGCTGTCATCGTGTGGCCACAACAATCAATAAAATGAGTCAAATCATATAGGCACTGTTTGGTGATATCGTTACACTTGAGATTCTCCCCTCTCGGACATATTACAAAATTTTCAAATTTCTAGTTTGAAGGGTTATAACATCTATTTAAATGATTGTGTTGAACTTGTGCTGTCTGTTCAAGGAATTGTAGTTTATTATCACACTATTTATAGAATCGTGATCTTATTTCAAACGGTTATAATTTCAGTTCAAGTACTTGTAATTAATCATTTATAACTTGGATGTGGAATTAACAGTTTGGGAAAACTTTCAATAATTTAGCTCTATTTGAGAAAAATTGAAATTTTATACCTTTTTATTTTAATATTAAAATATTTGATTTTTTCTTATTTATAAAACTTGAAATCACAAGGATGATGAACCTCCCTTATCACCGGATGAAGACTGAACACAAAAAATTTAACATATGAAAACGGCAGAGTAAATAAGCTACAAGTGATCAACTAAGCTTAAATACCTCACTGTCCAACTCCTCGTCCGAGCAGTGACACGATT